>JAINUG010000020.1:3578942-4178942 GCA_029706075.1 Aldrovandia affinis | reverse complement strand
CTGCTAAAGGAGGTGCCACAAGTTATTGATTGAAGGGGTTCACATATTTTTGCGCACAAGGATATCTGAGTTTTTGTTAAATAAACCAGTTTTGTTAAATTAACAATACATATATGTCATATTTCTTTGTGTATTTCTTTCTTCATTAAGAATTGAGGTTTAGATAAAGATTTTATAGGGTTACTGTTCTATAATCTATGAAAATAATGCCCACCCCCTGCAGGGTTCACAAACTTTCAAGCATCACTGTATACTCTCCAGAACCACAACACAGGGCAACAAATATTTTCTCCAAAACCAGAACAACCTATGTCCTTTGAATTAATCATGTATTAACTTCAAAAAGGCATTGTGGCCATTGAGGCACAGAATCGCACAATACTAAACAATTTTCTCTTGGTTACAGGTCTCAATAATGATAAAAATGAATCAGACATGCAAAGAAGTTAGCATCTAGTGGCCATCATTTACAATTCCATGTCCATGGTACAGATTTCAGCACATTAACTACCATAACTCAACACTGAGAAAACACACACATTAGTTTGACTGTGTTCCTCCATAATATCTTAAAATCTTCAGCTAACTTCAGCTGAACACTCAAAAGCAATCCTTCCAGTACAAAAACGAACATCACGTCCTCTCACTACCTTGAGCAAAGTGTCTTCCCGTGCAGCCAAACTTTCCCTGCAGTGCAACACGGATAAAGTCATGTTGTTACGATTTGCATGCGGATGCATTCTGAACCCAATTCCATGGCAAGAAGTAAACATGGCTCGGACCAGAGACATGGCCCGTTGGGTTGAGTATGGTCGGGTAACCCCTCTCTTTTCTCAGACTCGATGCCTGCCCTCTGCTCATCAGCCCTCACCTGCACCACCAGGTTGTTGCGGCCCTTGCAGAAGCGCTCCAGCATTCGCAGGAAGAGGTGCGTGGACTCCACCAGGTCTCGCAGGAAGGAGCGTGGCTGTTTGGTCTCGTCGAACTTCCGCAGCAGGGTGAGGAAGATCTCCCTGTACTCCATCAGGTAAAAGATGTTGCCTGGAAACAGACAAGGAGGTAGTCACACACAGAGCAATAACCATGGATAGAGAAAATAAACAACAACAACAACAACAACTCAAGTGGGGGTTAGGACAGCGTTGGAGGGACACAGTAAAAGCTGCATGATTTTGAGTGACTGGGGAGAGAGCAGGGAAATCAGGGTGTGGAGGGGAAGGTGGAGGAAGCGGGAAGCTTGGGCCCTCACTCTTGATGACGTTGGCGCCCTGACGGATGTTCTCGTCTCGTGACCGGTCCATCTCGTTGACAGTCAGCAGCAGCTCCTGATAGGCCTTCAAGGCCAGGTGCATCCTGGGAAGAGCGAGCACATTTTACACACAAGTCCTGACAGGCAAGAATGCGTGACCACTGACCAGACGGCCTGTGCGGAGAAAGGCTCGAGTGCATTCCAATGGGATACACTTTCAGATGGTTACGATAGGTGAAAATAAATGGGTCTATATCAGGGGTGTCTAATCTTCTCCATGAAGGGTCGGTGTGGGTGCAAGCTTTTCTTCAATCCCGGCACTAAAACAGTGCATTCAACAAATAGTTGAGTCCGGTGTTGTAGTGCTGGGGCTTGAACGAAAGCCTGCGTACACACCAGCCCTTCTTAGATCGGATTGGACAACCTTGGTCCATACATGTTGTCCAAACCCAGCTCTGATCCAACCCATCCATATGCAGAACCCACTACATCTTCCCCGCTTTCCACATCGTCCCCCAAACTCCCCCCTAACCCCAGCCCCTGACCTGCGGGACCAGGAGGTGGCCTCCTTGCGGTCGGTCAGCATCATCTCGTAGTAGTTGGTGATGTTGCGCTCGATGAAGTGGAAGGCGCGGATAGACATGGTTTCGGAGACGAGGTCAGGCTGGAAGTTGTGGCCTCGGTTGAACGCCATGAAGAAGCTCAGGGCCCAGAGGTAGTAGGTTTCATCGTGCTGCTGCGTCTGCTCTCTGATCAGCCCCTCCTGCACAGGAGACAGGAGGGCTCACAACCACAAACTGTCTCGTGCCTCAAACTATGCACCCCAGCTCCAATTAGCACTACCGTCTTACAGACCTGGCAAGCAGCCTACACATTTTTAAAAAACTTTAGTGGTGTAATGCCGAAAGTTGCAGGAAAGTCTACACTGAGCATGTGCAGAGTCCGAGTGATATTTTCCATTGGGAAATCCATTGAGTTGACACCGAAAGTTGCCGCTTTATTTTTTGGTTTCTATACAATTTTTAATGATGATTATAAATAAGCTATATTCACCACCAACTGAGCAATCAACCGCTTAAAACCGATTGAGGGCCACAATCCTATTTCAAAGAAGGAAACAAGTGTGTCTTGTATAGAAACCAAATACAACTTTCGTCAATCCGGTGAAAAGAAGCGTATGCTCAGTGTAAACTTGGCTGCAACTTTCGACATCACACCAGTTTAAGCGATTCGTTTCCCCCACTCTGCGTCTCAGCCCACCTTGACCAGGTACATGAGGCGGTTGTAGCAGTTCTCCAGGAAGTCGATGCAGAACTCGCGCAGGAAGAGGCGCACGTTGAGAGCGGAGCGCCGCTGGCTCTCGGCGTCCGGCGCCCGCTGCTTCCGCTTGGGGACCCGCCGCACCGCCTTTCCCGCATCGTGGGTGTAGTTCTTAAACTGCGAGGGACGGCAGGGCGTCGAGACTGAACGGACACTCGAAACCACGGAAACCGGTTAGACCCGACTCAGTAAGGTGACACCGTGACGAAGGCCAAACTTTAACCTACAGATTTCATATGGTCTACCGTCATTCAAACGGATTAAAAATAAACACAAAACAGCACACTGACTCAATTCTGGGGTAGTGTTTCCCTTCAGTTTCGGCTCTACAGCAATATTATTAGACAGAATTATACGGTTATTAGTGCCATTTCTGGAGGAGCAGTGGACCCAAACAAATCACTGATACACACCCTAAGATGTTATGCAATTTTTTAATGTATATTCATAATTACTGAATATTTTATACTTTAATATACATTTTTCCACTTGCCCAAGGGGCTTTAAGGCTTTTTCAATGAAGGCTTTCATAAGCTGGTCATAACTTACTCTGAAATATAACTGATTATGTGGATTTACAAAAATCAAACGGGCCAGCGGACTAGTGCCCGCCTGTCCGTCCAGCTGATGCAATAACTCACATTGTGGAGGCCTCGGTGATAAATCACGTCTTTGTCCCCGATGGACTTCAACCCCTGCACCACATAGGAGCCTCCAAAGCGAGAATGTCTGACAGAAAGACAGAGAGAGACAGAAAGAGATCATAAGACCACAGCATGAACCTGTGATAAGGACTGCATTCTCTTCAAGGTTACGGCAGAGCAGCAGCCTGATGCAAAAACACGTTTTTGGTGTTAAGATTCAATGCATTAGCGGTGTGGTTGGGAAAATCTGCATTCCTGAGTTCACAATACATTATATAGAAGTCCTAATTATAGAACATTACAGGGCAACAGCAGAGCATGACTGCTAGAGCAGTACTACCAGTCCTGTCCCCTAGCAGTACATTAAAAAAGTCTCAAAAATAAATAAATAATCAACACACCCCTTGAAAAAAAAAAAAAAAACCCTACAGACTACTTTGCGTGACAAGAAAATGGGTAGACCTAGAGCTTTTTTTTTTTAAGCTTTACTCCTATAGCTGGGCTCCTGAGTGGCACATCACTGTTCTAGCGTGTGGATTCAGCATTGCAGTGTTAGTGTAGAATCAGTGTCGCAGTGCAGTGTCGGTGTCAGTGCAGTCAGTGTTAGTGCAGAGACAGTGTTGGACTGTCAGTGTTAGTGTAGAGACGGTGTTGCAGTGCAGTCAGTGTTAGTGTAGAGACAGTGTTGGACTGTCAGTGTTAGTGTAGAGTCAGTGTTGGACTGTCAGTGTTAGTGTAGATACAGTGTTGCAGTGTAAAGTCAGTGTTAGTGTAGAGTCAGTGTTGGACTGTCAGTGTTGGACTGTCAGCGTTGCAGTGCAGAGTCAGCGTTCATGCAGACTTGGTGTTGTAGCGAGTGTCTCATCGTTAATGTCTGCGTGACCCCCCCGTCCCGCACCTCGTCCCCCTCTGCAGGTTACGGCTCCTCTTTGCCGCCAGCTCTTTCTGCCTCAGTGCTTCCAGCTCCTGGGTGTCTTTCTGCTTCTCCTGTGTGGAGCGTGCCTGGCCCGCGCTCACCAGCAGCTCCGGACTCTGCAGGACACAGCGGGATGGGCTCAGAGCGACGCACGGACATTTTCCCATCCCACAACATGATGAGCACACAGCCAGGCTTATTACGTGCCATCGACAACACTGCCACACGCTCATATTCTCTACCCAAGCCATTACACGACTCAACAAACAATCAACATTCAGCATAAGCAAAGTTCACATTCAAACAACAACCATTCTCCTCTACACAGGGATGGCTGGTGTGGACCCCTCACAAATACACACTGAATTGAATAGAATTGCAACGCAACGCTGACAGTCCAACACTGACAGTAGCATGCTAGAAAGACCACGTGCGATCAAAGACGGACTCCTTATTAGTGACTGTTGAGGAGAGTGAGGCTTCATGAACCCCATGAAGGTGGAGGTCCCCCGTGTGGAGCCTTATGAACCGTCAGTAAAATACTGTCATTGGTTCAAATCAGTGAGTCACTCACAACACATGATGACACCACCCATTTTGGGGTCCATGAAGCCTCCCATTTTGATCACTACTGTTTACAAAACCATGTTTAAAAAAGCTCTTCACACATAATGTAACCCACGTCTAAATAAGTGTAGCAAGCTATAAGAACATACAGATATCTGCAAAACTAAAGGCAACACTTGAGCAAACGAGGGATTTAAACAGATGCAGTATCATTGGGTAGGTCCGGCCCTCCCCTGTCCAACGAGCCCCGGCACGCCCGGCTGGGACTCCTAGCCTGGCCCAGAAATGTTTCAGTGCCCCCTCCCCCCCGGGTTACAAAGGTGTTGCCTTTATTTTGGCAGTTACTGTATACTGATAATCGGTGCAGTGCAGTGCAGTGCATTTGCGTGGTGTGGTCTGACCTGGTCCCGGAACATGAGGGATATGATCTCCAGCACGTGCATGCTCCACTGCTGCTCGCTCTGAGCGCTGGCCAGAAATTTGAACAGGTCGTCCAGGCCGCTCATGTGCATGGCCCACAGCAACTTGTCATGGATGCTCGCATCGTCGTCCACATTCTGACAGGATCCGGAGACAGACACACAGACACAGACGCAGACGCATCACAAGGTTCAGGAGAAGTCCAATGACACGTGGGGAGAAAACACTTTCTTATCAAACAAAAAAAGAACACCAACAGACAGTATTCATATGGGAAACTCCATGGACGGTTGTTTGAGAGGGTAACTTCCTGCTCAGAATCCTTACCTTCTCCTCATAAGGGTCGGCAGGGACATGCAACACGTTCCTAACCAGGAGCAGGATCCGCTCAATAAGCAGATTGTCCTCTTCCTGTCTCTGTTCCCAGTCCTGAGAGAGAGCACCATTACTGAACTGTGCACCGCGCACACAAAATCCCACCAATGCTCGCTCGCTTACACGCAGATGGCCTGGCCCTGTTAGCTCCCCATAGGACTGGGGGTTTCAGCAGAACCTGGATTTACTTGAGCAACACAGTCAGGGGTCTGGCAGTATTTTCCTTTCTTTTTTTAGGACAAATACCTGTTCTTAGTGTTCTGACGTGGACTAGAGTCCAGTTTGAATCAATTTTTTGAGATAGTCTATCCATCGTCTCTTTTTCTAAACATGGACTGGACCGTTTCTTAAAGAGACCCAAGGACGTGGTTTGTGTTACAGAATGAGGTGAGGATGTGAGAGGGGCCTTGTCTCGCGTCGCTCACCAGCTGCAGCAGGTTGTAGAGAGTCTCGCTCAGCACACCAAACACTTTCTCACTGGCAAAAGCCTGTTGAGGGAGAGTCAAGTTCTTACATGTTCCGCCGTGAACACAGCCCGACACACCACCAAACTAGACGTGTAAAGAGGATTATTACCGTTGAAGACTACCGAATATCTGCCGTGAGAGCCGTTTTTACACATACCTCCTTGTAGGCCTGCAGATAGGACACAACCTGCAGGAAATGATGTCTGAAGGCTGGGTCGTCCGGCACTTTCCCAAAGCAGAGCAGTGCAGGCTGGGTAAGGTTGACCATCAGCCTGGGAGGTCAAAGGGCAACATTAAAGAGACAGCATTTGGCCTGTTCTGGGCTCAGGGGTCTGGGGGACATAAAAAGCCTAGCCCAGATAAGGCTAAAGATAAACAACAATGGGGAATAGAAATACAGAAATACCTTGAAGGCAGAAGAGCTCTTTATTGCCCACTTATTGTAGGGAAATAAATGTGTGTGTGTGTGTGTGTGTGTGTGTGAGGGGGTGGTGTCATCAGGGGGTCAGAGATGGCGCAAGTCCCACTCTAGCACATATTATATCCTTTCACATTATCATTTTGATTGCAACTATGAGCACCATGTCGGAAATTATGGGTCAGGCCACATCAGAACAAAGTGGAGCTTTGTCACATTTGGGTACATTTATCGCCTGAGGGAGTTTTCCCTTAGTAGCACAATAAACATTTCTGTAATAATTACAAAATGTTTGGTGTCTCCACGATGCTCCTCATGAAAGGATCGTTTTCATGATAACCTTGAAAAGATGTCATGTGATCAAAAAGCATTTATCAAAAGGGGTAGAGCAGACCGAGAAGAGCAAACTTGGTCCTCCCCCAACCATAAACGAATTATACATTGGCCAGGAAGAGAGGCGGGGTTCCAAACACCCCCCTTCTTTGAACACTTAATAAAGTTCTTGCTTTGTTCTCTGGCTGTGTGTGTTGGATGCATCATGGGATACCTTGGGAGAGACAAGCTATGGTTTGGTAACCTCTTCCATTAACTTTTTTCGTGATTTCTTTTTTCATGTTCATTTACATGTCTAGAATTCAGTTTTTGTTAAATTAGTGGCACCTAGGTCTTAGTGTTGTAACTTAATGCTAGCTAATACATCTTTTAATCTAATCGTGAGTTGTGTATTTTGACTAAGGTTAATCCACCAGATTGCTCTGCCCATCAATGAATTTGTCAATTTAATTGATATCTGGCATCCTTGATAATAATTATTAAATCAAATCAAATCAAATATATATTTTACATGTAGGATAAGTGGGGAGTTTTAGCACTTGTGTTCAGTATTCAGTGTTGAAAATTACAATTAAATAAGGGCATTGACAGTTAAAACACCTGAATTCAGTTTTTACTAGCATTCCCACTTGCCCGACAATCCCCATTGTATCGCAATACGAAACCTATAAAAACACAGAAACTGACAGTTTACGTTTCCAAGGCATTCCCCAAAACTCCCCCAAAAATATGCATGCGAATGTAGCCAAATTGCACAATCTATATTTTTAAGGTCCGAAGCCAGAAACGCCCGTTCTCTGTTCCTTCCGGTCTCCCCACAGTGCGGCAAGAGAAGGGTGCCCATACCTGATGCAGGCGTCAAACAGCGGCTTGTCCTGGCTGTGCTGGGTGATGATAGGCAGCAGGTCGTTCTGCAGGATCTGCCCCGCCCCCAGCTGCTGGCGGACATCGCGCGCCTCGTCCTCATGCCGCAGGTACCGGATCAGGTCCTTCACACTCTCTGCATAGGACAGAGGAAGACTTCTGGAAGACTGAAGAATATACGCTTTATCGCACTGGTTCTCAATCCTGGTCTTGGGGGAGCTGCAGGATATGCTGTTTTTTGTTCTTACTCAGCACTGAATCGATAAATGAAAGCGGTTGAATTACATAATTAACTGACCTCGCCTGGTTTAAGGCGAAAACAGAAACCAGCCACCCTGACCAGGTTTGAGTACCACTGTTGTATTGTATCTGCAGTCTCTTTGGCCAAATCTCAACATGGCCGTTCCATTCCTTAATTCAAAAATTAAAACATGAAAAGCCTGGTTTATTCCCGTTTTTCCATAACTTTCCAGAAATCAGAAGGAGGAGTGATATTGGTCGCAAAAGGCAGCTAATGGTTTGATGTTTGTGCTTCGCCCTCTTGCGTCAGCAACCTTGGCACAACTCATTACTACCCGGCGGACTCACCCAGGCAGTCAGGTTCGCGGTGGTAGGTGTCTCCTTCCAAGTACCCCAGGGCACTGCATGTTGCCAAAAGTTCACAATTCATCATGTACAAGTCCATATATCTCTGTCCTGGCTGTGGGCAAGAGGCCTCAATCTGGCAGAGGCACAAAAGGGCAGGTGAGAACAGATTATTATTTTAAGGGTCAAACATTATGGTTAGAACACATTTTATATATTAGCCTACATTCTATATATATATATATATACATATATATAAGACAAGTGACTATTTCAAGGCCAAGACTTTGGCCAATTTATGAAGCTAGAAAACATTTAATTCATACATTACTACTTTCCAAGGATGTACTTTGTTGAAATGTAATTCCGAACAACAATCTGAACATACCGGAATCTACAGTGCCTTCTTCAAACAATGATCACTACATTTCTTCACATGCTACATTTTAAACGTTACCTTTTTACTCCCAATCTATTTCCAAACCACTCAAAAAGACGACTCCTAATTAATTAGGGAGGTAGCAACTTGGCAGGAACACTGTGAAGTGTGACCGGAAAGACAGCGGGTCAACTGTATCACACAGACCTAAGGTTTAAACTCCTGATAAATACACTGCAATAAACCCACTGAGTTCTATGGTGGCAAGGGGAACAAGAAGAAAGGTCACCTGATTCTCAACAGCTGAGCTGAGGTCTGCAGACGTCAGTTCATAGGCCGTTCAAAACCTGCAGGGGACAACCACCTTCAGATAGAATCAGCTGGCAACAAAAGTTTTCAGCAGGGTAAATATACAAGTAAAATAATAATACTAATGGGTTGTTACATGGATCACCACTTCTTACAGTGATGTTGCTTGTACACTCACTGGTCTCAGTGTTGCTATCCAGATCTGTGTCATCGTTGCTCATAGAACTTATGTGGATGTACTCACGTTCTCTTGTGCTGCAAGTCACTCTGCATAAGAGCGTTGGCTAAATGACTAATGTAGCACAATTCTCATTTTTTCACCTTGTCCAGACCTCAAACATGCCCGATGAGGGAAAGCCATCGCTAAAATGACCACTCAAGCCATTCTACAAAAGGATACCCCCTCCAATAAAAGACTGACGAGAATAGGAAAAGTTTCAGATTCGTTGCTCGCTCCTGGAAACAAGCATTTTTCACACATTAAAACGAAAGGAAATTAGGTGACTTTTCCTGCCTTCACGGCAAACACAGAACGAAACGGTGATTAATAGTTTTTTGGAATCTGGCTAGTTAGTTACTGTTTTTAGTATCGTAGCGTACAACAATATTGCAACACATGATAAGGCATAACGGTAATATTGTTGAACGCAATTATGAGATTGTACGTACTGTCACCTTTTGGTATCACAAGCTATCGTAGTGTTGAATGCATTTTGCAAGCAGAATCGAGCGGTGTGCGCCACGATGCTAACCCAAGCAAATTCGAAACACCGCATGGGCCAGGAGGTGAAGAATGTCTCTCTGTGTGTGAAAAGAAGGCACTCTCCTTTCCTCTACACTGCAGAAAACAAAGGGAGCAAAGAAGGGCCCAATCAACTGCCTCTCTATTCCTCCCTGTCATACTGATCCCCGGCAGATCTGGTTCCTTATACAAAAGCCCCGGGGCGGAAGCAGAGACTCGGCCTGAGAGGCGCTGCACACATCCTCCAGGGCTAACGTCAACCTCCACGGGCCTCCATATTCCCCCTGACAAACCCTTTATGGCTATGTCAGACATTCACCCTTCCCTAACCTGGGGTAAATGCACCCAGCTGTGTGGCCTTCTGGCGCAGGAGGGCTCAATATGTGGTGAGGGACATGGGCAGGGGAGGAGGGGAGGTAAGGGAGGTCTCACCTCCTGAGCGGTGTACACTTACATTGTTTTAGCAACGCCTGACATAATTTTCTGGCAACTGCCACAAAAAAACAAAAACTAAAATTTAAATGGGAAAAACAATGGAATTGTGCATCCAGAGGGAAGACAAAAATGGAATAAGTGAAAAGTTGACAATGCTGGGAGGATAAGAGAATGGCTGCGTTTTGATGTTTGATGATGGCAATTGTGCAGCTACTGTTCTGTGTGTAGCCTATTTCTCTATCCGTTTTGTGCAGAACTTAAAAAGGTCCAACTCAAATCACATCTAGCACAATATGTTGATTTTTCTCTCACACGCACACGCACGCGGCTGTTACTCAAATGTCACATATATAACAGTGATCATCTTTTACCAGTATCATATTCCTTCCGGATATGCATATTCCAGATAACTTTTTTTGTTTAACTTTTCCGGCTGAGGTTTCCTCCAATCTGATTGATGCCAGCAGATTTCTGATAGTGGATTTGATTGGCTTAGATGCACTCACACCTGCTCCATTGTGGGATTTGTCAGAAGTAGTAACTGAATATTAGTCTGTTAGCAAAACACAACCCCAGAAGTAGGGCAAGATCATATCACATCAGAGTGAGAAATTAGTCAAGCTCATACTTGAGCCGGACAAGTAAGGCTAAATGCTTTGTAAACCCTACAGTTTCCTAAAATACAAACTGACTGACACCAATAAAATAAATATGTATAAGTATATCAATCTATAAACAGCCTACTTACTCAAATAAAACTGTTATATATGCATCAAACAAGACACACACTGCAGATTTCAAAGATTTGGCAGCCACAAAAGAAATCCATAATTAGTCACTGGGAAATCATAAATAAATAAATGAATGAATCAATGAAACCAGTCTTGCCTTTAAAAACATATCACAAAGCACTGATGCAGTCCCAGAGAATGGGACAAACCAATAGAAGCCAGCAGATCACAATACAAGAAAACTCACTGTAGATCCTGAACTCTAACTGAACTCCACTGGTTTTCTTGAGCTCGGCAGACATGCTACTGCCGGCTCCACACACGCGCACGCGCACACGCACACACCGCTCTTACTCACTGCTCTTGAATTCGACAGACAACTGAAAAGCTCCTCAGCCGCTGCTCTGCCTCCCAGTGATTCTCACTTCTTACCACCCCAAAATGTGTGTAAGAAAAAACAAAGGGGGTTAACGCAGCCTTTACAATCCAAAGTTATGCAACTGTAATACTTACCCATAATTCCATGCGACTAACCTAGTTTCTCAAAAAAGGGAAAGCAGAGAAGAGGGAGGGAGGGAGTCTTAACCCTTCAAGTGCCAGACATAACGCTTGCACTGACTGCAAGCCTTTGCATTGTCACCATTTTGGCACCTGGCCATATCCCTGCAAATATCATGTTAACCTGTTATGATCAAGTAGGGTATATGCAGGTCAGGCACTGTTTTTGTTTTGAACCCTGTTGTAGATTTAAACACTATTACAATTCCATAACGGCGGTGCTCCTTTAAAAGGCGGGAGCAGATTACAGAGGGAGCTTTTCAGTTGAAAACTTACAAAGTTTATACCATGAAGCACTACCAGCATAAACACCAATGGACCAGCAAGCAGGGAAGTGGTTTACGATATGCCAGCCCAACACTCCTGGTGAGTTAATATAGGAATTAAAAATGCACAACCAGCCCAGCCAGATGACTGAATCTGTCAACTGGCAGCTTTATAAGTGTATGAGACTCAAGACCAGGTTTACATGGTATTTGCTGAGGTAAGATGCATGCAAAACCTTCAAACACAAGAAATCACCTGTCCATATTTACTGAGGCTCTGCATCTACAGACATTAAATGGGATAAAATTATTAATTATTATTATTATTATTATAACCTTAACTCCAGACTACATTAAGCAACAATAAATTACAGGCTCACATAAAACAAGAGACACTGGAATCTACTGGACAAATCATTATCATGGAACAGATTAGTTATAAAAAGAACAACAGTGCACAGCCCACATGATTCACATCTGCTCAATGCAATTCAGTTGTTATAAACAGCATCCATTTTATTTGGAATTGTGTTTGTTCACGGGGGGCGTTTAATCATAGTTATAAGTGGTCATTAATTTATGCATTTAAAAGGGCCACACTATATAATAATGATAAACAAAAAAAGCAGCAATGCACATTTTCGCTTTAAAACTACTACCCTATAACACATTCTAGATATGGTATTCATGTCAGTAAACATGCAATGGGCAGGTATTCTCAGAGCACTGGGCTGATGGACAGGGCTCTAATTCAAGAGTTGGTCCCACCTGCATGTCCCACATACAGGTCACTGTCGTTACACAAGCAGCATGGGTCACTGGGCTAAATCATAAGAGACACAGTTCAAATGGGTCACACTTCCAACTGTGTCTGCCATTCAAGACATGGGTAATTGTTACTTTCGTGGAAAGAAATAAAGTGTAAACTGCAGCCAAGTTTTCAAGCTGTCCAAAATCGATCATTCACCTGAAACATGCAGTCACACGAGACCCTAAAATGCTCAGCCCTACCACACATGACACGTTAAAGACAACACACGCAGTCAAAAACTAAAGTATGAGCCAGTCAGTAGGTCACTAGACACACAAAACAAAATTAATATTTTCTATTCCATGCTGGCAAAGAAAATACCACGTTTAGTTGCAGCAGCAAATGTTGACTGTTGTGTAGATGGGATATTTTCCACCGACTGATTATTATACGTGTGTTGCCTTTAACTGGGAACAGTTGGCTTGAGCGAAAACTGTTGACAATCTATCAAACACTGCTTTTGTATTCTCGGCTCGCAAATAGCGTTACCGGAACGACACCCAAAGAAAATCCATGTTCGGTTGAAGCAATGCGCCCTTTTTTTGAGGGGAGTAACCAAGGTTATATGACAAATTTCGCGAGATGTTTTACTAGCAAGCTATTAGACAGCTATCTAACCATTTTATGTGACCGTTTCTATAAACCTGCATCAGTATCATTCCACACAAATGCTAGACACATTTTTAATTGGTCAACTGGCAAATGGTTAGCTAGGGAGCGGACTAACACTACGTATTTCAATTAATTTAATCTCAAGTACGACTAGCTCGCGCTAGTTAATTAGCAACGTTTAGTGACATCGGTAGTTCCACTTACTGATATGGGAAGTTTGATTATTAAAAAAATCAACTCACCAGATTAAGTAGACGCGTGGACAGTTAACAGAAAATCGTTTCGCTTCGCTTTGCTGTGCATTAACTAGGTAAACTTGATATAGGATACATATTGATAACGTTTGGTTGTGGTTCAAATCCCGTTTCTACAGGGGAACATGTCTGGATGTTTGCAAAATATCTCGCGCCTAAAAGACTTGAGAAGGTTGGACTTACTCTTAAAGGGACAACGACACTTACTATGTGGACCCGTGAAAAAGCACAGTATCGGCTATATTAAGTTATCGTATGAACTGATTACGTTTTATTATTCATTATTACAACAAATACGTCGCACGCATGTAACCAGCAAGACACAGTGAACTGTTGTATTCCTCTTTTAACACTTTAAATAACAACAAAATATGCATGTGTACATCTCCCAAACAATTTCCATCAACTAAAATACTGATATCATATACAACATAGCTTAACGCCATTTAGGAGCCATCATATGCAGACAACTTATCTACCACCTTGAACGTTCAATTCTTTCCATTTCAACCTGGATCTCACGTCTGGACTCACGTCTGGTGATCGTCTCGTCTCACTGGTGATCTCACGTCTGGGAGAAAAAAAAAAAAAACCCACTAACCTTTTCTTTCCCAATGTTACAGGTATGATACGCAGATGCCTGCAATGATGTCTTTTGCCGTTTTACTGCACTGATCTTGTACGCTAACTTTGATTGTTCTCACCTTGTATTAATGCACATCTTGTAAGTCGCTCTGGATAAGAGCGTCTGCTAAATGCTTAAAATGTAATGTAAAATGTCAACCACGGTTGATTTCGTTATCCCAGAGCTTCCTGGTATGTTCGTTGTGACTATAGTGAATACACTTCATCGCCGGGTCGGTAATACTACACCGTTACCCGAATAGACCCTGCACGGCAATAAAGATTGCTGGGTACTTGTAAGTTCAGGGACCCATATGTGGGCAGCTAATAATAATACAATACCTACCGTTACCTGTTTTAAAGGGTGGTGTGTAAGGTTTAATGTAGTCTGACTGTTTGGTATACAAACCCACACACACGACCTAGCTAGTCACTGTACTGAACAGAACGGTACATTACGTTAAAAAATGTACATACGCAAATGACAGGGTTAGTCATATGAGGCTTGTGCATGTAAATAATCGCGATGAGACTCACCAAACTGCCATTTCCATTGTCACAAAATCCATCTCCCAAATTATTACATAAGTAATCCAAAATATATGTAATATTCCCCACGACACATGATATCGTGATAACAATGAATGTATAAACATTTCTCCCCCTATTCTTTCACATCACTGATGGTTTCGCCCTAGATTCACGTTATAACTCTGCGTGACAATTTCTCACCCAAAGCATTGGTTAACAGGTTTGTACTTCAATCAGTACCCATCTTTTCTATGGTAAAACAGATCACCAACTTGCACTACATTTCGACTCGCACACAATGAGGCAACAATTCATTATTATTAAATCCTCGGTTGCAAATGACAAATGGACACACAAAGCGAAGCTTATGCACCATTATTTATCGTCTGCTGACTCGTGTTCCCAGACTGCCATTTATGAACCAGGATCAATATTCCCTGGTCAGTAGTTACATAACGTTACTATATTTGCTAAAAAATAAATAAATAAATAAATAAAAACTCCGCGAAACATCCAGTTTTGGAGCAACCATTATCTTGTCGATTGGTGTTCCCAAATCAGGGTCTCGCAGAACAGGTTAATAAGAAGCGTTCTCTGGGTAACTTCAGCAAAGCAATCATTTTGCGTTGCTGCTGATTAAATAGCTAGATAGTTCAATTTCCCCGACGTTTAATGACGCACAGCTAGCTAGCACTAGGTTGTACATAAAAACATCCACCACTGTGTGCAAGCTGTGGAAATGATACAGTTGAGCAAACACGTGGGCATTTGCTATCTAGCTTTATCTATTATAACCATGCAAAAAGCCATATTGTGGAGTGTTTCAACAGTTTTACAATTCTATTTCTAGTTCTAGCTAGACTAGCTATTGACCAAGATATCTGCTGGTAAAGCAAGTTACTGATAACGGCTACCAAGCAAATTCATTTCATTCTCACAAAAATGCTAACGGTAACGGAAATATACTAGCTAGCTACAAAACAGTGCCATTAATGCATATCTTATGATTCATTTGCTTACGCATCATTGATTTGAATCGCCAGCTACCACTCATTTCTTGTTTAGCTAGCTTACTGGTTCGATTTGTGAGGGTAACATTATCTAACGTTATAGCTCGCTAGCTGGCTCTGCAATTACCGTCGCCATATTATACACTATTATTACTATGGCCTCGTGCATGTATTTATCATTAAGAATTAAAATCGTCTGACAATACCGAATATCTCTCGGATATTACTGGACCTGTGTGCAATATCTTTGTTTACCACCGCTGATTATTTATATCACTGACTGGCCATCTACCACAGCTCTATGGCTGTGACCCATCTTTGTATAAAAATCTTTGCTTATACTGAGATAGATCAAAGTAAATCGAAAATAGGCTTTTATAGGGGGAGCCTACTATATCCCACACAGGCAGCTTGTTGTTCAGGCCTGGGGCCTGTCTAACCCTACGTTCTAACAGGGAGCGATTCGGCAACGAGTTGTGGGAAATGCATTGATTCTCTATGAGAGTGTGCGACTTCCGGCGACTGTGGCCAACAGGTCCTATTTCCCGATTAATCGGCGTTTCGGTGTCCCAGAAAAGTTCAAATTTCTGAACTTTCCGGGAAAGTTGCCCGGTAAGAGCCAATCAAATTAATGTCTTGCTGTTTTTACCTTCCACGTGGAAACCAACACAAAACCGACATCGTTCCGACACTTCAACATGGAGGAGAAACTGATAGCAGCGGTCTGCAATACTCCCATACTGTACAATGTTTCCCTGCAGGAGTACAGGGACAAAAAAAAAATGACGCTTGGACAGCGGTGGCAGCAGTTGTTTGTTTCCCTGGTCAGTTTTCAATTCAAGTCAATTCCTTTTTATTAATTGGTAACGTTATAGATGCGGCTATAGAGGCATACGCGAGTGACGGAGGGTCTTGTAATTAGCCAAAACCATTGCAGCAACGTGTTTGGAATAGATTGTATGATAGTAAAACGTTATTTATTTTATTTATTTAACCTTTATTTAGCCAGGCAAAAGTTATGCACAGTTTATTCCGTCGCACATGGTTTTGGATATCATATACCAGCGCAGCTAAGCTAGCTAGCACCCATATTACAATAACGATGTGTTAATAATTATATACCATAACTGAGCTATGTAGATTTATCAAATTAGCTAGCTAGCTACTTGTGATTAAAACAAAAGAAACGGAAAAGACGTAGACATGGTAGGCTAGGTAGAAAATATTTAATATAAAGACAGCTGATCATACAGTGTAACAAATCTAGCCTGCGCTAGCTATAGCTGCTTTCCCTTTGCACTTTTTATAAGCACTCATTTGTTTTTATGTTAAAATTTGTTACAGGATGCCCTTTTTATTTATTTGTTAAAGAATACTCTTTTCGGCTTTGTTCTTCTGAGGCTGAAACAGAGATGTGTATTTGGAATGGTCTATAAATGGTTGTGTTTTACATTGCAAAACAATAAAGACTTTTTTTTTTAAGTTTCAAGTCATCCTATTTATTATATAATATTGGGGACATGGGTCAACTAGTTGTTGCTATACAGTGGCTGTATGTGACATTTGAATAGGGATGGTTCTAAATATGAATATTGTAAGAAATATGGCAGCGCTCTGATCTTGATGAAGGTTTTATTTCGTTAGCGACAGTGACAAAGTAAATGACGGGTAATACAAGAATATCAGCAAGCACTCTGGACTCAGCCGAGTTCGTCTGAATGTATTTCTCCCAACTCAATGGCTCTAGAATACTCTAGTGTGTGATTTATTCACTCTATTGTATTGCTAATGTCTCTTCCTCTCAATCACCTATTCATATGTCAATGACTGTCTCCATTTGGCCGCACAGATCCTTTGTAATTGTGATATGATTTACCCGTCTGCCTACAGTTCAATATCTTACAATATGGATGGTTCTAAAAAGAATGTTTGTGTTAACTGCATCTACAGTAGTTGTTGCTATAGACATTTGTGTGCTTGTGTAAACTGGAAAAAAGCTGTTGTAAGAAATGTGTACATTTATCTTTCAACCTGGAGTAATGGAGGTTTAGCTCTTTTAACCCTCAAGTGACTAACATATTTTATATACAAAAAGACTGACTGGAGTCAGAAATACCCCAAGTTAAACTATTGAGATAAAACGGTCCAATTAATTCAAGAACATAATTTTTTTATTGCAATATCATTAGATATGTACAAACTTTCTTTTGCATCAAAAACTTGTTTTATGCAACATTGTCTTGCCATGGGACCGCACCCTCTGCAGAAAAGTAGGAGGCAAGTGTTTCCCTCACATGGATGGCCTCCTTGTGGCGTTGTTGGTTCCCACTCGGCGGATGGGCTGGAGATCAACAGGATCAGGAGCCTGTCTCTCAGCTGCTGGGCTCCCCGCGGTCCAACGGATGAAGTTGTGCAACACACAGGTTGCCTTCACACACTTCTCCACATTTCCAGGGCTGGTCCCAATCACTCGCCAGTACATCCTCCATTGTGCTGACAGGATGCAAGGTGTTCTCGACAATCATCCTGGCGCGGGAGAGTCAGTAATTGAATACCCTGTTCCTTCTGGAGAGGTTGGACCCGGGAATGGGCGCATGAGGTGTCTCTGCAGTGGGAATGCCTCATCTGCCACAAAAGACATGGGGTTGGCATCCCAGGTGCTCTGCTTCTGGCAGCAGCCTACTGTCTTCAGGGAGGTCCAGTCTGCCATTCTGCAGGGCCTTGCCGAACTTGGAGCTGGCCAGGGTCCCTCCATCACTTCTCCTCCCATAGGCGCCAACGCCCACCACGCGGAAACGGTACCTGGCATCTACAACTGCCAAGAGGACGATGGAGTATGTCCCCTTGTAGTTGAAGTACAGAGAGCCGGATTTGGAGGGGCCTGAATATTCACATGCTTTCCATCGATGGAGCCCAAGCAGTTGGGAAAGTTCCAATGCTGACGGAATTCCTCAGCAATAGTCATCCAATCCTCCTTCTTTGGGACTGGCATGAACTCAGACACCAGGCATTCCCAGATTGCAGTGGCCACCTCTGGGATGATGTAGCCCACAGTGGTGATTCCTACACGATAGCTGTAGGCAATCGACCGGTATGAGTCCCCAGTTGCAAGGTAACTGTAAAATATAAAGAATGCTATTAGTTGTATGAAGTAGACTAGCCTACTACATTGTTCAGTAGCTCAATTGTACATTAGCTCAACACATCCATTATTGATAATTTATTTAATCCTAAAAGCATAAATATTTATAGCTAGCTAAACTTATATGGCCTACATACATCTTATTTAATTTTGTGTTGGTTAAAAGCAAGTTTACTCTTCATGTAGTAACTCTGTTCACTGACTCTGGATACCCCCTGACTACCCGCACTAGCTCTGTCATACCTTCATTCTGCACATACCTATGTACAATATTGTAATATAGCCTTGTAAAATTCTGTATCATTTTGCTGTACTACTATACATATATTTATATATTTATACTCACCTGTACTTACCTATACATAACTGCACTAGTCTGTATATAAATTATAGCAACATAGCAACTAACTACCTGTATAGTAATTATTCAATACTGTGCCTGTTAGCATTATAACTTCTGCTATAGTACTGTATTGTTGCACTTACTGACATGTTTGCACTCTGGTTAGATACTAAACTTCTTTTCGCTGTACTGTACCTGTACTGTACAATGACAATAAATTTGAATCTAATCTAATCTAATCTAATCTAATTTCTTATCGCATGGGTACGTTTGGAAAACGTATCGAGAAAATTACAGCCGTTCCGCTGCACTGATGGGGCTCCGCCAATTTGTTTCCAGCCGTGTTATCCGAGGCCCCACTCTGGTCAGCAGCTCATCGAACTGGGCACGGTCCAGCCTGAAGTACCGCTGGAACCTCTCCATCCAGCCGCAGCTCCTGCACCAGCCTGTGATATTCGCCGTGCTGCCGGCGGTCTGCAAAATTCTGTGGACCCACACACGACCTCCGGCGTTTGCAGCGCAAGTACAAAGCCGCAATTACTAAAAGCCTTCTGCGTTTCAGTTTATCGTTCATAATTGAAGGAAACAATACTGCTAGCCAACTACTACCGGTATTTCCAATACAGATTCTCAAAACCGATGATGAACTATTCGTTTACGATGCCAAAAATTGTAAGCACGCGGAAGCATTTTTGAGGACGCCAGTCAAGCGCGGTGAACGTTCTAACAGGGGAGCGATGCTAGGCGATGCTAGGCGAATAAATTGCCCAGTGGGCGTTCACCGCGCTTGACTGGCGTCCTCAAAAATGCTTCCGACGTGCTTACAATACCGGTAGTAGTTGGCTAGCAGTATTGTTTCCTTCAATTATGAACGATAAACTGAAACGCAGAAGGCTTTTTAGTAATTGCGGCTTTGTACTTGCGCTGCAAACGCCGGAGGTCCGTGTGTGGGTCCACAGAATTTGCAGACCCGCCGCAGCACGGCGAATATCACAGGCTGGTGCAGGAGCTGCGCTGGATGGAGAGAGGTTCCAGCGGTACTTCAGGCTGGACCGTGCCCAGTTCGATGAGCTGCTGACCAGAGTGGGGCCTCGGATAACACGGCTGGAAACAAATTGGCGGAGCCCCATCAGTGCAGCGGAACGGCTCGCACGCCCGGTACGCTTTCCAAACGTACCCCATGCGATAAGAAATTAGATTAGATTAGATTAGATTAGATTCAAATTTATTGTCATTGTACAGTACAGGTACAGTACAGCGAAAAGAAGTTTAGTATCTAACCAGAGTGCAAACATGTCAGTAAGTGCAACAATACAGTACTATAGCAGAAGTTATAATGCTAACAGGCACAGTATTGAATAATTACTATACAGGTAGTTAGTTGCTATGTTGCTATAATTTATATACAGACTAGTGCAGTTATGTATAGGTAAGTACAGGTGAGTATAAATATATAAATATATGTATAGGTAGTACAGCAAAATGATACAGAATTTTACAAGGCTATATTACAATATTGTACATAGGTATGTGCAGAATGAAGGTATACAGAGCTAGTGCGGGTAGTCAGGGGGTATCCAGAGTCAGTGAACAGAGTTACTACATGAAGAGTAAACTTGCTTTTAACCAACACAAAAATTAAATAAGATGTATGTAGGCCATATAAGTTTAGCTAGCTATAAATATTTATGCTTTTAGGATTAAATAAATTATCAATAATGGATGTGTTGAGCTAATGTACAATTGAGCTACTGAACAATGTAGTAGGCTAGTCTACTTCATACAACTAATAGCATTCTTTATTTTACAGTTACCTTGCAACTGGGGACTCATACCGTCGATTGCCTACAGCTATCGTGTAGGAATCACCACTGTGGGCTACATCATCCCAGAGGTGGCCACTGCAATCTGGGAATGCCTGGTGTCTGAGTTCATGCCAGTCCCAAAGAAGGAGGATTGGATGACTATTGCTGAGGAATTCCGTCAGCATTGGAACTTTCCCAACTGCTTGGGCTCCATCGATGGAAAGCATGTGAATATTCAGGCCCCCTCCAAATCCGGCTCTCTGTACTTCAACTACAAGGGGACATACTCCATCGTCCTCTTGGCAGTTGTAGATGCCAGGTACCGTTTCCGCGTGGTGGACGTTGGCGCCTATGGGAGGAGAAGTGATGGAGGGACCCTGGCCAGCTCCAAGTTCGGCAAGGCCCTGCAGAATGGCAGACTGGACCTCCCTGAAGACAGGCTGCTGCCAGAAGCAGAGCACCTGGGATGCCAACCCCATGTCTTTGTGGCAGATGAGGCATTCCCACTGCAGAGACACCTCATGCGCCCATTCCCCGGGTCCAACCTCTCCAGAAGGAACAGGGTATTCAATTACCGACTCTCCCGCGCCAGGATGATTGTCGAGAACACCTTCGGCATCCTGTCAGCACAATGGAGGATGTACCGGCGAGTGATTGGGACCAGCCCTGGAAATGTGGAGAAGTGTGTGAAGGCAACCTGTGTGTTGCACAACTTCATCCGTTGGACCGCGGGGAGCCCAGCAGCTGAGAGACAGGCTCCTGATCCTGTTGATCTCCAGCCCATCCGCCGAGTGGGAACCAACAACGCCACAAGGGAGGCCATCCATGTGAGGGAAACACTTGCCTCCTACTTTTCTGCAGAGGGTGCGGTCCCATGGCAAGACAATGTTGCATAAAACAAGTTTTTTGATGCAAAAGAAAAGTTTGTACATATCTAATGATATTGCAATAAAAAAATTATGTTCTTGAATTAATTGGACCGTTTTATTCAATAGTTTAACTTGGGGTATTTCTGACTCCAGTCAGTCTTTTTTGTATATAAAATATGTTAGTCACTTGAGGGTTAAAAGA
Source organism: Aldrovandia affinis (assembly GCA_029706075.1). Lineage (NCBI taxonomy): Eukaryota > Metazoa > Chordata > Actinopteri > Notacanthiformes > Halosauridae > Aldrovandia > Aldrovandia affinis. The sequence goes on along the minus strand of JAINUG010000020.1, from coordinate 4,157,161 downwards.
GCTAAACCTCCATTACTCCAGGTTGAAAGATAAATGTACACATTTCTTACAACAGCTTTTTTCCAGTTTACACAAGCACACAAATGTCTATAGCAACAACTACTGTAGATGCAGTTAACACAAACATTCTTTTTAGAACCATCCATATTGTAAGATATTGAACTGTAGGCAGACGGGTAAATCATATCACAATTACAAAGGATCTGTGTGGCCAAATGGAGACAGTCATTGACATATGAATAGGTGATTGAGAGGAAGAGACATTAGCAATACAATAGAGTGAATAAATCACACACTAGAGTATTCTAGAGCCATTGAGTTGGGAGAAATACATTCAGACGAACTCGGCTGAGTCCAGAGTGCTTGCTGATATTCTTGTATTACCCGTCATTTACTTTGTCACTGTCGCTAACGAAATAAAACCTTCATCAAGATCAGAGCGCTGCCATATTTCTTACAATATTCATATTTAGAACCATCCCTATTCAAATGTCACATACAGCCACTGTATAGCAACAACTAGTTGACCCATGTCCCCAATATTATATAATAAATAGGATGACTTGAAACTTTAAAAAAAAGTCTTTATTGTTTTGCAAATGTAAAACACAACCATTTATAGACCATTCCAAATACACATCTCTGTTTCCAGCCTCAGAAGAACAAAGCCGAAAAGAGTATTCTTTAACAAATAAATAAAAGGGCATCCTGTAACAAATTTTAACATAAAAACAAATGAGTGCTTATAAAAAAGTGCAAAGGGAAAGCAGCTATAGCTAGCGCAGGCTAGATTTGTTACACTGTATGATCAGCTGTCTTTATATTAAATATTTTCTACCTAGCCTACCATGTCTACGTCTTTTCCGTTTCTTTTGTTTTAATCACAAGTAGCTAGCTAGCTAATTTGATAAATCTACATAGCTCAGTTATGGTATATAATTATTAACACATCGTTATTGTAATATGGGTGCTAGCTAGCTTAGCTGCGCTGGTATATGATATCCAAAACCATGTGCGACGGAATAAACTGTGCATAACTTTTGCCTGGCTAAATAAAGGTTAAATAAATAAAATAAATAACGTTTTACTATCATACAATCTATTCCAAACACGTTGCTGCAATGGTTTTGGCTAATTACAAGACCCTCCGTCACTCGCGTATGCCTCTATAGCCGCATCTATAACGTTACCAATTAATAAAAAGGAATTGACTTGAATTGAAAACTGACCAGGGAAACAAACAACTGCTGCCACCGCTGTCCAAGCGTCATTTTTTTTTTTTTTTCCCTGTCCTGCAGGGAAACATTGTACAGTATGGGAGTATTGCAGACCGCTGCTATCAGTTTCTCCTCCATGTTGAAGTGTCGGAACGATGTCGGTTTTGTGTTGGTTTCCACGTGGAAGGTAAAAACAGCAAGACATTAATTTGATTGGCTCTTACCGGGCAACTTTCCCGGAAAGTTCAGAAATTTGAACTTTTCTGGGACACCGAAACGCCGATTAATCGGGAAATAGGACCTGTTGGCCACAGTCGCCGGAAGTCGCACACTCTCATAGAGAATCAATGCATTTCCCACAACTCGTTGCCGAATCGCTCCCTGTTAGAACGTGGGGTTACCCTACGGTCTAACAGCGGGCGATTCGGCAACTAGTTGCCGGAAATGCATTGATTCTCTATGAGAGTGAGCGACTTCGGTGCCTGACCCATTGCCCGATTTGTGGGTGTTTCGTGTCCCAGAAAAGTTGAAAATTCTGAACTTTCGGGCAATGTTGCCCGGTAAGAGGCAATCAAATTCATGTCTTGCTCTTTTTACCTTCCACGCGGAAACCAACACAACACCGAAATTTTGTTCCTAGTTCTGACACTTCAACATGAGTGAGGAGAAACTGTTAACAGCGGTCTGCAGTACCCATACTTTATTTAATCCTAAAAGCATAAATATTTATAGCTAGCTAAACTTATATGGCCTACATACATCTTATTTAATGTTTGTGTAGGTTAAAAGGCTATTTTTTTATCGCATGGGTACGTTTGGAAAACGCACCGGAGAGAAATTGCGAGCTGTTTCCAGCGCAAGTATATGGCCGTAAAAAAAAAGCCTTCTGAGTTTGAGTTTGCGGTTCATAATTGAAGGAAACAATACTGCTAGCCAACTAATATTTACAATAAAGATTCTCAAAATCTATGATGAACTATTCGTTTACCATGCCAAAAAATTGTAAGCACGTCGGAAGCATTTTTGAGGACGCCAGTCAAGCGTGGTGAACGCCCACTGGGCAATTTATTGCCTAGTATCGCCCGCTGTTAGACCGTAGGGTTACGAAGGAAGTTCAACATAGTCAGGGTATCTTTGCGTTAGCTGGCGACAAAGGCAATTGACCCTTCGCTAAACCACGCCCCCCTTAGTTATTGTTGCTATGTACGTCAAGCTTTCGGAGCCAGCATGGCTCTCCCACTGTCACTAACTGCACTCCCTGGAGAAATATTGTCCAATTTTTGGAAAATAGAAAAAGCGATTTCAGATAGAAGCAGACAGAAGGGTATACAATATGCATTTGAAGGTTATATTCAAGATATCACACTGACTCAGCAACAAAATGACGTAAAAAAATTAAGATAGAAGCGAAAGCCTACAGATCAGAGTAAAGGGAACCACCGCATCACCGGGCGATTAAGACAGAGTACAACGACATTAAGTTACACTGTTCCTGTAAAGCTGGGTAGGTCTCTATTCACTATTACAATCATTAAAAAGCCAAAGCAGTAGGCCTATATAACGTTACATTCAGTAGTAAGTTAGCTAGCATTAGCTAACTAACGTAACATTAGTCGCCTATAGTGTGCTGTAACGACATTACTCTGTTTAACTTGTACCTTATCCTCTAACTAGCTAGCCAACCAGATCTCTCATGAACTTACTAAATCAGCTTGCTTGCTAGCTTGCTGGTTAACTATTTTCGCAGCCCAACTACCTAACTAGCAAGCTATTTAGTGCTAGCTAGTAATGAGCCTAGCTCACTTGACAATGGCCTGATCTTAAACACGGTAGCTAGCTAGCTAGCCAACGTGAAGCAGATATCTCAAGTTTAGCGTACACGGTGATGTCACCGACATATAAATTCGCTATTGACCAGTATAACGTAATACTGCTGTCATCTCTAACTACCGACCTGTCTCTCTCCTCCCATTCCTTTCCAAAACGTTAGAGCGGGCTGTCTATAATCAACTGTCTGCTCATCTCTTACAGAACGACCTACTCGATCCCAACCAATCTGGGTTCAGAGCAGGCCACTCCACAGAGACTGCTCTCCTTGCGGTCACTGAGGCTCTTCACGTCGCTAAGTCCCGATCCCTTAGCTCCGTCCTCCTCCTCCTTGACCTGTCGGCGGCGTTCGACACCGTGGACCACCGGATCCTGCTCTCATCTCTCGTCGAGATGGGAATCTCTGGATCTGTGCTGACATGGTTCGAGTCCTACCTGGCCGACCGGTCCTACCAGGTGGCCTGGAGAGGATCCTCTCCTCTCCCCGCACCCTCTCTACCGGTGTCCCGCAGGGCTCGGTGCTAGGCCCTGTCCTATTTTCTCTGTACACCAAGTCACTTGGCTCTGTTATTTCTGCTCATGGTTTTTCCTATCACTGTTATGCTGATGACACTCAACTGTTTCTCTCCTTCCCTCCATCTGATACCCAGGTCCCGGCACGGATCTCTGCATGCCTGGCTGACATCTCCGCATGGATGTCCACCCACCACCTGAAGCTGAACCTGGGGAAGACAGAGCTGCTCTTCCTCCCAGCGAAGGGCTCCCCGATGATTGATGCGTCAATTACCGTGGAAGGCTCCATAGTGTCTCCGTCCCAGTCTGCCAGGAGTCTTGGGGTAACCCTGGACAACCAGCTGTGCTTCTCGAGCCACATTGCAGCGATCTCTCGGACCTGCCGTTTCTCCCTCCACAACATCCGGAGGATCAGACCGTTCCTCACCCAAGAGGCCACTCAACTCCTGGTCCAGGCCCTGGTGATCTCACGTCTGACTACTGCAATTCCTTGCTGGCAGGCCTTCCGGCCTGTGCCATCAAGCCACTGCAACTAGTCCAGAACGCTGCTGCTCGCCTGGTGTTCAACCAGCCGAAGTTCACCCACGTCACCCCTCTACTCTCCTCTCTGCATTGGCTCCCCATCGCAGCACGCATCAGATTCAAGTCACTGGTGCTGGCTTTTCAAGCGGCCAGAGGTACTGCTCCCCGTACCTCCAGTCACTCATCACGCCCTACACCCCGTCCAGACCCCTCCGCTCCGCCTCCGCTGGCAGACTGACTGCCCCATCCCTCCGGGCGCCTGGCAGCCGCTCACTCGCGGTCTCGCCTCTTCTCTGTCCTGGTCCCTCGTTGGTGGAACGACCTCCCGCAATCGGTCAGGACTGCGGAATCACTTCCAATCTTCCGCAAGAGACTCAAAACCCACCTCTTCAGACTCCACTACCACTGAACACTGTCCATCTAGTCAATCTGTTTAAAAAAAACAAAACACCCACTAACCTTTTCTTTCCCAATGTTACAGGTATGATACGCAGATGCCTGCAATGATGTCTTTTGCCGTTTTGCTGCACTGATCTTGTACGCTAACTTTGATTGTTCTCGCCTTGTATTGATGCACATCTTGTAAGTCGCTCTGGATAAGAGCGTCTGCTAAATGCTTAAAATGTAAAAAAAAAATGTAAAATGTAATACTGTTTACTAACGCGATGTGGAAGTCGGTATTAACGAGGCATAGCTTGGCATCTGCCGCGGCGAGACTTCACAAAGCCTCAAACTTGCAGTAAAATATTTGCGCTGTCGTAATTATTATATATATAGGCTATGATTAAAAAAACAATTCGCTTGGACGAATGGAGATTCGCCAGGTGTTTCGGGCATTTCAGTTACGAAAGGATTGGAATTAGGCAAGTTTAGGACCGTTTCGTGTATACGCGAGCAATTCAGCTTACACTTTTCAGGGTTTTATTTAGGTTTTATAAAGGGAAGAAAACGTATATCTCCTTCAAACCTGTCTGGGTAACGAGTGTCACTGTTACACTTGCCCCAGGCACAACGTTTAACCATAATTTGCTAAAAATCCGCAAAACCAGCTCGAAAATGAAGAAAATGTCTAATTTTTGCGTGTAATTCAATGGAAGGCAGGAAAACAATGTCGGAGGAACTGTAGGAGTATGTAAAACACGCCGCTGTGATTGGCCAGTTTGCGTTTTGGGGCGTGGTTTAGCGAAGGGTCAATTACGGCTAACCTGTCTCACGACGGTGGTTATCAACTCGCTCTGTCAACCCTGTTTTTTCTGATCGAGCTATTAGCACGTGCACACAAAAGGGGCGGAGTTTGTAACACAGCCAATCACATGCAACATGGAGAGATCCAGAGCACTGTTTCACAAAGCAGGATTGGTGGGTTAGCCAGCTAACTTTGGGCTTATGGTGCGTTCCAAGCAACTCGTAACTCGTGTTTTTCCCACCTAAAGTCACGACTTACGACTTCGTAGCGTTCCAGGGCAAAGTCACGGATTCTGACGTAACTTGCCCAGGAACCAATAGAAACATAAACAACCAAAATGGCGGACCGTGCGACCTTTTTGATGATTTGCTGTGTGATGCTGTGTGACGCTGTGTGACGTCAAAGTCGTGAGTTGGGAGTACATCGATCTCGTACGAGTTCACAGGTGGGAAGTTACGAGTTTGACTACGCGTTCCGCGTCATTTTACACGTAGAAGTGGGAAAAACACGAGTTACGAGTTGCTTGGAACGCACCATCAACCCTGGGTTTTCGGTCTCACGACTGTGGCTCACCCAGGGCTGCGGGTGATCGTAATGTGAGTGCAATCTATTGCACCAATCACTCGGGAATCATGAGAAAATTAATATGAAAACTCTTAACTCTTAAAACACTTAATATGCAACAGTACATTTTATTCATTATTGATAACTATATACATATAACTATATAAACTGTATGTTTGCTCAGGTTCTCTGCATTACCAACGGAATACGTATATGTACCGGTGGCTAGAAAACGTAGGGCAATACATATAGTTTGCTGCACAGTGATTGCATGGCTTCGACGAGTGACATTTGTGACATGCGGCTCCAGAACCTTGCAAAGATACAATATTCCTTCCCGGAGAATCTGTATCTCTGATAGCCTGAATTTATAATAATAATAATATATGCCATTTAGCAGACGCTTTTATCCAAAGTGACTTACAGTAGTGAATGCATACATTTTCAGTATATGTGGCCCCAGTGGGGCTTGAACCCACAACCTAAGCGTTGCCAACGCTGTGCTCTACCAACTGAGCCACAGAGAACCACATTTAATCTACTCTGGAGCAGGATAGGTTCGTAGCATAAATTACCATGGCGATACAACCCGGTTAAAAGTGAGCCACAGTTGTGAGACAGAAAACCCAGGCTTAAACCCAAAGTTAGCTCGCTAACCCACTAATCCTGCTTCATGAAACAGGCCCCTGGATTGACATCGTAGCTAGCTCACATGGCTATTGATAGCATAGCAGCCTGCCAGGTCACTCGGTTGAAAAAATTGTCATTCCCATTTTTAAAAAAGCTAATTAACTAATGTTTGAGGCCCAAACAATTACTTAGTGGACAAAAATTATTTAGAAATGGCTTTAATAATGTATATTTTTTAAAAGCATGTCCTCTTGCGCAGAAATACGGTGAAATGGACCACTGAATATTTGGTTACTTCCTGGGAACAAATTCTAGTATTAACCCCTCATTTTTCATTAAAAATTGAGAAATCGTGTTATATTTGACAGACACTGGTGTGACGCCTTTGCACTGAGTTATCATGGCTACTTTCTACTTAATTTGATTAAAAAAATACGTCTGATTCATGCACTGACATCAAAGATGTTTTTATAACATAAACCTTTTCTTTATCGTCTATGCTGACAGGATGGCTTGTTATGTTTTTTAACTTGAGGAATGTATGTCTTACACTACAAATATTCCAGGACAAACCTAAATTCGAAATAAATGTGAATGATGGACTATAACCAAGTCTGTATAGCCGACCAATTGAGCAACAGACGCTAGCTCACCACACTGCACTGGCTCACCACACTGCACTACATAGTAGTATTACATTTAAATTACTGGTGCTGGCATATCAACCGCTCCCTCCTACCTCCAGACACTCATCACACCCTACACCCGAGCCAGAGTTGTAGTTGGATTTGGCGGAGGAAGAGGAGGTTTTGAATCTACTTTTGCTGCTACTTTTTGCTTCTCCTGGAGGAAGAGTAAACAGAGAAGGAGATGATAGGTACTGCCACTTAACGAATCAAGGAAGGAGCAGGGGGAGTACTTGCTGTTGTGGCGAATGTGTGAGCTGACTAGCTAGCTAATATCAGAGGCGTTGTTTGTGAACAGGCAAGGCAGGCAACTGCCTGGGGCCCCCAGGCCGTTAGGGGGCCCCCGAGGGCTGACAAACTTTACCCCACAGCAATGTCCTTTTTTTTGTTTTGTTGTTGTTGTTGTTTTTTTGCCTAGGGCCCCACCAGACTCTAGCAACGCCCCTGGCTAATATATATTAATGCATAGCTAGCTAACAGTTAACGTTAGTGACATTTATTTGGCTGTGATACTGGGTTGCTAGCTAGGTAGATGGATGGTTTTGCTTAGCTAATATTAACTTACATATCCTATCTGTTTCCATTTATATCTGCATTGCAGCTCATCTATATCGAGATTCCTATCAATCTTCCCCCATGAGTTGGCCGTTTTTATGCCATCTTTGTAATCGCTCCTTGAGGAGTTATAAATATGAGGATACCTCCTTAGGTTCTCAGCTAATAATTCCTCTATTATTAGAGCTATTCATTGCAATAACATCAGAACAGAGTCAGATGGAAGTAGTATTCTGTATCTCCATGGCAATGGAGTTTACCTCGTGTTACGGTCGGCTGTTCCAACAAGGGAATCTCCCTCCCTCAGCCGCCTGATTCCCACCATTTGAAGCCATGATGGGAGCACGTGATCGCCCGCACATAGGCTTATATATATGTGCTTTTATACACATAGAGTATAAAAGGCCTGCCTGCACAGAGACACAGACGCCGTCTTCTGGAAGAAGCTTTCTTTTGTGTGCCGTTTTTGAGAAAAGCATTTTGTGTATGACAATGTTGTTCTTTTGCGAGAGCCGGTTCTTAGAGCAGCCTTTTGTTTTATGCCGTTGGACCAAGCTTTCTTTTGTTTCGTTATTTCTGTACTGTCCTTTTGAGCACCTTTGGTAAGTAGGGCAAGCAGAGAGTAGGTTAGCTAGCTTCTCGGAAGAATTCACTTTTGTTTTGTTTTGCCTCGGAGGTTGGGAAGACTTTTTCTTTTTTAGATTATCTTAGCTAGCTGTTTTGTTTTGTGTCTCATTTTGCTTCTGTTATGTGAGTGTGTCTTTATTTATCATTTTTTGTAAATAAACTCTGTGTAATTTTTAAATCCTTCTGACTGGTGGTATTTGTTGTTGCATCCTTTTTGGTGGACCCCTGGCTATTGCAGTGTGAGTGACTCAGAGGTCGTAACACTCGTCATTACAACCAATCAGATTATGCAACATTTTATGACACCGTCTGCAACCATTCATTTTTCTGGAGGTACACGACACCCTCCGCGACGTTTCGCTGCAACATATTTCTGTCATTTTTACATCACTTTTGTCCCGTGACATGTTGTGCGACACTTGCATAAATTGGCCTTTATGCCCTTCTCAGCAAGAGTCAGGTCGGGCCGGTCTGGTTTTGCACAGCCGTACAGCCCCTTTATCACAGCGGCTGTGCCAGTTCCTTTTTCAGTCAAGCACAATACACCTTGACTCCAGGAGGCGCTGTTAGTCCCTCAAAGCAGAAAGTCACCAATGTCCTGCAAGAGTTTTTTTTTATTATACAGAAGTGGCTGGGCATTGGGATGGGAGCTAACCTCACGTGTCCAGTAAATGTTTTCTAATGCTTTACAAGTTGATGTTGTTTAAATTGAGCTCTTTTTAGACAAGTTGAGTACAATGGAGCTGGTTGTAATGTTTTGCTAATTTATTAGTTCTTCGAAAGAGGCTTGTGTCTCATGAGGGAAAGTCTGGTTGCTTACAAACATAAAGTCACATGTATAAAATGTAGGGAAGGCTTAATTTCACTCACCATCCAAACTGTGCGAACTCACTGCGCGGTAGGAAGACTGCAACTGAAAAGCTAATATTCATGAGCTCGCTTTATTTGAAACCCCTATTGACCTACGTCAGCAATGAATCCTGTGTTTTTGAAATAGAAGATATGAGAGTGGGCCAAACGTTAATAAAATGCAGCCATTTCTCTCACTCCTCTTCTTTTTTTTGGTTAAATGTGTTAGGACACATTCGTTTTTTGGCATCCAGACATGACACAGTGAGGTTTTACCATGTTAGCTAACACTTATTGCAGTCTGCCATGTTGGAATTTTTGTAGCTAGCTAGGTTTGCTGGCTAGTAAACAATGCCTTCTCTACAAAGTGATGATGCTTACAGGTGGTGATTTTTGGTAAGCTGTCATTGGTGTATTGAAATGAGCTGGGGTTTCTAATGACACAAATACTCCCATGTCAGCCAATAGGATTGGAACAACAGATTTATTTATTTTTTACACATTTTTAAATGGTCAGTTTTCAAGCTTTCAACATCCCACCTTCATCTGGTTTTGCCCAAACATCATCTTATTTGATTTTAACTGTTCACGACCTTTATTGTATCTTGGTACAAATAATCATGTTGGTAATTGGTAATAATGTCAGTCTGTACCCTTCTCCAAATGTGCTAGGGACAGTAAAGAAAGACAAAATCAAGACAGACAATTTAACTTTGTTCCAGTTTATTTTATTTGCACATTTCAATTTTTAACATTACTATTGGTTTTCCTTTTGTTTTTCTTAATTTATATTATAACTTATTTATTTTATTGCCAAAAAACACACATCATCAAACCATTGCAAGGTATGTCTTCCTGCAGAGATTATGAATTAGGAAGAGATAGAGTGAGTTGGAAGTGTTGCTAATCTCTCGTTATCTGTCATTATACAGATGAACCCTGCTGCTGACTGGACCTGAGGTTTTTCAATGTGTGTCTGAACTGGGCAGGTGAGTGTCACGCACCCGTCTACACTGCAGGCCCATAGGCTCAGCTTTATGGCCACAGCACAAGTGTTCTGAACACCTGTATTGTTGGAGAAACTTCAGAGAGGTATATTTCAGGTTAACCTGGGTGGTTAAGGGTTGATACGGACCCCAGCACCAGAACAGCGTGTCGCCGCAGAACAGAGTTGAGACTGACCGAGCCAGCTGGGAAACATCTTTAACTCTGTGGCAGTATGGCTGTTGGTCAGGAATGATTAAAGAGAAGCAACATTGAAAAGAAACCTGCTTAGTAGTCAGTGTCTTAAACAAAGGGGAGATTCGTTTTTTCTGATTGGTTTCCCATTGTATTGAATTAAAGCTGCCGTGGGTGCGAGCTTTGGTGCCGTGAATGATCAACAACCTTAAGCTCAAAGAGATGGTGAAAGGTGGTTGGTTGGGTTGTGACTGTGCACTCTTTTTGGCTTGTTTTGCTCTTCAATCTGCTATTTATTTTCAGGTAGTTTCCCCCCCCCCCTGCTTTCACTCTTTTGTCCTGGGACTGGAACAAGCGGGTACATCATCTCTAATCATCTCTGTCCATATCCCTGTCCTTCCTGGACTCCTTCACAATCTGGTGGGGGAGAACAAACACAGTGCAAATTAGGGCCTGTAAAGCGTCATGAAGTGTCTATGAGTAGGACTGCTGATCTAGGAGCAAGTTTCCCCTGTCCATATCCTAACCTTATCCATTGTGAGTTAAAAACTAAACTGATCTTAGGCGCTTTGTGAATATGGGCCCTGGTGACCATCTGGAATCGCTCTATTCTATCTGACAGTGTGGTACTGCAGAGGGCTGGAGCTCTGTAGCCCAGGCCACCATGCAAAGGGGAGGCTCACCTCTCCATCACGAGTCTCAACGGTCTTTATCACCACTGTCTTCTTGCTTGGGGTGTCAGGGGTATGATCTATGTCTGGATAGAAGGAGAAAATTAATGAGACCAAAGGGAGGCGTGGAGCCAAACAGCTGTGAAGCAGAGCTGTGTTAATGAAACAGTGGCATGCTAATGAGACAGAGCTGTGCAAACTCTAACATTACAGAAATGACAGTCGGTTGAGGTCCCATGAGGCGGCCGATTGTGTAGTCAAGACTTCAAGTGCCTCTTAAAATGAGGCTTACAGATCACTGTGTGTGTATCTGTGTGTGTGTGTGTGTGTGTGTGTGTGTGTGTGTGTGTGTGTGTGTGTGTGTGTACTCATGCATGCTTGTGTGCCTGTATGTATGTTACTGTGTGTCTGTGTACATGTGGGCATGTCAGTGTGTGTGTATGCATTGTTGTGTGTTTGTGGATGTGTGTGTCTGTGCTTGTGGGCGTGGTGGACTCACCAGCATTGCGATGAGCACTCATGGATGAGACATTGATGGGGACAGTAATCCTGGTTGAGACAGAGAGAAGGGTCATAATACTTTTCCTCAAGAAACCAGCATACCCTGTGGCTCTCCAGGACCAACGGTTGCAGATCCCTACTATATTGAATGACCTCTATGACCTCCCTGTCCCACCTCTACCCCACCCACCCTCCTCAATCTTCCTCTCTCTCCTCACCTGCTCTCCTCGCCCTCCAGAAGCTTCCTGTAGGTGGCGATCTCGATGTCCAGCGCCATCTTGACGTTGAGCAGGTCCTGGTACTCCCTCAGGTGACGGGACATCTCATCCTTCAGGTGGCGGATCTCTTCCTCCAGGCGGGTCACTGAGTCCTGGTACCCACTCACCTCCACTCCAAACTGGTCCTCCATGTCCCTCATCTGCCTCTGCAGGGCCTCGTTCTACCAGGCCACAAGGGGGAGATATGCATGAGCAAAGAGATGAGTGTGGTATAATGGTTAGGATACTGGACTTGTAACTCAAAGGTTGTGTTGTAGATTCAAATCCCAGATGGGGCACTGCCATTGTGCCCTTGAGTAAAGTACTTAACCTGAATTGCTCCAGTACATATCCAGCTGTTTAAATGGATTGTATGTAAAGAAAAATGTAAAACTGTGTAAGTCGTTCTGGATAAGGGCGTCTGCTAAATGCCTAAAATGTAAATGAGAAAGAAGAGCACACCAAGAACAAGGTTTGAGAACAGGATGTGTTCCAGAGACCTAAATTAAGCTGGCACTGAGACGCAATTGAGAAAAGGTGATGAACTCAAAATACTCTTTAGCCTGGATTTTTTGTGCTCGTCATCAAATGTTCTTATGATCTTGGAGAGATATGAGATGATATGTGGTGCAAACAAATGAATTTAACTTGAGCATACTTGTGCATGCCCCTGTCTGTTTTCCATAGCGAGGTGGGGAAACAGGGTCATACCGTGCTCTTCATTGCATCGATTTCACAGGTCAGGGACTGGATTTGCCTCCTGTACTCGTTGGACTCAGTCTTGGCCTGGCGCAGAGCCTCGTTGTTGCGTTTAGCTGAGTCAGTCAAATCAGCAAACTGCAGGGACACACATAACTCATAAGAATATGCACCCGAAAACACACACACGTCTTCATGCATGTGTGTATGTGAGTGTCTGTGTGTGCATTTGTGTGTGTGTATGCAAGTGTTCATATTTGTGTCTGAATATACATATGTGTATGCACATTGGTGCCTATGTGTGTGTGAATACATGTTTGTATGTATTTGTATTCAAATGTGTGTATGTGTACATGTATATGTGTGTGTGTGTGTGTGTGTGTGTGTGTGTGTGTGTATGTTTGTGTGTATTTGTGTGTGAATGTGCATGTGTGTCTGTGTACGCCCACCATTACCTTCGACTTGTACCACTCTTCTGATTCCTGCATGTTCTTGGCGGCAATGTTCTCATATTGGGCGCGGATATCACGCAGGGCGGTAGTCAGGTCAGGTCTGGGAGACTCCACCTCCATCTTCATCTGCTGGGTCTGCACGCTCACATGCACATCCTGGATCTCCTGATGGGGGGGGCAGAATGCAGAGGTCAGGGATGGGTCACAGCCAAGCTCGCTCAAACAGGAGCGCTGGATACCAGCACTGGGGACCGAGGAAGGAAGTGATGCCAAGTTCTGGAGAATCATTGGTTTGTGTTGTATATACTTTTTAAACAGCTGCCTTGTTCAAATGTATTCCTTATTTTACTCTTAAAGGGGAGAGTTTCAGTTTAGTTCATTTTTCAGTTTACGGAGGGTGATTTGTAGCTAGGTGAAGGGGTGGGGCAACAGTGCTCACCTCATCATGAAGCTTCTTCAGGAACTCAATCTCATCCATCAGGGACTCAATCTTCCTCTCAAGCTCCAGACGGGATAGAGTGGCATCATCCACATCCTAGGAAACATTTAACATTTTACTCTCTCGTCATCCTCGCTGCTGCTGCATAATGAAATGTCATGAGCAGCCATGCTGGCTCACACGTCTCAAGTCTCTCTGTTTCACTCGGGTTTCTGACACTGCGTAAACGCGACCTGCCACAGGGTGTCAGTCACGCGCAGGGGAGAGCCAAAGGGCATACCGGAAAAGCTAAAAAACCCACGTATTCAGAAATATTTTGCTAACTCATCAATAAGACACATGAGAGCCATATAGAGTTTCCCCTCTCATCTGTAAGGGACGGTACTGCCCATATTCTGAGCTACTGTCTTTGTAGGATTCAATGAGCCTCTCACAGTCAAAGAGATGAATGTTGCATGGTTTATGGGGTTTCTTTCTTTTGTGTTTGCTCACCTTACGGAAGAGGATCAGGTTGTTCTCGGCTTCAGCTCGCTTCTGAGTCTCTTCCTCGAGCCTGGGTGAGGGGGAGCACACAAAAACACAATCACACATACATACGGCTGCCTTTGTACATTTATCTACAGTAATATAATATATAAGCTTTTCAACCCTTCTTAATATGGTACATAGTTAGATCAGTCTGAGAAAAGTCCACAACGTGGAACAATGCATATCAGCTACTGGTGCATACAGTAGGTTTCAGATAAGGAAAACGGCTATGAAGTACCAAACTTGCATACTGACGAGGGCAATATCCTCTTGGACTTAAGGTTGCCGAGTCTGACAATAAAATATCCATCTACATTCTACTTGGAGTAATCTAAGCTCTGAATTGCTTCCCTTATGAGATAATTTGACTTGATCATACAAAATGTCAATGCTGAAACAGGGGGCTGGCCTTGAAGTGTCTAGAAATAGGAGATCTATCATAATTTCACTTAATTGTCCTCCTGTGTTTAATAGTCTGTGTTGTAACTTGTCTGTTTGAGGCAGAAGCACAAGGTGAGCTAGATTTCATTCAATTAAATATGGTACATACAAACGTGATCAATCGTGGAGTAAATTTAAATACTCTACTGTCGTTTTCGCATCGTAAAAGCTTGTACTCCAATAACATGAGTAAACGGCACCTGTTCAAGAGCTTTGGTCAGAGGGCTAAATGCATTTACTGCCAGGTTCCACTTACATCCACACAAAGGGCAGCAGCTGGCAAATGGCCAGCAGATCCATCTCTCCTCCCATAATCATGTTAAAGGATCAGGAGAGGTGGCCAAAAGGGGTCAGTCACTCACACAATGAGAAATTCTGTTGATTGCCCCCTTTTTGGTGCTCATGACTCCAGCCCCCTATTTCCCACAATGCACCGCAATCAACCCCCCAACCTCCCACCCATCTTGTTAGCCAGGCACAATGGTTTCTCCAGCTGTCCTGTCTCTCTTTAAAATGTTTTTGCTTTTCCTATAGGGGGAGCCTGTGAAACGGTCCCTGCTGCGTTGCATTTCTTCACAAATCCTGCTTCTGCAGCGTCCACAGTGCAACTATAATGGATGTCTATCAGTGTGATAACGTGGTTCAGTAGCATGTCATATTCTCAAGGAAAATAATGGCCACATTATTCTACTTGAGCATGTGATTAACACCCCATAGGTAAGGATACAGAGAAAGTTGAGCCCTTTGTCATTTGCTGTCACTCGCTGATGGACAAGCAGATGTGGTTTTATGATGTAACAGACCAGGATGTGATGCAACGGCTAGAGGCTTTTGGGATTTCATCTTATGGTGAGACACCGCTGTTGTTCCCTTGAGAAAAACTTGAGCTTAGTTGCTCCAGTAAGACTCCAGCTGTATATATACTGAATATATACAATGTTAAAAAGTTGCCTTAGATTTGGTTTCAGCTAAAGCATACAAACAATGTGACGATACCAACATTTATTGTTTGTTTGAGTTGGAAAAGCATCCACCATGCCATAGCAGTGGATTCCCAAGCTTTGCCTTGAAGGCTGTCTGCACCAAGAGGATCCTGTCACAGAGGCAGCATATGGTTCTGGCTCATGTGGTCAGTAATTGGGCCCCTCCCGGAGTGTCCCCTGCTGCAGCACTGCCCCCAGGGGCGTGCAGCAGCCCCCTCTTACACAATAGCCAGGCAGGCTGGGACAGAGCAGGGCTCATCTTTAATTCATGTCCTATCGCTGCAGCTCCGCTCCTAATGGTGCTCCTGGCACTCTGGCCAGGCGGACTGGACTGTAATGGAGGTTCTATGACGGGGCCTCATAGATTTTTTTCCCCTGATGCTAGATGCTATTCTCCGCATCACCGCCCCCACCCCCACCCCCCACCCACACTCCCAGCTCCTCCCCCTTTGCGCCACCCATCCATCCCTCCTGTCATCATTTGGGGAGGGGTGGAGTAACTGACAGTCTCGATCTGCATGATGCGGTCATGTTCTACCACATACAGCACATGCCACGTGTCAGCAGCATCTCCCTAATTCCTGCCCCCAGGTCCAATCACACACAATACTTACATACTTTTGTTTATTGGTTGTTGTTTTTTTTCCATGTTATTAATGACACGGATATGTGTTTTTATTTTTAAACACTTTAACTGAATTGAGATTTAATTTAAACGTAGCTGCTAACCGTAGCTCCTAACCGTTCTTATAAAGTAAACGCAAGTGTGTTCTGCTGTTATATTTCAAAATAGACAATTAAATATTCGTTGAGAACACCTTGCTCCCTCCCCAGTTGAACAGAAACAAAGAAGAGTATATTTTTTTGAGTGTGTAATATTAGGTTTTTAAGTTGGTCACATACAGTTATAACTAACAAGTATTTATATGTCTGAATCCCCAAGCATGCTGTACTTAACTATAGAACACCACAAGAAAACAAGAGGCATTTCAACATTAATAAATAAATGTAAGAAATTCAGAAAAAGCAGTAAACTCACGAATACTATGTGTAGTGTATGTGCATTGAATGCACTGTAGGGACACATAATGTTACCAAAGAGACTTTGCTATTGCTATTTTGCTGTGAATTGCACCAGTGCTACTCAAATGTGCCACGCCCCACTCCATTGCTGCCAGACTGGGATGGGTGTGGCATGGCAAGAGGTTAATTAACCATGGTCCCCCAGATCAGGTTTAGGGTTTTAGGATTCTGTTGCCAAAGCGCACCCTTAAACTCTCCTCACCACCTCTGCTCATACCCTCTTGCTCAGGTCTGAGAGGACAGTGCAGGGGTCGATCGGAATGGAACCCCAAAAACAACAGCACATACCACCCCCTCCACCTATCTACTATTGAACTGTCTACGATGGTGTCTGTTGTATTGTTGCTGCACTGATCTCTTGCTTTAGCTGTGATAATTCTTGGCATTTTTAAATGCACTTATTGTAAGTCCAGAAGAGCGTCTACTGAATGCCTAAAATGTAAATGTAAATGTAAAACGAACCAGCCTAATGGTTTGCCATTCTGCCAAAAGCCTTCTGGCCCACTCCTATTATCCTCAGCTACCACTGATGACTCCCAGACCTCCCCTCCACCCCGCTACCCCTTACCCCTACCCTTGGTACTCAGCCCCTTACCCCCCTACCCCACACCCCCAACACTCACCGCTGCTTGACCAGGTCCAGGTCCTCGGCCATGTTGTCCCTCTCCACCTGGAACTGGTCCCTCTCCTTGCCCATGACCTCAATCTGCTGGCGGAGTTCACGCAGCTCACGCTGGAAGAGCTCGTCGGCGCGTTTAGGCTCCTGCTGCTGACCCTTGTACTGGCTGAGCTCCGTCTGCAGCCCGGCATTCTGCTGCTCCAGGTAACGCACCTTCTCGATGAAGCTGGCAAAGCGGTCATTCAGCTCCTGCAGCTCGGCTTTCTCGTTGCTGCGGGTGGTCAGGAACTCCTGGTTGACGGCCTCGGCTAGGGAGAAGTCCACCTTGTCGTAGGACAGGCGGGGGGCGGGGGAGCTGCTGGAGCGGAGCCGGTAGCCAGCGGAGCGGGAGGTGACAGAGGGGGGCATGGAGCTGAGGTATCGTCCCCCGCCCATGGACATCCTGGAGGAGATGGGGGAGTAGGAGGACATGGGGTTGGCGCCCCCGAAGGCGCGTCGGTAAGAGGTGGAGGTGGAGCTGGAGTTGCGGACTGAAGAGTGGCTCATGGTTCTTCTCCTCGTGTTTTCCTCTCTTGCTCTGGTCTCGGATTCTCTGAGTCTCGCTCGGAGCTGCTTGGTCAGATCGTAGGAGCGTGGGCAGGAAAGGAAGCGACAGGCCGACTAGCTGTGATGTGCCGGGCTTTTATACACAGGAGCTGGACATTCCCCCTCCCCCCCCACGCACACCCCCTGGAACCCCCCGACTCTAACATCACAGCCTCTTTCTCTCCTCCTCTCATCCATCACCGCTCAGTGCCCTACCGCTCACCATCCCTTCTTCCCTCCCCCTTCTCTCTCTCCCACATGCCCCTCCCATCTCTCCCAAGCTCTCAGTGAGATTCCTGGCCACCGCCCAGATCAATGCATTGTCTCCCAAGATCTCTCTATTTCCACATATATTTCCCCATCTCCCCAACAACACGCATCTTCTCTGCATTCCTCTCTCTTGCTTCTTTCCCTCTGCTCCTTTTCAACCATCCTCCACTTTGATAACTTCACTCACATACTCGGAAACAAATGCATACACACAGATTCTGAACTTGAGAGTGGATGAATGCCTGGATTAAATCTCTGACCAAAAACATGGAAATGTATTCTAGGCATACACCAAACAATATACTTAATGTAAGAAAACTACTTTGCAACAACTTAACAATGTTGTACTCCACTGTGAAATAGAATTGATACAATTGCATCCTATGCAACAGGAAAATTGACTACGTACTTACTTAAAATGAAATTATCCTATAATCGAAAACCTTTAGATGCAATGTGATATCAGAAACGAGATGAGGGCATTTCCAGCAAAGCTTGCCTGGATGTTAATTTGTCAAACCATTATTGTGTTGTCACCTTTTTTTTTTTTTTTTTTTTGACAGGATTGCTGCCTTGCATATTTTTTCTCTGTCCCTCCCATTTTTATCATTAATTTTATTCAGCCGGTTAGGTAATATTGCATTGATATTCTGAAAGGCATGCTGCATGTGGGGCATGACTGTGCAATTTCACAGTATAATTCCAGCCATGGTGCATGGTATTGAGCGGTTGCTCCTTTAGTCCTCTGTCAGAAATTGATGCAGAGGGGTCCCTCAGATTCTCTCATGGCTGCAGCGTACCCTTGAAAATCCACACATTCTAAAATAAGCATTACAATGCATTGCCTTACACTACACAGCATTTTCTAAACAAGCATTATTGATTGCTTTAACAGCATGTTTTATGTTTGGCTATATGACAAGCAAGAAATCAATCAAATTTGACAAAGAATATATATATTTTCTCTGCAAAAAAGCATGATTTATGACACGTCATGTTAATATAAAGACAACTGTAATAATCAGCTGTTCCTTATGCAGCCACTTTATATATATTCAGCTAGCTTTCTTTTTCACAGTGCAGTGAGAAAACACATTCATTAACATTGAAAAGATGTCACTCACAATACCCCGGGTTGTGGACGCAACAAATATTTACCATTTGAAAGCTGGCATCCAACTGTATGGTGTGATTTTTTATACAGAAATTCAAGGTTATTATTAAAAGAATTATGTATATATTTGAATTAATTACTAAATTATCAAGTGTGGTTCAAGTTTTTGCATCAAATAAATAATATGTTAACTTCACAAGGGCCATAAATGATCATATCAGGGTTTGGTCTCCCTTGCTTTTCATAATAAATAATGGTGTACCACGCACATAAAAAGTAATTGCTAAAATTTTGATCTTGTCTGCCAAGTGCTTGTTTGGATTATAAGATGCAAACGTACTATACTATATATGTGGGCTTAGCGCCAGTTGGTACGCAGATGTCTGCCAGGCCTGCGATTGATGCTTGTGGATGCTCGGCCACCTCTGTTTAGCGCTGGGATGCCCTGTGGGAAGAGGGAACCCCCGAGGCGCTGGGATAGGGGGGACATGGGGCCCCAGTCCGAAATAAGCGCCTGCAGAACACAGATATTACCAGAGGATGTGAAAGCTGGGCCCTGCTGAAAGGTAGGGTGCGCATAGGTAACACGTGTCGCGCACAGCGACACACCTACGCTTACATTACCCTCGTCTGCTTACAATCATAGGGTCCGGTCTGCAAATATCAAGAAATATCAAGCTTTAGAATGTTTTGGTTCCGTATCATGGTGTTGTTTTTTGTATAACATCTATGCTAGCTTTAATATGTTTTTAAAAAAGTAATAATATCAGGTGAATAATCTGATGTATTGCAAAAATACACAGAGAGAGCATTCCCATGTTAATAACTCATTTTTGTCAAAGATAGTCAGACAGATCCCTATACCTCTAAACTCACGCTGAAGAAAGATGCACACAAACAGAAAAAGTTGGTTCTGTGTTGGCCACAGTGGTTCTCTGTGGCTCAGTTGGTAGAGCACAGCGTTGGCAACGCTTAGGTTGTGGGTTCAATCCCCACTGGGGCCACATATACTGAAAATGTATGTATTCACTACTGTAAGTCGCTTTGGATAAAAGCGTCTGCTAAATGGCGTATATTAAAAAACAACAAAAAACACTCAAATTGAATCTGCACATTTTGATAAGGCCCAGAACATCACATTGGGATTTTTTAAAATCTCTCGGGGGGGTCATGGGGTGAATTAGTTATAATTACTGAATTATTATTAATGTTCGAGCCTTTGAGACACATTAAAGGAATGCCAGCAGATTTGTGACTTGACATTAGCCATCTGTACCAGCTGCATCAGCCTGTTGAAGTCTGTGGTGCCATGTTTCCCAAAAAATATTTAGAAAATTCCTGGAATGGCTCATAAGATCACCCTCTCCTCTGATTTCTGCAGACCACAATTTGAACACCCAATTTCATATATGATAAACCCATTGGAGATTGTGGTCAGTTATCGTGCCCTGGGAGAGTAAAATAAGGAGGATGGCTGTCAGGGAATGGCGGCTGGAAAAACGCTGATGTGGTGTATGTTCATGACAGTGTGGACCGCATGCTACAGGGTCCGCAGTGGCTCTGCAATGTAAACCCCCATCCCCCACCATCTACTACCCACTGCATCCTCCACCACCCCCTACTCCCCCCCTCCCCCCATATCAATGTGCAGTTGTGCTCAGTCAGCACCTGTGAGCATGGATTCAAGTGGGCGGGGCGGGAGCATGCTGTGTTCATGCCAACTGCATAGCTGGAGGTGAAGAGTGCCGCAATGCAAAGGAGGCGAAACAAACTGCAGTCTCTGCTTTAACTGACACTGGGAGTTTTAAGGTGCTCTACTGTACAGTATTTGTGTGTGTGTTTGTGTGTATGTGTGTTTGTGTCTGTGCAAGTGCATCTGACTCTGGGTCTGTTCCTCTGCCTGTCTCTTTCTCTCCGGGCAAATTTGATAATGCTGCCGGGGCAACAGAAGAACAGCCAGTCCCATCGCAGCTGCTGGTCGCGTCTGGCTCTCTTGCTAATGAATTTCTTCTGTGTTGGCATGACAGCATAATCCTATCAACCTGCATTTTGGTAAATGAGTAGCTATTCTTTCCATGCCCCCCTTCTTTCTCTCTCTTTCCCTCTGTCTTAATGGAAAGAAAACCCTGCTATACAGCAGGCAATCGCTCACTACCCTTTTCCGGTAGAGTCGACCCCCCAGAGGATCATGGATTACGTGTCCAATATCATGCTTTCTTCTACGTCCCTCAGGCCTGTAAAACAGCTCTCAGGCCCACATTGATAAAGAGAGGGGGGGGAGAAATGAACTGCCAGAGATGCCCTTGTTAGCACATGTCCGCAGCCCTCCCAAGGTTGGAATACATAATAGTTTGTGAATTCAGTGCTAATGAAAAGACATTCAGATGCAGCTACCACTACAATCTTCTGATATCTTTCTAGTTTGGTTCGGCTCCAAATGGATGTAAATAAATAGCCCTATTTCCCTGTTCCGGTGGCTCCACGCCAGTTTCATCTTCCTTTATGAATAGTAGCCTTCATAGTGGTGGATATGCAGTATGTGCATCTTCTAGCTTTAAGATTTTCAGATTTTGAGGACAGTGTACATTTTTACCCAAGTTCATTATTAAATTACTCCCATACCATGGTCTGGTATAATAATCTGTTCTTTAGTGTTTGTTTGATATTTGGTTGTTCAATGTTTGATACTCTTTTACAGTGTTTGTTTGATAGTCTGTACTTCAGTTTGTTTGATATTCTGTTGTTTAGCATCTGATAGTAAGGTTGAGATTTGGGGGGGGATAACAATGCTGTAGCAATGTTTTTACAATGTTTCACCCCCCAAACCACAACTTTTCAGCTATATTGTAAATAGGTCCAGATTACACTTACTACTTTTTCATTACAAAACATTGTAAGGACGTATTTGTGACCTGTCAAAATCTTGAGAACTCAACCTTGTCACAATTTTTTTAAAAGAGCTGTTTGGTTAGCTGGGCTATTGTTCAGTTTGTTGAATATTTTGTTGTTCGACAGTATTCTCAATATTCTCTTGTTGTGTGTTTGTTGCTCAGCCTTTGATATTCGTTTGTTCAGCTTCTGTTTGATATTCTTTTCTTCAGTTTGTTGAAGGCATGACTTCTTTTAGTTTTTAAAATGATCTTTGTTTAGCAGACTGTAATTCATCTTGTATTAAGTCTTAATAAAAAAAATTATACGCTGCTTAGCACCACCTATACAGCTATAAATGCATGCACAATGAATGAAGGGTCATCCTCTCTCTTTTATCCCTCTACATGCCCACCCATCCATCTCATGTATCGCTTGTAATGGCTACCTGACACAATTTGTAGAGGGAACTACAGATTTGGTATACTTCTTCAAACAGCTTGTGTGTGAAAACCACAACACTACAACACTATTACTCTGCGTTCGTTTGACTTGCACTCGCTGTACAGGTCAAACTAGGCAAATTATAATTGGCGGTAAGTGGCAGAAGGAAAATTGAGAGTATCACAATATCACAATGAAGTTCAGGGCTATTCAACTGGGAGCCCATGGGCCAGATGCAGTCTGCTCTAGATGTACTCTTGGCCCTTTAATCATTGTGAAAATAAAAAGGATTAGCCAGGTGTATAAATAATATATGCCCAGGTCTGCATCTGTACAGTGACCTTCCACATGTGACAGAATAATAAGTGATAGCTATGCATATACAGCACATCTACTGTGTTTAAACGCATTTACAATACAGCTTATTCATACATTGATTAATAAATAGTTAATAGTGCGTGTAAAATCTTTGGCCCATATACATAATTAAAAAAAAGAATCTGACCCTCAGGAAGAAGTAGTTGAAGAACCCTGTGTTATAATTACATATTGATTACATGATTTTCCACACAACAAGAGTTACTGGTTATACATCTAAACATTTAGCTGGAGCTCTCAGCAACTGGGCAACACACAACACAGCCAAGATCAAAGCACTAGAATAAAAAACTAAAATTATTGGATTGGTTCCCCTTGGCAAGCTACCAGGGCAATGGGCTCCACGGTTATAGTTACACTCATTCCTTGCCAATCTTTTACCAGTGTTTTTATACAATCCCCCTTTTATCTTTTATTGGCATGGATTTTCCCAGGTTCTGTTCTCACAGTTGAAATACATTGTGCCTGCACCCTGCCCACCCCCCCCCCACCCCAAACATCTGACTCCATACCACAACACCTTTGCATGGCGGATTTCTGTTGCCACACGACCGGCTAAGTCGTCAGGGCAACAGCCTGCTAAATCTGGAGAAAGTGGCCTGCTTAGCATGGACAGATAAAAGGAACCTCTCTAAAATCACATTTGCTCATGAATGTTCAATAATTAGTTGGTGTAAGAAAGTGGATGTAAATATGGATAAGTATGGTTGGGTTCTAGTTGTCTGACTGAGGTAAGATTCGTTATGGCCGTATCAAGGTTTAGTGTTTCTTTGTTGCGGTCTTGGCCAGCAGTGATCAGCCATGTGAAGCTCTCCTTACTGCAGTATAATTAATTTGTGTCTGAGGTCAAAGTGACAATAGATCATTTTGTCATGTGAGTACTCTGTTTTCTAGAAATTATAATATCTTAGGGCATTGTCCACAAAATTATGAATCACAGCAACAAGGTGTGCGAGAAAACAAAAAATGTCAACATCAAAAAAATAATAAAGTAAGAAAGATACTTGGACCATGGAAAAAAACAGATCTGTTTTTCACCTGTTTTTTTTACCTGTACTTCTTCCTGGGGAGCAGATTCTATAAAAAATGGTACATACAGGCCAAACATTTTCCATGTACAATGTACCATGTAAAACAAAGTATGAATGAGATGTATTGCCCATGTATTGTGTTACTATTTATTCACATTGCCTTATTAAAATAAGCATAGTTACTACTTATTATTCTGTCACGTGTGGGAGGTTTATTATTATTTTTTTCTTTTTTTAAATTTAAACCAGGACGTATCATTGGGATCAAAATCTATTTTTCAAGAGAGACCTGGCCAAGATAGCAGCAGTACAGTTTCAGTTACAAAACAGACAATGCAATAGCACAGCATAAATAGACTACTCAAGCTCATAAAAACCTGGCCAGAAAGCCATTACAAAGCAATTAAAGCAATTACATTCCTCTGAGACAGTGTTTAATACAATTGGTTTAAAGTCACCCAGGGATATGAGGGTATCTAGTTTCAGCTGGTTTTGTATATTATTCCACGCTCATGGTGCATAGTAGGATTTAGGAAAAGGCCGTTTTTTTAGAAGTAACTAAATCGCAATTAAAAAGGAGTCTACATACTGTATGTGTGTTCATATTATTGTCAATACTAATTACCAATATGTTTTTGCTATAAAATACATTTTAAACTCAATACATTAATATGTGAGTTTCTAAAGCAACATGAGAGATTAACACATTTTGAAAGAGATAAAATAGTTGGTGCCTGAATTGCAGGTGTCAGACAGAAATGGCAAAATTATTTAATTTGTTGGTTTGAAGTTTATTATTATTAGGATAAAACCCCTTGAGATGTCACATCTCGTTTTCGAGGGGGTCCCAACATATATTACAACATTAATAGAACAACAAAAGTATTCATATACTAAACATATATACTATACGAAAAGAATATAATATAATAAAATAAAATACATTATTAATATGACAAAAAGCAGACAGACACGAGACAAAACACAACAAAGTCTACATCAACAGCATACATTGGTTAATGAAGATATTGCAACCAAAAAATGGCCAAAATGGCCAACAGTAGATAGATAAACATAGAAATAATGGATCTGTATATATATCAAATATATAAATCAATACATTATAATAATAATATATAACAATAATTACCAATAATAATAATTATTATTATTATATATAATACATAATATAACAACAATAAATAAATTTGTGAAGGGGAACAGTGTCGAAAATCATGACAGCATATGCCAAACAAGTAAAAAATGCATCAGGAAAGAGGAACAGTGGTCACAAGTCAAAACTCACTGACAGGGATATTTAAAAGGATAGTTGCTAAAAACCACAAAACACCTCTGTGACCTAGTCTAATTTTTTTTTTACATTGCGAGCTTCACAAAGCTGTTATTTATGGTAAGGCTGCTGCTTTGAAACCGCTTGTAACCATTTTACATTTACATTTACATTTTAAGCATTTAGCAGACACTCTTATGCAGAGCGACACAATATGTGCATTAATACATAGTAGGAACAATCATAGTTCGCGCAAGAGATCAGTGCAGTAATATAGCGATAGACATTGTTGTAGGCAGCTGCATACCATACCTGGAAGGAAAAGGTTAGTACATTTTTATTTTTATAAATGAGGAGTAAGCAGGGATACATATAGAAGAAGTATTGAAGTAGGCAGTGGTGATGACAATTTGCTCGATTTTTGGCAGAATTCAGTGGTAGTGGAGTCTGAAAATGTGGGTTTTGAGTCTCTTGCAGAAGATCGCAAGTGATTCTGCGGTCCTGACCAATTACGGAAGGTCATTCCACCACCGAGAAGAGGCGAGACCGCGAGGAGCGGCTGCCTGGCGCCTGGAGCGATGGGACAGTCAGTTTGCCAGAGGAGGCGGAGCAGAGGGGTCTGGCTGGGGTGTAGGGTGTGATAAGTGTCTGGAGGCAAGGGGAAGCAGTTATTCTAGCCACTTGAAAAGTGAGCACAAGTGATTTGAATTTGATGCGTGCTGTGATGCGGAGCCAGTGCAGAGAGGAGAGTAGAGGGGTGAAATGGGTGAACTTAGGTTGATGAAACACCAGACGTGCCGCAGCATTCTGGACTAGTTGCAGTGGCTTGATGGCACAGGCCGGTTGCAGTAGTCCAGATGTGAGATCACCAGGGTCTGGACCTCTTGGGTGAGGAATGGTCGGATCCTCCGGATTTTGTGGAGGGAGAATCGGCAGGTCCGGGTGATCGCTGCGATATGGCCCGAGAAGCACTCCAAGACTCCTGGAAGACTGGGACGGAGACGCTATGGAGCCTTCCACGATGATTGAAGCATCAATCATCGGGGAGCCCTTCGCTGGGAGGAAGAGCAGCTCAGTCTTTCCCAGGTTCAGCTTCAGGTGGTGGGTGGACATCCAGGCAGAGTTGTCAGCCAGGCATGCAGAGATCTGTGCTGGGACCTGGGTCTCAGAAGGAGAGAAGGAGAGGCCAAACACACAGCAACGTATAACCTGATGTAATAAGCACAAAACCTGGACTTCTGAGCAGTGGAAGAAAGTAATATGGTCTGATGAGTTGTTTGGAGAAAGCCAAAGGAAGACTTCAACCCACATTGCCTATTCCTAACTGTTAAACATGGTGGTGGACCTGTTATGGTATGGGCAGCCATCTCGAGAGGAGTCATTAGGTCTGACTATGGCAGGCCACCTTTGGTCCCCAGGCCATCAGTTGAATAGTCTGCAGAAAGACACATATTTTGAGAACTTAGTTCCTCAGATGGAGGCTGACTTATGACTGTCCCAACACTGATGGTGCCTGTCCATAGTCAATGTGGACAGGATACTGGAACACACAAATGACACTCAAGCTCTCCTCTCCAGTCTTAATTAATATGTGGGCTCTTCAAAGTGCCCCCTAGGGAATTGAAGGCCCATTCTTTCTGGATGGTATTTAAATGGTAGGATATTATTCTGACCTTATGTGGGAACCCTCGCTTAGAGGCTCAGCTGTTCTCTCTGACTTTCTCAGACTTCATTCATAATTCATAACATGACGTGATATGATTTCTGTTCACTCAGTCCTGTCTGGTTTAACCTCCCCCCTTTTGTGCAGCCTTCTGTTTAAGAAACCCTGGCAGATTAAGGAAACGAAATGCTGTTGTGGCTTCTTTTGTCTAAACTGCAAGCAAATGGTTAAATGTGATTACAGCGGGGGCTGGCGGGTAGTGTAGCGGTATAACGTATCCGTATTTGACTGGTCCTGTATGAGTGTGAGTATCAGAGATGAGGTTCGAAACCCATCTCTGCCAGACTGGCCCTGTCCGTTAGCCCCGATCGGGGGCGGCATTTAGCTGTCGGCTCTTGAGGGAGGGGTGGAGGGTGGTCGGCACAAACTCGCTGTGAAAGGAGGCAGATCATCGCTGGTTTTGGAGAGTAGCTTGCCCCGTAGAGACGGGCGGTGAGTTTGTGAGGGAGGGTTAATCGAAATAAATAAAGGGTATTCTCCAAATTGTGGAGAAAAATGTGGAAAAATCTGAAACAATTTTTTTTTACATTTTTTATGTGATGCAATGGACTGCTCTTTCTACAAAATATACCCATGAGGCGTCTAAAGCTACCAGTAATTCCACTGACCTGCTCAGCAGTTAGCATTCTCGTTAATAATTCAGGACTTCTTCCTGACTGCAGCACAGTCAATACCAAATCGTCATACCTCTTCTTTTGTAAGAAAAAAATCTAACAGCAGTACCTTTCATTTACAAAATATTAAAATCATATTGAGCAAATGTCAGTGTAGATTAAAGTTTGGAGCAGGGTTGCCAGATTTGGCTTTCTAAACCAGTATATTGCTGCTTTTGTTTTGCACTGTGACTAGCAGGACTGAAGAGCAATCAGAATTGTATTATTGGCTTTGATAGGTATATGAATATATTTATGCACTTATTCCCCATTTTTTCCCTCCCAATTAGAATAGCCTATTGTTCTCCTTGAATCACAGCTGTGCCACCCAGACCCTCACAAGATGTTTCTCTCACTGATGACAACAGGCACCCTATGGGTGCTTGGCATGTCTTTGGGAGAAACTAATGTAGCAGTAACCTGAGGAATCCTGGGCGACTTAAACTCACCCTACCCCTGGCAGGACAATGCTAATTATGTCCCACTGGTGCTGACTCCCAGCCACTTAGCTACTGGCCAATTTGAGACTCAAACCTGTGATGTATTGCCTAGAGGACCTAGCCAGTACTTTTTGCAAAAGCCATTATTGTCTGAGACATTTGTGAGCCATCCTCCTCACCTTTTTGGGGGATATTAACTTCCACACTTTATGGGTGACAGAGCCATTGGATCCCAGCCTTTCAATAACCACCCACCCAGAGTGTCTCCCCCACATCTGAAACTAGATTTAATGATGCACAATGAAGTATCACTTGATACTACTCACTGGTAGAGATTTTTAATAGAATCCTGGTCAATATCCTGTGCAGGTTAAGGATCTTACTCAACATCTTCCAAGTTCTGTAAGAACATTAGTATACATAATGATGAGAACAGGCCATTCAACCCATCTAGGCTCATCAATTCCTAGTCTAAAGAATATCCAGTACTGCATCAAGCCTGGACTTGAAAAAGTGTTTTCTGCTTCCCAAACCCGTAAGGGCAAAGGTCAAAGGTATTTTGTTTATTTATATTGCATGTGCATATCATTCACACGGTGTGTGACACATCTCCTTTGATTTATACTCAATATTTTTTGCTATACACTACCAGTCAAAAGTTATAGAACACGCCCATTTTCCTGTTTTTATTTAAGCAGTTCAAGTCCAGTGAATAACCTGAAATGGTAAGCGGTAAACTGCCAGAGGTTAAAAGAAAAAGTTTAGGTTACCAAAAACCGAAAAGTAGTGTCAATTTCAGAGTTATAAAAAAACGGGAACAAGTAATGGGTTAACGTGTGTTAACAGTCACTCTGTGCAAGTCGCCGAATCTGGATCCAGCAAAAGAGCCCCAGACCATCACGCTTCCTCCTCCATGTTTGACAGTTGGTGTCACACACTGAGGAACCATCCTTTCGCCTACTCGACAACCAATGTTAAGCTGTGCTTGAAGCTGTTGTCCTGTGAGCCGCCTATCATGCAAGCTGTTGACTCTCAGAAACTGTCTTCTGATTTTGTTGTGGCTTTGGGTCTGCCAGACCTCTTCCTGTCAGAGTTTCCTCCAGTTTCCAAGTGCCTTTGGATGGTGTAGGAAACTACTCACTGCCAAAAAATTTACATTATTTTTCCGTTTTTGGTAACCTAAACTTTTTTTTTAAACCTCTGGCAGTTTACCGCTTACCTTTGTACCATTTCAGGTTATTCACTGGACATGAACTGCTTATATTTCTGTAAAAACTAGAAAATGGGGGTGTTCTAAAACTTTTGGTAGTGTATATCCCAGCATCCTATTAGCCTTTTTTATTGCTACAGCACACTGCTTAGATGCGGATAGACTTTGATCAACTACAACTCCCATGCATTTTTCTAATTGAACACATTAAGATTTTCTCCTCCCGTAAAATACTCCTGTCTTATATTTTGTTTTTCCACATACATAACTTTACATTTAGCAATATTGAATGTCATCTGCCATATTTCTGGCCACTTCTGGATTTTGTTTAAATCATCTTGGATTAGCTTGTAGCTAATCAGCTTGTAGCTACCAATGAAGCGGAGACAATGATCTGATGGTGAGTGGATGAGAAACCGTGGTTGATATACACTGCAGGGCTGATGATAATTGATAACAGGTGTGCAGGCAGAGCAGGTATCGCAGATCCACGGCAATCAGGAGGGAGCCGGAGAATGCAGAGGAGAGAAGCCCGGAAGTGCAGAGGGGAGAAGACGCGCCCACAACACACACACAAACACAAAACTGACAGGGAGAACAGGAGACACAGGGAAAAGGGAAAAGGGAAAACATGAGGAAACACAAAAAACAAACAAAGTTGTGGCTGTGGCTGTAACAGGACCCCCCCTCAACGATTGCCCCCAGGCAACCCACCAGGTCTGTCGTGATGCTCCTGGTGAAAGTCCCAGATGAGGGAGGGATCCAGGATGAGGCGACGGGACACACAGCTGCGTTCCTCCGGACCATACCCCTCCCAGTCCACCAGGTACTGAAACCTCCGGCCTCGGTGGCGCACATCCAGCAGCCGCCGGACGATGTAAGCCGGGTGGCCGTCAACGACCCGGGCAGGTGGAGGGGGAACGGTGGACTGGAGGAAACAGGTTTTAACAGCGAGACGTGGAAAGTGGGGTGAATTTTCATGTGGGGTGAAAGTTTGAGTTTGATGGCAGAAGCATTGATAACCGAGTCTATTTCGAATGGACCGATGTATCTGGGTGTGAGCTTCTTAGATTCAGTTTCTAAGGGGAGATCCTTGGAAGAGAGCCAAACCTTTTGACCAGGTTGGTAGTCGGGTGCTGGAGTTCAGTGGCGGTCGGCGAAGCACCGGCTCTGGTCAGCGGAATGAAGCAGGGCAGAGCGGGCAGTCTTCCAAATCCTACGGCAACGACGGAGATGGGCCTGGACCGAGGGCACCGCAAGTTCCTCCTCCTGGGCCGGAAACAGAGGTGGTTGATAACCCAGGGAACATTCAAAAGGAGATAATCCTGTGGCTGCGCTGGACAGGGAGTTATGGGCGTATTCCACCCATGGAAGTTGCGCATTCCCGGTGGAGGGGTTGCTGGCGGCGACGCAACGGAGCGCCGCTCCTAGGTCCTGGTTGGCCCGTTCCGCTTGCCCGTTTGTCTGAGGGTGGTAACCGGAGGAGAGACTCACCGAGGCTCCAAGGGCTCGAAAGAACACCTTCCAGACCTGGGAGATGAACTGGGGTCCCCGATCGGATACCACATCAGAGGGAATTCCGTGCAACCGGAAGATATGAAGAACCAGGAGGTCGGCCATTTCAGAGGCTGTGGGGAGTTTGGGGAGAGCAACGAAATGCACGGCCTTGGAGAATCTGTCCACAGTGGTGAGGACAACGGTGTTACGTTGTGACGGAGGGAGTGCAGTGACAAAGTCAAGCGCAATATGAGACCAGGGTTGACCAGGAATGGGCAGGGGGCGGAGCAGACCAGTGGACGGTTGGTGGAACAGCTTCGCTCGGGCACACACTGTGTGCAGGCAAGCACGGTTAGGAGGACCGTTACCGTGAGGGTGAAATTGAAGCGTCCAAAGAATAAAGCCCAGCGGGCTTGGCAAGAGGGGAGGCATTTTGCAGTCTGGATGTACGAAACATTTTTGTGAACGGTCCATACCACAAAGTTAAGTTCGGAACCCTCAAACCAGTGCCTCCATTCTTCCAGTGCGAGTTTGACTGCTAGGAGCTACATGGTTCCTGATGTCGTAGTTCTTCTCAGCTGGGGACAAACAGCGAGAAAAGAATGCACATGGGTGAAGTTTTTGGTCCAAGGTTGAGTGTTGGGAGAGCACCGCCCCGACTCCTATATCCGAGGCATCGACCTCCACCACAAACTGACGAGATGGGTCTGGCTGGACGAGGATGGGTGCGGTAGTGAAGCGCCTCTTTAACTCAGAGAGTGCGGCATCGGCTTCAGGAGTCTAGGAAAAGGGGGGAGGAGGTGAGCCAAGTGAGAGGCACAGCAACGCGGCTGTAGTCCAGGATAAAGCGACGGTAAAAATGGGCAAAGCCAAGGAAGTTGCTTACGGGAGGATGGTGTGAGCCACTCTGCCACTGCCTGGCATCCTGCCCCCTTCGGCCAAAAGAGGGGGGCTCACCGGCGATTTTGGGGGTTCGGGCGAGCAAACCCTTTCCCCTGTGACACCTCGAACACGCATGCAGTTCGAAGCCACTTTATGTTGGAACCTGCAGTGCCTTCCTCTGCTTGCTTTAGTGGACTCCGGGGCTGACGAAAATGTTATGGACGTTAAAACAAGCCCGACCCAAATGCAGAGGTTACAGAGCTAGAGGCAGGAGGGAATTCAGGGCTTGTTCTTGGAAGATGTGACTGAGAAGCATGAGGGAGGTTTATGGATGGGAGGCGGCTACCCTTCTCTCTACGCTGTTCACGGAGTCGGTTATCCAGCTTCACCAACAGGGAGATCAGCTCTCCCAGGCTTTTTGAGTCATCCCTCGGAGCTAGCTCGTCCTTCACGGTGTCGCTAAGGCTGTTCAAAAACACCCCCCGGAGTGTCTGGTCATTCCAACCCGAGTTGGCCGACGTGATCCGGAATTCCACAGCATACTCAGCTATGCTGCGGGAAACTTGACGGATATTTAAAAGACGTTTGGCTGCATCCGAACCTTTAACGGAGTGGTCGAAGACTTTCCTCATCTCGGAAATAAAATCAGGGTAGGATGAGCACACCGGAGTCTGGCTATCCCAAATAGCTGATGCCCATTCTAGCGCCTTCCCTCTCAATAGCCCCATAATGTAGGCAATCCTGGATTTATCCAAGGTGTAAGTCAGGGGCTGCTGCTCGAAGACTAGCAAACACTGGATGAGAAAAGCTTGGCATGTTCCGAGATCTCCCGCATTCTTTCCAGTTCCCGTTTTACTTTTACTTTCACTTTCACTTTGCTATTCTTTTTTCCTTTCTTTCTTTTCCGGTTGCTTTTTCTCCTCGGTCTCCCACGCCTTTTCCTTCCTTGTTCCAGCCACCTACTGAAGAGAGCAGAGCAGTTATAAAGCACACCGATGTGATTAGTAAACACAAGACCAGTGTGTGCGTTGGCTGCTCTGCCTGTAGGCATGGCCGCTAATCGCCCTGATCAGCTGCCGAGACCGACGCCTTCCACACCCCTCCATCGCCAGAATGTGGCCAGGGCCCATTCGGTTCGACAGACCCCCTCCCTGGAGAGGAAGTCTGCGCACCCATTCGCGGACCCTAGCCGATGGATCACTCGGAAGCAAAAGGGCTGTAACGCAAGATACCACCGAGTGATCCTACAGTTGGTGTCCTTCATCTTGTGTAGCCACTGGAGGGGTGCATGTTCGGTGTAGAGGGTAAAGGTCTTGCCCAGGAGGTAGTACCGGAGGGTGAGAGAGGCCCACTTGATCGCCAAACACTCTTTTTCTATTGCGCTGTAGCGGGCCTCTCTCGGAGAAAGCTTCCGACTGATGTAACATATCGGTCGCTCCTCCCCCCCATGCTCCTGGGACAAGACTGCCCCCAGCCCCCTATCCGAGGCGTTGGTCTGCAAAATAAAAGGCAGTGAGAAATCAGGGCTGATTAGCAGAGGGCCGCCACATAGAATGGCTTTTATCCTCACGAATTATCCTTGGGTTGAACCAGATGCTGATGCACAAGGGTGCGAGAACAACCCGTGTCCAACAGCGCCTGGATTGTTTCCCCTTTGATACTTACCAAAAAAGACTCTGCTGGTTCGGGGGAGTAGCGCTGGACAGCGGGACGTCCGGCGATGTTTACATCCATCAAGGGGCAATCCTGACGGATGTGGCCAGGACGCCCACACTGCCAGCATTCCTGCCCCACCGTCCATGCCGACCCTAGGTGACCTGGAACAGAAAGGTTCGGACGATTAAAAGTGCGATCTCGGAGGAGGTTATGGGTTCGGGACGGGGTTCGGGGAGGGGGGCGTAGACCTGGGTTGAGGTTGGGTATTGGATTGGGAATGGACTGGGGAAGACGGGGAACCGGGATGTTGGGGCGGGATCTGTAAAATGAGCTTTTCAGCCCTTCAGCTCTCTGGGGAAGTCTCCCCGTATCCCCACTGACCGCCAGGTGATTCTCTGCCAGCTGGATGCCTGCAGCCAGAGTGGCGGGTTGGTGGCATCGGAGCCAGTCCGCGGTCCCTTTCAGGAGCCCCGACGTGAACTGCTCCAATGCCACCTCTTGCACGATTTCCTCCGCAGTTCGGACTTCTGGCTGCAGCCACCGCCGGCAGGAGTCGAGGAGCTGTTGGGCGTAGGCGAAGGGATGCCCGACGTCGGCGAAGCGCAGATCGTGGAGTCTTCTTCTGTGTCCCTCCGGCTTTAGCCCCAGTCTCTCCAGGATGGTGGCCCGGAGGGTCGGGTAGTCAGCCACGGCACACTGCCAGCTGCTATCTGGCTCTCCCCGGACAGCAGCGGGAGGAGCCGTAATGCCCATTGCTCCACCGGCCAACCGCATGCCGTGGCTGTTCTCTCGAAGAGCTCCACAAACGCCTCTGGGTCGTAGTCCGGTCCCATCTTTTGCATCCTGATTTTGGACCGGACAGGGATGGAAGGGGGGGCGACTGCCTGCTGTTCAGCAGATCCATGATTGCAGCTCTGTCCGCTGCCTGGGTAGCAGTGATAGCCCGCAGCGCCTCCTGTTGGTCTTCCTGGGACCGTACCAGAGCGCACTGCTGAGCCTCCTGCATCGCAGCCAGGTGGGCAATCACCTGGGAGAGTGGGCTCTCCATGTTCTCCAGTGGTGCTGCTCTGATTCCCGGGTTTCGGCACCACTTTGTCACACGCCACGTGACAATCCCTGGACGGGAATACAGCAGTCTGGAAACAGAGTGGATTGTTCTGGTCCACGGATCGGATTTTTATTGTTTCTTTCTTTTTAAGTTCTCTGTTCCCCGACACGGGCAGAGAACTAGACCAGGAATTTTCAACAAAGAAACAAAACTAAATCTGTCCATCGCCCTCACGGGTTCGGGACACAAAAACCATAAACTTAAAAACAACAAAACTATCACAAAATAAACTGAAACTTTCCAGTTCCCGTTTTATTTTACTTTCACTTTCACTTTCACTTTTCTTTTCTTTCTTTCTTTCTTTCTTTCTTTCTTTTTCGGTTGCTTTTTCTCCTCAGTCTCCCACGCCTTTTCCTTCCTTGTTCCAGCCACCTACTGAAGAGAGCAGAGCAGTTTTAAAGCACACCGATGTGATTAGTAAACACAAGACCGGTGTGTGCGTTGGCTGCTCTGCCAGTAGGCGTGGCCGCTAATCGCCCTGATCAGCTGCCGAGACCGACGCCTTCCACAAATGGCTTTGCGTAAATTGTCTGTGTCTGCTGGGTCCATGTTGGTCAGATCGTTCTGTTAGGATGTGACAGAGCGGACCCAAACACAGACACAGACACTGAGAATTCGGTAAGGTGAAATATGTATTTATAAACAAAGACTGTGGTAGGGAAGCAATGGTGAGGGCAGACGAGAGAGGCTGTCAGGACAGGTGAGCGGGCAGGCATGCAGGCGGGTAAGCGGGCAGGCAGGCAGGCAGGCAGGTAAGCAGGCAGGCAGGAAAGCAGGCAGGCAGGCGGGCGGGTAGGCGAGGAGTGAACCTGGACACAGAGAGGGCGAAATAAACATAAAAAACAGGCAGAGATAATTTAGCGGAATGAATCACGGTTTGGAAAGGTCTCGATGCGTGTAGCTACCACTGAAGCGGAGGCAACGATCTGACGGTGAGTGGATGAGAAACTGGGGTTGATATACACTGCAGGGCTGATGATAATTGATGACAGGTGTGCAGGCAGAGCAGGTGTCGCAGATCCACGGCAATCAGGAGGGAGCCGGAGAATGCAGAGGAGAGAAGCCGGGAAGAGAAGACGCGCCCACAACACACGCACAAACACAAAACTGACAGGGAGAACAGGAGACGCAGGGAAAAGGGAAAAGGGAAAACATGAGGAAACACAAAAAATAAACAAAGTTGCTTGCTTGTATACTACCTTGGTAGAAATATCTGGTATTTCTTTAGTGTTTAGGATTGCATATAAATATCTGTCACTGATTATTGTTATTATTATTATTATTATTATTAGTATGATTATTATTAATAATAATAATAATAATAATAATAATATATCATTTCTGTCCGTTCCTAAAATTGTATGCACTTTTGTCCACACCGTGGAAAGCCTCTGGAGAAATAATCTTCCAAATTAACACATGTACAATTCTACAAAACCATCATTATAAAGTGTCCCCAATAAAAGTAAAAAATCTACGTAAACCTGAATAAATATGTTTACTCCTACAGTCTGGGATGAGAAGACCTATTCCTCAAGGACATCTTGCTTACCAAGACATTCCTAAATTCCTCTTTATAGCCATTCGACAAATAAATAATACTATCTGTCATTCCCCATACTCCCCACTTTTACTAGTAGCTTCTTAATTATTCATTTATTCTCAATCTGATTACAGTGGAAAAGAAATAAAGATTTTCTTTCCCATAAATATATGCTACTCCATACCATGACTATCTCTGCTAAGCCAAGGTACCCATTAGAGGTCTTCTCTTTGATAGATACAGTAAGTCTGAACTAACCAAAATAATTGGATCCTATTTCCTCAAAGCTTGTAAAGAAACTGCAGTCTTCACTTTGGCTAATTTGGTTTTTCTTAATTTGAGTATAGTCGCTGCCTTTCCATAGGGATGTGTGGATTAGTATTTAAATATAACTAAGATGTTGCTTAACAAAACCCAGATCTTAAATTCTTAAGAATCAAACCTGTTTCTAGCACAATATAACTGTTTTAAATTGTTTGAATTCTCATGGTATTTTGAAAAAAACCAATAGACCTTATACCATAGACAATGTACTTGACTCGTCTCTTCTGGTGCTTTTAGAAAGTACTGCATCTGACGCCATTGATCATCAATTTATTTTAAACTGACTTGGTCTATTCTATAGGAGGCGCGCAGTCCCACAGCTTGGGCTGTTTATGGTTTGTGCAAGAGATGTTGTTAGGCACGAAGCTAGTTAAAGATAGCTAGTTAAATGCGAAGCTAAAACAGGGAAAGTTTTTTGCAAAGTACAAATACAGTACAAACCTGTATTAACTAGCTAGCTACATAAAACTAAATCAAAATGTCACGTGTCCTTACATTGTACACATTAATTTGATTTGATGAATTAATTTGCCAGTCAATGTGCAGTTACTGAAGTAATGGTAGCTCGCTGTCAATGCAGGTGAAGGTGAGCTTCTTGATGGTAGTGCTAATGCGAAATTCAAATGATGTAAAATATATGCACCTGTGGTATATCAGGGAATATGGTCAAGGCTAGAACCCAAACTGACCAATAGGAACAATGGACCGTTTTATAATATCTGGCAACTCCAACTATATTCCCTTTACCCCATTAGCCAAAGAAGCTGCTGCTAACCAGGCTGAACCGCGCTGAACAAGTTCCGTCATTATTTCATATAACCCTGCAAGATCTGAGTCTGACACGCAGCTGGGTGCAATAATTCGCTTTTTTCCTCCATGTTGAACCTGCAATACAGTACTATAGTGATGTTACTACCCTGGAATCAGTGTGGCCACATTTGAACATTTAATCATATTACACTGTCATCATAAACCCAATCAATGGATAGAGGATGTTCCAATGTTCAAATGAATGTAACTATATGAGAGGCAGGAGGTTGTTCTATGAACAACCATTCTCTCACTGTAAAGAGGCTATCCACCGCAGCACTGCTTTAGCCCAGATCTACGCACGGAAAGCACTGTTCAACACACA
This sequence comes from Aldrovandia affinis, assembly GCA_029706075.1. Lineage (NCBI taxonomy): Eukaryota > Metazoa > Chordata > Actinopteri > Notacanthiformes > Halosauridae > Aldrovandia > Aldrovandia affinis. Next base: position 4,119,981 of record JAINUG010000020.1, on the reverse strand, counting down.
CAATCTGTTTCACTCCAGCAGTATACAGGGCAATACTTAGCCAATCTACCGTAGCAGAAGGCAGAAGGTGGAGTGGAAAGATGCTGTCGTGGCCTCCTTAGTCATCACATTATGGCAGCGAACCGTGGATTTATTGTGTCTGCTGATTATCTTTGTAATGGTGTTATTATGTGTCACGTCATAATTTTTGTTCAGTTTTATTTTCCAATCTACCAAAATTAATTAAGCATATTTATTCTTAAACTTGATCTTTCTGGCTTTATGCCTTTAAGGGACAGTCAGGAAGTTTTGTCATTATTAACAATAATGAAAGGATTATTTTGTGGTTTTTCACCCTCATGATTCCTTTCTTTATGTAGTTGTAAGGTGTTCCATCAGGACATCTTTTGTCCACAAACCAACTCTTTTATCTCATTGTTTTGAATACCATCACCAGGTTATTTGTCCCATAGTCATGCTCTTTTTTTCTCCATCCATTCTTCTTCGAATTCATGCTACAATTTTCATTGTTTCCCTTTGTACTTCGCGTTATACATATGAAGTCAAATGTGATCTCATCTCAGTCATTAGTATTATCACAAATAGGGAGTGGAGCACTCTACGGTCTGAGCATGACAAATACTTTACTAATAAGAGCACAGTCATTGGCACGTTTAGCATGAAAAGACTGAAAACTTAAGACAAAGTGAGTGACTCAGAAAGGGAACTCAGGTATTAAGGTTAAAGCTAATGTAGAAAGTTCTTAAATCAAAGAGTACCCTTCTGACTATTAGAATTACTGATGTGGAATGTTGTATATGACTCCAGATGGAGGGACAAATAAAGACAAGTTCGTTTTTGTTCATGTTCAAATTTATTGTAACAGACCAGTGCTAAAAATGTTTATAAGTTAAGACTGACAGGGACAGAAAACAAATATTGGAGATGCTTAGTCTAAAGAAAAGGAATGACAGAGAGGTTTTGAAAGGCGGCTGTATTCTATGATACAGCATTTTAGTATTCTTCTCCTTCATCTTCTCCTTCCATGCTGTCGGCACCCACCTCCTCATAATCCTTCTCCAGGGCGGCCATGTCTTCTCTGGCCTCAGAGAACTCTCCCTCCTCCATGCCCTCCCCCACGTACCAGTGCACAAAGGCACGCTTGGCATACATCAGGTCGAATTTGTGGTCCAGGCGGGCCCAGGCCTCTGCAACAGCAGTGGTGTTGCTCAGCATGCACACCGCTCTCTGAACCTTGGCCAGGTCTCCGCCTGGCACCACAGTGGGGGGCTGGTAGTTGATGCCAACCTTGAAACCTGTGGGGCACCAGTCCACAAACTGGATGGTGCGTTTGGTCTTGATGGTGGCGATGGCAGCGTTTACATCTTTGGGCACCACGTCACCGCGGTACAGCAGGCAGCAGGCCATGTACTTGCCGTGACGGGGGTCACATTTGACCATCTGATTGGCCGGCTCAAAGCAGGCGTTTGTGATCTCAGCAACCGTTAACTGCTCATGGTAAGCCTTCTCTGCAGAGATGACTGGAGCATAGGTAGCCAGAGGGAAGTGGATTCGGGGGTAAGGCACCAAGTTGGTCTGGAACTCTGTCAGATCAACATTGAGGGCACCATCAAATCGGAGGGAGGCTGTGATGGAGGACACAATCTGGCTAATGAGTCGGTTGAGGTTGGTGTAGGTGGGACGCTCGATATCGAGGTTTCTACGGCAGATGTCGTAGATAGCCTCGTTGTCGACCATGAAGGCGCAGTCGGAGTGCTCCAGGGTGGTGTGGGTGGTCAGGATGGAGTTGTAGGGCTCCACCACAGCTGTGGACACCTGGGGAGCTGGGTAGATGGAAAATTCCAGCTTGGATTTCTTGCCGTAGTCAACAGACAGGCGTTCCATCAGCAGGGAGGTGAAACCAGAACCGGTACCACCTCCAAAACTGTGGAAGACCAAGAAGCCCTGGAGTCCTGTGCACTGGTCAGCCTGGGGAGAGAGGGGGCATTTCACATCACTGCTGGGGCATATCAAAAGAGGCCTAATCACATCATTCACAGCTGAATACCGCCACTCAACGTTTGTACGGATCACAGAGATACACACCAGTTTGCGGATCCTGTCCAGCACCAGGTCGATGATCTCTTTGCCGATGGTGTAGTGTCCACGAGCGTAGTTGTTGGCAGCATCTTCCTTACCAGTGATGAGCTGCTCAGGGTGGAAAAGCTGGCGGTAAGTCCCAGTGCGCACCTCATCTGGTGAGAGAGAGAGAGAGATTAATAAAAGAGTTGACAGGGCACGGTACTGCCTCATCGCCACTGTTCCTCCTGAGAAGTGGAGCTCACCTATGACTGTGGGCTCCAGATCCACAAACACAGCCCTGGGGACGTGCTTGCCCGCTCCGGTCTCACTGAAGAAGGTGTTGAAAGAGTCATCCCCTCCCCCGATGGTCTTGTCGCTGGGCATCTGTCCGTCCGGCTGGATTCCGTGCTCCAGGCAGTAGAGTTCCCAGCATGCATTGCCGATCTGGACGCCAGCCTGGCCCACATGGATGGAGATGCACTCACGCTGTAGGGGGAGAGAGAAAGAGAGAGGCTACATTATCTGCATTCCTGTTGAAAGAAACTACATAAATGGTGTAGTTTCCATTTCCTTGGAAGTCAAATTGGAAGCTTAAAAACCTCAGATCTGTCATGAGAACAGATTTTCATCTGATAATGCTCACAGAGAGGATACCTGAGAAACTTTCAGTAATCTGACAATAGGGAAACAAGTCATGTATTGATTTATAATGGTTTCATCTTGCATGCTAAGCAGACTGGTTACGATTCAGAATTACTATAAAGGATATACTTGCTTGGAAACATCTCAATCATCATATACAACCAGCTATTTGGTGTCACAATTGAAACTCAAGCCAAAATGGAGAAACTCCATCTTTACTGGAAAAACTCATCTGAGATACCAAAAGATCTTATTTTCAGAAAATGTCATTACCACTGAAACTGAAGACCCCTCCAACAATTTTACTTCAGGTCTATCATTATTTAAGATTGAATCATTTTCATTAATGTTTAGTATGAAGACACGATACATCCATCGAGACTTACATCTGGACAAATCAGACTGAATGAAACTTTATTTTGAAAGTCTTATTGTAAGTCGCTCTGGATCAAATTTAAAATGTAAGTGTCGGCTTGTGTGGAGTAAAACTAAACGTTTTTCTTAAGTACATCTGATTTGATCATTTGAGGGTGTGCCTGTGTGTGGGGGGATTGGTCATCCTTTACAGCAAATACTAGATGAAACCAGAGTGCACAAATCACCTGACTCGACATGCCAGTAATCATATGCAGCTCTGAGACAGACCAGGGCTGTGTTTCACAGGGCATCAAGGTCAGGCACATGACTACTGCTTTTTACCACATTCCAACGTACCAATCAGAGACTTGATTTAATATGAACGGGCTCTGCGTCACCTCCCACGCAAGCCCCCATCTCACACCATCCCACCCCCAGCATACCAGGAATATTACTTCAGCATTAGCAGTAGGAATATTTCAGCCATGTTAAGAGTGCGGCCTGCTGCTTTTACAGAGCAGTGCGCTGCCCGCGCCCATTCTCAAGAACAATGGTGCGAGACACCGCCTTCTTCTGTGGTTAATCCCCCCTGCACAATTGCCTCTAAGAGTCAGCACGTTGGAAATCTGCAGTCATGTTTGTCACAGAGGAAGCAGCAGAAGGCCCACCCACCAGTCACAGAACATGAATGGGTGTTCAATTGTCTCTCGGTCGTGCAGTGCAATGTGGAATATTTACAGCTTACCCCAAACCTTAATGTGAGCGACTGAGGCAGGGCCCCAATGTACTGGTTCTTTCCAAGGCCCGCTTTGTCCCTGTTCTTTATTGTATTAATATACGGATATTTCAACACTATTCCATGTTTGATTTTTTTTTTAAACATGCAAATACTTGCTGATTATATCTTGAAACCAGATAATGAAGCTGGCAAATGGACAACAATGTGCTTATTCAGCAGCAGTCGGTGTTAAAAATAAATCAATAAATGAGACCACCCTTTTCCTTCCCCAAGAAGTGATTCTTACATGCTCTGTGTTGTATAACATGTTTCAAAATTAACAGCTGCAGGTTTTTTGAATAACCAGCAAGATTATAAGGAAGTTGTCAGAGTGCCAAATAGGCTCATGTAGATGGGTGTGTTGCATAATTTGAGGAAGACAATATGCTAATCGTATTTCAATATTTCAGCTGGTAACATGCAGTATCTCTACTCTTAGGTAATTTCACTTAAAGTATAATTGTGCAACATCATTTAAAAATGTCAGCCTCTGACTTTACTAAGCCTTTATAACTTTGAATAATGTTGCCAATACAAACCATTCAAAAAAAAAAAAAAAAAAAAAACGCGTTCACAAATCTACCCTATTCTTATTTTTGGAAAGACTAAATTACGAAGTCATTTTATTTTCCACTTATAACAAAACTGATAAAAACCAAAAAGCTAATTTACATGAGCAACATACAACCCTTACCGTTTATTTTGCATTTTTAATATAGCAACTGTGTAAACCAAGAACATAAGGGATCGGAAGGACCGTCAATCAAGTGCTACCGAAGTACTCAGAAGCACCCTCTTCCCCTATTAATATTAACTCGTTGTACCCGTAGTGCTGCAGCTCATCAATTGAATACCACATCCAGGCGCCGCATTCTGCTTACACTGGCGTGGGACTTATCACTGACACAGCACATGCACCTAGCCTACATGCGGATATTTCATTTTTAACATAATGGATCAATATTTCTGTAGGCCTACAATTTTAGCGATCAATATAATCTATAGCCTACAGAAACCAGGTTTCCTGCTTTGTTTTTCTGTGACTGATATTTTTACCCGGTTTAAATATGACTATTCTACACCGTCGCTCGTACTCGCGAGTAACGGTCTTTGAGATAGGCTACAATATGTACAATGGTACATATTTTAATTAGCCGGTTTTCAATAATTATGTTGTACGTAATTGATTGATTTCTTGTATAATTGATATCACACTGTATTGTATTATACACATGCGTGTTGTTTTAATAATATAATAGGAACTGCGTTCTGCCGTCTTTTCATACGCGAATTGGCCGCATGGCACCTCTCCGCGGTGTACACAACACAAAGACAGGGCAGGAGTGGTCCAGCGAGCAGGGAACAGACAGCCCGTAGAATAAGATCTTATCTGTGGCGCAGTAACAAAACTGCTACTTATTGTCGAGGCATAAAATGCTAGAATTAACAATGTGTCACAAGGGATACAACTCAGAACATTGATCGTGAAATTTAAAACATAGTAGTTACATGACGAGAGGACAGCCGGTGTGTGATGCGATCAGTAGACCTACTTAATTTTGACAGTTATATTAGTTACATCGCTATTATGTTAAAATAAAATACAGGTCCCAATTGTGTAATTTTTACACATATACAGGTATTTATGTACATCGCAAATAAAATATATAGATATCTTTTTTAAGTCTCATACTTACCATGTTAAAGTCGAGTGGTCTAAAGATGAGGATAAAGAAGAATGAAAACGTTCTTTACGTTCAACTCTCACGGAGAGACCTTTAGGAGTCTATTGTGAGAAGTTCGCGACTGTGGCTGGGTGGGGCAATTTATACCCATTCTGGAAACTGGTCATTAAGAGGCGGGAGTTAAAGACAACGAGTCCGCCCTTCTGTGAACATGCCCCGCTCGATTGGTCAAAGTATGAAGGACAGCGGTTTTTAATTGGACAAACTAAAAATTTAACCCTAACGTCTTGTGACTGTTAATAAGGGAGCAGACGTTTTGAACGGAAAATTCAGCCCGACGAATTTATGTCATCAAAAGATAAAGAACAAATGGTGCATACATATCTATTCTCACACAGTGGTTTCTGGACAGGTCAACGCACAGGTTTAAGCGCACTGCATAAAAATGTGCAACAGCAACTTAAATATTTCCCACAATTGCAAGTGCTGTTATATGGCAGCTTTTCTCTATGATATTAGTTACCAGATGAAGTGCTTGAGAAACCACAGTTGTTTCGCAATTCATGTTGGCAAAAAACCGTCATTTGCATTAAGTAGGTTGTGTTATCCAGTGGTCTCCATCTCGTTGTTTTTACGTAATGGCACAGTTTGAGCAATCCAAAGGTCTGTTTTTGCTTAAAGAATGATGATGAGTAAATCTTGTAGAAAGCTCATTTGTGACACAAAAATCCAGATTAACAGAGTAAACAAAGAACAGTTTTTGCTGTTTCACTCATGGCCGTGGGTGCACAGATGTGAAAGCCTCTTGTTGGTAAAGCATGCTACTGTAAAACAAGTTTTCTGAGACTTAGCAAATATCCCTTAGACTTTCAGTTGCCATTTTCCTTTTAGGAATCCCTGTAGCCAGCAGACATGGTGACAATATCCTCAAATTGGTTAAAAGATTTTCTCATTTACTGTGAGAATCCATTGTAGCTTCTGTGATAAGCCATCGCTGCAAGAAGCAAATGCATTTTTCTGTTTGAAGCACAGCTACATTCCTGGGACTTATATCTGAACAACTGTATTAATTTAGAACTAGGTTTCTGTCATGGACTATCTGCTATAAATGTGTGTGACACATATCAATTCAATGTGGTACACATGAAAGTAGAACTAGACATAGACACTGTATGCTTGTATCCCTACAGCCATCAATGCCCCTACAGCCTGTTTAACAAGGGATGAGTTGCTGTATATATAATGATAGAGATAGGGAGTGCTCGCACTCAAGTAGAGATTTAGTTTTAATGCAAATATATATTGTAATATTTACAGTATATCTGGTTCAACATATTTGTTTTGCGAACAATGTTTTGATACTGCCTGTTATTGCATTTAATGTGTATTGTATTTGTTTTAGTCCATCTTTTCTGTCGCTCCATGTACCCTTGTTGAAACATGCAGTAGTGGCTTATCCATTTATCTTGATCATCATTGCAGGTATTGGTGTAGCACGTGAGAGCAGAATCTTGTGTCCATTCGCATGTCCCTTTATTTATCTCATAATTTTTAGTTTGACCCTATTAGCACAACACTTTTCCCTCTGGGTTAATAAAGAGTACTTCACTTTTCTTGACTTGAATGTGCTTTAGGTTTGAAGGGCTTTTGTTGGATGTAAAAAGTTAAGGTGACCTCAAAATGGAACACTTGGTTGGGGGGGTGATTTACAGCATAGACTACAGCAATTTCGGCCATTTAACCAAACAGTAGTGTACCATAACTGGCATGCCAAGAGAAGTGTATTTAAGCCACTTAACAGTTGGAGTTTTTTTGGCTAATGCTGGGGATTGAGTCCGTGAGGTCTGGGCGGTTCTAACTCAAGGCACTCAGGCTTTCATTTCAGCCCTGTCTCATTGCTGCTGACGGAATGGTTAAAGATGTGAGAGATTCATCTGAATAATCATCAAAACCTAGATGATTGTACTTGCTTCTCTGTGACAGTACAGTACAGTGTGGTACAGTATAATATATTTTTGGGGGTTAATGTATATTTTCTAACGTGTCATTATCCATACAGTAGGTGAAGCACACAGTATAGCGTACCTTAAAGCAGCCAGAATTCTGGACTATGGACCGGATGTTTGAGTAATCCTGCTGTTATTGTAACCAGCGATATGCAGTACATGGATGACGAAACATGCAACGGTTCACATAACAGTACCTATCAGCAACAGTTCACATAACAGTACCTATCAGCGAAATAATGTAATTGCCTACCTTATTTTCTGTGAATTTTTTACATTTTGTTTCTGATTTTTTCCCTGAGTTTTTCTCCAAATTTGGTGGACAATTGTACCCTATATTGATCCCCCCCCAATATTAGTATTCAGTATAAGTGTGATTCTAGCCTCACTTTTCAGGCTCATAGCTACAAACAAACCTGACTAATTTCTCACTCAGCTGTGGCAGAACTTCTGTTTACTTCCATAAATTAATGGTCAGTTACTACTTCTGACGATCAATCAGATTGCAGAAAAGTTAACAAAAGACAATGAGTTAACCAACAGTCAAGACTACTGTGATTCAAACTAACAAGAGGATGAGATTCTTAATTTGTTATTAAGACTTTTTTTAAATTATTTTGTTTTATTCCAGACTTTATTCTAGTCTGTGTAGGGTTTCATAAATCACTCCAATACTGTTAATGTACAGTAGCTACACTAGTGCTACTCAAGACAAAAAGAAAGAAAGCTTGTCACTGTACATGGTAAATACATTTTAATTCTTGCTAAATGTAATTCAGGGATGTTAATGCATACATTTTATGTCTCAACACGTTAGCTAAGCTTGCCACTATAAGTAACTGTGACTGTTATGACTTAATAAATGTGACTTTTGAATGGCAGGCATGTATTGTGTTGTTGTTGTTTGAAAAGCCATCTTTATTCTTTCTTTTAATACAAGAAATGCATCAAAATATAAAGTGTACAAATAGGAGAATGTATCATCATTAACCACTGTCAGCAAGCTGCCATTTCTACTCACAAGAGGGAGCTCATCACCCATAAATGTCTGTGTGGCCTTATGTATACTCTGAGCCATGTTGTCTTTTATTTCAAGCTAGAAGGGCCAAAACAGGTCAAACGTGACCAATGAAATAACGAACAGTATGCAAACTCCAATATTAGTCCAATATTCACCATTAATCCAAGATGCACCAACATACAAACCAGTTGCTATCATGATTTGATGCATCAAATAGCATTTTCATTTTGATGGATCAGAACATAGACTAATCATTACAATCGAAATAGTACCATTTGTAAACCCAACTGCAGATCACTTAGTGACATGATGACCAACATGAAATTGTAGTCATATAACCCCCGAGTGGCATTATTGAGGATGAGCCAAAGAAGAGCAAGTATGTTTAGGCTTTGAGACTGTCACATTATATAGGCCTGGTGTATGTATTCAGTTCAATGACATTTTATTTGTATATCGCTTTTTACAGAGCACTTTCACAAATACTTTTTTTGAGGGGGAGCCCATCCTCCACTGGCTGCCCCGGGTGTCAGTAGTAATACGCTTAATGTACATGGTTTGTGCTCTGTAGTTTCCATGGGTTTCACATCCAACAAGACAATTCAACATTAAATGGATATAGGTTAAAGATAAGGACCTTGCAGATACAGAGATATCAAATGGTACAAATGTAGACCAGTAGATAAAAATGTCCCCACCTTCTGAATTTATCGTCTGCATTCATTTATAATGATTACATTAATTATTATATTAAATGGATTAATCTGGTATGTAAATCAGAGCTCCCTAATACAGTTTATTGAAAATGTGTTAAAATCGCCTTGGTTGCTCGGTCTGTGGTCAGTGTGCGAGTCGAAGCTTTGGATTAGTTACAGCTTGTCTGTGTTTTTTCTTTTTACAACTTTGGAGGATTTTCTTTGGAGTAAATAAAGCTCAAACAAAGCTGCCCCTGTCAATAAATGAACAGGGACAGGCCATTGCAGAAAGGTACTGTGAACTGATCATCCCCACAGATGTTGAAGCAAACGTACATGGATAATTTGGTGAAGAAAAACTGAATATTAAATGGATTTGTGAATGCGTATGAATACTGATGTAATATATTCATCCACAAGGCACAAGTTTTCCACAGTGTGACAGCTGGGAATGTTCCCAATGTCTGTGAGAGCTGGAAGACTCAATAGGATGTGTGTCAGGCTGAATGGATGAAACCAGAGAATGTGGGACAGCTGTCTCTTTAGAAACCCCCTCCTACCCCCATCACCCCTCCCCATGCATGCACGCACACACACACACACAATCAGACACACACTCACACACCCACAATCTAAGACTAAGAGAGGAAATAAATCAAATGTTGATCATGTAGTATGACTGTGACACATTGGTCACATGACACACTGCAGTAGGGTAACATCACTGCAGCTGAGTCTAAGGCAGGTATGGTAGATGCTGAGTGTAAATGAGCTGTGTGTGTGTTGTGTGTGTGAGGAGGCTGGGGAGTGGGAGGGGCACACCAAAACAGTAGACCCATTATTCTAAATTATGGTATATATATGTGTGTGTGAGTGTGTGTGTGTGTTGTTCTAAATTGTAACAATTCATGTTTATGTTGTACCCAGCTTTCATAATTCATGTTTATGATTCTTTAAAATTGTGGATTTTATTGTTTTTTAGCCATAGGCAATACATATTGCAAATGTTACATTCTCCATTAAAAAAATGAATCATATTCAATAATTGTCTTGACCAGTATCAATAACCCAGGCCACACTGTACCATGTGACACACTGGCACCATTTTTGGTTTATGTCTCATAGCGCTCTGGAATCCTGTAAACTGTTTGGGTCTGAGCCTGTTAAAATAACAGAGGAAGAATGATTGTTGTGAATAGACACCACTGGGTGTAATAGTATATGAAATGCAGAATTTAGCCTGCAGCTAAGAGTACATTATGGCACATGCCCAGATAACGCACACACACATGCATGCACAACACGCACACACACAAAGGCGCACACGCACACAAAATTTTATCAAATCATTAGCTTATATTATCAAACAATATCAATATATCCATTTTCCGACCTCTGTGTTCCTATTGGGAAGATGGAGACATCAAGAAAGAAAAACAAATAAACTTGAGATCAAAATTGAGATCATTGTGTCTAAGTCTAAGTGTTTTAACTCTGGTTGGGAGTGCTGCTAGGGCGGCAATTAGCTGTCCACCCCAGGGTGGGCTTGTGGGGGGATAGTTGGAATAATAGAGGGTATAATTGGCCACCAAATTTTGAGAAAAATGGGAGAAAAAATATATAAATACTGTATATAATTTTTTTTAAGTAGTTTTAAATTGGGTGACAGTGTGTAATGTTGTGATAATTGCAAGTGCAATACAGGTAGCTGCCAAAATGAAGGAAACGCCAACATAAAGTGTCTTAATAGGAAAATGCTGTCTTAGACGCAGCTCCAGGATCTCCCATAAGTGTTCAATTGGGTTGAGATCTGATGACTGAGACTGCCATGGCATATGGTTTACATTGTTTTTATGCTCATCAAACAATTCAGTGACCACTCATGCCCTGTGGATGGGGGCGTTGTCATCCTAGAAGACACCACTCCCATCGGGATAGAAATGCTTCACCATAGGATGAAGGGTATCACTCAGAATGGCGTTGTATTTATTGGCATTTACCTTGCCCTCGAAGAGGTTGAGTGGACCGAAACCATGCCAAAAAAATGTCCCCACACCATAACAAAGCCAACAGAATCCTTCATTTACTAGTGCGTCCTTTATTTTGGCAGTTACCTGTATGTTTGGAGTACATCTTGATGGATATCATTATTAGACAATGCAAATGATGCAAATGTTGTGCTTCTGTGCTTGGCAGCATCTACATTAGATGAGAATTGTTATTTTTGTCCGTCAATATTTGCCAACCATAAGTGAAACACTCAGAAGCATTGTCGAGAGCACATGTGAGAATATAACTTTTTTTCTTGATGAATTGCATTTTTCTTTGAAAATGACCACATGCGCACAGCCTACATTTCTGTGCATACAAACAGTTGATAAATGAGCCCCCAGGTCTTTTGACGGTCAAAGGGCAGAGAGCAAATTAGTAACACTACTGCCATCGCTTAGGCTTCAGCTCATTTAAACAGACATATGCCAAACAAACCTGTGCTTACTGGTACAAGGAAAGAAAATTGAGGGATTAAAGGGGGGGACTTGGCAACCCTTAAGAAGGATTTTAAAGTGGGACTTGGCAGGATTATGACGTGGCACTTGGCCTGATGGAAGGTTGGGGGAGGGGGAAAAGTGTGAGAACTGAAACAATTTGATGAGCGTAGGACATTATGAAATCATATCTGCAACCTATAGAAATAAGCATTTATACAGATTGGTTATATTGTTTAAACCAATTTTTACCCTGATTTAACTTTTTTCACACTTTGATATGCACCATTGCACTTGTAAGTCAGTGTCATGCTCGCTACAACCTCCTCCTTCATTTTGGGAGTGTGCTCTCCTCTGAAACATGTGCTGTTGTTGGCCACCACCTCTTTTCACTCCGCAGTCCACCGGCTGAGTACATTTAATGTGCAGTTTAGTTTTGTGCTGTTTTGACAAGGAATGTTTGACTGACATCAAGTCTGGGGCAGGTGCTCATCTAACATCTATTGTCGGACCTAGACAAAGCCTACAATGGCCGGGAGTTGCAGCAACGGGACACAATTGGTTTCATCACACCAGGGGTGGTGGTGGATTTTAGACAGCCAGGGTTTCTCGGGTTACTGCTGTAATAGTTCCTACCAATGACATTCCAGATGGCCACAGGCTACCAGCTGTCTCCAGAGAGAGATACACCTTTCCTCTGATCGGCACAATTACATCTCATTTCATTTCAGGCATTTAGCAGACGCTCTTATCCAGAGTAAATTACAGAGCTTGCATTTTTCTACGTATAATCCAGTATTTTTTTACTAAAGCAATTCAGGATAAGGACCTTGCTCAAGGGTACAATGGCAGTGCCCCGCCTGGGAATGGAACCTGCAACCTCTGAGTTACAAGCTCAGCTCCCTAACCATTACGCTACACTGCCGCCCGCAATTAGCCCTCCTGAAGTACTGTGTAGCCTGTATTGTGGAAATTAGTCACTGACCCACAGGCTAGTGTATTGGAGGAGTTCCCGAGGGAGGAGCAGGCAGCGCTTTCACACCCTTCATCGGCAGTGCTTCTTTTATGTGTGCAGGTGGTACAGTGGTGACAGAGGCACAACTGACAATTGATTCCAAATTGTGAAGAAAACCACCAGCATAGTTTTCCTCTCTGCATTCTCTATATAATGTATATATAATATACTAATATAATTCATATATAATTTGTCTTGGTCAGATGTGTTAGATGAACATTTGCCCCAAAAATGTTGAAAATGGCAGTAAAGCAAATCCTTGTGAAAAGAGCAGCACACAACTTACAATACAGAACTGCAGTTAGAGAGCCCTCGAAATAACAGGATTCAAATGTTTCCGTCAGGAGGGGACGTTGGTGGGAGCATACAATGTCTCTCTGTGCTGATATCAAGGAACCAGGTAAAGATAAAACTGCCCAATGTAAAATAATGCAATGCAAAGCAGCCCTCAAGCCTACCAAAACACAGCACACATTTTAATATGCTTGATATCTCAGCTAAAATCAGTGGAAACGATTACCATACACAAGCGTTTGGATATTTAAAGAATGTTCAAATAAGAGCTAGCTGTGCTTTCAATAATAGTAGTACAGGTAAAGAGATGTGGTGTTGTGAAAATGTAACTCAAATGTAATTTCCTTTCTCAGTATTACATTTTAACTCAGTTGACATCCACCAATGGACATTTGACATTTATGTATTTTAACTTAAAAAGTAAGACAAATTAAGTTGATCTGAATAAACACTGTTTGCAGATCCACAACCTTCAAGGTGACCCCATAACACATTTTTGTGGGTCGCTGCCTACTGTAGGAATATTTTTCTTCAAGTGTTCTGTACAGACATTTCTCCTTTTCAAACAGTAATCTGGGTTCTTCCTGGGTTGCATAAATTTAACTCATAATCAGTTTGCACTTATCTATTTTCATAAATATATTCATTATAGAGGTCAGAGTGCAGGGTCAGCCATAGTACAGCACCCCTGGAGCAGTTAGGGGTTCAGTGCCTTGCTCAAGGGCACTTCGGCAGTGCCCCAAGAAGTGAACTAGCCTCCCTTCAGTTTCCAGTTAATTGTTTTTCGTTTGGCCTTCCTGGGATTCGAACCATCAACTCTCCACTTGCCAGCCCGTGTCGCTAACCACTGAGCCACTGCCGCCCCTAATTTTACACTATTACACACAGGTATTGGGGAAATTAACGGAGTAAGCAAATGGATTTAGATTGTGGGAGTGTGCAGATCCTTATACTTCAATTACACTTATTGTAGGGTTGCAAATGTAACCACCACCTATTGTAAGGCTCCCGTATTGGTACGTTTTGCGCAGTCTGTGCTTACTACATAAACCATTTGCCAGTCTATCTCCTTGGAACAGAGCTAGCAATTGAATGCCTTCGATTCGGTCAGGTTTCTCAGTAGCGCAAGTATTAGTATCTTAAGTGTGGGCGGTAGAACAATCGAGAAAGTGCAGATGTCTGCAAACGCTTCCTAAATGCAAATAAAAGCATCGCCGTTGGCTCATCCCGGGCGGGGGGGGGGGCGGGCGGACGGGGAGGGGTTATGAATGAGCGCAACAGCAACATCAGTCAAATATTGCACATTTTAACGATAATGATGAGAGAAAATGTTCGTAGTTACCAAGACGGTTGGGGCTACAGTACGCTATCACGTTAATATTGCAACCGTATCAAGATATTACGCTCGATAGCAAAACACTGGCTTCAAATGATTGACGTCACAGAGCGGACACGCTCTTTCACTCTTTCGTCACTACCAAGGGCCTTGTCTTCGATTAACACAGCAGTTAGGCTATATCGAATGTTGCGAGAAAAACATAAATACACACAAACGAAACAATGCGAGGAAGGTCTGCCATATGGAAAAACATTGAATAGGGTTTCGTGTATATATATCTATTTGTTTTCTTCAATAACGGCAGGGTTGTCCGCTATCTCCCGTGTTTAGCATAATTTATTAATATATGCTCTCGCTGGCTTAATGCGACACTATAAACACGACCGCAGCGCTGCACTTTGCTTCAGTTACTACGTCGACTCGTAGCTGTCGGATAAAGTAACATTTACACCCATCTGAAAAAAAAGTGCATATTTCATACCACGTTTCAACACTCCAGAAAACATGGTGAGTGGTGTTTTTGCAGCTTGAATTGATTAACCTACATTTCTGACGTTTTATGTTGGATTTAGATCTGTGCTGATACTATTTCAAAACAATTATTCGCCGTTGCACAGGTGCCTGTGTAGTAGGGTATGCATTGAAATTACAAAGGAATACCTTATATCTGACTTTACAACATACAATGGTACTGAACAAACCCAACTTCCCCATGTCTGGGTATTTTCTGAACAGTATATGATATTCGTACTTGGCGGTATTTCGCGTAGGCTACTGACGATAGTTTTTATTTGGAACCATTTTTTTATGAATGGTAAAAAAAACGGTAGGTCTATGGCGGGCACAATCTGCTGTAAATCACTAGCTAGTTGACTGTTTCTGGTTTGACATTTTTAGTATGTTTTGTTTTAGGTTGATATTAGATAATAAAATCAAATTTGGGTAAATCAGATTTTGACAGCATTTTGTATATTTTCGACGTACTGCTCAACATTCGATATAATGCAGAAGTATTGCACAGAACATTCTAGATGCAGCTGTATTCAGTGCTGTGATGGAATGCCTTTGGTTTACGCACGTAGTGTATTGTGTTGGGTTGTATAATTGAGTAGTCCGGTTTAATAAATGTATATTCCATTTTTTTCGCGTGAACTTCTCAGAATTGAAATGACCAGAACATCGTTATTGCCCTTCTGTCCAAATGGTTACTCGTTTTACTAATGAGCAATACGGCCTGTGGCTTATCGCTTGAAAATGCCTCATGGGCTATATTGTTTTTTCCCATTCATATATCCCATATACTCAGAGAATTTTATAATCTTTTCACGTAACCTGGACAGTCGAGTTATCTGCAAATTAAGCAGGTTTTTTTTACCACTGGTTATATTTTAATCCAACTTGCGCCCAAAATATCCTTTGATTTGCATGTAGTACTATTTGGTAGGCTATCCAATTAATTTAATTTAAGAAATGTGAGAGGCGTTTCGCAATCGGTCGGAATATAATCAGTCTTTGTCTCTTGAGTTAATAACACACCAGCTAATGTGCAATTTGTGTTTCGACTGCCTAACGACTGGACCGTTGGTTTTTTAAGGTATAATGTCGGAATGTTCGCTGTAGTTTTCCTCCGAAGAGGAGGAAGAAAAGAGCACTGTAGTCACCTAGGTGATTGGAGATGATCTTCCGTAGCCCATCCTCTTCTTTCCAAAGCCATGCATATGGTGTAGAAAATCGAACTCCCTGAATGGGGGAGGGCTGAAGTGAAATGGCGTTCTCCCAAGACCTTCTGTCTGGAGAAGTCCCTGCCCATCGACTGGTATTCTTTCTTTTTTTTTGTTCCAGGGCAACTGCGTTTCTCAGTTTGGATATATCGATTCATACACGAATCAAGCTTGTATGCAGCTGAGCACAATTAACGGTCATCCTTTGTCCTATTCTGGACTGTAGTCATTACCAAACCTAAAAGGTCGCATAGTTTTAATTAATGGCATTTAGGGGAAGAAATGCTTCTGTAAAGGAAAAAAAAAATCCATAATTGCGATAAATTGATAGTGGTAAAAACCTGAAACCATCACAGGATCTGGTATTTGGTGGTCAGCACAATAAAATTGTAGTGAACACAGTATATTTATTTGTTGGTTTTTCATTCAGTAGAATATGCAACCCCACCTACAGTCCGCCATCTCAAAGGAGCTGCTGCATATGGGAGCACCCGGTTGCTTAGCAACGGGTGTTGCTATGCCCCTATGTTTAGCTTGTAAATCCCTGCTGAAGGCAGGGTGGAGCTGGAAGAAGGATGGGGGAGGAGGGGTCTGCTAAGCCCTTGCAGTGTTGGGCTTGCCGTCCCTATGGTGACTGCAGCACAGGGCGGTGCCTCTTCATGCCATGGTGCTGTTCCCTGTCAGGGGGAAAATGATTGAGTGCCTGAATAGCTGCAGGCTGGGATGATGCTGATCAAATATCAAACAGTCAATCAAGCACACAGTGCTTCACAATGGACGTATTCCAGTAGGAATGAAAAGAAAACATTTAAAAAATCTAATTGAAGCAATGCGGGATCAAGCTGCAAAAATAGGCCAGCACTTTTAAAGGCTTAGTTGTAATGGGCGGTAACGTACTGTAAGCCGTATTGCAGTTTTCACCATATGCTGCAGTTTCACCATATGCTGCAAAAGACGCAAACCTGCAGCTCTATCCATGCAGATTTGCTTATTTTGCTGTGGGGCTGCAGGTTGTGCAGTCCTGTATGCTATGTTTGGTGCCCCTTACAAGGGACGTATGCCTGGGAAGCCTTCCTCAACCTTCTGGTCTGCTGGTTAATATCAGGGAGCACTACTGTGTCTCAATGACAGTGTGTGGTGTACTGTTTCCACATTATTTCATGCTCAAACTTATATACAGTCAGGTCCATAAATATTTGGACATATACAAAGGTATTGTCATTTTAGCTGTCTACCACAGAATATTGGAGTTGAAATTAAATAAATTATATAAATTAAATTAATTAAATAATGATTATGATCTCAAAGCGCAAGACTTTCAGCTTTAATTTGAGGGTATTTACCTCCAAATCGGGTGACCGGTGTAGGAATTACAGCACTTTTTATATGTGTCCCCCCCTTTTTAAGGGGCCAAAAGTAATTGGACAATTGGCTGCTCAGCTGTTCCATGGCCAGGTGTGTGTTATTCCCTCATTAGTCCAAAGAGCTGTCACTGCCAGTGAAGCAAGCCATCATTAGGCTGAAAAATCAAAACAAGGTGTGGATGTGGCCAAATTAACTATTTGATACGTTCTTAAAAAGAAAGAACGCACTGGTGAGCTCAGAAACACCAAAAGGCTCAGAAGACCACGGAAAACAACTGTGGTGGATGACAGAAGAATTATTTCCCTGGTGAAGAAAAACCCCTTCGCAACATTTGGCCAGATCAAGAACACCCTCCAGGAGGTAGGCGTATCTGTGTCAAAGTCAACAATCAAGAGAAGACTTCACCAGAGTAAATACAGAGGGTTTACCACAAGATGTAAACCATTAGTAAGCCTCAAAAACAGGAAGACCAGATTAGAATTTGCCAAAAAACATCTAAAAACGCCTGTACAGTTCTGGAACAACATCATATGGACAGATGAGACAAAGATCAACTTGAACCAGAATGATGGGAAGAGAAGAGTATGGAGAAGGGAAGGAACTGCTCATGATCCAAAGCATACCACCTCATCTGTGAAGCATGGTGGAGGTAGTGTTATGGCGTGGGCATGTATGGCTGCCAATGGCACTGGTTCCCTTGTATTTATTGATGATGTGACTGCTGACAAAAGCAGCAGGATGAATTCTGAAGTGTATAGGGCTATATTATCTGCTCAGATTCAGCCAAATGCTTCAAAACTCATTGGACGGCGCTTCACAGTGCAGATGGACAATGACCCGAAGCATACTGCGAAAGCAACTTTTAAGGCAAAGAAGTGGAATGTTCTGCAATGGCCAAGTCAATCACCTGACCTGAATCCAATTGAGCATGTATTTCACTTGCTGAAGGCAAAACGCCCCAAGAACAAGCAGGAACTGAAGACAGCAACAGTAAAGACCTGGCAGAGCATCACCAGGGAAGAAACCCAGCGTCTGGTGATGTCTATGAGTTCCAGACTTCAGGCAGTCATTGACTGCAAAGGATTTGCAACCAAGTATTAAAAATTACAATTTAATTTATGATTATGTTAGTTTGTCCAATTACTTTTGAGCCCCTAAAATTGGGGGGGGGACGGACTATGTTCATACAATATTTTTTGGCAAAACCCTTAAATTAAAGCTGAAAGTCTACACTTAAAGCATATCTTGATTGTTTCATTTCAAATCCATTGTGCTGGCGTACAGAGCCAAAATGATGAAAATTGTGTCACTGTCCAAACACTTATAGACCTGACTGTATGTGTTTTGTAATATATATTACTTACAAAAATATATAATTCTCCCAATTTGGAATGCCCAATCCTATTCATAGGCTCGTCCAATCATTGCAACGTTGGCCGCAAATTCAGGAGAGCCTAGTCAACCAAACACATGCATTCTGCCAGCCGCCACTTATTATCACTCAGCTGTCTACCAGATGAGCTGTGCATTAACTGTGTCAGAGTACACCTCCTTCACCAACTGTTGGCTTAGGCAGACTGCAGGCACCAGATAGACCCAGGACCCTGCCGCCTGACACCCTCCCATGGGCTATGCTACGGCTAATTATGTGCCACCCTGTGGGGCTGCCGGTGGCACTGCCATGGTCAGAATTCGATACCAGACCATATGTTTCCTACACTAAAAACCAGTGTTCAAGCATGAATATATAATGTAATACACTACGGACATCAATCCTTTGACTGATCTGAAACTCAAATGCTTTCTGTTCCTCCCTTCACAGCGTGAGTGCATCTCCATCCATGTGGGCCAGGCTGGCGTCCAGATCGGCAATGCATGCTGGGAACTCTACTGCCTGGAGCACGGAATCCAGCCGGACGGACAGATGCCCAGCGACAAGACCATTGGGGGAGGAGACGACTCTTTCAATACCTTCTTCAGTGAGACCGGAGCGGGCAAGCACGTCCCCAGGGCTGTGTTTGTGGATCTGGAGCCCACAGTCATAGGTGAGCTCCACTTCTCAGGAGGAACAGTGATGATGAGGCAGTACCGTGCCCTGTCAACTCTTTTATTAATCTCTCTCTCTCTCTCACCAGATGAGGTGCGCACTGGGACTTACCGCCAGCTTTTCCACCCTGAGCAGCTCATCACTGGTAAGGAAGATGCTGCCAACAACTATGCTCGTGGGCACTACACCATCGGCAAAGAGATCATTGACCTGGTGCTGGACAGGATCCGCAAACTGGTGTGTATCTCTGTGATCCGTACAAATGTTGAGTGGCGGTATTCAGCTGTGAATGATGTGATAAGGCCTCTTTCGATCTGTGCCCCAGCAGTGATGTGAAATGCCCCCTCTCTCCCCAGGCTGACCAGTGCACAGGCCTCCAGGGCTTCTTGGTCTTCCACAGTTTTGGAGGTGGTACCGGTTCTGGATTCACCTCCCTGCTGATGGAACGCCTGTCTGTTGACTACGGCAAGAAATCCAAGCTGGAATTTTCCATCTACCCAGCTCCCCAGGTGTCCACAGCTGTGGTGGAGCCCTACAACTCCATCCTGACCACCCACACCACCCTGGAGCACTCCGACTGTGCCTTCATGGTTGACAACGAGGCTATCTACGACATCTGCCGTAGAAACCTCGATATCGAGCGTCCCACCTACACCAACCTCAACCGACTCATTAGCCAGATTGTGTCCTCCATCACAGCCTCCCTCCGATTTGATGGTGCCCTCAATGTTGATCTGACAGAGTTCCAGACCAACTTGGTGCCCTACCCCCGAATCCACTTCCCTCTGGCTACCTATGCTCCAGTCATCTCTGCAGAGAAGGCTTACCACGAGCAGCTTTCTGTTGCTGAGATCACAAACGCCTGCTTTGAGCCGGCCAATCAGATGGTCAAATGTGACCCCCGTCACGGCAAGTACATGGCCTGCTGCCTGCTGTACCGCGGTGACGTGGTGCCCAAAGATGTAAACGCTGCCATCGCCACCATCAAGACCAAACGCACCATCCAGTTTGTGGACTGGTGCCCCACAGGTTTCAAGGTTGGCATCAACTACCAGCCCCCCACTGTGGTGCCAGGTGGAGATCTGGCCAAGGTTCAGAGAGCGGTATGCATGCTGAGCAACACCACTGCTATCGCTGAGGCCTGGGCCCGCCTGGACCACAAATTCGACCTTATGTATGCCAAGCGTGCCTTTGTGCACTGGTACGTGGGGGAGGGCATGGAGGAGGGAGAGTTCTCTGAGGCCAGAGAAGACATGGCCGCCCTCGAGAAGGATTATGAGGAGGTGGGTGTTGACTCCATTGAAGGGGAGGGGGAAGAAGAGGGAGAAGAATATTAAGCTGGTTAAACACTGTTGCATGCTTATCATTGGTCAGAATTTGCATATCTCAGCTTTTCTTATTAGTTTAGGAAACCCAAATGAGTATGTGTTTTGCCTTTGGTACCAAAATGATCAACTAAATGTGCTGTGGTTGTATCTGGAGATGTAACAGCGTTTAAATATTGTCCTTACTTTCTACTTTCCTCTTTTTAAGTGTTTTACACCTTTTAGCTGTCTGTCATCTTCTGACTGATATGCAATAAATTATTGAATGAAGTTCTGTTTTTGTGAGTTTGATTTCTGTAGACTACAGTAAATGTACCAATGGCAATTTTAAATCCCCCCTGATACAACGCTGTATTTGATTGACAAGTGTGAGGGACACCCCCCCCCCCAAAAAAAATCGTTGCTAGCGATGGTAGCTAGCTAGCTAAGTTAGTTGGCTACTTTCGTAGAAAGTAGCTAGCTAAGTTAGCTGGCTAGATAATGTTCATTATAATGTCGCTAGCTATACGTGACCATATGCCATAAACAATAAATGTCACATATTCACATTCCAGGATGTTAAATAATTAAGATCAAATGCCCTCATTTTCTGTAACTTGCTATATTACACATATATAGGGGGTTAATTATTGAAAGGGTGGACAGCTGGTCACTGAAAGTAAATCATATGTGGAAAATAAAGTGTTTAATGACAGAGCAAATTGGCAATGAGCCAAACCTGCATTGTGTTAAAACAAGTTTAAGGGAAAAAAATGATGGTAGAACCACACGTTCACGATCAAGAGATTGGCTGTAACAAAAACCAGCATACACATTGGGTCCCTGGGGCTGAGGCTGTGAACCACTGCTGTAAGCGCCACAAATCTGTATGTGATGTGTTCTTTCCAGTTTACCAGATATTCTTCAACTTAACAAATTGTGCCCCCTTGTGGCCAAAACAGAGCCATGTCGGCCTTAAAAGTACAGTACAAAGTTGTACAAATCTGTTTCCGCCTCACTTTTTTAAGTGTAGGTGAAGTTGTAAGAGGAAGCACCGGACTTTTAAACATAGTACATGATGATGATGATGATGATGATGATGATGATGATTATTATTATTAATATACTTGTTCTCTCATATACCTAGGTGCTTCCATTTCTTGTTCTCTACCTGTATATATTATTATTGTTGTTTTTTAGCTAGTATTTTTGGACAGTTTTAGACAATTGTTCATGTGTGCTGCTGCCTCTTTATAAGATATGAAACAATGATAAACAGCATTATGGTGTTGAAAGATGTGCATAATATAGACTAAAAGCTTTAATATTGGCTACTGAACATCACAAATAATTGGGAAGGAGATCGGAACAAGTTTAATCTCTTGAAAAGGAAAAATAATAAAGTTTTAAATGTCATTATATGTACTTCACACGTCATATACAATATAAGAACTTTACAGATACATTTATGATTGTATCAGTGACTTCAAATATACAGTTCCCAGTGATGCGGTTGTGCTGCACTTTTGAGAAGCTCAAACCGAAGGGTGTTGCGCTTACAGCGCGAATGTGTTACTGCGTTGATACCCAGGGATGTCAATAAAATATGTTGGAGAAGGGTGGAGCAGAAAAAAAACATTTATTAAAAAAGAATTTTAGCACAGACAGACAAAGCTCCAGCGGGTGTCTTTCTATCACGTTGTGCTCGAATTTACCGCTCAGTTTACTGCAAGGGTTAAAATAATGACGTCACTAGAGACATTTCTAACACTCGATAGAGTTATAAAGTTACCATAATCATAGATGATGTGATAAAAGCACAGATAACAAAGGCACAAAGCAAGGCAAAGCAATGCGCTGAAAGTGCATACAAAAGATTTTATAGACTAACCAAATAGTCAGCTCCTGTGTATCTTCTGTCCTCTTTACTTCCTAACTAGAGGAGGTTCCAATGCCATATTACATGAATATTCTTAGTATATAATATCGTCAATATTTATGAAGAGGTGTGCCCAAGGACAGAGCATAAAGTGCAATGGAGTTCTCCTTAGTTAATCCTCTTCACAAATACAAAACTGCTCAAATAAAGGCAACTCTTGAGTAAACGAGGAATCCTTTAAACGGGTGTAGTACCGCATGAGTCCATGGGGGATGGCCCAGCCCTCCCCTTTCCAACGGGCTACCCCCACCCCCACCCTGCTCAGCTCTCCTAGCCCGGTCCTTTTGAGTGTACCCCCTGGGTTACCAGTGTTGCCTTTATTTTGGCAGTTACCTGTACTTATAAGATGCATCTGGAGATGTTTCAGCTTCAACAGTAGAGTGACAGAACTTTCAATATTTAAAATAAAGAGCTGACCATCTGATTGGTCTATATTATCTCTGATGCAGAGAGGAGGCAGTATTAGTGTTGAGTGCAAAAGGGAGAGACAGACAAACCTGTGCAGTTACTGTACACTTCCTTCTGGTTTAAAAAATAATAATTTGAGGGTCAAAAATCATTTAACAAAAGGTTTTTGCAGCAGGTTCTAGAAGTGTTGCCATAAACAAGCCAAATGTTGCACAATTTCTGTTTATTTTCCCATCAACAATCTAAATATGATTGAGATTCTTGCTTTGTTGAAAACATTAACAGTTTATGCCATGTCATTATACAGTCTTCATAGATATTGTATTACATTTTGTTGGAAAATTGTGCAAAATGAGATGGTGGCTGTGTGTGTGTGTGTGTGTGTGTGTGTGTGTGTGTGTGTGTGTGTGTGTGTGTATGTGTTATATGGCAGTTATTTCTGTGTTCATATGCATATGTCTGCATGTGTGTGTGCGTGTGTGTGTGTGTGTGTTTTAGGTTGTGTGTGTATGTGTGTATGTGTATGTGTGTGTGTGTGTGCATGTTCTGGTCCACTTCACACCACTCTGCCCTGCAGCAAGGGTCGGCTCTCGCCAGGTGTCTGTCGGCTCAGCAGGTTCCACAGCAGCATGGGCACAGAGGTCCTTCCGACACCGCCCACAGAGCTGCCTGGATCCTCGCTCAGGGGGCGGTACTGCTTGAAACGCCTGATCACAAAAAAAAAACACAGCAAAAGTTTATGAATCAAATTAATTATTCTTATTTTAGCACTTTTTTTCTTCTTCTCCAATTTTGACTCCCCAGTTGTAGCTGTATTAATGGCAGGTGCTATAAGGTGGGGAATACCCTACCAACTGAAACCTACCCCAGGTGATATTGCATTGCCCTATAGGACTCCCAGCCATAGTCAGCAAGGTCTACATTTTTCTAGTGGTTCACTACACTAAAAGCCAGTGCCTCAGCTGCACCCGCCACCCAGGAGCCCCAAATAAATGATAGTTTTTTGTATTGTTTTAAATTCCCTATACATCCATTCCCACATCCATTTCTAATACTGTAGTATTATGTATTGCGATGCAGAACACACATGATGTAGAGCAGTGGGTAGAATAAAGTGTTGCGTGACATGCTTTGGTACAGTGCAACAGTCACAACATGTGCATACAACAGACATGGATGCTTTGCTCACTTGTAGGCCAAAGCTATAGTCCCCACGACACCAGCCAGGACCAGCATCCCCAACACCGCTGCCACAGTGCCCCCAGAGGTGGAACCTGCACCCAGAACACACCGAAAGCTCAGTTAAACCAGCACCATGCGTGGATAATATCAATGCAGACATGCTTAAACTGTCAAGACCAAAATTCATAGGGAAAACCATATGTTTTGTGTTATATTGTGCATACTAGCATACATTGGGTAAAAGGACAGCAAAATTAAGACAAATAAAGACACATACACACACACATTCGTACATGCACACTCACATAGACGCACACACATTCACACACGCACACACTCTCTCACACACAGACACTCATAGCCACACACACGCACACACACATATACACACATACACGCACACACATTCACACACAGACACTCACATATACATACACACCTACACACACTCACACAGACACACACATATGCACACACTCACATATATACACACGCACACATACACGCACACGCATTCACACACAGCCACTCACATATACACACACACCTACACACACTCACACAGACACACACATACGCACACACTCACATATATACACACGCACACTCACCCATAGTCACGCTGACCCTGGTGCTGGTGACAGCCAGGCTGACGTCGTTGGTCATGGACACATTGATACAGAAGACGCCAGAGTCATTGAAGAACTGCCGCAGAATCATCTGGCACTCTGGAGAGGGCGCAACCTCAGTGCACACCGTCTGCATAGGCGTGATGCAGTCCTCATCCGATACAATGGTGCACACCTCGTTTGGCATACTGCACACACACCAGGCATGGGGGGGCACAGCCAGACACATAAAATGGTCAGTTGGTTGCATTGATTTGATTTTACTTTATTTTGGGTACAAAACAGACATGAAGGTGTTAATGAAAACACTTATTTCCAATGTGGTTCTCCATGGTAAACCAATAACACCTAATGAATACAGACATACAAGCACCACGAGACAGACAACTTCAAGCAAATACAACATGATCAACAATATTAAAAAATATATAGTAATAAGTAGGCTATAGAGACACCTAGAATAATTAAAAACGTCTAACCACACAAACTGCTCCAACACAGAGATACTTCAACATAGTTTATAGCAAAAACAAAACCTGAGATCGACAAAAACCACTCGTTTCATATACTGTACTGTCAAATCCCCTTGAAACCAGCTATTGTCAACATACATATGGAGCGGCAGTGTAGTGTAATGGTTAGGGAACTGGACTTGTAACTGAGAGGTTGCTGGTTCAATTCCCAGGTGGAGCACTGCCGTTGTACCCTGGAGCAAGGTACTTAACCTGAATTGCTTCAGTAAATATCCAGCTGTATAAATGGATTGTATGTAAAGAAATGTGAACTGTGTATGTCGCTCTGGATAAGAGCGTCTGCTAAAATGGCAAAAAAATTAAAAAATAAAATACAGTAGACCAAAATAGATCATGTAAAATAAAGTACTGAGGTATATTCTATGCTCAAAAAATGAGCATTCCAAGCCTACAATACTAATACAATTGTTCAGAAAAAAATATTTTGTTTTATGAATCATTTTATTTTCCAGAAAACATTGTGGTTTCATGCCAATGCATTACTATTAAAGAATGTAATTTTCTGCATTTTGTGAGCATAAAATAAAGCTCATTACTTATATAGTTTATTTTGTACAATCTCTTTTGTTCATCTTTATCAAGGGTGTGAATAAAAATGGAATCTACTGTATGTACAAAGTCTGGAGAATTACACACGTCACACAGGTCCAAAGTAGGGCTCAGTGTGGTGGGTTTTACCCCTCTCCCCCGGTGGCCCGGTGATCATACCTCCCCTGGCAGGTGACGGTGAGGTCCACGGCATTCTGCTCCACTTCTGCTGTCATCGTCACCACGTTCGCCACCTGGACAATCTCCACGCTCTCAATGCCCTCTACAAAGACAGGGGATCAGCGAGTTAGTCAGCAAGGGAGACAGTACCCTCTACTAGCAACTCAAAATGCACCGCGAGTGCAATAAGGTATAACCATCAATTTTTTCATAGGGTATCTGTTCAGCTACTTGCACATTCCATGTCATTTCTAGTGCCGTGTAATAACAAACAGACGGCATCTTAGTTTAAACTAATACAGGCTACTCATCTCATTTTTGTATGGGCTACCTCTCTGTGCCATTTGTTGAACAACCTACATCTCCACCATTCTATGTAAGGCCTCCTAATATACAGGAGACTGCCAAAATAAAGGTAACACTTGAGAAAACGATGGATCCTTTAAATGGGTGCAGTACTGCGAATGTCCGTCAGGGATTGCCACAGCCAGTACCAGCTGACAGGTCTGGCCTTCCCCCTTTCCAACGAGCCCCGCACTCTCCTAGCCCGGGCCAGGGCCGTTTGAGTGTCCCCAACGTGTTGCCAAAGTGCTGCCTTTATTTGGGCAGTTACCTGTAGATGTTGAGCAGGGGTCTGGGAAAACTCACGGACAATATCCAGGGCGGTGGAGAAGGAGCCATAGCGGTAAGTGACGCAGCCGTCTTCCGCGGGCATCTCCGGGGCCTGCCGTTTAGCCACCAGCAGGGGAACCTGGGCAGTCTGCAGCTCAGCCTCCTCCACTCCCGCCACCAGCAACACCGCTGCCTCTGAGCACAGGGATAGTAGAGGTGGTTACTTACATCAGGTCACAAACAAGAACTTGTCACGCTGCTATGTGACGTGTCTGCATCACACTTTTGAGGCAAAGCGCTGCACGGGGCATAGAGAGAACAATAAAAGAGCAATACTACAAAGTAGGAATTGAAATATCACAAACACGACATAACGAAGTCAAAGTGAACAAGTTAGAAACATGAGGAAAAGAAGAGCTCTGAGTCTCTAGAGAGACAGAAACTCTGTTGCCCTGTGGGCTCCCAGATGAAAGAGATGGAAAAGACCATGCTGACGTGTTGAGGGTTTAATCGTCTTTAGAAGGTCACCTTCTCCGTTCTCGTTGGCCATCTCAGCCCCTTCAGCCTCCACTGCCTCTCCTTCTGCTTCCACTGCCTCGGCTACTACTGCAGGGGCTGTGGCAGCAGGGGTGACAGGGGCAGCAGCCTCGGCCTGGGCCACCTCTGTGGCAGACACTTCAGCAGTTGCCACGGCCGCAGCTTCATCCAGAGGGGCGGTGGTGTCTCCTGCATCCGGAGCCACTGAGGCAGCAGCATCGATGGCCGGCACCTCTGCAGCAGCCGCAGTCACCTCTGCCACCACAGGGTCTTCTGCAGCTGGGACAGCCGGTTCAGCTGGGTCTTCTGCAGCTGGGACAGCCGGAGCAGCTGGGTCTTCTGCAGCTGGGACAGCCTCTGCCTCAGTTTCTGCAGGCTGAACAGAAGCAGCCAGGGCGATGTCATCAACAGGCGTGGCCTCAGAGGCAGGCACAGCCGGGGCGATGTCATCAACAGGTGTGGCTTCAGAGGCAGGCACAGCCATGGCAATGTCATCAACAGGCGCCACCTCAGAAGCAGGCACAGCCAAGGCGGTGTCATCAGCAGGCGCCGCCTCAGAGGCAGGCACAGCCAAGGCGGTGTCATCAGCAGGCGCCGCCTCAGAGGCAGGCACAGCCAGGGCAATGTCATCAACAGGCGCCACCTCAGAAGCAGGCACAGCCAAGGCGGTGTCATCAGCAGGCGCCGCCTCAGAGGCAGGCACAGCCAAGGCGATGTCATCAGTGGGGGCGGGAGGGTTCACTGTCGGGGCAGCAGATGAATCAGCTTGGATGTCTATTGGATAAAAGCAACAGGAAGAACATGTCACGGATCTGAAGAGTTTTATTTTTCCCTTAATGATATGGAAAGGATGTGGCCAAACTGACTGTTTACTACGGGTCCTACCTGACATGTATGACCCTGGATCTGTGATGCTGATGTAAACCAATAACAACAAAGCAAAAGTGTCAAAAGTCTCACCAGTGGGGGGCCTCGAATAGTGTAGCGGTCTAATGCACTTGCATTGGCTGGTGCTTTGCGAGTGTGAGCTACCTATTGCGGTCGCAGTTTGAAACCCAACTGCATCAGTCCGACTCTGGCCGGGAGTCCCGATTGGGGGCGGCATTTGACTGTTCGCCCCAGGGGGTGGGGGGACGGAAAGTTGGCACAAGCTTGCCGAGGAGCAGTAGGGTGTTCTTAAAGAGCAGGTGGGCAAAGTTCCATCTCGGAGGAGACGGATCATTGCCGGCCTCGGAGGACGAGCAGCGGGCTCATGAGGGGAGGGTGAATCAAAATAAATACAGGGTTGAATTGGCTACTAAATTGGGAGAAAAATGGGGGAGAAAAAAGTCTCACCAGTGGTTCCTTGCTCCGCTGGAGGGGCAGGGGGCTCGGAGGTAATAGAGACAGGGGTGGGGTTGACTGCGGTGGGGACATCGGGGGGCGTGGCACAGCCAGAGTTGGTAATCACGGCCTGCAGAACCACCTGAGGCCTAAAGGAGCCAGGCACGACATAGGTGTGTGTGACGGCCATCTCCCGTGAGATCAGGGTGCCACTGTTGTCCCCAAAGTCCCAGTTGAAGGTGATGTCAGAGTCCTTCAGGTATTCGCTGGGGTCATGCATCCGGATGCTGAAAGCGATGGCGCGGTTCTGGACGAAGCTCTGGTCGGCTTCGTTGACGTCGTTGAGCTGTGTGAGCGACACCGCAAAGGGGATCTGATCTGGAAGGAGAGAGAAAGGGCGAGAGGCGGAGGGGGTTGAAAGTAGATCCTGTTTCAACTGCAGACACGTGAACATCACACAAACATCTTGCTTTTCTTTACAGGCTGAATAAAGCACTAACTCTCAGTGCAGTCATCCGCCCCCTGACCTGGAATTGATTCCTAACCATGCCTGGGCCAACTGTGGCCAGCATTTCCATTGGGTAACACATAATTAGCCACAGTCTCACCCAGGAAGGGGAGGGTTCAGTCAAAGGGGTATTCCCTTCTAAAAGTATTCCTTGCACAATGGCAACAACTCTGTCATCACCAATTGGTTGCCTGTAGCCTGCAGGGACCAACTGTCCAAGATGTGCAGTCCTACAGCAACTATGCAATCTCAGCTGATGGACTGCAGAGTGAAAAGGTGCAGATGTTTTGTGCTCTCTAATGGGAAGAAAATGACGGGTGGGGGAATTGTTAGGTCTACAATTGTGATTGGGCATTCAAAATTTAGGAAAACTGAAAAAGGTCTTTCTACAAAGGCATGTCCTTGACAACACATGACGGGTCCTCAGACCTACCTGTGACGGAAAACTGCGTTGAGGCATAACCCAGGGGAACAAACTTCTCCTTGCCACGGCAATGATAGATGACCAGCTCCATGGTGTAGGAGCCAAGGGGAACATTGTCCGTGCCAATAGTTATGGAGGAGGAGGGGCCATCTGCCACCTGCCAGTAGCGTCCTGGAACACAACACGTGGGGAAGTGAACAAAGGGGTGTGCCATGCTCCTCTACAGCATGGGTGGCTAACCCTGGTCCTGGAGAGCCTCAGGGCCTGCTGGTTTTCAAGGTTATTCTGCACTAAAATCATCAATTAAAGCAAGTGATTACATAGTCATCTCACCCACCTGGTTTCTTTGGTCTAAACTGGTTGCAGATTTTACGTTTACATTACATTATAGGCATTCAGCAGATGCTCTTATCCAGAGGGACTTTTATTTAAATACAATCCATTTATACAGCCAGATATCAACTGAAGAAATTGAGATTAAATACCTTCCTCAAGAGTACAACAGCAGTGCCCCACCTGGGAATGGAACCTGCAACCTCTTAGCTTCAAGCCAAGTTCCCTAACCATTACACTACACTCCTGACCAGTATCATGGTGAACAATTCAGCATTCCCTGTGTTTCTGCCCCATTATCGCCACCCATTTTCTAGTAAGAAGTGTCAGCTTTGCAAATGACTAGGGTAGTGGGAGCAGGGATCAAGAACAGGTGACAAATATCAAAGGCAGGAGAAAGAGGCCACTCACCCCATGTCTTCCACACAAACACGTAGTGGGGTTTCTTGTCGGAGACCCTGGTGAATGGGGTGCCATCGGGAAACACGCCGCTCCACTCGTTGGAGGAGTTGCCGTCTGGGTAGACTTCCTGTCCCTGCTGGTAGTTTGTTCCTGGAGGGAACAGGACCTTTATTCACTGTTGTGCTTGGGTGGGGACTTAAACCCAGGACTGTAACACTACATGCCAGCCATACTAAATTACAGATAACAGAACTCAAAATGCATGTTCAGTTTTTGCTTTCTGTTCCTGAAAGACAGACATTTCACTGCATAGCCCTACCAGATATCCAATCTCCCCTATCCAAACTTTTAAAAATAACATTTAAAATAAAAAGAATTACATTGTGGAAAGTTGTGAAAATGTTGTGTTCTCATGACTTTGTTGAGTTGCAAATACGTTCTTAAAACGTTTTCCTGTGGAAAACAGTAAAAGTACGATCTGGACCTATTTACAATGGAGCTGTAATCTTGTAGTTTGTGGGATGGTAAAAAATAAACATTGTAAAAACATTGCTATATCATTGCTATTCACCACAACCTAAACAACTTTGTAAAAAAATACCAATAACGTTTTCTCTTTAGCACGGATCCCACTAAATAGCAGACTGGAAATCAATGCATTGATACAAAAGCGAAGAATCAAACCCATGCAGTGTGAACCTGGTGTGGGGTCACAGCTATAGCGCTAACACTGCAGAGCTTATGGTGTGAGGGGAAACTTACCATTAACAGTACAGTTTCGTGCCCAGATCACCTGTCCATCGGGCAACACCGTCTGGTTCTGCGGGAAGCGAAGGTCGATATTGAAGGTGGCCTTTGCGCCGGTCAGGGTGGGAGCGTCATTCCTGATGTCGAACGTCACCTCGCCACCTGGGTGGGGAGGAGTCAGAGCAGCTCGCTTTGAGGCACTGCATGTGCAGAGTAGTGCGGACCCCGTCCTGGATGATGAAAAGCGATATCATGGTCTGGGATTGTTGTTAGCCTGTGTCACTGTTGCTCATGGAACTCATGAGGATGCACTTATGTTCTCTTGCATTGTAAGATGCTCTAGATCAGGGGTCTCAAACTACCGGCCCATGGGCCAGTCCCAGCTGGCAACGAAGACTCGGCCCAATCACGGCCATAATCACAGTGAACTGAATGACTGCGTAAATGACTGAGTAAAGGTTAATCCCTCAGTGACATCACGCCACAATCGGGCCACGCTTATTATCCGCGTCTTCCAAACTCTACAACACCATCACAGTCGGCATGCTGCTGGCCCAGTTGATGTCACCCGGCGTGACTGTCGCCCGATTGTGCCTTCACTCAACCAAGCTCGGTCCGATTCCCGGTGCTAGCAGGGGTACCGCGGAACATTCATTGATGGCCCTCGTAATGTACCGCATTGTTAATGCAAAGCGGCCCGCGAATAGTTATAACCTACTTATATATATTGTGGCAGGATCAGGGGTGTTGGGTTGCAACTCAGCCAAAGATCAATAATAAAATCAACATACAATGGCAAATTTATTCGGGGAATTCTTACAAAAACCGGGGAAGACGGGGGAAAACACATACATTCAGTCCGTGATCTACTCTCATCATCGTTGTCCGTAATCCAGAAATCGTAAATCCAATGCAAGTCCTCAAAACAGTCAATGGTTGGTACACAAACGTGGTTCTCAAAGCAATCCAATCAATCCAGTAAGCAATCCAAAAACATCCAAAACAATCCAATTGTCTTTTCCAATCCATCTCCGTGCTTTCCCTTCCGGTACTTTGCGCCGGTGTAGGACACAGGTGCATCTTTATTTCCCCCAGGATTACTGAAACCGTGCATCAGGTGTGTGCAGACAGCCCTGGGTTTCCCATTAAGGTGTGGGGGTGGAGCCAGCGGGCTGCTACGTGACGCCCCTCAACAACTACCCCTCTCCATGCCTCCGGGCAGCTGCCACATATCTCCCCCCTCAGCTCCGACCAGGAAGGAGAGGCAGCCTGACACCACAGGGCATCTCTCCTGGAGAGGGCATTTGCATTCACGTAGGCAACTCCTGACCTGTGAAGTACAGAAAATGGTTGTAATGACAAAAACCATCTGGTGACCCGTGCGTTAGTCTCTGTGTTTCTCAGCATCCACACCAGTGGCACGTGGTCGGTGACCAGGGTAAATGTTTGCTCTAGTAAGTAATATTTCAGCATTTCCAGTGCCCATTTTATGGCCAGACACTCTTTTTCCACGATAGAATAACGCTGTTCTTGTGCCAACAATTTACAACTAATAGAAGTCATGGGGTGTTCCTCACTGTCCTGGAGTTGTGACAATACTGCCCCCATGTCCGAGGCATCCGTCTGTACAAGTAAGGGTTTTGTGAAATCTGGTGTCACCAGGACCGGTCCCACACAGAGAGCGCTCTTAAGGTCCTGGAATGCCTTTTCCGCCTCCCCGCTCCACTTTACCTGCATGGCCAGTCTGCTTTTGGTTAAGTCGGTGAGAGGACTGGCTATGGACGCAAAGTTTGGAATGAACCTCCTGTAATAGCTGGTGAGTCCAATAAAGGTCCGAACCTGCTTCTTGGTTACGGACCTGGGCCAGTTCTGGATCGCATCCATCTTTTTCATCTGGGGTTTGAAGTTTCCTCGTCCAATGGTGTACCCCAGGTATTCAGCTTCCTGCAAACCTAATCAACACTTCTTTGGGTTAGCTGTAAGACCCGCCCCTATCAGCGCATTTAAAACATCGCTCACTCATTTGAGATGTGTGCCCCAGTCATCTCCATGAATTATAATGTTGTTCAGATAAGCGGTCGCATACGTTCTATGGGGTCGCAGTACCTGGTCTATCAGCCTCTGAAAAGTGGTCGGGGCTCCATGCAATCCGAATAGCAGTTTGCAGTACTGGAAGAGACCGTCTGTGGTGACGAATGCAGTCTTCTCTCTGGACTCAGGGGTTAGGGGTACTTGTTAATAACTTTTTGTTAAATCCAAGGTGCTTATGAATCTGGCGGTCCCAAGCCTCTCAATCATCTTGTCCACTCTGGCAATGGGGTAAGCATCAAACAGCTACTGGAGGAGTTTGACCAGTGGTTTGCAGACTTCAAAACACATAGTTCCACTTTTCAGCTGTTTGCAGATCCCTTCTCTGTTGATGTGGACAGTGTCCCTGAAGATCTTCAGATGGAGCATATTGACCTGCAGTCAGGGCCAGATTAAATGGATGGGCTACACTAGGCAAACCAGTTTTTTCAGGCCCCCAACCCAAACCCAACGACCATTTAACTGCCATATATTATTATTATTATTAGTTTAGGTAGGTATATATATTATATTTTGTTGTGGTTTATTTATATTTAGGTAATTAAGCAATTTGATACTCATGTACAGTAGGCTCCGTTTTTATTCACAACCTTGATAAAGATGAACAAAAGATATTGTATAAAACAAACTATATAAGTATGAGATATATTTTATGGTCAGGAAATACCCCAAATTATATTCTTTAATAATAATGCATTAACGTGAACCACAATCTAATGGTTCACAAATTATATTTTTTCCCAGAAAAATTAAGAATCACAAATATTCATACCCCTGTTATCAGTTATTTGTGGTTCCTCCCTTGGCTATTATAACAGCAAGTAGTCACCTTCTGTAGTGTTGTACGAGGTTCTTCTTGGGTTGGATCCTCAACCATTCCTCCTTGCAGAATTGTTCTAGTTCCTTCAGATTCTTGGGTTGATGTTTGTGGACTGCTTTTTTGAGTTTGAGTTCAAACCACAAGTGTTCAATTGGATTCAGAACTGGAGACTGAGATAGCCACGTCAGGACATTGATCTTGTGCTCTGTCAGCCATTTCTTTGGACGTATGTTTGGGATTGTTGTCTTGTTGGAAGGTCCATCTGCAGCCAAGGTGTAACAATCCATTTATACAGCTGGATATTTACTGAAGCAATCCAGGTTAAGTACCTTGCTCAAGGGTACAACGGCAGTTCCCCACCTGGGATCAAACCTGCAACCTTTGCGTTACAAGCCCAGTTCCCTAACCATTATGCTAATACTGCCGCCATCTATTTAAGGGCCCCAGGGCCTGTGGATGCAAAACAACCCCAAAGCATTAAAGATCCACCACCATGTTTCACCATAGGCTTGAGGTGCTTTTCAACATTACCTGCATTCTTTGGACGCCAAACATAACGCTGATATGCATGTCCAAAAAGCTTGATTCAGCCACAAGACACGGTTCCAATTGTAGTTCAGATGTAGTTTGATGAATTCAAAATGCCTTTTTTGGTTAATTGTCTTCAAAATTGTCTTCCTTCTTGCAACTCTGCCATAAGGCCATTATCTCGTAGGCGTCGTCAAATGGTAGCTTTAGACACCTTGTAACCCCAAGATGCCAGGTTGTTTTGGAGATCTTGAACTTGCAGACCCAAAACCACAACAAAATCAGAAGACAAGTTTCTGAGAGTCAACAGCTTGCATGATAAGCGGCTCACAGGACAACAGCTTCAAGCACAGCTTAACACTGGTTGGCGTAAGGAAGTCTCAGTTTCAACTGTGAAGAGAAGACTTGGAGCTGCAGGTTTGACAGGTCGAGTGGCAGTAAGAAAGCCATTGCTAAGATGGCAAAATACGAAAAAAAGGCTTGCCTGGGCCATGAAGCACCGCCAGTGGACTACTGAAGACTGGAAGAAGGTCTTATGAACCGATGAATCAACATTTTTAATCTTGAAAGTTTGAAAGGTTTTTGTAGGCCGTCGAGTAGGCGAAAGGATGGTTCCTCAGTGTGTGACACTGTCAAACATGGAGGAGGAAGCGTGATGGTCTGGGGCTCTTTTGCTGGATCCAGAGTTGGCGACTTGCACAGAGTGACTGTTAACCCACGTTAACCCATTACTTGTTCCCTGAAAAGGGCCTTTTTTTATAACTCTGAAATTGACATTATTTTTCAGTTTTTGGTAAGCTAAACTTTTTTTTTAACCTCTGGCAGTTTGCCGCTTGCCTTTGTACCATTTCAGGTTATTCACTGGACTTGAACTGCTTAAATTTCAGTAAAAACTGGAAAATGGGTGTGTTCTAAAACTTTTGACTGGTAGTGTATTTCTTTCAGATGTTCTGTGGCTGCACGCACTTCTCGGATGCCCATTGAATTAACTTTTGTAAGGAAACCGAATTCTTCCTCCACTTTTTTGCAGGCGTCGTTGCATCATTGCATCGTCGCAATTCCTGTGATAGGCAATCACAGATTACATAATGCATGTCAATCAGGCTGTCTCTTTCTTCCTCTTCATTTTTCTTTTTTTTACTGCACCCGAAAGCTGCTGAAAGGACACTGCTAACATAGCAAGCATGATGTGCACTGAATCAGAAATACTTTTTGCGCACATTGCAAGGTGTTTACGTTGTGTATGACTCAAAAATAATTAATTTAAATAAAGTTTTAGATAATGGCGGCACGGTGGTGCAGTGGATAGCACTGTCGCCTCACAGCAAGAAGGTCTCGGGTTCGAATCCAGGCCGGGGGCCTTTCTGTGTGGAGTTTGCATGTTCTCCCCGTGTCCGCGTGGGTTTCCTTCGGTTTCTTCCCACAGTCCAAAGACATGTACGTTAGGCTAATTGGAGAGTCTCAATTGCCTGTAGGTATGAGTGTGTGAGTGAATGGTGTATGTAGTGCCCTGCGATGGATTGGCGACCTGTCCAGGGTGTATTCCTGCCTCTCGCCCCAATGCATGCTGGGATAGGCTCCAGCGACCCTAACTAGGAATAAGCGGCTGAAGATAAGATGAGATGAGAAGTTTTAGATAGGAGTTTTTACAATATTTAAATTTCAAAAAATATTTTATATTTTAATTTTTGAAAATTAGAACTCTGTCTGGGCCCCCCTGTGTCAGTTAGACACTAGGCACGTACCTAGTTTGCCTATGCCTAGATGCAGCCCTGCCTGCAGTGTAACACTCGGCTCAGGCTCAAGTTCAGAGATGCACAGGAGTAAGATTTGACAGTTTATTTTCCAGGGCTGTCCAAGACCTTAAAAAGGAACATGTGTCTTTTTGGCAGCACATATGTATGTGAGAAACTGTTTTCCATCATGAACTTATGAACTTCCAACATGAGCTGGTCAAAGCACAGATTCAGAGTAAGTAATGCCCACCTTGCAGCAATTCATAGGATTTCCACCACTGCCTCCATTAAGGCAAACATAAGCACTCTGAGCAGAAGCACATGTTGGGAACACTGATCATATCAATATAGTATGATCAATACAACATGAGTGACTTAAATTACATACAAGCAATAACACTGTTTAGAAAATCTGTTATGCATATGATATTATTTTTTTTTACCAGACATATTTAGAATGATTTGTCAAATAAATCAAGAGTCACTTAAGTTGCATACAAACAATAACGCTGTTCAATAATTAAGTCTGTCAAGCATATTATTCAGTCGTTTATCTGTTTCATTAGGAAATATGGACTACATATATTCTTTAGGGGATTGTGAATGGATATGGCAGAACAGAAAGTTTGTAATTGACCACTAGGAAATTAGAATTTGCTCTAGATAATTTAATGCTAAATGACTGTAATGTAATGTTATGTAATGTGTGTTGCCAGTATTGGAATAGTGCCTGTAATTTCTCAAGTTGTACCCTTCTTGGATTACAAACAATGGATTGTATGTAAAAAAATGTAAACTGTGTAAGTTGCTCTGGATAAGATAAGTCTGCTAAATGCCTTATTTTGCTACATTTCTGTGGCGTAAGGTGTGAATTGTGACTCAAATGGTTATTGAACTCTTTGATGTCAAATTAAACGGTCTATGATTGAGCCACTGAAGTTGCAAGAACTTTGTGAATTTGGCACATGAATAAGGGTAAGGAGTTTTGTCTTATCACTGGGGGAGTATCTTAATTTCTTTAGGAAACTGGTTTGATACAGGTGGATGAATTCTGGTTTGGCTGATTCCAGTCTAAATGGGACTTTCATTTGCAGACCAGCGCTTAAGCAAATACATTTTTTTTTAAACATTATTGTTGCAGAGGTATTTTGCTCTGTTTGGAAATTAGTTTCCATGTGTTCTGGGATTGCAGAGAAGGATCTGAGATCACTGACCATTTCTAATGAGATGTGTGGCAGTTGCGTTTGCAGAAACGTTTATAAAATTCAGATGGAATGTTATCTAAGCCATTGATGTCTTCTGCGATCCCCAACTCTATATTTACAGTGACAATTTTGATACTTTGGAGTGTATAGAGATATTGAGGTGAGGTATGGAGGTGTAGAGTGATTTGAAACCTTTATTCATCACCTTTGCATTAGTGGTGATTTTCCAGCCCTCTGTGATATCAGTTATGGTGCTTTTATTTCATTGGCTAAAACGCATCCAGATTCGAACTGTGTCTGACATGTTCTAGTTAACAACCTCGGTTACTGTTGTCCCTGATGAATAACTGTTAAATATGGAATATGTCAAATCGATCAACACTGTAAATATGTGAAACGTACCTGTCCAGCAGTCTCTATAACGGGAGTCCCCGTCCTTCCACACAGGGTACATCCGCGAGTTCCAGGAGCGATACCGCGTGAAGCGTGTTCTTGGTTCTAGAATTACAAATCGACACAATTTGACACAATTCCTATGGATTAATGTCTCGGTAGGCAAGGCATTGGGGGCATGGGTGACGTATGTTGACCAAAGAATGGGTGCACACTGCTCTCCAAAACTCCTCCCTCCTAAGAGAGCCCCCTGGCCTTTCTTAGATCCAAAGATACAGTTCCTCACATGACCATCTGCCATTTGCTCAATCTTCTGCTGGGAGGAGGAAGAGGATGTGGGGAGAGTGGGGGGTTATTGTAGAAATATATAAATATTTTTGGAGAGGTCGGGGGGTTCCAGGCTGTGAGAGTCACACGGCCCCAGCAATCCCCCTCAATCCTTTTCATGTGATGGTCAGCTGAGTGTGTGTAGCTATAATCCTGGTTCCAGGAATGAGGAGAGTCTCTGTGAGAGCTACGTGTGTGTGTGCGTGTGTGTTGGTTGGCAGGCGGGGGGATCAAAGTCAACAACAGTATTAAGGTGAAAAAGGTATAGTAACACACACAGCTCTCAGTGTCACAGGTTTGGTTTTTCTACCATCCCAAGAAACAGGGGATGCCAGCAGAGAAACATGGTGCCCACGGTGACCGCTACATCTCCCCTCTCTATTCTCTTCAAATAAAAGGAGTTTTTTTTGCGCAAAGGCATCCACGTGGCTTGTTTCATTAGCCGCAGGCAGGGAGATTATAGGCATTATTCAACATTAGCAGTCTCTCTTACACAATACATTATTAACTGCTGTATGTAACGGCACAAAGACAAAGGCATCTGCTCCCCCTGAGATTCTCTCTCTGCAGGCCTTGCCTGATGACAGAGGGGTTCACCTGTTTAAAAGGATAGTTATAACCACCCACGGGCCCTTCAAAGATGGAGACAAACATTAATATCTCACTGAGTTACCGGCACATAAATCCAACACAAGGAGCAATGCAGAGGCCTGTGAGGCATCATTCAGTG
Source organism: Aldrovandia affinis (assembly GCA_029706075.1). Lineage (NCBI taxonomy): Eukaryota > Metazoa > Chordata > Actinopteri > Notacanthiformes > Halosauridae > Aldrovandia > Aldrovandia affinis. The sequence continues at coordinate 4,081,053 of JAINUG010000020.1, read as the reverse complement.
TGTTTAAACCCAAGCCCCATCAAATATAAAACACATAATATAAAAATATTAAATTCAAATAACACAAAAGTATGTTTTTGTGCATGAAAGCAGAGGTGGCCAGCCCAGGTCCCAGAGAGCTGCAGGGTCTGCTGGTTTTTCGGTATTTCCCCGCACTTAATTGATCGATTAAAGCATGAATGAAATGAAAACCAATGGACCCTGCGACTCTCCAGGCCCAGGGTTAGCCATGGTCACTAAACCATATTAATGCCTAGAAAAGCAAAGAATAAATTGCAAATGCACACATAAAATGCCACAGTGAATGCTAAAGACAAATGTATTACTCTGAAGGAAATTGGGGAAAACTGTATAGGACTGAAATTACTTCCCACATGAAGGGATCATGTTGTATATTTTAAAAAGTATAAGATTTTAGTTTATAGCTAAATTTATTGATGTTATAATCGAATGATACACAAATGACAAAAATGTCAGCTACTGCAGCACTTGGCTTTTGTACATTTGCACAAAGGTTTATGGGTGTGCTACCACACCCAAATATTTAGATTGATTATTTTTGACCACTTTTTTGACCTACTTTTTTTAATATGACAATTTCAGATTTTTTCTTTAAATATTTACAGCACAGCATTATGCAAATAGTGGCATTTATTGATCAGTACTAAAAACATTTTTTTAAATAAATATAGTCACGAATGTGAACATTACTTATCAATATTATATTTTATCGTCAAATTACTTTGTCTATGGTGACAGTTAATGTCCAATAACTATTGTTTTCAATAGCATCTTTACACATATCTAAAAACCACTGTGTATATTTGCCCATGTATTGTGAAGTGTTGCAATATCTACACTGATCTTGATAATATATTTTATTTGAATATATTTCAGCAGATTGCATTCCCGTAATGACATGTGTGTGCCTTAGTTCACAGTGCAGTTTCTTGAAGAGTATGGATGCACAACAACAATTCCCTGGGTCAGAACAGGGGGTAGGGTCCAGTCTTTCAGGAGAGCCCACTGACTGTAACCACCAACCTGCCTAAACTACGTATGTTAGAATCATCATTTTAGACAAAACCTACGCAAATAAAACTGTTCAATAATCAAAAATAAATTGGAATTGTGGCATAAAATGATATGATTTAACATTTGTCATCAGGGATTCACAAGCCATCACTGTTGTTTGGTTTGGCACCGGAAGGCTTATGGCATCTCTCATTCCCTTTTGTAAAGCGTCACCACACTGAAATTCAATGAACAAGACACTTGGTACTGGAATCAGTTATCCTCTCTGTGGAACAAACTGCCTCCCACGTTCAGTCAGAAGTGACTGACAAGCCTTGGGACAACAAAATTGTGTTCGGCTGAGAAACCATATATGACCGTAAAATCACAGTGATGACTAGCTGTTATTGTCATTCCATGTCTCTTTAAGCTATTGTCAAATGAAATATACAACATGCATACATAACTACTATATGATATAATTTTCACAGCCACAGCACCCACATCCTCAAAAAAGAGCTTCTGCAGACCTTCACTCATGACCGCAAAGCCCTGCCCATCTCCCCACACTGCCCCCAAACCTTACATCAGCGTCTTTCCACAGGGAGCCACATATTTTAAATTGAAGAGTCAACAGAGATAACGTGGCATATTGATGTGATAATGACATTTGCGAGGGGGTGATGCTGAACCTAATTCTCCTTGCGTTTAGGTTGTCTAACTCACACCTCAGCTACAGATCTTTCTGTATGCTGTGCGTAAACCATGAACAAAACAAAATCACAAACTTTTACTCTAAAAGTGGAGGAATCCAGATATATATGAGTCCCTGTACTTACTCGCTGCTGCAGCTACTGCTGACGAGAAGGCAGCCACCACCAAGGCCACCAGAAAGCTCCTCATCCTGGCTGTGTTCGTGTTCTCTTCCCTCTCAATAGGATAACGAGGCAAGATTCCCTGTCTTCTCAACCCCCTGGACTTCGAGATCAGCTCTCCACAAAAAGCTCACATATTGTGTCAGCTCCTCTTTAAATGATCCTCATAGGCTCAATTACCATAACCTTCCCTCTTGAGTCTGACATCACTGGCTGCCCTGAAGCGAGGCCACTCCCCCTCTCCACAAGCACCTGTACACACACACACGCACGCACACAAATTTGCACACAAACATGCACATACTCAAATATTACACAATTAAAAACCCATAAGCTAATGCAGATATTAATGTGCACTAATACAACATACAGCCATTCACTGCATAGATGGAATTGAGCAACAGGAATAGTTATTTGTGTATACACATCTGCCCACTCACATCCACATTATTGTGCTCAATTTAGATTCAATGACTGTAGATCATAAAATTGAGGCTGTTTTAATACATTTTACAGTCAAAGGAGAACACTTGGTGAGGAAAGATTGAATATTTTTGAGCACTAAAATTGCCATTAAAAGGCACTTGTTTGTTTGTTTTATAGAAAACAAATGCAGACACAGGGAATGTGCCTGGATAGACATTTCAAGAATATTTAATTCCGTCTCGAATAGGATGTTTAAATGGTGTGAACTTGGTACAAATAAATACTTTCCTTGATATTCATTTTCCTTGTCTCACAATGGGAATCATCCATTTATCCACAAGGAAAGTCGAACCCAAAACCTCCTGGTTACAAGACTAATCATACCAGCCCAGCAATATTAGGTGAGTGAATTCAAGAACAGGTTAATAAAACTCACCTCACATGAGGTTTGCTAAACTTTTGCTAAACTTTATTTCATTCATTCATTCCTGATGTTGCAACTCTACCGCTACTCTTCTATTAGCTACTTGTATTAGGAACTTCCGTGTTACTGTTCAACAAAATGACGACAGCACTTCCGGTCAGCACTTCAAAGCAGAATTCTGGCAATTCACTTATTAACAGAAGTGGTTAAGATTTAGCATGATGTCCACTACCTTATAAAAGTGAGTTGGAAAGGTTGTTTGGCTAAGCTGTATATGTCAATGAATCAATAGTCTTTTGGAGCATTGTGTTAATAAACCGACTAAGGCGTAGTCTATCCGGAATGCGTTCATGCTGGGGGCAAATGCACACGTCGGAGTACAGAATGAGATGCATGGGACGTTCAGGTGACAGTGCTGTGGCACACACTGCCCTACTAGAGCACTCTGAACCTCATGGTGAAGCAGCTGATAGGCATTCAAGGCTGTGTTCTAATCACACGTGTCTATAGGGGGGAAGAGGAGGAATGGGGTTGGGGCTGACAAGATGAAGGGAGCGATTGTGGAACGAACGGCGTGGCGGGTTGGGGGCGGAGTCTCCGACTTCTGCGGTCAGTTCCAGAAAGGCCTGGGAGCTCCGTGAGGAGGATCACAAGACCTTCCTGTGGGGAGAGCCTATCAATGGTATCCTTTTAGTCTTCACTGGCTGGGCTGCCTGCACACATACAGCCACTCGCACACATTCAAACTTTCACACGCATTCGCACAAATATACAACCGCTCACATGCACCAATATACGCACACTCTCGCTCACACATAAACCCACTCACACACACAGCCCACAACTCACTCACATGTAGTCACACGTAGTCTCTCACACACACAGAGGCTATAACTTTGGGGTCAGGTGGGGTTGGGATGCCCACATGGAGGAACCTACTAGAAACATACTACTAGAAATGTGCTGTAAAGGCTCTAAAATCTATGACAAAGAATCTCCCTAAAATCTCTCAAACTGGTTACACTGTCACCTGTTTCAAATCGCTATCCAGTGAACAGACTGTAAATACATGTGTGGTTAATCTACCCAGCCTGCTTTTCACTCTGCTGAATCAGTGGATATCTCAATGTAACCATTTGATTAGCCTACTTACCATGGATTGACAGCAGTGGCTGTTGTCTGCCCTTAGTTACCCCTGGAGGGCATGGCATGTGAATGTATAGTATACAGTTAACTGCCAAAATAAAGGAAACACCAATGTAAAGTGTCTTAATAGGGTCACCGCGAGCCACCAGAACAGCTTCGATGTACCTTTGCATAGATTCTCCAAGTGTATAATTATTGGAGGGATGCAACACCAATTTTCCATGAGAAATTACATAATTTGGTGTTTTGTATATGGTGGTGGAAAACGCTGTCTCAGGCACCACGCCAGGATCTCTTATAAGTGTTCATTTGGGTTGAGATCTGGTGACTGAGACAGCCATGGAATATGGTTTACACCGCTTTCGTGCTCATCAAACCATTCAGTGGCCACTCGTTCCCTGTGGATGGGTTATCCTAGAAGAGGCCACTCCGATCAGGATAGAAATGCTTCATCATAGGATGAAGGTGATCACTCAGAATTGCTTTGTATTCATTGTCGTTTACCTTGCCTTACCTAAGGGGTTGAGTGGACCTAAGTCAGTGTATCCTTTATTTGACCTGTTATCAGTTGAACTGATTATGAATTGAAATCTCTGATATGGTGTCAGTAATACACAGTTGTAAAATATGCCTAGAGAAAGAGAGAGAGTGAGAGAGAGACTGTTGATAGATATAAACAAGAAGTATATACAAGTATATGCAATAGATAGATACACAGCTAGAAAGATAGGTAGTATAATTGGTACTATGTCAGGTTTTTCAACTGATAATTAGTTCCTAGAATAGCTTAACACTTTGATAAGATGCATACAGAACAGGGCTTTAGGTTTTACACTGTATTTGAAAGCCTCGCGCCGACAGGCCTCTGAAGCAGTGGCACATGTGACTGCTCATGTGCCTGTAACAGTGCTTATGGCCCGCTAAATCCCCTCAAACCACATGACCCAGCACGCTGTATTGTAGACACACTGTCGCGCACACATCGCATTAATTAACAATTAAACGTCCTACCCCATATAAAGGAGTTGTTTCTCACATATCTCACATATCAGATGCTTTGTTAGATGATCAGATGTAAACGAGGGAATTAGCAGCCTCAAATATAATCTTGTTCACCTCTTATTGACCCTTCAAACCAAGTATGAGCATTCAGCTCTCGAATATTGTTCTCCAGTTTTTTTTTCTCTTATCATGTCAATTACACATTTTATTTTGTGAAACTGGGACCTGCCTTTGAAATGAGATGGAAAACTGAAATAAAAACAGATTTTGGGCAATGAGATTAAAACTCAGAACCACAAACTCACAAACAAGATGAAATTCCCATACTTGTGGCACCCAATAGAGCAACAGTTTTAGTGTGTGTCAATTTTCCGAGGCACAGATAGGCTACTGCCGTATATATAAAAAATGATATGACATTTAGCAAATGTAAAAAGCAAAGGAGTGACGTTAGAATACTCCCTACATGATTTAATGTGCCAATACAGATGCTTAGATCAGAGTATGGTCTTCGTCAGGACCTGCAATCTAACGTGTGCATCACTCCTTTGCCTTGTATGTTTCTCCATTTTTGCCTGGCACCTGTGGAAACTTTCTTGGATGTGCGTATGCCTCTCCAAACACAGTTAGCAAATGTCCACATTTCAAACTGGTCACACGGCATGAGACAATTTCAATACAATAGTGACCCCCCACATAAAATAAAAAATGAATTAAAGGATCTTTAGGAGATAGTGAAGGGAACTTTTGCAGCAATAGGGTGGGGTTACCGCTACAATTTACATTGGGCATTCCAAATTGGGGAATAAAAACAATAAAGAGATACTCAAAAAAAGCCTTTTATTTTGATGGAAAGACAGGAAGTCAATCTGGAGCAATGAGAAAACACCCAAATCCATCACAGCAAACTGAGGGGGGAAAAAGGATTTCCCTATCGAGGTCAAACTTACTGTACATTATTTTATAATGTGACACAATAATTAGACTAAGATGCTGGCTTTGGGCAAGCCCCGAGCACTTCACTGCGGTTTTAACAAAAGGCCCAAACAGAGCAGAGCCAAGGTGAAAAGTGTACAAGCATCTACAATGCCAGGAATGTGACATTAATCTGGATCAATGGAGCTCTTGTGACTCCCAAGTTCCCTCAGTCCTCACAACCCGGAAGTTAAGTTGCCGTCCTCACAACCATGCAGTGCGTCACAACTTTCATTATCCTTACAGAAGATAAAACAACCCTTGTTTTTCACTTGACATATATATAATTTAATATTTGTGTTGGGAACATGCCTGTTGTCTTTGGGCAATATTAGTCCAACAAAACAGTCTTTCTGGGAACAGAATGAACACAGAAACAATGAAGGCAATTGGAGATGGCAGAACCTCTTCCCTGCGATTTCGGCTGAAACTAGTTTGTGAAGCTTGGGGAGACAACTGCAAAACAGTGTACATTTGGAGTACCACAGGGTGAAATTCTGCATGGCTGTTGGGGTTGCAGCTTCCACTCAAATTTTTCGAAGGTCTTCCCCAAATCGAATGTTAAGCAAATCGGCATTGATTGCATGCTTTAAAAATACGAACTTAACTGTGACACAGGGTAATCAAATGACGACTGCTGCCTTGCCCTGCCTCTCGCAGTCAATGGGGGAGAAGGCAAGGGGCATATTTTCAAGACTGCATCTGGTGCAATCTTTATATTTCCACCGCTTCTTTTAATTCTGCAGGCCACCAACTGAGCCGCACAGTCACTCTGCTGGTGTACACCTCATGTGGATCTGTCCTGGGCCCCCACCTCTTCAGCATTTACATACACCCACTCAATCACATTTTATGCAGCCTTGGACTCCATTTCTATGCCGATGATGCCCAGATGTACATTAGCTCTAAATCCCTCTAAATTCCACTCATTGCCCATACTGAATACTCCTTCTCAAAAATTATATCCTAGATGCGGAAAAACTTTTTTCAACTAAATGCCACCAAGACACTTCTTATCAGTTAAAAGTCCATCCTCAAAAAAGCTGGCAACGTCCCCCTGTCATTTGACACCTACGTCAAAAACACGGTAAAAATCACATTTTTCCACCGCCGTGACATTGCCAAATCCCTTTCACTTTCCTAACACTACATTGGTTACCACTTAAATCCCTGTCCTTTGATTTTGTAAAGCATATTCAGGTTACTGAAAGCACTATATAAATACAATGCATTATTATTATCATTATTAATGTGTGGTTGGTGCAGGATGAGTGCAGGCACCTGACTGACCAAAGGAGGTTGCTAGAGCGCAGTTATAACATGGACAGACCCACCGACTAAAACCCATCCGCCCTGCGGTGCCGTGACCACAATCTGCGCTGCACTAGCAGTCTGGACTCAATACCGAATTTCAAGATCTCAGATTAGTAGCAAGGCCAATCAGATGCCGAAAAATTCCAATCAGGTTTTTGTTTGTTTTTAACTGTTGCAATGCCCCACTGCCTGGGGTTTTCACATCTACTTTGAATAAATAACTACACATTCAGTAGCCTACTCACTATGTTTTGTGTTTAATACTATCATATCTTGTAGATTAAGGCTATGTAATTCATAATGATGATGATGATAAAACATTGAAGACTGAATTACCCTTATTTTGTAGCTAATTTTGCTTGGGACTTGTGTGCATATAGTGCTTTTAGATGGCACTACATTTTAAATAAAAAACTAAAGGTTATTTAAAAAAGCAACTGCTGTCAAACTAATAAACGAATGTATATATAAGCAGAAGTGTATAAAAATACAACTCAGTTCTTCGAAGAAATGACCGTTTAAAAATTACCAATCAGCTTTTATTTTTACTCATGAAAATAACGGCTGTACAACAACAATTTAAGAAAGACTGGTGTATATAGACACCGCAGATACATTTTTTCTTTCCTTTCACCTCAGCATGGACGTTGAGGAAACGCGCGGACGATTATTTGAATTTGAACTGGAACGCGGTCAATATTGGCGCCTTTATTCTCAGTTTACTACCAACCTCTGGTGAGACGTCTTCTTCTTTCAAATGGGCGGGGACAGAGGCGTGACTAAATCCTTGAGCACAACCTTTGTTTGGCGCAGAAACGGGTAAGCGTGACATATTCTCAAGAGGAGGAGATATTGTGTAGCTTTATCCAATCAGACGCCAAGAGGGATGTCGAATATTTAATAGGGAAGGGGAAATATTGAATTATCTGTTCAATGGGCGTGGCTTATGCAACGCGGGAACTGGCGCGTTCGCTTACTTTTGTCTCTGAGGTAAAATTATCCGGCCCCAAAAAAATTGATTATCTGTTGTTAAATGCGGTGTTCTTCTCCTGTATTTCCGCTGCAAGCTGTGTGTGGCGGGTCATTTTGGAGACGGTACACCGAAGAGTTTGATTTTAGTAGTTTAACTGATCACAACCATTGGGTTTAGCTGACCAAACGACCGGCGGAAAGGACCTGACCGAAAGAAAGGAGGGCAGTGTGTTCACAAATGTCTGGGATTGCTATGGAGTCTTTCCAAAAAGTGGAAAAGATTGGGGAGGGGACGTATGGGGTGGTGTACAAGGCAAAGAACAAACTCACTGGAGAAACGGTAGCCCTCAAGAAAATCAGGCTTGACACGTAAGTGTTGTGTGCTTGATTAACCCCGTCTTTGTTGGATGGCTAGCTAATTAGCCTGCTAGCTATATGTTATCTATCACCGTCCGTCAGTTCTAACTGCGATATGGTTTATGCTGCCATAACAAAAACCGTGGGTTTTAGCTAGCTAGTTTGCTTATTGTCTAGCTACAGCTGGCTTAAGCTTTTTCTTTTGGATAAATAGATAGCTAGCTAACGCGTCTAACCCTTCTTGTAGATAGGTTGCTAGCTAACTTAGCTCACTTATGCGTGATAGGAATCACTGGTTCTACTTGTTAGTCAGTTACGAGTAACAGGTTAATTTGTGGTATTGCTATCTATTTGTGCTAGCGGGGTTTCTGCTGATTTTAGTTTAGTTGACAGCCAGCAAAGTTAAATCAATGCAATTTTGAGAGTGCAAAGTTCACTGTAAAGGTAACTGGGCATCTTAACTAACCACTGACAATCTTCAACTTGATACCGTTAGCTAGCTAGTTTATCTAGTATGTGCTGGGTGATGTTGACGGCTCAGGGGTGACATTTAGCCAGCACACAGCTCGAGATTTTATTAGCATTTTTCTGCTAAGAATTCAGAATCCTAAAATGGGCAAATAGTGTGTACATAGAAGTTCTCAGTAAGGGGAAGCTAATCACCAATGCACCGTAGGTGTAACACAAAATAGTTTCCCTCTTTTTTTTTTTTTTTTTTGTGCCGAGCCAACTCACGAGTGATGGGGTCACAACAAGCTGTGTGAGAGCGAATGTTGTCTTTTAACTACCACGCGTGCTGTATTGTTGGAAAACTGTTGTTCCTGTGTTTTAGTGAAACTGAGGGAGTTCCCAGCACGGCCATCAGAGAGATTTCCCTGCTCAAGGAACTCAACCACCCCAATATTGTCAAGTAAGTTTATGATACTTTGGGGATGGTTGCTTTCTGTCTAATTTCTGCTGGCAAAGGTTATGGACAGAGATGAAGTATCACTGTCCTTGAAAAGTCATGGAAAATTTCCAGGAATCTAAAGTACTGTAGCGGTGGACACCACGGAATCAAGAGTCAAGAGACTTTGCTTTTCTATTTCAGTACTACTTCTTTATTATAATAAAGCGTGTAGCACAGGGGAAGGAACCACTCGTGCGTAAGAATCACACGGGCGCCATTCTGAACGCATACACACGCAATGACGGTCTGTAGTCACATATACACATTCAAACATCATTCGCAACAGGGGAAAAGGGGCTTTCATTCCAATCACATATGGTGTCTTATATTAGAACATTTATACAATTATGAACATAACTGGCTGGCGATGTTACGCCTAGCTGGCCGCAAGGGCCCCTGGGACATGTTATATTTTCGTAGACTATTGTTAGCCACCTGGCCTGCTATAGCATTCCCCCCTCCCCCCGCCGCCAGGGCGGCGATGTCTGGCCGGTTGCAGGCTAGGTGATGTCGGGGCAGGGCAGCGGCAGTGGCAGGTCCATGCCACTGATGGTGAGTCGCTGGGGAGCGGAGGTGAGTCAGCGGGTTGCGTGCCGTGACGGGGCGACGAGTGTCTCTCTTTCGGAGTCGAGGGGCATTCCTCATCACCCAGGTACGGGGCGAGTCAGTCGCAGTGTAGCACCACTATCCGGCGCCTTTGATGAAGTAAACCACGTCTGACAATCGGTCGAGGACGAGGCAGGGGCCTTCCCAGTTGCTGTCCAGCTTTGGTGACCAGCCCTTTCTCCTTCGAGGACTAAAAACCCACACCCGTTCGTCTGCTGCTTGAATGGGTCGAGGCGATCTTACAGCTGATGGGTGTACTCGAGCCCAGGTTGACGGGGCAGTTCCGGGTCCGGTGGACAGCTGAAGATCAGGCTGACAGGCGTGCGCAGCTCCCGTCCCAGCATGAGGGACACCGGCATGCGCTCCATGGACTCCTGCACTGCCGACCGTTATGACAGCAGGACCAGGGGGAGATGGGCATCCCAGTCCTTCTGGTGCCTTGAGGTGAGGAGGGCCAGCTGCTTGGAGACGGTGCGAGTTTTTCACGTGGTGAGCCTGCGACACCTCCCTTGGTCGCTGTGTAGCTTAGCTGGCATGCCGAACCGGCAGAACATCCCCTCCAGGAGACGGTCTGCCACTACTGAAGCCTCTTGCGATGGGATCGCATACGCCTTGCTGAAGTAGTCCATTGCCGGACTCCGACACTGGAAATGGACAAAGCACGTTGATCGCTGGCGGACCTTACTTTGCGGTGCAGGCGTCGCACCGGCGGCAGTGGGAGATCACATCTCGATGGCAACGCCCCCAGTAAAGCTGCTCTCGGAGGCGGTGCAGCGTTTTGCCCCAGGAAGCTGTCGGAGGAAGAGGCTGCACTTCACCGGGTTCAGGCGTAGGTTCGCCTTGGTGATCAGCTCGAACACTGTAGGTCGACGCTTGTACTAGGATGTCGTCTAGGTACACCACGCACGCTGACGCGGGGACCAGCTGCAGCACTTTCTCCATCAGTCACTCGAACGTGGCTGGGCTGTTGCACAGACCGAACAGCATGACGTTGAACTCCCATAATCCCCTGCCGATGGTGAAGGCTGTCTTTGGTCAAGCTGACGGGGAGAGGGGGACCTGCCAGTAGCCGCTGCGGAGATCCAGCGTGCTGAACCACGTGGAGCCGACTACAGTCGAGGGCGTCATTGACATCTTCCTGGTGGCGTCATTCAGGCGACAGTAGTCGAAGCAGAATTGGATATGTTTGCTTGAAAAAAGGTTTGCGAGACGGTGCAGCGTTCTCAGCTTTTTACAGCACAGCATGTCCCGTTACTGTCTCGAGCCTGGTGTTCGTGCGTGCCCAGTCTGTGACGTGGGGCAGCAAGTCTTTCCGGATCAGGCTGATGGTGGAGGCGGTGTCGATCAGCACATTGACTTGCTCCCCCTCGATGCAGCATAGCACGAACATGCTAATGCCGCTGTTTCCCAGGCGGCCCACTCTCGATGCTGCGGGGCTTGGTGATATACAGGCTGGGGTCGCCCCGGTTAGGCCAGCCTGTTCTCGTTTCCCGCCGTCTGTCGGTTCGCATTCTTCTCCTGCAGTCCCTCTCAAAGTGGCCTTGCTTGCTGCAGTACGAACAGGAGGTGTTCGAGCGGTGTGCTGCTGCCCTAGCCAGCGTAGTGTCGTCGTTGCTCTCCTGTTCCCTGCTGGCTGCACTGATGGCCCGATGTGCAGGCGTTTCCCCGTCCAGAATAGCCTCCAGCTCTTACGCTTTCGCCAGGGCAGCGGGGCTGGTGATGCAGTCCTGCTCTCAGAGGCATGCCGGTCGTAACCCCCGCAGGAAGGCGTCGAGGGCCAGGCCAGCACGGATTTCTCCCGGGTTTTGTGGGTAAGACCACTGTGCCAGGCGATAGACATCGGTCGCAAGTAATCTGATGCTTTCCCCGCTTCGTCTCCCTCCTGTGCAGCTCCTGTTTGAGTAACGCCACCTCGCTGAAGCGCCTTTTTAGCGCTGTGTAGAGGAGTCCGTAGGTGAGCGTGGTGTCGCGACCCTGCTCCAGGAGTGCCTTTAGTGCCTCTCCCTCCAGGCCTGCCACCAGCCTTGCGCCTTTCTCCTCTTTGCTCCACTCTGCCGCTTCCGCAATCAGGCGGAACTGGGTCGTATATGCTTCCCAGTCTCCTTTCCCGTCGTAGCAGCTTACTTTGGGCTGCTCAGGGGAAGCGACCATGAGGCCACCCGAACTAGGTCCGCTCACTGCGGTGCTACCGAGTCGATAGCTCCCGACAAGAATGTGCCAACTGTCGGGCAAGCAGTAGCTGGCAACCGCTCGCTCTGGGCTCACTACTTGCGGATGCCACACTAGCACTCACGCGGCTGCCCGCTCTGAGTTTGCTAGCCGACATTTAGCATGTCGTCGATGTAGCCGAGTCATTCGCAACAGGGGAAAGGGGGCTTTCATTCCAATCGCATATGGTTTCTCATATTGGAACATTTATACATTTATATGTTTTCCATTGAGAGAGCTCGCGGGGCAGAGCGATTCGAATGTCTCCTATCGACATTGCGGGCTCGACTGTTTCAAGTGTCGTCTGTGCTGTTTCGCGCAAAGTAACGGTGGCACTAGCTACGCCTGCCAAGGCCACAAGATGTGTAAATGCAAGCTTTCCGAGAGATGGCTTACCGATCCAAAATATGAAAAATGGTTGGCGAAGGACCCTAAAACCGAGAAAAGAGCAGTGTGCCAATTGTGTAAAATCATTTGATATCTCAAACATGGGCGAGGCAGCTATCGCTAGTCATATGGAAGGGAAAAAGCACAATGATCTTACAAAAGCGCCCTCTGCACCCAGTGTCATCATTTTTCGCTCAAGCTCAACGCCAGGCCGACCACAAGTGAAGCCGCCAGCACAGCACATGATGAAAGGTAAGAAGTTTAGCTAATGTTAGCCAATCTACCCTTCAGTTCAGACGTGGCTAGATAACGTTGTCTGTAAATAACTAGCTGGCTAGCTAACATCCCCAATCTAACGTCAGCTAATCACCCGGCTGATGGAATGCATCGTTCTTTTCGCCACCTTTGTTAACAGTAACGTTAATGTATGACACGTGGACGTTTGTTGTGACAGGTGTAACGTTAGTCAACCTAAGCATTTTTGCAGTGGCTGGCTGTCGCTAACATTAGCTAACCATTTAGTCTAGCTAACGTTATTGCTAATCTAAGTTGAATTGAATTGACCTATTAGGTTGTAGTGCTATGACGCCACCCTAGGGTATTTATTGAGCTAACGTTACTACTATCCAATAAGGCTAACATTACAGCTCACAGGTCAAAGCTTCATAAAGGGAAATCAAAGTAACCTAAGTAACGTCGGTCACTGTAGGCTATTCGAATATTTTGTTGCACATCAAGAACCATTATACATTGACTTTGCAAAACATTAGGAACACCTGTTTTCCATAGAATAACTGCCACATTGTGACGAAAAACCTCCAACCTCAGTTCTAAACTTGATTATCTACACTATTTTGTGACTCTTGTGTCATCCCTTACTCAAGTTACACATCCCATGTGAGTCACAAATTAGTGAAGATAATCTTAAGAACGGATGATGGAGGAACCATGTGGCAGATGTTTTATGTCTTTTGGAAAACCGGTGATTAAAACATGTTCATACTGGTTAGATATTAACTTTATTACATAAGTTCAGTTTGTTGTTAAATGTTGGTAAGCCACCTAATGAGCCACGCTTTTCCTTATTTTCTGTCACACCTGCAGCTACGTCCAGCAGCTCATTAATGGGGAGCTTTGTGAGTGGGACAGAAGTTCTTTCTGCTGAAGTTTACTGGGCACTTGGATGTGATGGAAAAGCACAACTCCTTCAATAGCTGTACAGGGAAAGGTGGCCTCTTCCGATTGATGTTTCCTTGACAGTACCATTGCCTCCAAGTTCACCTGTACGGATGACAGATTGGCTTTCTTAACAACATTTGGTATTGCACCACGTTTCTCCTCCCTCTTGTTACCGAAAGTCAAGTCTGCAAGTCTACTTTTCGATGAGAGTTTGAACTGCCCCCTCCAGTCAGAACAGTTCGATGTACATATTTGCTACTGGGATGGAGACTGTCAAGATTCCTTGATTCACATTTCCTTGGACGTACCTGTGCTGATGACTTTTACAGACCGATACGCAACACCTGTGACAACCTTGGCCTCCACTTTCCATGGACGGGCTAAACGTCAACTGGAAGTTGTTTGAGACAATATCCAAAGATATCGAAGACGAGATAGGATCCAAACTCCTCAACATAGGGAGTTGTGGACTGCATATAATGCATTCAAAGCCGGGAGCAATGCAACAAATTGGGATGTTGAGCATGCACTAAACCGCTTTTACTGCCTTTTTAAAGACTCCCCAGCCAGACGGGATGAGTTCACTAAGGTGGCAGGATCGAGTGTTTTCCCCTTGACTGCCAGCATAGGTGGTTGGAAAATGTGACTCTCCTAGAGGGAGCCATTGCGATAGGACCACAGATCCAGACCTATGTTTCAAGTGTAAAAGCAGGCAAAGTCCCACATCCTAAGAACAAATCCTTTGAGTCTGTTCAACAGCCATGCACTGACCCCATGTTTCTGGTCAAAGCCAACACATTTCTCTCCATTTGCCCAAGAGTGTCAGCCTTTTCTGGTGAAGTATCAGACAGATAAGCCCATGCTGCCTTTCCTTGCCAATGACATTTTCAACACACTGAACCACCTCCTCCAGAGATTTATCACTGATACTGTACTGAAGAGGGTGAGAACCCCAGTAAAACTTCTCAGAGGACTTTAACGATAAAGTCGCAAAAATCCACTGAGAGGTCTGGAAAAGTTTTGAAATGGAAAATGCGTAGGAACCCTGTAGTCCAAGGTGAACATTTGACTATTGCAAAACAATGAGACTAGTCATTGAAAAACTACCTTTATCCTTTAAAACAAATGTAAAACTTGCTCAGAGTATAATATACATTTGATTTGACTTCACCCATGGTGACTAGATGCATTGTTAAGCTGAAATGTTGGACAGCTGTTCTTAAAAGAACACAGATGAGTGGCGTGTGAATTTTCCCCACGTCAGTCATTGCTTTGCATTTCCCTTGTTTCCACGATCCTTTTATCACTGTTTATGTACATTTGGTTGAAGGAACTCCTGCAGCCTTGGTAATACTTACACTCTAATAAAAGTTTTATTTGTAACATTCATACATTATTTGTGTCCATATTGCTATGTGTGATGTCATTGAAACAACATGTTTGTTGTAATTATTTTATACAATAATATGATTGGTCGTATGACCTTTTATATTCCATGCTCTTGGTCTTCATGCCTGACAGAGGTCTATGTGACTGAAAAGTTGCATTCTAATAAAAGTTTATTTGCAAGTATCAATATTCTGGAGTCAGTTTTTATGTCTCCTACGCACTTGTGAAAGTGCAAAGTTTTTTCCTGTATATTTAAAGTTTAAAATGCGTATAGCACATTTGCATGTGTAGGGAGTAATCCCTGTATGCTTCTCTTACAGGCTGCGAGATGTTATCCACACAGAGAATAAGCTGTACCTGGTTTTTGAGTTCCTTCATCAGGATCTGAAGAAGTTCATGGACTCTTCCTCAGTCACTGGTATCGCCTTGCCTCTGATTAAGGTATATACAGAGAAGGCCATCTGTATTGTCTTAGACATCTTTTGCATGCATCTGAGTACTGAATTGTTATTCAGACCCTCCAGGATTATGCAATTATGCCATCGCATAATTCAACACACAATCAATTATTTGCACATTATGCAAAGAGTGCATTTTTGTCAAATGCACAAACCGACGTCGGTTAAGTCGTTAAACTTAAACCTATTCTAGAACCGGAAAATGCATTTACTATGGAATAAAAGCCTCCGTTACTCAGTCTGTCCCAAATAACCCAGTTAAAAATTTTTTTTATGTATTCATTTGTTTTCCTTTTCTACTCTCTTCATCCCCAATTTGGATTGATTGGACATGACTTCTGGCCTTCACTATCTATATAGGAGGGTACATAATCACACCCTTATGCCCTGCGGACTGGTGTAAGGGTCATATTGTATGAGTTTTGGTTTCGAGAGCATATCTTCATAGGTGCCACATGTATCTGACCTGTGAATGGTCTGGGCAGGTATTCATAAAACGTCACTGAGTATGGGTACTGACCTAGAATCTAGTCCCCCCCCATCTATATCCTAACCGTATCTGTTGTTCGCTAAGGCCAAACTGGTCCTAGATCAACACTCCTACTCTGAGACTGAGAATACGTTTTCTCTGCCTGGTCCTAGTCATCTCTTGCTCACGTTGGTTTCCCCCTGGCTTCCAGAGCTATTTGTTCCAGCTGCTGCAAGGCCTGGCCTTCTGCCACTCTCACCGGGTGCTGCACCGTGACCTCAAGCCCCAGAACCTGCTCATCAATGCCCAGGGCGAGATCAAGCTGGCCGACTTCGGGCTGGCCAGGGCCTTTGGTGTACCCGTTCGCACCTACACCCATGAGGTGAGAAGGAGTGGAAGCATGTGTTCATTGCGAAGATCTTTGGTTTGTCATTGCATTTTACCACAAGAGCTTAGAATTATAGGGCTGTGTGTGCAGATGGTAAAGGTTTCAGATGTCAAGCTTCAGACTTTTCTAGTCCTGTGTGATTGTGGTGGTTATGCATTGCATTCATGTAGATTTTAACAATATTTATTTAAAATATATATATACTGTGTGTGTGTATATATATATCGTCACCTTCTTAAAATAATGGCCCAAGTCATTTTTTGAGGAAAATGATTTATTTTGCCTAAGTCATCTCTTCATGATGCTGGCCACCTCTGGTAAAATTGCCTACATCCTTAATTGAAAAGATCATGCTGTTCCTACCCCGGTAGTATAATGGCCTACGTCAAGAGTGTGACTTAGGCCGTTTAATTTTTTGCCTAAGTCACAAGACAATGTGACTTAGGCAATTTTACAAGCTTTCAAGATGGCGGCTGCTTCAAGAAGCAAGAAAAACTGTCTCCTGAGTGTCTGTGTGCTCCGCTAGCGTTTTAAACTGTTTGTGACTGACCCTTTCCCATGGTCTGTCACAGTAGTGGGAATAAAAGAAGTGCACTGTTTTGCCTAAGTCACTTACTCCAGAAGTAATTTGGCCTAAGTCAGGTTTAAAATTGCCTAAGTCACAACGGCATGTTCGTAAATTGGCCTAAGTAATCTAATCCTCTTATGTTACAAATAACGCTGTCTGTCAATTATGTATGTCAATAGTCATATATTGTCATAACCTTTTTGTGTGAAATGATTAATAAATATCATATATTCTATATTTGGTTCAGTTTATTCTGAACCCCCACATTTTCCAGTTTTTACAGAAATTTAAGCAGTTCAAGTCCAGTGAATAACCTGAAATGGTACAAAGGTAAGGGGTAAACTGACAGAGGTAAAAAATAAATTAAAAAAAGTTTAGGTTACCAAAAACTGAAAAAGAATGTACATTTTGTCAGTGAGTAGTTTCCTACACCATCAAAAGGCACTCAACAGCTTGCGTGATAGGCGGCTCACAGGACAACAGCTTCAAGCACAGCTTAACACTGGTTGAAGTGGAAGTCTGTTTCAACTGTGAAGAGAAGACTTCAAGCTGCAGGTTTGACAGGTCGAGTGGCAGTTAGAAAGCCATTGCTAAGTTGGAAAAATAAGAAAAAGAGGCTTGCCTGGGCCATGAAGCACCACCAGTGGACTACTGAAGACTGGAAGATGGTCTTATGGACCGATTCATCAAAATTTTAAATCTTTAAATTTTGAAAGGTTTTTGTAGGCCGTCGAGTAGGTGAAAGGATGGTTCCTCAGTGTGTGACACCAACTGTCAAACATGGAGGAGGAAGCGTGACGGTCAGGGGCCCTTTGCTGGATCCAGAGTCGGCGACTTGCACAGTGACTGTTAACCCGTTAACCCATTACTTGTTCCCTGAAAAGGGCCTTTGTTTTATAACTCTGAAATGTACATTATTTTTCAGTTTTTGATAAGCTACTTTTTTTTTCTTTTTCTTTTTTTACTTACCGCTTACCTTTGTACCATTTCAGGTTATTCACTGGACTTGAACTGCTTAAATTTCAGTAAAAACTGGAAAATGGGGGTGTTCTAAAACTTTTAACCGGTAGTGTATTTTTTCAGGTGCCTGGCCTCTAGTATGACAAGGACATAACAAAAGAGCGTTCCTATGTAATTTTTGATTGATGCGTCCGATTCTGTACTCTATTAGGTACTGGAAAGTTGTAACCTAATCTATTTATTGTTTGTATGGGGTTTTATTGGGTTCAAGTGGAGGTTTAAAGATTATTTCTTGAGATTGACTAAATGTCAATGGACAAAAGGTCATAATATGCTGTGAAAGTGCCCGCATTACTGTTGGCTTCAGGAGATTCCTGGAGACACACACAACCACAACTGTTAAACTTGTCATTTTATTTAATTTCCCCAATTACCCCAAATTGAGGAGATTGTGGGAGAAGCAATGCATCTCTGTGCAGTTGTGTTTGCAAAAACGTTTGTTACTTTGTGTGAATGTTCAATAACTACTAGCTAATGTTGCCATATACCAGCTAGCTAGGTAGTGGTGTAGTATGTTAACATTCATTTTATTTTGCCAAGTACCAATGTTTGCTCAGTTAGTTGAACCCAGTATTGGTCTCTCCATTTCAGGTGGTGACACTGTGGTACCGAGCTCCAGAAATTCTTCTGGGCTGCAAATATTACTCCACGGCTGTTGACATCTGGAGTTTGGGGTGCATTTTTGCTGAAATGGTAAATCTAATTTGTGTTGCTCTTCAAATAACTTCTCTGTCAAAGCACAAATGTGGGAAAGATTAGGTTTGATTCTCCAATGATTCCTTGCCCATAAATATGCTGTGCTTCACTGTTTCTAGACTCTTTAGTGAATGTATGCTATGTGTAGCCATGGGTTGGTTACCTCTGCTGTGCGCCTTGGTTTTGATAAGGCTTCAGATTAGCTTGCTAATTCAGAAATTGGCCTTCCTGTGTCACACAACCGGCTAAAGCACTCATTCTCAGTGCAGTGCTGTACCCTGCTGTCTGAAATCAAATCCTCATCGTGCCAACTATGGACGGGGGTTCCCTGTGGGTGAGGCACAGTTGGCCGTAGCGTCACCAAGAGAGCGTTTCAGTTGATGGGTTTATCCATGTCTCGTTACACAAGAGCAACTGCGCATGGAGTGTAGTCCTCCAATGCAATGACTGCACAGATCAGCTGGTGGACTGCCAAGTGAAAATAAGCAGTAGCTGGCAAAATGTGCATTGGGATTTTCAAATATGGTTGGGTATAAAAGTATTGGATAAAGTAAAAGCAATGTGCACATTTTAAACCAATGTGAAAAGAACTGTGCTTGCAAAGTAACATTGCTTGGGGTCCTATCAACAAACTCCACTGTCACACACTCCTGTCATCTCAATTCTAACTGATTCATCCTTTGCTTGTATTTAGGCATTTTACAGATTTCACAGACATTTCAGAATTTTACAGGATCCATGGCAAAATCCAAATCAAATTCAGGCTGGCTTCTGGATCTCTGTTTAACTAAAAGTAATTGCAAGTGCAAACCCTTGTTTTGCCCATAGAGTGTGATTGGCCAATCTGTTTAGGGGGTTGTTCCAATTAAATATTGTCCTGTTTGTCTTCTGATGAAAACTTGACATCCCTAACACATTTGTTCTCATCACTTTATTACACTTATTGTACACAAGGTTGTACGCACTATTGACCTAGTTATTACGTTGTTCAACATCGCTGAACGGTTGCCATCACCGTCGCTCTTTTTCTTCCCCTGCCTCAGATCACTCGGCGGGCGTTGTTCCCTGGAGACTCTGAGATCGATCAGCTCTTCCGGATCTTCCGCACGCTCGGGACGCCTGACGAGACCGTGTGGCCAGGCGTCACCACCATGCCGGACTACAAGCCCTCCTTCCCCAAATGGGCGCAGCAGGAGCTGGCCAAGGTGGTCCCCCCATTGGACGAGGACGGGAGGGAGCTCCTATCGGTGAGAGGGGGGCGGGTCATTCCAGATGTTATAAAGTGTAAAGCAGGGTTCCCCAAATCCGCTCCCGGAGGCCGCAGGGTGCGCTGGCTCTTGTTTTCACCTTACGATCAGCAACCAAGTTTAGACCCGAGAAAATGGTGAGGCGAATTAACTGTGTAATCAACCGCTTTAATTTATCAATGAAGTGCTGAGTAACAACAAAAATCAGCATGTCCTGCAAGAGCCCTGGTGTAGAGTATGGGGTGGCTTGGGAGCAGGCAGTTGCTGTGTTCTAGTGTGGGATGTTACGAAATGTAAAGGTTACTTAAACAGTTTTAATTTATACACTAAGGATTAGACATGAAATGTTCTCTATAATACGAGTGCGTGTGTGGTACAGTGCACAGTATGACCACTAGTTGTATAATTCCCTATTTCTCTAAAAAACGATGTATGCTGCTCATGCAACAAAGAACATGCTACTGATTTCTGTCTTCCCCCTTCCCCCCCAAAGCAAATGCTGAGCTATGACCCCAACAAGAGGATCTCGGCCAAAAACGCCCTCGTCCACCGGTTCTTCCGTGATGTCACCATGCCTGTCCCACACCTGCGGCTCTGAGAGTCTTGGCAAAACGCTGCGCGGATTGATCAGACGCATACTGAGATTTCTGGAAGCCCGAAAGGATCACACACACACACACCCCTCCCCGTTGTTGTCAATAGCTCCATTAATAAAAGTCCAGTTAGGGGCAGGGCCTACCTCTGTGGAGTCCAGTGGACTACTTTAGGTGCCTTTTTTTTATACAAATGGCTTCTGAAGCTGCCTGAGTCCTTTTGTATGCTTGACTTTTTTTATTTTTAAATACATTGTCTCTCTGTAAGCTGATGGAAAACAACACTTACTCATGTCACATGTTCCAACATTCCACTGTTCACCGTTTGTAACAGTAAATACTTTGAAAGGGTCGGGCTTTTGTGGGTTGGGGGTGACAGGGTCGTTTGACTCCACTTTTCTGGAAATATACACATTTTTATTCTGTAATTGGGTAGGCGGACCAAACTGCAGCTTGAAAAAAGAATGTAATAAAGCAGCTCCACCATTTGCCTTGGAATATTGGCATAAAAGTCAGTCAGTGTCTCAGGCAGTGGAAACATGTTTAGGACACAGGCCCATTGTACCGCCATAGCATTTACCAGAGAAGTACCGATTTACTATGAATTGGTGTCCATTGTGTGGCAACCTCAAAGAAATAAAAATAGTATTTATTTTTTGTTTTGTTTTAATGAGGGTTTTTTGGAAGAGTTTTGTCCATAATGTTATAGTTATAGGTTTCCGTTGTGTTTGACTGTAGATTTTAATTGTTTTTATGCATGTTTGGTGATTTATTCATAAACCTTCGTTGTCATACTTGTGTTCACTCTGATTTGTTTGAACTTAGTCATGTGCGCAGTACAACCTGTCTGCAAAAGTAAGCGTTGGCAACCATCCTGCCTTTTTTCAATATTCAACATTGAGTATTTATATTAAGTATAATGCCAAGGATGCAAATTCGCTGTTTTGAATTCAAAATATGGCAATACGTTAGGTGCTTAAATGCGGTGAGAACTTGAGGATAATGGGGGGTAGGTGTTGTGAAGGAATGATTAAATTGCCTGCCCACGAGAGTCATGTTTTGCAGAATGTATCTATCCTACCCACACTCGCACCCTAATCAACACTACTGTAAAGCTCAGTTCAGATCAAAACCACGAGAGCAGCTGGGAAATGTTTTCTGAGGAAAAAAAACAACAAAACAATGTTAGTAAAACTCCACAGTCCCCATCAAAACAACCGTTGACGTATTCGATGACATAACCACTTATAGTTTGATGCAGGCTCTCAAAAGTCTGAGGAAGGCAATCTGATTCTGCATTTCTGGTGGTTGCAGGAAGCGTATTCCACCACAAGGGGGCCAATGAGAAAGGTGAGTTCAGATGCTGATGAGATGATTCCATTTTCTTGTCATGCTGACTTTTGAGAGAGCACATGAACTTTGCATAAAATAGTGCGATCTCACTTATCCTGTTTTGAGTGGGGCACTGTTTCGGGGCATTTTTAACTTCTAGAATTCCGTTGAATGATTCCTGGATAAGTACACCTTTGAAAGCAATGGAAACAAGATCAAATGTGCTTAACTTTGATGATGTAGTCGAGGGTCCCTCAATTTCCATGCCGATGGTTACTGAAATGTAAACGAAAACAAATTAATCAAAAGCGGCAGAGGACCGAATGACCTTTAGCTGTAATACAGGTGGCCTGGCCGTGACACATGAGCATGGAACAAAGAGCAATTCCTAAAAACAGGAGAAGAGGATAGATAAACCGGCCCTTGCAGTTTTTTCCTCAGCTGCCAATTGCCATTACTCCCATCTACTGATCTGTAACAAGGCACGAGCACGGCTTGGATAACGTACCTCCTTTATTGTGACATTGCTGTGAATGGCCAACAAGCCATTCCAGTTTCCAGTCACATTTTTCATCAGATTATAAGCACCACGTAATGATAATATCCTCCATGTCCTCCATTATGAAAAGTAAGGAAACACAATTGGCAGTAACTGTTTTCTAAAATACTGAGGGGCAGATTCACTCAAATCCAATCGCATTTCTTTGCGGTCACTTTCTGCTAAATGTTTGCAAATGCCAATGATTTACTGATTCATTACACCGTTTAAACCCTTTTTTGGACCTCTAACTTTGTGGACACGCAAAGATGTGCTGTTTGATCTGTTTCATAGTACAAGCAGATTTCAAGTTGAGCACTTTTTGACCGGGAGCATGAAGCAAGGACCATAGTACCTGCTGTTCCATTTGTCTAAGTGAGGTCAGTATTTGTATAAGAAGTCAGTCATCCATACATCTTGGATTATAATTGAAAGTGTGAGTTCCACAGAGCTACAGTGCTTTAGGAATGACATTTCTGCTGCATCCCAGTTACTCAAGGAGTGTTCACGTTCCTGCCCTTATTATCTGAAAGTTTATTATTAGTGAAGGATAAAGAGACACTTTTGTCTAACTTATGGCCTTTGAATATGATTTATATTAAAGAGAGACAATACTGAGGTAGACCACACAACATAGCAATTAAACGTTTAACCAGGTGATGGCAGTAATAGGCCATTTTTGACCAACTGTTTGCCACAAAAAGTCCCATCAGTTTTCTATAGGGACATTCATTGTACTTTCATAAGCTATTTTAGAACATATTTCCAAAACACCTAAGATCATCTGCACATTTATTTCTTTTGTATTTATTTATTTGTTTGTTTATTTGTGAAGGACATAGCAAAGAGCATTATTACAATGATAATTTGTTTTTATTGCATTAAGTATTTATAGCCAAAGGCTAATTTCCAACACCTGTCTGCAATAAACTACAGAAAAAGGAAAGTGTGTATTTAAAATATAGATGCACAAAACAAAATACATGCACAAACACATTAGAAAAAGTAAATCCCCTCAATACAGCAAAATAGCAAATAATAAAACAAAACAAACAACTGCAAATTATATAATGAGAGCAACCATAGATATTTATTTTAAAAAGTGGTCGACCACTGTGAATTTTTTTCAAGGGCATTTTAGTGGAAGACATGTCATGCTATGTTAATACAAACAAAACTAAAGTATTCTCGGGATGTTTTAAACAAGCCTGTCTCCCACCGTTTGGCTGTATTGGCGGCATGAGGAAGACAAAGAGTTACCTATTGGTTGAGTGTAAGAACCAACAGTAGTTTTGAGTCCAGAGCTCAACCCAAAACAGCCATGGATGAGCTGTCCAACAACTTCCATAGCCACAAAGACAGTCGTCTTGGCAGGGAAGGTCTGGTTGAACCGCTCAACCATTGCTTTGCGGATGCAAGGTCACTGACTGAAGCCTCGGCATTCCCATGCACCGACAAACTTCAAGGAACCCTTTAAAGTTGTGCCTCCATTCACAGTGAATGTCCTTAGGGAACTGGCCCAGTTAGGGGCACATCACAGCCGGCTGCTCCTCTTTGAAAGAAGAAGTAATGGCTCTCGCTCCGAGCTGCTGTGCGGCCGGAGCAGCTGATCGTCTTTCCGTCCTCCAGCCGGTCCTGGGCAGAGAGTGTCTTCAATTGCCACACGACTCGTATCTGTGTCTGCAATGAAAATCTTTTGACTTCGACGTTGGGAAAGAGCACCCGAGTCAAAATCTCACAGCAAAAGTGTCAACCCAAGCAGAAATATTCTTGGAGCTCAACAGATGCATTTGCAAAGAATCTGGATTTTTTTTTAATGCGCCCCACAAAAAAAGAATGCAAAACACATCACACAACTAAGCCCACCTGCTGCACACAGAAACTCCTTTGGGACAACATTTTTTCATGTCAAGAGTAAGAATAAAAGGGGAAAATACAATTGATCCTAATTCCTATAGCCTTTCCCAGTAATCAGTAGCCTAACGGAACGAATAATGAAACAATGTTATGTGCACATATCAACTTGTAATCAACAGCCCACTAACTTTAGAAACATTAGAAACTGGTGCTTGACACTTTTACTTCACTGGTACTTGCACGGTACGCTGGTTTGAGGTTATTTGTATTTATTGTTGTATTATGTGTATATATTTTGGGCTGTCCTGTATGTGATTATACCATGAGGCAAATTGTCCCCTGTGAAATTGTGTTATTGCATTACAAATCACAGTAAGTCACCACATCAGCATGTGCATCCTTGTTGGAGAAATGATGTATGGGACTATCAAAGGCTATGCTGTTAAAGATAACACTGTGCTCCATCAAGCACTCCAAGGTGTCTGGGCTATTGCAGAGACCAATCAGCAACTCCAAAAATTGTCACAGCATCTAGCTGATGGGAGATCTGGACATGACCTCATATGACAATTTAACTTGCCAACTGTCACACTCTAGATATTAGGTTTGAAGTGGGTCATAGGCTTCTCGATTCAAATTCAGTGTACTGCTCTCCTCACCGTGTAATTGTATATGCATTTTTTATCATTCAATCAATTACCGTATAGGCCTACAGAATTTTGCATTGTATGTTTTGTTGAGTTTTATTAGTACATGCTCTTGGTTGGAACATTTATAGGACACACTATGTTTCCTCTGGGAGAAAATACAGTACAGCACCAGACAACTTCCTGGACGTGCAAAGTAGCATATCCTGCTGAGGTGCTTGTGTGGAGTCAGATCTTTGTGTATACTGTGTCCTGGGGTCCCGCAGGTTGATGCAAAATTGGACACAACGTCTCGCACGGAGAGAGGGTCTTTAGTCGGCAGGGTAACACCTGCCTCATCTCTCACTCACTGGTGACTCCTCTGGTTAATCAGGGTACTACCTCCAAGTCTTGTGAGGACCTCCCTGATGCAGTGAAACTGGAAGCACGGAAAGTATTGTGACAATTGAGCATGACATCTTGAAATCTTGGGAGACGCTGCTGGCTGTGAGCTCCCAGGACAGTAAGCGACAGTGTGCTGGCATTGCCCTGGCTCTGATGGCCCTAAGGTACTCTCTCTTGATGTTGTTTCCCTTATTATTATTTCTATTTCATATTATTTTCCTTTAGCATTTTCAGTGTGTGTCTCACCGGTCGATGGAGGACTTTCTGAAGCTACTTGTAAGCAATCAATGCATTACGATCTGAAGTAATTATTCAATAACCGCAAATAAGGTGCGTATTGCAGTGTAGTAGACTTGTCAGCAGTTGGCACAGCACATACCCATCATACTGATTGATTGGTAAGTAGGCTACTGCTCTCAATTGTGAAAATATGTCTGTTGACACTTCTGTATGACATATCATGCCTGTCCTGTTGCAAAGAAACTGATATGTTGGAATGAGAGAGCAGATATTTTTAAACCGCATGAACTTATAATAACAATTGAAAGCCAAAGGAAAATTTATTTTTTGACAGCCTAAAGGCAAAATAAAAAAATAAAGAACAAAATTGTTATTTATGGGATGCCTTGATTTAAAAAATTCAGTTAAGGGAGCACAATATTTTATATTTTGGTGTTGAATTTAATCACTGTCGGGGTCTAACGCATCCGTATTGACGGATCCTTAACGCGGTCCTTTACGAGTGTGAGCTGCCTATCACGGTCGCGGTTTAAAACCTGACTGTACCAGACCAGTCCTGGTGGGGAGCCCCGTTTGGCTGTCTGCCCCAGGGGAAGGGGGGAGGGAGAGCTGGCACGAGCTCCCCGAGGAGCAGTAGGGCAACCTTGTAAACATGGTTGGGCGAGTTCCGTCTCGGAGGAGGCAAACATTGCCTCGAGGTATTAGCTTGTCCCGTGGGGGCGGGCGGTGAGTTTGTGGGGGAGGGTAAATCGAAAAGAAATAGAGGGTATTCGTCTCTACCAGACCGGCCCTGGTCATCAGCCCCAAGCAGGGGCGGCATTTGGCTGTGCGCCCCAGGGGGAGGGGGGAGGGTGAGCTGGCTTGGGTCCACCATGAAGCATGTAAGGAAGTCTCCAGAACGTGGGTGGGCAAATTCCGTCTCGAAGGAAGCGGAGTTCGCTGCCCTCGGAGAATTAGTTTGCCTCATAGAGACGAGCGGCGGACTCGTGTGGGGAGAGTAAATCAAAATAAATAGAGGGTGTATTTGGCTACCAAATTGGGAGAAGAACGGGAAAAAATTGGAAACAAATAAAAAAAGAATAATAATAAATAAAGAAATAGAGGGTATAATATGCTACCAAATTGAGAGAAGAAATGGGGGAAAAAATCTGTTTATTTTGTATTTTTATTGAATCATTGTCAGATCATTTGTTGTTTCCTCTTTCATGACTTGTCGTAGAGGTGTAAAAACTTGTCCATAAGAGGAAAGACTAGTGGGAGAGTGCAGACTAACAACGCCCTTCCAAAAGCACATACAGCTTCGGTTTAAGGAATCTAGGAATCGCCCCTTTGGGCAACACTAGAGCCAATTATGCTTTGCCCTGTGGGGCTGCCTACAACGAGTCAACGCTGGAATGGGCAGGGTCCGATTCTGAACCGTGAAGTGCTCCTCAGATAATTAGTGTGGAGCGTGGAGAGGTTATCATTCACACAATTAAACAGGAAGGAAACATTAATAATCTTTCATCTTTAGCTGCTAAAAATGTTTTGAATGTCTTTGAATGTCATCATTTAAAGTACTTTATAGAATTTATCAAAAGGAACACATCACTTTTCTGTGCCATGTTTCAAAGGAAGATCAGAGAACAATGTTACTTAGCTGACCCTAAATTCTGGGCTGTATAACAAAGTGCAATGCCATGTGCATGATGTAATCAGAAAAGTCATAGTGTATGGTTACAACATAGTTGCATGCAACATAGTTACATACTATCAGAATACAGTTTTTGTCAATCTACAAAGTGCACAACGCATTCAGTATGCCATTTTCAAAAAAATAATCGTTACAATGCGTAGGGTAACTCAAACATGGCAAATATTAATTCTTGTTTATGTATGTAATTTATTCATTTATGTTCATGTGTGTTGCACTATACAAAAATATACATAAACCATTGAGAATGGGCTTGCATTTTTAGAAAGTAACCTAATTATTCCAGGTTACACAAGCATACTTTCATTGTATATTTACCACATTGAAATTTGTAAACATTTTTGAACATTTAGTGCAGACATCTGCTGATCTTTTAGCCATGTTTGGCTACCTGTCACTGCTTCCACTTCTGCACCCTGTGACGAACTGAGTGGTGCTAATGCAATCATTCATGGAAAGTCACAACATGTTTATTTCTCAGTGATCATAAAGCTTTATATCAGGATGTTGGAAGGTGACAGATTCTATTTCTCAAAAAAGAATGGATTCCATTGACTGTGTTTGATCAGTGTGGTTTATGTAAGCAACAAGTAAGCATTTATTGACCTCACAGCCACAACAAACTGGTTGCTAGCTCTGGCAGCTGCCTAAAGAAGATGAAATGCGGGCAAAAGTTGAAATGCATTGTGTGCACAAAAGACACAAGCAGTTCTGTTTCGTTTTTTTAGTTTTTTGTTCTTTTGAGTGCACCATAAATAATTGCTAACTTCAGCACCAACTAGTACGATATAACCACTGTTGCAGTTCAAAGGTTGCTCCTTTTTCTCTTTTGATATATATATATTTTTTTTAACATTTTAACACATTTAATTTTGTTACTGTTGTGATCTCTGAATAGCGTTAAACATATCATAGAACATCAAGGATCAGTGTAAACAAATAGGTCAAATGTTGGTTATTACTATGGTTATTCAAAACAGAACACCTCACATGGATGAGGTCCTATATATTTAAAAACACAGTAATTGCTGATCAGGATGAAAACAGGCCAATGCTGTTTAGCACAGTCAACATCTGTGAGGGGAGATAACTTAGGGAAGGGAGAACAGGGAAGGAGAGTGGGTGGGTGGGAAGAGATGGTAGGTTGCGGAGGGGGAGCTGTGACGTCTGGAGAGAGCTTTGGATTGTCTATGATTGTTTTGTTGAAGTAATCTGCAAAGTAATTTGCAGAGAGGGAAGAGAGAGAGGAAGGGTTGAGGAGAGAAGAGATGGTAGAAAACCATTTGTGGGGGTTAGATAGTAAATTACCAAATACCAAAAGCAATTGATAGAAGCATATGTAACAGTAGCGGGAAAGGCAGAGAAGAGGTCTTAGTCGGTGGAATGTAGGGGTGTTGGATTTGCACCACTTCTGTTGCGAGGCACGAAGTTTGGTCCTGTTGTCGCGGAGCGAATCTGCTTGCTATGGGCTAGGAGGAAGAGAACAGACAAGAGACAAGAGGACAGAGAGAGGATGATCGAGAGGAAGTACTGTGGAACCAGCAGAGTCAATAGAAAGGTGAGTGTATGAATGAAGCGATGGGAGAGAACTGAGAAATTTAGAAGAGGGTTGCAGGTGACAGGTTACGGAGGTTGGGGGGGAAGGAGGAAGAGAGCGATACAAAGTAGTGATCAGAGAGTTGGAGGTGGTAACTGTTGGAGGTTGGAGGTTGAGCAGTCACTTGGGAAGACCAGGTCCAGCTGATTGCTAGCCTTGTGTCTCTAGGGTGACTGTGTCAGGATGAGGATGAAGGAGTGGAGCAAGGGGAGGAATCCGGATCACTGGGCCTCTCCAGGTGAATGTTTTAGCCTCCCGACAGCACCATGGGGGTTGTATCCTCTGAAAAGGAGCTGAGAAGGACATCCAGTTCCTTGAGGAAATCTCCCAGAGGACCAGGTGGTCTGTAGACAACAACAGTGCATGTGCTAGAGAGGTTAGTGATGGTAACGGCATGAAATTCAACTCAGGAGATAGAGACAGGACAGAGAGGGAGCAAGGAAAGTTCCTAAGACTGAGAGATGAGAAAATCAGTTCCAGGACCCGATTCGGAATATGAGGAACATCATTACTTTAAGAACAGGTCGTTAGCTGGATGCGCCATACAGAAGCCCTTTTTTTAACACAGGTTAAGACAGCAGAACGGTGTCCTAAGGGATACAAAAGCAAGCGCCTCACTCAGGAAACTGATGGATTTATCAATTGGCACTTTGAGAGATAAGTTCATACAAAACTCACCCAATGTGCATGACAAGCATGAGTGCAAAGTTGTGTGTGCAGAGTCTTATAGACTCGTAGACATGCCAATGTGTTTTATAGGGAAAGGTTCCCATCATATGCCGCTGAGGCAGCAACTCTGTACTTTGTTATACTGCTTGATGGCAGTTTTTTTTACAAAAGAGAATTATACTGAATTTTATTCATGTTGACCTTGGCTTTAAGCCTTTCCAGACTGGAAATTAATATCACAAAATAAATGACCAAGCTCCAATTACCACATCCTCAATGAAAGCATATGGAAGTCTTGGATTAAGCCTTCCATTCTGCCAAGCCGACAGCACCTGTGGCCAAAACTAATGTAATTCACAGAATTTATACAGGGAGAGCAGAATAATATTTTGCAGTATAAAAATGTGCTGAGCAAGTGATTGATTTATGGTTCATTATAAAAATGTTAAATACATTACTTCAGATAAAACACTTGCCCTTACTCATGTGTATTTTACAGAATCAACTGAAAAGTAAAATTGTGTAAAACAGCAGGTCTCTGCAGCAGCACAGATTGGAATGCGAAGCAGACGTGAAAAGGCAGCAGCCCTCAGTTACAATCACGATACGAGCCACTAGAAACACTAAGTAGCTTTAATGCACTGTATGTCTTGAAATTACTGCTGTTCTGAGACAGAGCATAAATGTGTAATTAACAGCTCCAAATGAGTGTGCGCTCAATTTCCACTCCATAAAATTTTTTTCTAAAAAAATAAAGATTATTCTGGAAGTAAAATAAACCATGCACACAACCAAGCCTTGTCTGCTGAGGGGAAAAAACCCTTTGGATTAGAAATTGAATTGTATGACTCTTGCATGAATATTCACTTTGTGAATTCTTCATAATGTTCACAGGCAAAGAAGGGTACAACTGAAGAGGCAATTAAACATCCCATACTGTATTATAATATGGATGGCATATGACAATGCCAGACCTAAATAACTGGTATTGTATCTGCTGCTAGGCTTTTGTGAAAGAAATATGTAGTTGTAAAGATATTTGTACAGGAAGATACAACTGAAGGTGTTCCTTAGATGTGTTAAACAATACAAGAAAACAAACAGGTTATTAACTTAATTGAATATGATTAAAAAGTTGTTCAATCAACTGTTTTAGGGGGTTTACCATTTAATTAGTATATTAATATAGACAGCTTATATTTAAGGAGTAGATACTAACAGAAATAAGTTTAATAAACTCCATTGTTCATATATTTGATATTAGCGCACACACACCTCCTGCAACACAAATCTTTAATATAACACATGAACAAAAGAGATGTTAAACAGCAATCTGTTTTCAATTAACAGGTTGAGAGTCTGCCAAACCTGCAGTTTACTGGGTGTGGCAAAACTCCAGGAGTAGGCCTACATGAAATACATGCTGTAGCTACAATATGTATTTCAGCTCTTTTTAATTACAGTCTTGAATTCAATTAATGAACCACTACCCACTACCCAATACAGGCCTGACGCTATAAGTCATTGTTTCACATTCTTTCGGAGGAAATGGCACCATGAAATATAAACTGCTAGCTAATTGTATTTGATCATCCCATTGTTTTTAGCACCAAGTGGTTTTACAAACATATTTCTTACATTACTTTTAATCCACTTTGTCACATTGATATTTTTGTGCAACTTTTTGAGACAACTTTACAACAGAGTGTAAATGCCAGTCCATCCTAGGAAACAAATAGCATTTATTCATTAAACCGCTTATTCCTGTTCAGGGTCGCGGGGGGGCTGAAGCCTATCCCAGCATGCATTGGGCAAGAGGCAAGAATACATCTTCGACAAGTCGCCAATCAATTGCAAGGCACATACAACATTCACTCACACACTCATACCTACGGGCAATTTCGACTCTCCAATTAGCCTAACGTGCATGTCTTTCGACTGTGGGAGGAAACCGGAGTACACGGAGGAAACCCACGCGGACACGTGGAGAACATACAAACTCCACACAGAAAGGCCCCGGCCGGTATTCGAACCTGCACCTTCTTGCTGGGCGGCGACAGTGCTATCCACTGCACCACCGCTTACGAATAGCATTTCTTCCAAAATAGCAATAAAGGTCATTATAATTGAAGGCTTTTATCTTGTGTCACGAAAAACGATTTGCCACCTTTTTAAGTGGTTAAACAGTAAATTGTTTCCTCATTTTATACATTCCCACAATCATGGCATATTGCTTCTCACACTCTACAAGTAGGCTGCTGCACAGTTGTAGTACACAGTTGCCTATACACAGTTGGAGAGTGTTTGACTGGCTGAAATGATTTCATGACATAATGTCAAGTTGAATAAATGTTGCAATCTCCTCGCTGTAATTTAAGGGGTACAATCAGTCAACTCATCGCAGAGGGGTTGACCTAATCATTTTCAGTGAGTACTGGGACAATATATACTGATATAAAAATACACTTCAAATAATTTAATTTGAAGAATCACATGATTATTGTGTGCATTTATTTCACCCATTCCCAACAGGATTATGTTTTTTGCACACCCTGTGAGATTTTTCATAAACCCAGCAGTGGTTCAAACTACTTTAAAAAGGTTTTTCAAAACCCATCACATGTTGAAAGCTTGGATGCCATCGATAGGTTTAAACCGCATATATTTCACATCGTAAATATAATGACATACTACTGCGATTCGCAACCGTTTCGAATTCAGACCCGTGGATGTACAACTGGCGTAGCTTCCACGTTTCCATACAAAAGCAGCGAAGAAATGATAGGGTGAAGACGTCCAGTTCCAGGTAACAGGTCGTAACACCCATCATATTTGTGACTATCGCAGTATATAGACATGGCACGCATATGACATATTGCAAATAAGGAATAAACAAACGGCATGCTACGACTAACGGGAAATAGCTGATTTCAAAATATATGTGCAACTGATCTTTTTCGTGTAAAACGCATGCCTGTAAATGCATGATTAATGTAATGATGTGGAAATCAATTTATCGAACTATTATGGTTTTCTTAATTTTCCAAAATGGAATACCGGAAGACTAAAACTTTGGAACCAAATAAGCCTTGTTACATTAAAAGGTATTTAATTAGTTGCGAAACAGTATATCATACCAAATAAACTCATAGAAGAATAAACGCCGAACAAACTCTCAGTCCCTTCGCATTTACTCCCTCCCTCTATTGACTTGGTGACAGACCTGAAAGCCTTTTGTTGCGTTCTCAGCCAATAGAGACGGATTACGACACTGAGCAGCGGCGATATATAAAGAGCCCTTTTTAGACGTGCGTGCACACTTTTCATTCACACATCTGAACACATATTTCCTAGTGGATTTATTTGTTACCAGTTGGTACGACCAAAACAAACCAATATAATTAAAACGGCTGCTCAAAAGCCTGAAAAACAAGTGACGCACAGAGGAAACCGTTGGGACGCATGCTGTTACATGTATGGTTATATTCGTTGTTTTGTTTGCTGTCGTTATGAATCGTTTATGAAGGTGATTCTATTGGGATTGTTGCAGATCATCGATTTCTTAACAAGGTGGGAATAAATAGGTCGTAACAAGCCATCAGAGAAAAGAAAGCAGAAGAAACAAAAATAACCGTGCTGACCAGTGACCATCATGCCCCGATCTAACTTTTTGTTGTGTTTGATGGTCCTCATTTCGCTGGGACTGTCCGGGAGTGATGAGCCTAACCTCTTTCTGCCGCCAGCAAGTGAGATGCCCACGGAAGCCGGGTTGCTGATAGATGTGGAGGAAGCGGGCGCGCACGAGTGTTCAGCATGCGTTTGGCGAGAGCAGAGCAAGGTGCTAAGACTGGAGACTATCAAATCTCAGATCCTCAGCAAGCTGCGACTCAAACAGGCGCCTAACATAAGCCGAGAAGTGGTGAACCAGCTGCTCCCTAAAGCGCCCCCGCTGCAACAGCTCCTGGACCATCATGACTTCCAAGGGGACGCTTCCTCGCAAGACGAATTCATGGAAGAGGACGAGTATCACGCCACTACCGAGTCTGTCATCACCATGGCATCGGAGCGTAAGTACAGTAATTTTAGCCTAAGGCTGCTGAAAATGATTCGCTAACTCAGCAACACATGTTTGAGAAGATCACATATGACCACCAAAGCCGGTATTGTGGTTGCAACTATTTGATGTAGGCTGTGCTGCGACAGCAGTCGCTATTTTAAGGGATACAGTGCGAAAGTTTGTGATGAGAAGAAAGGTTGTTACTTTCAAGGATGTACGAATTTCTGTTTTCATCTCCCATTAGGTTTTTCTTTTTTATTCAGGAGATTACGATTAGGGCATTCTTCCTTCGGTATATCTAAATGTGTGCAGTGAGGGAGAATCAGCTGTTGGATACGGTTGTCAAAAAATATGAGCGGTAGCCTAATAAGTGTGAACTGTGAACTTGATAAATCAATAAACCAATTAATCAATTACTGAAAGTAATTGTTACCATGTCACAAGTAACCATTTTTATTTTAACCATTTCGCCGTGTTAAGTATTTTAAATGTCTACAATAATAATAATAATAATAGCAGCCTAAAATGGCTCTTATTATTGTATCACACTCTGCCCAGCTGTCGTAATGACAGGCCGCGTTAAAATAAGGGGATGCCCCTTAAGGCTTTGGTTGTCATCTGTCCTTTTCACTGAGTACTGACAGTTCCAACGCCGCAGAGATCTTGCCTTTTTGCATCTTTCATTATGTGGAGCGCTCGTTCATGAAAAAATAACTATCTTTAAGTTCAATCGCACTATTTATGTTGTAGGCCAGGATGATTTCGCATAAATGACATAAATCAATGGAACAACTGAACAATTTAAGGCAGTCTCTAAAAAAAAGCATTATTTTTTTCACACCGATAACAAAAACTCTCTGAAGCTTTAAATCGCAAATTCCTTCGCAGATTTCAGTAACTGTTAGTACACTTAGTACGCCGGTTGTGTAATATGACATTTGAAAGCTTTTCTGTTTTGTGATGCTTTAAAAAACTGTCGCTAATTAGGACTGTCGCTTTATGAATAGTGGGGCCAATGTCCATTTTGGTAACGAGTGCATAAATCAATAATGGTAATTTAGCTCTGAGCCTGTACCATTATTCTGTTGTATTGTTGGACCAGTCTGTATAGAGTGAGAATGTCTGCTGTGTTTTATTGTCCTGTTTTGATGTCTTTTCCATACATCGGATGTTCAAATCGTTTATACTTGGGCTACACATATTGTGTTGTCAACATATAAACAGGTGTCTTAGTTAAGACAACAAAATGAGTGATTCAGAAACCGTGCTGGATTTAAACGTTGAGGGGAAAAAAAGGTTGAAAAAAAAGCAGTATTGCAACATTATTTTTTAATGTTAGTAAAAACCGGCAGCTGTGTTCGACCAGTTCTTTATAAGCGGGCTCTAACCGGCACCCCTGCTGTTCAGCGCAGTGAGAAAAAGTGTGGCCAAAAGCTGCTATTGTTTCCTCATGCAGCAGTCCTCTCGACAGCACTTGCCTTTTTAAATGCGAAGTTTATAGGCAGAGCTCCTTTTTTTCATTGAAGACACAAAGCCTGAGAAACAGTTGGGGTCGAGCAGAGTGTGTGACCTTTCAGCGGAGAATCGCCGGGGTTCAACAACATTTACACACGTAATGTATTCCGCACAAGGCGGACGAAAAGCCGAGCAAATAATCCGTTTTTTTCCAAGAGTGAACAAAGGTAGGTTTGTGTTCCCTTAACTAACCTCTTCGGCGATTGTTATACAGCCCACGTCGTGGCCTTTCTCAGCAGCATAATGAACTGCACCGGTTACCCTGCCGAATGAGATTTAGTGACGCTCTCATGCAAAATCGCTTTTACAGTTCGCGATCAATTTCTGGAAAAACTGGGAATTTAATACAGTGATATAAACACAAGATACAACTATTTATCGTGGCAGTGATATTTTTGTTGTTTGAACTGTTCATAATGTGGTACATCTCTTAATTAGTTTGCTGGAATTGTAGCCTGAGTCTTAGTATTCAAGAAGGTCCTAGGCAGTGACTGACAGCATGGATATTGGTTGTTTTAAGCATTAACAACACTTTCGAATCTGTGTCCTGTGGCATGAAGCTGTTGGAAGAATGATGCTGGTATTGGGTAGATATTATGTAATGTTCTAGAACAATTTATTTTCAATGCTTTCACAATGACTAGACTAAATAATTAATACTATTATTACTTGTTTGCCTATGCTGATGACAAGTCTGTTACAAAAGTGTTTTTACTGTTATATACTAAATACGGTTAGTGGTTGGCCTCAAGTTAGATTGTTATTAGAAAGGTACTTTCTGTTGCAGTCTACACAATTCATGTATTAGTATGAAATAAAAATTGTAAATTGTGTAAGAAAAGTGATTGGTCAGATGATGAAGTCGGTTGTACACATTTCAGTTCATGTTTATTGGCGCGTAGACTTTGTATGGTGACTGGCATCTGTACCAATCAGAAGGTGACTGGCATCTGTACCAATCAGAAGGTGACTGGCATCTGTACCAATCAGAAGGTGACTGGCATCTGCACGCCAGATTCACTGTCAACCTCGAGCCTCTGCTTTTTTTTCTTCCTTTTCACTCTGCCAGAAAGCGGGAGTCGTCTCCTTGACACTTCCTCCCAAGTTGTCCTGCCCATGTGAGATGGAACACGCGTGTTATGTTACACACACGCCTCTCCCCTGACTTGGCGTATCCATCTGTCTCTGCCTGTTTACCGTGCGCCTGTCCCGTGCGTGGAAGCACATTACTGCCGAGTAGCCTTTTGCAGTGTAACACTGTGCCCTGTATGTGGAGGCCACACAGCTGTGCCCTTTTCATAATGGTATGCTGCAGGACTGTCCTCTGCCACTGCACACGGACAGGGGAGCCCATCTTTTCCGGGATTAAAGACCACTCTCTACAGAGGGATATGATGCAGCTGTGCTTGTCTTTTAGAGCGAATCTTCCGTCTTCTCCTGAAGCATCAGCGTTGCCCTGAAGCGTTTAAACTTCACCTAACAGATGATGGTGGAAGAATAAAACTCAGCCACCGTGAGGGCCTAAAACATTTGTTCATCCCCCCTACAATGTTGTTCCATTGTAGTAGTAGATACCTCTACTGATACCATTATGAAATAAAAGCCAGGTGAAAGTGCTCTGCCTTGATAAGGCCCATCGATTTGGTGTATGCTCGAGTATATCTAGTTCTGATCCTGAGGTTCCTATTCTACTAGTCTTAACTATTGATACTTTTTTCCAGCAAACTTAATTGGTTTTCAAGCTTTAATTATTTGTACATGTGAAATAATATTTGTAACTGATAACTAGGGATCATTTCTCAGGGAACAAGCCGAGCGTCCTTTCTTATGGCTCCGAAAGACCTTTGTGTTTCCTCCGGTGATCTTACGAGTTGGTTTGCAGGCCAGGATTATAAATTGGCTCCTGGGAAGCCCATAATATCATACACGTTGGAGTTTTATTTATTTATTTTCGCCTCTGGCATGCAGGCACTCTGCAGGACGCCCATGTGTGAGGGCCCTCTGTGGCTCCGGCATGTGCAGGGAAACGCATGTGGCTGAGTGTCACACGGCTATGTTGCGCATCATGCGTTTTTTTCTTCTCCCCCCATTTCTCTCTCTCTCTCTCTCTCTCTCTCTCTCTCTCTCTCTCTCTCTCTCTCTCTCTTCTTTTCCTCCCCTCCCTTCCCTGGTTGTGCAGCATTTTTCTGAGAACACACTGCAGCGCAGTAGCCTGTGGCATGTTAATGGATCCCACAGGAGGAAGCTGCCTGCCTGTACCCCAGCAAAGGAACTTCAAAAAACCGCGAGCACTACCATTCCCACACCGCCGCACTGCAACACTCCCTGCCCACCTCCTGCGCTGCTTTTGATGGTTCTGTGAGCTCACGATGCAATTTTGGAAACCGGACCGTTGTGAAAGTTGATCGTTCGAACAGCCTGATATGTCCGAGGAGCACAGGGTTGAGAGCTTTTACATTCACGGATTAATTAGTGTCACAGTATTTTGTGGAAAGTACATGCCATAGCATGCAGCACATACAGTGATAATAATAATCATATACATGGCTGATTGGCTTTGCTTTCTACTGCAGTTTTAGCATTGATACTGCATATACTGTTTATATGAAATAGTTTTTGAACACACCCAAATCTTACATTTAATGGTGGGTGTTTTTGACACTGCATGATGTGTTTTTTGTGTGTGGGTGTATGTACGTGGGTGTGTGAGAGTGTATGTGTGGGTGGGTGTGTGTTTATATGTGTGTATGTGTGCGTGGGTGTGCATGATTGTGGGTGGGTGTGCGTGTGTGTGTGGGTGAGCCTGCCCACAGCATTAGCCAGTGTGGAACATGCTTTTTGGAAAGTCTTGAGTGTGTCTGAATGAGCTTGATATGTGTGTTTTCTGGCAACCCAAAGTGACTTTTTTTTTTTTTTTTTTTTTTTTGCGTAAGCTCCACAAGGGGGCCGATCAAGCGCTGTGGAGTGCGTACGCCGGGGCCGTGCCGAGGTGCTGACCCCTTAAGGCCGTCATTTGTCACTTGTCTGTGCTCCGAAACTAGGCCTTCCCCCCTCATCAATGCCCTTTCTCTAACAACCGCAACCCGCGTACATTCCCAACCCGCTTGCCCGGTAATTTGTCATTTCCCCCCTTCTGAATTTCAGTAATTGGACAGCTTATGGCAAATTCGCCACTTTAGCACACACCTGCAGTCAGGGCATCTGTTTCAGGCGGGAGCCGCACGCCAGCGCCAGACCTCGGAACCAACTGCAGCAGAGCAGCTGCACATCGATGGCCGTCACGCAAACGAGCGACTGACTCGAA
Organism: Aldrovandia affinis; assembly: GCA_029706075.1. Taxonomy (NCBI): domain Eukaryota; kingdom Metazoa; phylum Chordata; class Actinopteri; order Notacanthiformes; family Halosauridae; genus Aldrovandia; species Aldrovandia affinis. The sequence continues at coordinate 4,042,558 of JAINUG010000020.1, read as the reverse complement.
GCACGTCTCTTCACTCGGAAAAATTGGGACGTGCGCTTGTGTGTGTGCGTGTGTGTGTGTGTGTGTGTGTGCGTGTGTGTTATGCAACTCGCTGTGCCAGCGCTACTGGCCTTGCCTTTTCTCCAAACTTCGTGTTTTGCCAAGCATCCGCAGTGCGTAATACCGCTTCGTTTTTCACCGCCACATCTCTTCAGTGAAGGGGCTTTATGAAGTACAGATGGCATCTCTACAGTTGCTGGTGAGTTAATAGTCCCCATGTTTGCCGTGTCGGTACTTGGAAACGAATACAGCCAGCTGTCTGCAGTGGTTGCCTTCAGCATTTTTTATTGCAAAGACATCAAACAATGTGCACTGCCGGGGCGAGCCGAGAAGAGGGATTGGACTGCTGGCTGCTATCTGATCAGCGGTGCCCAGCGGTTTTCGAGGTTGCGGTATCTGCTTTTGTGTTCCCTGGTGGAGTAAGAATGTGACAGTTGCTCTGTTCCCGATCAGCAAGGGAGGGAGATGGAAAAACAGAGAATCTTGCAAGAGGCCATAGTGCCCCCTCCCTTACACCCACACACACTGGAGGAAAAATCCCCTATTGACAAAAAGGGTCACAGGGTTCACAGCAGTGTGATATATTGGATGAGGAGCCAATTAACCTCATCGGGTCTCTTTCTTTAGCAGAAAAGGAGAACCGGTAGTAGATTAAACAGCACTACCCCCACCCCCCCACACACACACACACACACCCCATCCACCAACCACTCCCACCAAACCTCCCCCAGAAAACACAAGTCTTTTATAGTGTTGACCCTATAAAAGGGTCATTTCCTAAAGGCGCAGGAACCATAAACATTAGGGGAGAGCGTTAAAAAGACAGGGCAGCAGTCCGGCTTTCTGAAGAACAGTGTCCTCCGTTTGTGGGAAGTTGATGACTATGTGAGGTTTTTATATATTTATTCATTCCATGGGAGGGCAGCCTTGATGGCAACAGCCGCTCCTCCCTCTTCAATTATTCCTGCTTATTGGAAAATAAAATAAAACTTAGTCACAGGTTTGCTGGGAAAACCAGTCATTACAGGTTTGTTTAAAAATAAATAAAATCTTTTTTTTTTTTTTTAAAGAGAGGGGTTGTAGAAATAGCACGACACGCTGCCAATTTTATGGCTAATAAAATTTCAAAGGGACCAAAGTCCATTAATACCCTGGGCGAAATTTCACCAGGGCCTTCAGGAATCTCACTCCCTCCACCTCCTATTCTTCATTCCCACGGTCCCGTGTCTCCACACCCAAAAGCCCATTTCCCAGGGCAGTATTTCTGGGTAGGTACAGATGCCCTGAAACAAATTTCCCATGAGAAAATGACACGCAAAATCAAAACGAAAAAAAAAGATTGATCGATAGAAGTCACAAAACCATGGCAAACAAGTGATGGTGTTAAATCATAATGGTGTATCTACCTCTAGGTTTCTTGATATCAAAGCAAGTGCCAAAATAACTACTGTTCTTAAGACAAAAACCGTTGAGTCATCCGATAGCTGCACGTAACGTACGATCCGAGCGGTATCTTATTTTACTTGCGCTAATGTGCTTACGTGTACTTGTGATTTGGCACACTTTTGGGATGGCTGAGTAGCTATTAAAAGCATTTAGGACAGACCGATTCTTCCCGAGGTGACAGGGGACATGCTGGTGGAGGGGTCCACTGGGAGCAACAAGCAGCGTGATCCACTCCTTTAGGGAAAGGGAACCGCAGAGGTTTTTATAGGTACGCTTAAAAGACCCCAAACAGATGTCACGCTCGACTAATAAAGGAAATAATTACTCCACTCCAGTAATTAAGAGCTTGGCCGCATCGTTGGGAGAAGAAAGAAAGTCCTGAAATAAAATGGAATAAAAATCAAGTTTCCCCAGCTCCTTAGGGCGCGCTGTTGGCGAGCACTGCAAGCACGCGACGAAAAGTAGTGCAAATCGCTAAACAGTGGATTGGAGTAAAGATTTCTGCACATCGAAAATGTTAAACTACTCAATTCCCCCGTGGGTCTGAGCATGCCAGCCAATACCAGGACCCTAGGACATGGAAAGTTCATTTGGGATCTTAAGTGTTTCAAAAGTGGTTTCTGTGGTTGGTTATTGTTAAGGGGGTGAATGAAAGAGACATCAGCTGAGGATGTTAGGATGGAAGGAAGGTATCTTAGGATGGAAGCCACGTTCAACTATTTATGATTTTGCACAAATGTTGTTTGGGTAAAACACGGTTGGCCGCAGAGAACTGAATTTACACGCATCCCATCGTCAAGGACTAATAATGAGGCTATACCACATTTATTATTACTATTATTAGAACTAATAATAGAGTAATAAACTAACAACAAAGTTATTACCTATTTTCCTTGGTTTATTTATTTATTTATTTATTTATTTATTTATTTATTTATTTATTTATTTATTTATTTATTTATTTATTTATTTGTTTGTTTGTTTGTTTGTTTGTTTATTTGTTTATTTGTTTGTTTATTTACATACCTACATTTCTTTTTTTTTGGGGGTGTGGACCCCAGCATTTCAATGTAGTAGCAGACCCAACAACCCGAGCAAAGGCAAAATGGTGAGGTAAAGCACACCTGATCATTAGTGGATCATCGCCATCCTTCCTTCCCTCATGGGCTTAGGCTGTGGCGCTTAGCCTCTTCCCTCTCCCGGAAACCCTGGGCCATTTTGATGAGGGGAGCAAGGGAGCTGGAGGGGGTAGCAGCAGGGGGCTAGGGACACCCCCCCGGCACAGAGCATCTCATTGTCAGTCACTCACAGTGTCCGTATTGTACAGGCCAAGTCAGCGCACTAAACAAGCCCGCTTCCAAAGACCAGGGAAGAGCACAGGGGGCATCTGACTACATTATGTATGGGTGGGGGGGGGGGGGCCAGGGGAGCACGTGTCGCAAACCTCAGATGCAGGACTGGCCCACGACGGCGAGTCACACAAAAAAAATGTGTGGTCGCTGCCTAAAATCGGATCGCATAATTGGTCCCACTGCAGACTGACAAGCAATAACATTGACGCGGTCAATGAAGTGAACGTAGCGAAAATACCAAGTGGCCTTTTTTGGACAGCTGGAACAGGGAGCGTACCAGAAATGTGAGGAATCTTCTGTCGGCAAAGGAGCGCCCTGCACTGAAACACTCGAGCGTGAAGGGCACTTTTAACCTCTTGAAACGGACAGGAAAAATCTGCGAAAACCGCGGGTTCTGTTTTTCCAAAGGCTTGCCGCACGTTGCGCTTACCGGAGAGGGCTTTCGCACGGTTAAAAATCCTGCGCGCACCTTCCAGAACACAGGAGCCGAGAACAAAAAAAAAGAGCGGCTGCCCAGGGTCCTGCTCCCCGATCGGCGGCTCCGGGCTCGGAGGGTGCTCGGGCCTGCCTCTTTGTGGGGGGATAGGGATTTTTCAGGGTGGGTTCCTTCCATCGGGGAGTTCTATTATAAGCCCCCTTCCCTTCCTGGGCCCTGGGAGAGCTCGCCGGGGCCCCCGTGTGCATGTGCGTCTCTTTATCTGGCCGAGCAGGGGGACTCTCTCATTTGGAACAGAGGGTATTAGGAGATGTCTTTTGTGACTCCTGGGGGGGCTACTCGGAGCCCTAATAGGAGTCTTGTGCCTAGCAGTGTCCCGGGGGAGTCTAACATCACACTCCCAACCCCCCCCAAAAAAACCCTAACCCCCCTCCTCGCACACACACACACACACAACTCCCCCCTTGGTCCCCATGGGACGGAGAGTGAAACAAAGAGGGAGTTGGGCCGGTGTGGAATGGGATGGTTGAGGGGGCGCACTGTGCCCCCTGTCTTATTAGAGGGGTCGTGAACGTGTCACAATGATTAATTTGCCGAGGTGCATGGGGATACCCTAGAGCCACATTTATCCAACACTGGTGCTCCCAAATGCACACTTGCCACAAAATGGCACATTTGCATTTCCCATTAAGAAAAGAAAATATAGATATATATGCAAATAGAATCCCCCTTTTCGTTTCTGCCATTATGCTCCATCGTTTCGGACATTAACAATAGGTGACCGTTTTCCTTTTTTTGCAGCCTATTCAAACTCAGTGGGCTGCTCCTTCCCCCACCTCGCTCACTGACGGCACAAGGCCATTGTGAGACCAGCATGATGCTGCTGCGCCCAATGAGAGACGTACACACACACACACACACACACTCACAAACACTCTGTTACTCACACACACACTCTTACACACACACGCACACACATACTCACTCTTACACACTTACACACAAAGAAACACACTGTCTTACACTCACACTTATACGAATACATACTTACACACACACTCATATGCGAATACACATTCAGAAACACACTAACACACAAATAAACACACAGACCCTGTTACACACACACACACAATCTTAAACAAATGTACTTACACGCATACACTCGTACACACAGATGTGCAAATACACATTCAGAGACATATATATAAACACGCACACACATGCATGCACACATACACAGACACGCATACAAATACACATACGTGCACATACGCACATGCACACACAGAGACAGACATACACAAATGTAAACATTGACATGCACATATATACGCACACTCACATACACACACATATGAGTGCACAAACACTCACACACAGATGCACACATATACACACGTGCAGAAATGCATATATGCGCATACACACACACACACACAAAGACATGCACACTCAAACAAACACACGTGTGCACACATAAACACGCACGTGAAAGCACAGATACACACACGGACACACGCATCCGCATGCACCCACAGATGCACGCGCGACTGAAAACCCACAGACACACGTGCGCACACATATACGTGCGCACACAAATGAAAACACACGTGCACTTGAACATGCACGCACACACACTGACAGAAGGATGGGAGGTTTCAGTAACCACGCCGCTTCATTGTTGCCGTTTCCATACCAATCAGAAATGTCATCTTCTGATCTTCCATTGTCAGGCTGTGTACCTAACGGGCAAAAAAAGCACAAAAAACAGAACTTCTGGTTCTGTGTATCTCATGCGTCTCTCTATCATCCCAAGCCAGTCTACGGGAAGGGCGAGTTGCACACTCTCTGACACTAACTGACACTTCTCCTCACAACCTGCCAAGTGCTTGCCATGGAGCCTAAACCCTGACACTAAGGGCTGTCGTTTCCGATTACATTCTTAATTGAAGCCACTGTACACAATCTCTACTGTCACTCCAGATTACCCTAATGAAACCTGCATTAGGAATTGCTACCTTGAAGACCCATAATGCAGTATTCCCAGTATCTAAATCAGCATGAACAGAGGGCCCGAGGGCTGCTTGCTCTCTGACACTGACAGTAATTGTCTACGGACTGTATCTGATGCGCTCGAATAGACCGTGAGATACATTATTAGGAGATGTAGCATGTACGGTAGCATTATTGTAAAGCCATGTAGCATAGCGTAGCTTGGCATGTGACTATTCCGGACACTATTTTGGCACTATTTTACAATATGTATTCGAAGGGACTGTGCCCAAAGCTCAGATGATGATGTCATCATTAAGCCAGAAGACAACCAGCGTGTTGGCGCAGCATTTGCCTCGAGACAGAAAAGTACTTTGGTTGAAAGCATTTCAAATGAAAAGCACTAATGTTTCTGTGAGGTCTGCCAGCGTGGCCGAAAATGGCAGCAATTTTTATCCAAAATGCTTTTAGCCGAATAAAGTATTTTTGGTGTTTCCGGACAAGGGTGCACCTGTCTTGCATTCTGTATTCTCACTAAAAGCTTTCCAGCGCACTTCCTGCTGGTCCATCGGTTTTGGCTTTTATAAAACTCTTAGGCACTTAACGGAGAGACTTAACAATGTTTTGCAGGGCAGCCTAGCCATTAGAAAACGGAGCCGTTTAATTGGCTTAGGGTTTGCGGATTGATCATTTACATTTTCTAATACTGTCCAGCTCTCCACAGCCTCTACGATGTTGACCAAAAGCAGACCAAACCATGCTACAGAGTGTACCAGCAAGGGCGTGCCAACAATTTTCACACCTGCTGGCACCTGACTTGGCCATTGAGCGGATGCATTAGGATCTAACCATGGCAACACGAGCACCGGGCACACGGCAGCCCGCAGCTGCGTCCGTGGTTCACCCGTCTCACACACAGTGAAAACCCTGGTGTCGATTCAACTCTTAACGTCGTTTATACAAGTCCACATGGCCACAATCACATTTACCCTTGTCAGAGTGAAATCTGTGTCAGAGTTGATTTAGAAAGTTGTGCCGTGGCGGCCTCCCTGCTCGCCTGCGCTCGACGTGAGCAGGGCCTCGCTTCTGTTGGTCGCTCACGCGAGGCTCCTTCGTTCCACTTGCGGCGGTGGGCGAACGATTGGCCGCCTTTAGTTTGTCGGAGTGTCGGTGCAGCAGGGGATGGCGCTCTAACCAGAACCTAAACGCTTAAACCCTCCACCACCCCCCCCTACCCCCCTCAGGTTGGGATGAGTGCCAGGGGGCGTTTTAATTAAGCGAGTGAACGCAGCTAAAGGTGGTCGGTCGTGAATAAGTAACGTAAACATTCCCCGAGGCCCCCGGGCTTAAACTGCATTAAGCACACGAGTTCCCCAGTTATCACTCTGCGCAGCTGGCTACCCTTTTTTTGATCCTGAAATCTTGACCTGCATCATATGAGAAACAGTCTTTATTTAAGCAGAGGGAATCAGTTTTCTATACGCGTGGTTACCGTAAAATATCTTTCCAAAACCAAAGGCCCAAATTGCCTTTGCTTTTTTTTTTATTGTCTCCAGTTCTTCAGAAATACTGTGTTCACCGGATTTCACATGCTGAGCACACAAAATATTTACTACCTATCAATGTAACACAATACACCTGCCAGTCCAATTTATGTGCCTCAAATGCGTTGCGATGCATGATAAAAAAACCCACAGCGCATCGGGGCGAGCCGAACCGCTGCCGTAAATCAGATTCCCTAGATTGAAGCATTTCTACAAAACGCCAACGCTGGCCCCATTCAGATCTGCTGACCTCTCATTTACATTCCTGCCCATTCTATCTCTGAGCTACAGCTGTCTTTGCTTGGGCTCAGGAAAAAAAAAAACCCTTTAATTAACAGGATAAATCCTGACTTGTCAAAGCATCTCAGTGTCGTTTGAGAGAAACAAAAGCAGATTCGGTGCTGAGCTGTTGAAGAAGCTTGTCGGGGGAATTTGAGATATTATTATATCATGATGTTATTTCATAATTTCATAATATTTAGTCATGAATATATAAGTCATGAAAGTGTATCTGTGAACAAAAGTATACATAATGCATACTGCATATGGTCCGAGATGAGTGGATTTAAAACTTCAATGTAAAGGCTGACAAAGAAATGATATCTGAAGTATATCGGAATGGTTCTTTTGTAGTTAAATTCTTGTGATTGCAGCCTTTATTATGTGTGTGTGTGCCCGCACGTGTGTGTGTGCGAATGTGTGTGTGGGCATGTGTGTGTGGGTGTGTGTGTGTGTGTGTGTGGGCATGTGTATGTGTGCTGTGTGTGTGTATGTGTGTTGGGGGGGTATGACTAATCCTATTTGATAAAGCCACAAAGATGGAATGGGTGATTATTGATTATGTTTCTTATTAAAACAACCTTGCCCTTGGAGTATGACGACAGTGTTTGGGGCCCTCAAAGAGTGACGTGTGGTGCGCAGAGCGGCTGAAAGAGCGAAAAGCAGGTTGGCGTCCGTGACCCGCTGGAGTCATCCTCATATGGTTGAAGTGAGCAAACACAAGGACAGCCAGAGTAATTACTGCGACCCCGGCAACCCACCAAAAGGAACATTGACACATTGTTTCTCCAGCGTGAGACAGTGTTATTTACACTCACTAATGACTGGCTTTTGGAAATACACCAGAATACAGGGTAAAGGACCGCGCTCGCTCTCTCTCCCACCTTGGCAAGGGTTCAGCTTTCCGCCTGTGGTCTAATGATGGATATTCTCTGTTTTCCTCATTGAATTCTTTACCTTCTATGCTTGGCTGTTAATTGAATTAGGCCGTCCGTATTACAACTTGTCCTGTTTTCCCATTAGTCGAGGGCGTGTAAACCAACCCCTCTCCTCCTCTGGCCCGCTTGCGAGAGGTTCTTTAAATCGGCAGGACCGTCTTCAAAATGCAAGGTGATCCTCGGTGTGTATCAGAGAAAGGATCCTTCAGAGGAAAAACGTATATTACCATTGCCATAGGGCTGAAAGCCTAGTCGACCTTGACCTTCAAACTCAATTTGGCTATTAGGACTGACCCCCCAGCACCCCTGGGGATGTAAAAGCCTGACGGTTTTGACCCATGACCCCATTTCTTAACTAGGCCTAGGTGCCAAAGTGACCTTTTGACCCAGGAAGCCTTTGGAGGTTGCCATGGCAGCCTCGGATTTACTGAAGATTGGCAGGCACTTCTCTTTATGTAAATAATACATTTTAAAAAATGGAAAAAAACTGCTGTTGTCAACGCAGGCCAGACTGAATGAGCAGAGGATGCCTTTTCTTTCATGTGAATGTCACACTTACCTTTAAGTTAATAAAAAAAAGCAATATGCAAGGATGCGTCCAACAAATATGTTAGTTGCATTATTGTAAAGTACTGTTTGCATCATGAAAACAACCACAGATTTCTGAGGAGGAATTCATTAGTGCCACCACTTAAGCGTTTCCGCATTTTCCATGGATATTTCTTGAACTATTGAACCACTTAAAGTGACTTTCATAGTGTGATACAGAATACATGTCATTTTCTCAACGTCTTACATTGGTAAAAATGAAACTGTTTGGTCATGGGGGATCTTTGGAATGTGTTGAGAATCTATTATAAATACGAATAATATTGATATTAGCTGAAACCGCTATCTACTGCTTCAGAAATATTGATGAGAAACACAATTTTTAAGTACCACAGTTATGTCAGATCCCTGAACATCCACATTTCTCATTCATACTGTCAGCTGTAGTCACTCTCTCTAAATATCTTTCTTTTTTCTTTCCTTAGATGTAAATATATCCGTTCTTTCTATTTCTTTCTTATATATACTTTCTCTTTCTTTCTTAGATGTATATAGATTTACGTGGTTTTATAGATTTTTAGATTTATAGATTTGTGAAAGGAAGTGAGGAACACAAGATGCTCTCTATTTCAATATGTTTTACAGCTGTCTCCCTCTCTCAATTCAAATTAAAATCAGCTGTATTGGCATGACATATGCGAGGTGCTATATCCCCAAAGCACATAAATAACGATAACTGCGAAATCAATAACTAATATTAATACTGGGGGTTGATTCTTTAATAAATCAAATAAAACAATAATGATAATAGAAGAGCTTAGAACTGAACTGAATTTTTGGTTTTAAAAAAAGGTACTAATATTACTTTTTTAACATTGTAAGACTAACATAGATGTAATACTAAACAAGGCTATTATACGGGGTTTGAAAGTTATAAAGCCTGACATCTCAAAAGCCACTGGCTCTCGACTATAGAACATAAAGGAACTGACTTGTTTTAGGGTGATGTGATGCCTTCAGTTGCCTGCTCACATCTCTCTAATCCCTTTCTCTCTCTCTCTCTCTCTCTCTCTCTCTCTCTCTCCCTCCCTCCCTCTCTCTCTCTCTCTCTCTCTCCCCCTCCAGCGGAACCCCTGGTCCAGGTGGATGGGAAGCCTAGCTGCTGCTTCTTCAAGTTCAGCCCCAAGCTGATGTTCACCAAAGTGCTGAAGGCCCAGCTGTGGGTGTACCTGCGCCCGCTCCAGCAGACCTCCACCGTCTACCTGCAGATTCTGCGGCTGAAGCCTGTGACCGAGCAGGGCAGCCGGCACATCCGGATCCGCTCGCTCAAGATCGAGCTCAACTCCCGCGTGGGCCACTGGCAGAGCATCGACTTCAAGCACGTGCTGCAGCACTGGTTCAAGCAGCCACACACCAACTGGGGCATCGACATCAACGCCTTCGACGAGAGCGGCAACGACCTGGCCGTCACCTCTCTAAGACCCGGCGAGGAAGGACTGGTAAGGACCCTTAGACCTATCTCCGCCCCCCTCCAAAGGCCCAAATTGACCCTTAGACCTATATCAGCACCCCTCCCCTGGCCAAAATGTACCCTTAGACCAATCTCAACGGCCCTCCCAAGGCCCAAGCTTATCCCTAGACCTAGCTCAGTCCCCCCCCAGGCCAAAATGTATCTCCCCATATTATAAGAATATTTGAACGTTAAGACAGACCATTCAGGTCATCTAGGCTCATCATGCACATGATAGCTTTCAAACTGTTCTGCAACCGGTTTTGCATTAGAGAATGTTAAAGGGTCTATTGCCCTATTGAGCTCTATTCATGTTGCTGTAGTGCAGTTATTCATGATAATATATGTCAAAAATATGTGGCGACATTCATTGCATGAACTCAGAAACGTTAAAGTAACTGAAGTGGAGAAGCATTCCCATGCACATGCTCAACACACACACACACACACACACACACACACACACACACACACACACACACACACACACACACACACACACACACACACACACACACACACACACACACACACACACACACACACACACACACACAGAGCAAGCAGGCTGAGAGAAACCCAGCTAGTTCTTGTGATAGCCAATGTGCCTCCAGCCTACAAATCTGAGTGTACATTTATGGAAAACAAGAATGTAAAGAGCAATCAGACTGCTTTGTACAGGAATAAGTATGTTTAGACAAAATGCAGGTTGGTAATGAAGGGAAGGACCAAAACTATCCGCAGATAAACAATTGTGTTCATAATTCTGAAAATAAACATGAACCGTGAGCTAACATATAACAATAAACTAACTATAAATTAGCGAAATTCTTCTAAATTGCACAAATCTGCATTTTTAGCTACTTATTTTGATTTGCAATCAAAGAAGGCTTTTTTATAAGAAGGCTCAGAGAAAATTCGCAGACTTGAAGTGTTATGATATGACAGGTTCTTTAGACCAGTGGCTGCCATTGAGCCTGCCATTGTGGCATCGGACCTTAGCCACTTACTTTGGCATTTCTGTGCCACCACACATGGCTCTGACACTGGGTTTGCACTTCTGCAGCATGTCCGGGAAAAATCCCTGCATGGCAGAACATGGCAGCTTTCTTTCTTTTTTTTCCAACAAAAGGAAAAAGATCAGAGGCTTGGACTAACCCAAAAAGGGGCTCTTTCTAGCCTGTTTTTCTAGCATTTGCTACAACAAAAGGGACCAAAGCTGACATGTTTGACCCCATGAGCCATTCATCCTGTTTCTTCTGCAGGGGCATGCTGCAATAAGCTGGTGTTCGAGTCCAGCTCTTTTCTTTGTGAAGAGAAGAGGTTTTATACCATGTTTGTGGACCAAAGAAAAACTCTGGGACCTAAGTGCAAGGGTCAAGGTTAAGGTAGCCCTAAAGAATGACCTCAGAGGTCAAAGGTCACCATAGCCTGCATTATTGTGGACCATTTAATTATCAGAGGTGTTAGGTCTAACTCCTTCATACTCAAACTTTTCAAAGCTCTCTGAGCTGTCAAATACTCTAAATTCAGCATTTTTTGAAAAACCAAGAACAATGACTCTTAATATGAACGGGATACTCCAATATTAATCAAAATCAGTAACTCAATCAAAATGTTGATTTGCCCAAATTGGGTTATGTCCAAAAAGTGTCATCAGTATTTTTGTTTCTCATATTGTAAACACAGAAATTGTGCCTTATATTTTCAAAGGCTACCACAAGGGTGGTTTAAAGGGTGATACTGGCTGAACATTCAGACAATGGAATATTTTGTACATTTACAACATCTTCATAATGAATTACCACACTATTATAGTAAGAGATGCTAGTTTCTATGTTCAAGCTGATTTTAAGCTTAATTTCTCCGTGGTCTGTGGGTCAAACGTCAAATTGTGTACGTTTCATCTATGTGTCATGGAGAATTGTTTCCTCAATTTGATTCAAATCTGTTCGCTTCTTTTTCTGTTCTAACTGGATGAAAAAATGCACTTTAAATACTGTCTTTGCACACATAGAACTCAATTAAAGTAGTAAGTACTCATCGAAAGTTCACAATGTAATATTTAGTAGTATTAATGGCTACTTCTTTTTTGTGAAACCGTAATTCAAGATACAATCGTTTTATTATTATTTTTATTATTCATGTGGTCATTATTATGTCCAAGGAAGTTTTCTGAAAATTTGAACTGATTTGGTAGCAGGTTCTGGCTCATCATTCCATAATTGCTGTTCCTAGCTCTTCAACTGCTGCTGATACCAACTGCCAACTCACAACAGAACAAAACTAATTTCCGAAGTATGCCTGGGATTTAAAGTTTGCTTGATGTTGCTGTTTAACTAGCTACTTAATTAGGTCTGTGTTTTAGTTCTGTTTTATATAAGGTAGCTAGCTAGCTTAAAGTTAAATAGGTAGCTAACATAAAGATGGTAGCCATAGCTAGGTTTGGTAGAGTGGCATCAGAAATACCAGGTCATTGAAACTTACCTGCTTAACTTTGGAAACTAACCAGCTGCCAAACTAGTCTCCGTTTAACATAGGTAGAATAGCTAGGGAAACTTGAAAACTGGCACATTAGCATTGTCGACCTTCTATTAAATTAATAGCTAGCTATGTAAGATACAAGATATGGAAACACTTCCTGTGCTTTTTAGCTTGTTAAGTCTTTGATTACACAGTGAGCAGATCTACTGCTAATTCAATATGTTTTACCAAAAGTCATGCATTACATCTAGCATGGTTAGCTAGCTACATCTTGTCAATAATTTTCCAATACATTTATTATGTCAAATAGTTTTGTAATACATTTATGGCTTAGATGCAAAATAAAGTGAATTGCTTTTAAACTGTTGACCGTTCCCTCTAAATGGAAGTGGGGCCGTATTGGATCACCTGCAGCATACACAGAAGAAGTTTAAGCCTAGGATTTAAATCACTGGACATCTGAACTCTTTGGCAGCTGTGAATGTTCCCACTGTGCCACTTCACTGCCCTTCCTTTGGAAAGTTAAAACCATAGGCTATGTGCGTTATCTAATACCCATGTCAGATGTCAAACTACATGTATGTAGGTCACCAGAACTCGTCTCAGACATCCCTGCAAATTGTTCACTTCAATCACTATTTTTTTTACACAAACATTGACATAACAGTATAAAAAACAATGGAAATCGGATAATAGGTTTTTTTTTGGAGAAAGAGAGAGAGACATTTTGAACCCTGAGCAACCCAGCCCTCTGACCTGCAATGTGGTGAGCACAATATGTCTGAAATGAAGCCAAGTATGGTACAGAACAATTTTGAAAAGCAGCATGTGTTGGAAAGCACTGTCATGACTTACGTCAAGTAAGAATGCCATGGATCTACTGCTTGAGTTTCCCTGTTTTCTCAGCTTTGTCAACTCCGTACAGTCACTTAAAGGGCAGTTATTTGGAATATGTAACATATTAATTCCCAGTGGGACCACATACAGTGGGTATAAAAAGTATTCACCCCCATTGGCATTTTTCATATTTTATTTTCTTACCTTATGGAATCAAAATTGATTTAATTGGGATTTCTTGCCACTGATCAACACAAAACACAAAATGTCAAATAATTGTTTAAAAAGAAATCTAAAGCTTTTTCTTAATTACAAATAAAAGAACAGACAATAATTTATTGCATAAGCATTCACACCCCTTGACTTAATACTTGGTAGAAGAACATTTAGCTGTAATAACAGCTTTGAGTAAGTCTCTACCAACTTTGCACACCTAGAAACTGCAATTTTTGCCCATTCTTCTTTACGAAATTGCTCAAGCTCCATCAGGTTGGAAGGGGACTGTTGGTGAACAGCAATTTTCCACAGATTCTCAATGAGATTGAGGTCTGGACTTTGACTGGCCCACTCCAGGACATAGATTATTTTTAAAAACCACTCCAATGTGGCTTTTGCTGTATGCTTTGAGTCATTGTCCCAGGTCTCTTGCAGACTACAGCAGGTTTTCCTCCAAGATTTGCTTATATCTTGCTCCATCTGTCTATTTTGACAAGTTTTCCAGTCCCTGAAGCAGAGAAGCATCCCCATAGTATTAGTCTCCGACCACCATGTTTCATGGTAGGGATAGTGTTCTTGGGAAAAATCTGACCATAGAATCTTCCTCCACTTGCTTTGAGCATCTCCCACAAACTCTCGGTGAAATTTCAGGTCAGTTTTCTTCAACAATGGGTTTATTTTAGCCACCCTCCCATAAAGTGCAGATTATTGTTGTCCCATGGACAGTTTCTCCCATCTCTGCCATGGAAGACTGTAACGGTGTCAGATTTCCCATAGGCCTCTTCGGTGGCCTCCCTAACAATTTCCCTTCTTGCATAGATGATCAGTTTTAAAGGACGGCCTGTTCTAGGCAAATTCACGGTTTTACATTCACAGCCATATTCTCTATATTTCTTTGTGATGGACTTAATGGTGCTCTATGGGATATTCAAAGTCTTTGAAATTCTTTGAAGTCATTCCCCTGATTGGTGCTTTTGAATAACCTTTTCTCTGATTTTCTTTGAATGTTCTTTGGTCTTCATGATGAAGTTCTTGTTTGGAAATGCATTGACCAACCGTGGGACCTCTCACAGACAGCTGTATTTAATTTGAAATCATTTGAAACACCTTAATTGTACACAGCACACTCCAATCAAATAATTATGTGACCTCTGAAGACAATTGATTGCACCAGAGGTTATTAGGTGTGTCTTAGAAAAAGGGGTGAATACTTATGGAATCAATTATTGTCTGTTTCTATTTATAATTAATTAAGTATTTTGTGTTAATCAGTGGCAAGAAATCCCAATTAATCCCGTTTTGATTCCATGAAGTAATTAAATGAAATGTCAAAAATGACTAAGGGGGTGAATACTGTTTATACCCACTGTGTACTGAAAATGCCAGTAGCTCTCTTGTGTTTGTAGTGTTACGTGAAGGAAATAAAGAGGATCATAAAACTAACAGTGAATTACTTGTTAGCGGACAGTGGTAGATACCCAGCAGTACGCTAGTTTAGAAGCTTGACCCCTTGTCTAGCTTGTAATATTTTTGATGCTTCATTCATGAACTTGATAATGGCAAATACTTTGTGTACAATTACTAAGTCATAATTATGTTGTAATTTATGGAAAATCTGAGAAAATGTACATTCTTGGGAGACATGTTAATCGTGTGTTGTCGTTCCTTTTAAGTATTCTTCATAACATGCTTCATAGAGCATACCATTAAAATGGTAAAATTCTAATTGTATATGATGTTGTGATATATCATCATATGTCATTGTGATATGATGTTACCCATCACCCTAATCATTACTACGGTAAAGGCCATCTACTACACCGCTATTGAACACAGAGCAATACAGGCAGAATGTTTATTTTCTTAAATTTCAGACACAATACTAAAAGCTTTTAAACGTCATTGCATTTCTAGGATAGAGATCAGAATTAGAATACGGTGCTCCCAAGTGGCTCAGTTGGTAAAGGAACTCACTGTGAGTGCAGGCTGAGACCTATGGCCCAAACATCTTAAGTTTTGAGTGTGGGCTATATCGTTAACTGACTATGACTCAGAGTTTGCAGTGGTGGTTTCCCAGGTTACAACTGCGTTTTATTTCCCCATAGATGCTTACCAGGTGCCTACAGGTTACCAGTTGTTGTCAGTGAGAAACATGCCTCTCCTGTGATTGGTGGTAACTCTCCTGTAGCCCACTGTGTGGCTTCTATTGTGATAAATAGTGCAGTGTTCCTTGCGTGGGTGCAGGTACATAGTACAGTTGGTTATTCGGTGATTCACAGTGATTCAGAGAAAATAAAGAGAGAAATTATTATTACATTTGGTATTTTGTATTATATATTATATATTACATAACCTATATTGACAAAGCAGTTGTGGGGGCTGAAAAGCTGTGACATAGGGTTAATGTGAAAAATACTGAAACAATGTAATACTGTAACAGAATGTGCATTTATGAAGCAACTGAACAAAACGAACAAAAGAACCGCCGTTAACCAAAAGAAAAAAAACATCTCCACACAAACAACATCCCCATTTGCCGTCCGCGATCCGCTCGCCACTCGCCACACGGTTTTATTCTCCTCTGTCCCTCCCTCCCCTGGTTTCCAGCAGCCTTTCCTGGAGGTGAAGGTTCTGGAGACGACCAAGCGATCGCGGCGGAACCTGGGCCTGGACTGCGACGAGCACTCCACGGAGTCGCGCTGCTGCCGCTACCCGCTGACGGTGGACTTTGAGGCCTTCGGCTGGGACTGGATAATCGCCCCCAAGAGGTACAAAGCCAACTACTGCTCGGGCCAGTGCGAGTACATGTTCATGCAGAAGTACCCCCACACCCACCTGGTGCAGCATGCCAACCCCCGTGGCTCAGCGGGGCCCTGCTGCACCCCCACCAAGATGTCGCCCATCAACATGCTCTACTTCAACGACAAGCAGCAAATCATCCACGGCAAGATCCCAGGCATGGTGGTGGACCGCTGTGGTTGTTCCTAGGCCCCCCCAACCCCCCGCGCCTTCGCCCCACCCCCCACCAGAACACCCCCGCCGCTGTCCGCCACTCGTCTTGACTGAGCTCTCCCCAAACATCATTTCCCTGCTCCGCCCCCCAACCCCCAGACCATCCAACGGACCGCCGTCGTCCCCACACCCCCACGCACATTGGAAAGAGACATAAAGTACAAATTAAATTAAACAAATGAAGGAAGGAAGATGCTTTTTCTAGATAGTCATTTTAGTTAAAAACGGGGGGGGGAAATAAGAATGACATATAAAAACATAAAGACAGGACTTTAGCAAAACCGTTAGGAATATATATTGAAGACTTTAAAGGGAGCAGCTGGAAAAGCCTAGGGTAAAGTGAAAAAAGCTATAATGTTTTTTTGTTTGGTGTTTGTAGTTTTGTGGTTGTTTTTTTCGTTTTTTTTTCATTCAAGAGTCTAAAAAAATGTCTATCGGGTTCTCAGTTAAGATTTTCAGTGATAATCTGGGTCTTGCATCCAGAATCGTGGATACATGCCCCCAAACACAAAATAGGTTGTCACACATTTGAACCCTCAGTTTATTCTTTTTTTTGTGCAGTACTGTTTTTTTCTGTAGAGAGGGGCTGCACGGTAAAATTAACCATAAATCCTCATTCATCAGATTTTAATTTAACATGATTGGGAATGGTGCGCAATTTGGTGAGCTATTTAACATGGGTGAAAGTGAAAATTGATTAAGGCACTCAAAAGGTTTTTTTTTTATAAATCCAGATTCTGAATGCACCCAGAGTTTTTTTTAAGAGACAAGATATATAAAAAACTCTTCTTTGATGTTCCTTTTCCCAATTAAATTACTCAAAACGCGTTTAATTTGTATATTTAGAGACGCTTAAGAGTTCAAAAGATTCAAAGACAATTTTTCTGCTCCCCCCTTCAGATGGGACTTGCACCTCGGTGTGAAATTCTTGGCGCCTTTTCACTGCTACTTTGATCTTCTTTTACTTGTAATCTTGTAAAAGACAAAAAAAGGAGGAAGAAAAGAAAGAGAAAGGTTTATTTCACTACCTTTTAAAAGCCAACAGGAAAGGGCGGCTGACCTGATTAGAACATTGAGGGAAACCAGAACGGCATCAACTCAAGTAACCTTTTTTATCAATCCCTTATATTGTTTAGCTTGAGCAGGAAATCAAATGGCTTAATTCTGGAAGCGTTCAGGGCGGCCTCACGTGGGGTGCCTGAATAACCCAGTGGGAGCGTGCTCACATATAGTGGAAAGAGCAGAATGTCTAAAACTATTGCCAATATCTGTTGCCAAACCCAGAATGACACTGGTGACCAGGTCCCGGTTTTACGGTTATGTGTACCAAAAGTTTTTACCATGTCATACCGCCTGTTACAGGGTTTTGAGGGCTAACTGTAGACAAAACCTGCTGTGTTCCCCAGGCCATACAAAGCCCAAACAAGAAGACACATATTTAAGCCATGTAAGGGCAAGCCCCTGTACTCTACATTCTCCTAATGAAGCGCTTTATACACCATACATGTGCCCCAATTGCACTGTGCTCGGACACGGGTCCAACTAATATTACATAGATAATGTAAAGCACGCAAGAGTTTTCTTTTGAGGGCTTCCACGTGAAAAAAAACTATAGAAGTCACATTTGACCTTTTAAATTTATTTTTTATTTTTTTATTTTTTTACACATTTCACCCAATCAAAGAAATCACTAGTCCCAGTTTTACGTTTTAGATATTAAGGTGCTAGATTTCGAAATACTGGGATAGATGAAAAGTTTTCTTCGGTTTCACATTTTAAGAGTCAGAATGTAGCTAGTATGTGGATAAATTACATGGGAGGTTACCCAAGCACATGAAAAAAAAAGTTGTTACTCTTGATTACCTTTCCCCCAAAGTTTCAGAGAATTTACATTAATATACTGTATATATTTTGTAATTGTTCAGGATTTATATGGATGTTCCTATACTATTGAATACCATTCCTCCCTTGTCCCATGTCTTTAAAATTAGCCAGCCTGGCTGTGTTAATGCATGGGGTTTCCCGTTCTCATGCTGTGCACCCACACTCGATACAGGCCCCCCTTCCCTCCCCACGTCCCTTTCACCTAGAATTCCAAGGAGAATGATGACCAAATCTGTGCATTAAATGAGCACCTCCCCCCCCCCTCCCCGCCATGTTTTCAAAGGCAGGTATGCCAGCTGGGGTGCAGGGAGTTTTAACATTACCATAATACGGGGGTGGGTGGGGGGGTGGGGGACGCAATCGACATACTCACCAGTCAGTAAAGGGAATGATTTAATCCACGTTGGGTCAGTTTGGAGATATTGTCAATGGTGTGCATAAGAATGTAACTCATTGTCGTTGCTAGTGTAGAAAAATATATTGAGTAAACATTGAAAAAGACCCGGCCCATAAGGTATGGTGAACATTTGAAGTGCTTGAACAACGTGAAGATTTGAAAGCTGAAGTCTGTCTCCCGGATATCCGAGCGACGATATCCCTTGTTGGAAACGAAAGCACTATGCTGTTGGATAAAGGAAGAGCCTTCGGACATTATATATAAATAATATATATGATTTAAAAAGGGGTACAAAAATCCTTTCTGGGCACTCTACCTTACCAACAATAAATTTTGCACTATGGGAAGTTAATGCCGAGAGGAGTCGTGTTATGGTTTTGTGTTTGTATTTTACCTTATTGAGCACAAGAGCTTGACCATGGATTTTAAATTAAGAAAAAAAAACTGTCTAAGCTTCTGGCAACACACAGTGTGGATAAATTAGTGAGTCCATTTCCTCTTTTGTTACTGCCATGCTTTTCTACTCAATTCATCTGAAGCGGAAGCCTGATCCCCAACCCCACCCCACTCCCACCCCCCCACCCCCCTTTCAGCCCGTCACATGACCTGAAGATGCAAATGTCCTGGATCCATTGGCCCCAGAGATGCCACACTTTGTTTGGAAACGAGCCCTGAGCTGTCATGAATCCGGACTGAGGAATACGCAACGCTTTAACAGGAAGTACCCCCCCACTCCCACCCCAACCTCCTATCTTACCCTTCATCCTCGAGTGTGAGTTGAAATGACATCTCTGATCTGTGAATGCAAGGGACTTGTCTTGATTGTCTTAGACAGATTTTTGCCTTTTTTGTGTTTAATATGAAATACCTATGATTTATATATGGGAAGTGAACCCAGGTGTTGTCAGCCAAAGTTGGAGGAGAAAATATGTTTGTGTACTGTATCTCATGCATTGACGAATTAGAATGCTGTTTGCTGATCCACTCCACAGAAGAAAAAACAAGGTTAAACAACGTGGTGCCATCCACCCAAAACAAGACATCTGGCTAACCTTTTACTCCAAAACAAGAAAAATATATATTAATATCAAAGTAATATCTACCTCACTAAACCATTATTCAACCTTGCGCCATTGAATTTGAGAACAGGTTTTTGACATTTTTGCCGTTGACATATGAAACTATATGCATATTTACCCAAGATTTGACCCCCAAATTAGGCTTTAATCCTGCTCTCAAGACTACTGGAGAAACTGGACAATTGAATTCACAAGTGTTCTGAGAGGACTACTGAATTAAATACCTGAACACATAAGCTAAGAAGCAAACATATTGTGCTCTTTGGATCTTTGCTTAACACTGGTTGATGTCATTCATAAAATTACATCTTTTTTGAAATTTCTTTGTATGTATACTTTGTATGTGTGAGAGTGTGTTCATATATATACAGTATGAGAGAGGAATTACTCCTCTGTGTAAATAGAACCCAAATGTTCACATTTTATTGTTCTCAGAGTGGTTCTCCGCTTCCAGTACCCCTTTTCTTTTTTGTTTCCCCTCCATGTTGTGCAGAGAAGATTCATCCCACGTGCAGTACGATGGTTGTGTATATGATAACTGTTCTATTGGTTTTTTTCTCTCTTTTTGTTGCTTGTTCAGCCCTTTTCTTTTTGTACAATAAATCATTTATTTAGCCTAAGCAATGCATGGCCTCGTTTTTACTTTGTTTTGGTTTTCAAGTTGTTTCAAGTTGTCATTCATTCTCATAGTTCCCTTTTTGTTTGTTGGGCTGGTTGGGTATTTTTTTTGTTGTTGTTGTTTTTTTGTGTGAGAGAAACATCCAGAACTACTCTGTGTAAAATGAAGCCTATCTTCGTTCCAGGAGTTAACCTAACAGAATGAACTGGGCCAACCGGGACTGGTGGGGTGTGGCAACCGGAGGCTTGGAGTAGGAGACAGGAAATGGATTAAATCCGGAGGCTAATTGGTGGAGAGAGGGAGAGGCCTGACGTGAAGAGTTTAGTGCTGAGCAGCCATTGTTTGGATCACGTATGGGATGCAGCATGACCCAATTAATGTGTCACCTGATAGGAGGGCCTCTCATCAACCTAATTTAGGGAATCAATGGAAGACAAATGAGTCTGGAGACGGAGCTCTTTACTAATGCAAATTAACTGAGACCACCCACCACAGCTCAGAGAAGCCTGACGCCAATGATGACATAAACGGGGGTGGGGGGGGCACCAACCTCCGGCCCCCTACAAACACTCACATACACACACAAGTACACGCACGCACGCAGCCTCGCACATTCTCCTCCAACTATTTCTGCTCCACAGATCACTAAATACTGCGGACTGACCGTTCAGCGCTACAGGAGACTCCTCAGTCCACGTAGTTTTCCAAGAAAAGCATTGAGAACTTGCATAGAGGAGAGTGAGCGAGAGGGGAGAAGAGGGAAAAAGTTCATCGTTCTCAACCCTTTTTTTTTTTTCCCCCGAGCCCCGTGCTCGAGAGGAGCAATTTTTATTTATTTATTTTTCGGCCTCCATAGTTACCATGCTTCTGTGGGAAAAGTTGGCACGCAGCCTCGGGGCTGTACACCAGCCAAAACCCCCCGCCGCTCCAAGCTTGCTTAAACTAGAAGGCAGTCATCAGCGATTTATAGAGCGGTGCCAGGGTTTCAGTGCTCTAGGCACTCTGACACCTATCATCTCCATTTTCCACGGCCATTTACATCGCATGCCCTTTCCCGCCATGCAGCACGCTGAGGAACGATAGCACAGAGCAAGCGTGGAGGCATCGTCGTGAAAACCAACCAAGATGTGCGGTGTCAATATGCGGTGTGTGATACAATTAGCACTGGCCAATCAAAACATTGGTAAAATCATGTTGCTTCAAATGGCATCTTAGACTGTTGTCTGTTCATGTAATTTTAATTAAATCATGTATATCTGATTTTAGACAGAAATAATTGTTCTCTGTTAAATGTCAGGAAGGGTTTGAAAAGTACTTCTAGGAAAAGTGCTTAGACATACTAAGCACATACCAAGTAAATGGTGCTGACAAGGCTGGCCTATAAACGGTCGGAATGTCCAACTGAACGCTTCCCTGGGTTTTTATTTCACTGGGGGCCCTTCAAAGTCATTAGATAAACTATAAAAAGCATTCATCTTGACACTGTTAAACATCTGTTAAGGAGGGCTTGTTTCAGTGGGACCTGCCGAATCTGAAAGGGAGTGATTTTAGACGCATCTCCCTTTCTTTAAGAGACGAAGAAAAGAAAATGGAAGCAAGTGCTGTCATAAAAGACTGGAACTGGAGGGGGGGTTGGGAGGGGAGTGACTGTTTATGATGGCAGTAATAGCCGTAAAAAGTGAGGAGTGGTCCAGATTTGGAAGGCTGGGGGGTTGCGTTCAATAGCTTTGATTCCTCATAAACACCTTTGTCTACGGCTCAACAGCCTGACAATTTTCAAGGGGTGCAGGAGGCCTACCAGGATAGGAAAACTGCATCTTTTTTGAAACACACGTTTTTAACCCAGATTTTTCTCCCACTCAATTTGGAACGTCAGATTGTATTTGTCGGCCCGTCTCATCGCTGTCCCGTTGTTTCCTTCGAAGTGCGCCCTGTCAGCCGTCAATCCTTTCCTGTCCACAGCCCCCCCCGGTTGAGCTGCACAGTCATTGGGGTCAGCGGAGTACACATCACGCACAGCGGGTGCACGCAGTCTGCGGGACCAGAGGAGTCGAGGGTACAAGATGAGAGGCGGACAATCCCCCTCCTTCCTTGGGTGACACTACGGGCCAATCGCGGCCCCGCTCCGAAGGGTTGCTGGCGACAGTCGGCACTAGCATGCTCTGGATTCCAGACAAACATTCACACATCCACACACTGGAGCGGTGTCATGCAGCAGCCCCTGCACCTCCATTTTTGTGCACTGTTCTTTCCGTATAGGATGAATACAACTTTACAAATATCATATTTACAATAGACAATGCCGGTTTCACTGTCTACAGTGAAATTACCTGAGTAAGGTACTTGCAAGTCATATCAGTCTCTGCCTGGTCTTGCCTATTTATGTAAAAAAACAAAAAACAAACTGGATTTGAATAGGAGCCGATCTGTTTGACAAATATCAAATACTGCAACTCAAACATAACATTCTTTCATTTTTAACATTGTGGAGCTCAGCTTTAAAAGTAGCAAAAACTGTTATAAAAATAAATAAAAATAGTTCAGAATAGCATGTCCATCCACAATGAAAAGCAACACTTAGTGCTTACAAAAAAGTGAGATGCCTCATCCACAGGGCATGAGTGGTCACTGAATGGTTTGATGTGCATAAAGACGATGTAAACCACATGCCATGGCTGGCTCAGTCACAGAGACAGCGCTTCTTATCACCATCAACAAAACACCAAATTATGGAATTTCTTGTGGAAGAATGATGTTGCATCCCTCCAATAGTGTTCCAGAGTTGTAGAATCTGTGCCAAGGTGCATTGAAGCTGTTCTGGTGTCTTGTGGTGGCCCAATCCCCAATTAAGACACTTTATGTTGGCGTTTCCTTTATTTTGGCAGTTACCTCTATGTACCCACTGGTAGCATGCTTGAAATTGCATGCAAAAATTACCTCTGGTTTAATTATGTGGTTAATTAGAAAAGTATGCTGAAAGCGGTCTCACTAATTTGAACATGTCACATTACCACTACTCTGTTCTTGTGAGCTTTTTGAGCAACTGACTTTTATAGATGCATACACTCCCTATTTAAGAATCAGAACTATTTTACAGTGCCCATAATGAAGTGTTTGTTTTTTTGGACTCCAGTATGACCATAGACATATGTGGAATCTTGGGTCAGTTGTTTTCAACTGTTATTTAAAAGTAAAACTCCAGGGAAAGCGGGTGTTCTGGCTGACATCGTTTCCTGGAAGACTTCAAATTAGTTTCAAGTACTGGGTAGTTATGCATGCTAAATAGTATTGTGACACGGTACCAGGTGTGGTCACCAGTCAGGTGGTGATTGAAGAAGACCAGACACACAAAAGCACTCGGAATTGGCCAGTCGGAAAACAAAGGTTTGCGCTGGACCAAAACAAATGAGGGTATCAAAAGTCGACCATCTAGCATGTCCATCAAGGCCGTAACCATGGAGTCAACATTGGGGGGGACATTTAAAAAAAAATATCAGCTAGGCTATATATTGGGGGACATTTTGAGCATATCTGAATATTGGGGGGGATGTGTCCCCCCCAATATATATGGTAATTTCGGCCTTGATGTCCATGCAGTCTTCTCCCGAAAAGAATGGCAAACAGTGCCTTTATAACAGGCCTGATGAAGACAATGAGCAACAACTGGACTGATTATCAACCTCAGGTGTGAGTGCCTGTAGTTTCAGGCACCTGGTGTTTCAGGGCTGCTGCTTTCTATGCTCCTGAAAGTCTCCCAGGCTTTAGGTTAAAAAAACAGGAAGCTGACAACAGCTAAAGAAGAGTAGTAGCTCTCTCTACCTCTCCCACCCCGTCATAGGTCTTTATAAGCTAAACTGTTTCTAACACAAGGGACAAGTCTGTGGGCCTATAAGTATACCAAACAGTGCTTGTTATAAAGTAAGGTTTTTTTGGGCCAGTGACAAACTTTATCTTGACTGGACAAACTAGCTAATCGATAACCATTTTGCCACACCTGACACTATGCTAATCTTATTCATTTCACTAAATACAATTAATCTTACCAAATTACAATGAAGCAGGTGGCAGTGTAGAGGGACACAAACAGCTCAGTAAATGGCATCAATTCTGTGTCATTTTCAAGGGGAGAAAAATGGTCCTATGTCCCAGTTAATTACAACTACCAACTCACTATGCAACTTCTGATCCATTGGGAATCAATTAAATGAGCAATTGAGGATGTGATTGGCCAACTAAAAAAGGCATGGTAATGAAGCAAGAGGCCCGGGGACTGCTAGAGGTATCCCATGAGGCCCTGGGGCGAGGTCTCGTTAGAGGCAAAGGGTGTAATAAACCCTTGAGAATAAGAAATATTTCAATTTCACACCAAAATAAGGCTAAAAGCTCATGTTCAAAATGACTGAACTACATGGGGAATTCAGGCTGCTGTGCAAGTTACTTAAAGATAATGATTTACCCATCACAATAGCATTCATTACATATAAACTTGGTAAAAATGGTATGATTGACTCTGCAAACTTAATCCTTCTCTCTACAAGACAGGCTGAACATCTGTTACAAAAGTAACATCACACTTTTTTTTTTTTTTAATACGGTGACAAGCCTCACAAACTATCCCTCCCCTACTTTTGGCTCTTGGCTATGGAACCCTTAGCGTACTGTCTTGTTCATGACATCACTAGAGAGGGGAGGAGCAAACAATGTGCCTATATACAGATTATGTGGTGCTCTTTATGTCAGATCTAGCTCCATCCCTGCCATAGGCTTGAAACAATAATGGGCAATTTAGTCAGTTCTCTGGCTACAGAAAATGTAAAAATAAGGGTGAATTACCCCGTGGGCTCAGGGGTTAAGGCTCAAAACAAGTTTAAATATCTTGGAATAACTATTACACACACTGATTTTTTTTAAAAGGGGAACGCATTTCTATAGTTGGATAAACTTAGGTTTGATTTTTTAAATTTTTTTAATCATCTCATGGTTGCTCCAGTACGCCAGAACTGATCTTAAATAGGATTTAAGCTTATATTAAATATGATTTCCTCAATGAAGAATGGGAACAGGCACTTTCCAGAATTCACTCCTCCTCCATTTGTGTTCATCGTGGTTTGATTCATTTGAAATTCCTCCATCGCATACTAGTCCAAAACAAAACTGGCAAAAAATCAAGCTAGCCATTGATCCCATGTGCGACACATGCCGTCAGGTAGTGATGAGAGATTGAGGTACCATGACACAGAAGATTGACATGAGCTGTCAATCACTGCCATGTTTGAACCAATCAAAGAGTTTTGCTCTTAATAAATCACAATGATTGGTTCAGATCAGTGAGTTTCTGGTAGCTTGACGCATTTTGATGACATATCTCATCACAACAGTCAGGCCACAAATGCTTACATAAATAGTTAAAAATGGCTGCACATGGAAAGACTTCTAGCATTCTACATGCCTACATGACTTCATGATAAAATAATTGCTGTAATTGACATTGTCTGAAGTCAAAAACAAATTAGAAACAATAAAAACATTGTTTTGCCCTTTCACAAGAATTCCTTGATTATTGCACATTCTTAACCTTTTTCATCAGTTACATTGTCATACACAAATGTTATTATGCAGCAATTTCAGAAAGCATTACCCTAAAAAAATCTATTCCAAACAGGGCAGTCTCTAGAAGAGTAATACTTAACATTGTCTTTCTTACCTAAGTTAGTTGAGCATTTAAGATTAGCAAAGCAAAAATTAGCAAACTAAAATTATGCCATTAGAATAAAATGTTGTCATTCTGACAAATGTGAGTATGGCATATTTTTCATGATCTCATAAAACCTACATTTAGCTAGCCACCACTTCTCAAAACGCTGTGTTTAGTAATAAAAGATGTGTCACACCGTACCATTGTTTATATGACTAAGTAATTACAAAATAAGCACTTAAGCATGTGTTCATTCCTTCAGAAATAAATTAGTGCTGGCAGTGAATACCTTTGAAATTAATTCACAAATTATATTAACAGACCTGTAAATAAATCAGCTAGTTTACACATGTTGTCATAACAACCCTTGTAAAGTTAAGTTTGTGTGACCCTTCAGCAAGTCCACAGCTGGTCTCTGCAGCCACACTATGCAGAACTTGTAAGTTAAATGTCTGTGATGAACAAACCACGCTCGCTTAACAGCTAAACAGCCCAAAAGATGTTTGACAAACACTGACTTTTTACTTTTATTTTTACAAAAGTTTATTTTTATTTTTATTTTTAAACAGCCTCTGTCAGTGTTTGTTCCTGTTGGACTAAAACCAAACGTGTTCATGTCCTCTTCACAGTCATAATTAAAGCATATGTGTGAACCAATGCACAAATAACAGAGCTTGGCGAATTAAAATGAATTATGATTAGTAAATCATTGCCAGATGCAATTTGTGAGTTTAAATGGAAGATTTTTGATGTGTTCAGTGCAGTGCAGTTGTCTCATGTTAAAGTGGAATCACGCACATCTAGGTTAATATGAAAAAAAAAAAAATACAAACAATATTTGAAAAATGTGGAATCACCTTTAATTTACAAACTGTTACAGGGTTAATTCCCAGAGTAAATCCAAGAACTGCATTTATGAGAACACCACAATGCATTTAAAAATACAAAGCAAAAACATTTCTTAAAAAATGTAGAAGAAATACTTTTTTTTTCTTTTTTTTTTTGTTCTTTTTTTTTTTTTTTAAACATTTCCAAATCGTTCGGCCCTTTTTCGCTTCTTTGCCTAGAACATGGAGGGGGGGAGGAACTTAATTAGTCAATTAAATAAATCTTGTCCATCAACTCCAAACTATATCATCACGTTTACTGCGTTCACTTACTTGCTTTTACCCTGGTCTCTATCCCAACTCGGCTCATCTTCAACCTTGAAGTGATGTCTCCCTGCACTTCCTCAAAGCTTAACGGGTGCCTCTCCGGTCAAAATTCACCTCTTCAACAATTCCCAAGAGTCACTTCACTGCCAATGCTTGACCCTTTGCACTTCTCTGAGCTTCTAGAAGGCAAGTGCCCTTCACATCCCTACACTTTAGCCCTCCGTTCGCTTTGCGCTTGTCTCCCAGCGCTACTCTTGCACTGCCTACGATTTCTCCCAAGAAGAGCTACGTCTCTTGGTCTGGGTATTGTCATATTCGCGACAGTTCACTCGTGGAAAACTGTAGAACCGTACCTCTGAGTCGTCCGGGCTGGCTGCAGCGGCGCTGGTGACGATGCCGAACCTCTCCTTTCTCTTTTTCAGCTTCTCCACGTCCTCAACCTGTAACGAGAGAGAGAGAAGCAACCTGCGGTCAGCTGTTTGGCGGGTACACACGTGACAACCGCCAAAAAACAAGCCGGGGGAAAATGCACTCGTCGTGGTCAGCTTCAGGGATGAGAATCGGGGAGGAGGGGGGGCTTGGGACAACATGTGGCGTGAGATCGATCAAGTTGTGCAGTGCAACAGGCGGCCGGGTTCAAGGTTACACGAGGACAGAACTTTTCTACACGCACACTGAGTTCTGGCAAGAGGCTGCCAACACGGGAAAAACTGACAGATTCCAGGTCACTGGTTGCACTTCCAACAACATGACCCCCACCCCCAGCTCCATACCCAACACCTACCTCCCCAGCAGAGGAACAAGAATGAAGGATGCCAAACAACAGCTGTAACGCAGTTGAATGTTCATCCATAAGGGTTTCCTTTCAGGCACTTGCTTTTTTGTACACTTACATTTCTACCGCTCCACACAACAGACGATCTCTGTCCCAAATCTACAAAGGATCCTGGAATGTAAACCAACCTCAGGCCAATGGTTGTTCTAAAAACCTGCACAAATTGTGAGCCACAAAGGATTTTGGAGTAATCAATAACACAGACGCAGACATACAATATATAATTATACTGGTTAAATTGTCCCGATGGTGTTTCTTGCTTGTGATCAGGCAGAGGGTTAAGACTGAATAAAAGGTAAGCATTACACAGAGCAATACTGTCATGGCCTGGCTGCAATCTTCAGATCGCACGAGAACAAAAGGAGGAACTCGTCTTGGCAGCAAACGCCACATAACTTCGAGGAATAACATGACAAAACTACCAATGCCTTATTTTCCCAACAGAAAGGGGTCCACAATGTCTTTTGGTTTTTTTTTGGAAACAGATGCCGTTTTATAGCGAGGCAATAAAAGGCTGCGATTCTTAAGCCACGCAATAACTGAAAAGCTCTGTGTGTGTCTCCATAGTTCACATGGCAAATTCTCAAAGAA
Organism: Aldrovandia affinis; assembly: GCA_029706075.1. Taxonomy (NCBI): domain Eukaryota; kingdom Metazoa; phylum Chordata; class Actinopteri; order Notacanthiformes; family Halosauridae; genus Aldrovandia; species Aldrovandia affinis. The sequence goes on along the minus strand of JAINUG010000020.1, from coordinate 4,013,667 downwards.
CAGCAGGGGTCATTGGCCCCCCCCTCCATGTCCTGCGCCGGGCTGGTGCTAGTGTTGATACAGTGCTGGCCAATCTAATTCTGAATGTCAGGGCGCCGATCCCTGGAGATCATCGGGTTCATTTCTGCTGGCCGCACTTGTTTTTTCACCGTGTTTTCTTTTCCCTAGAACAATATTCCTCCAAATCCTGGGCCTCAGCAAGTGGGAGTTGATCTCTCCAGCCCCCTTTTTTCACGAAAGCCGTTTGTAGAACAGTTTTGAATTAGTGACAGTTATTTAAACTAATAACCAAACTCGCAGGAGTTTTTCAAGTGTCAAATGACATCTTTTCTTCTGTGGACTTGGTGCTCCTGCTTATTCGACACCTGATTTACCGTTTTAAGATTGCTCACAAAAAATAGGAATAGGAATAAAAACAAAAACAAAAACAAAAAAAAAGATTTGAATAATTCTCAAACAGTTTTACTAGTCATTTCTTTTCGTGTGAAACAGTCATTTTTTAAACTGTTAAACAGTATTCATTCAGTGTGTTGGTGGTGAATTGTAAGGACACATTTTTAAGTTGTTAAAAAAAAGACAAAATAAATGAGTCCACCTTTGTCAGCAATTCATCAACACTTCAAAATGCGTCCATACAAATCAACACCAACGGATTTGTGAGAACCGAGAGCCTTTCGCTCTCATCTGTGACGGCAGTGGATGGGGAGCTGGTCAGAGGGCCTGTCCTTCCTCTGGTGCGGCATGTAAACCCAGCGATTAACCTTCTGCAGCGTGTCACCGCGCCTTCATTATTTTTCAAATCTGGGAAGCAGAAGGACAGATGGCCCCAACGCACAACAGAATGACGGGGGGAGAGAGAGACCGCTTCCTGTCAGGTGAAGGCCGAACTGCCGCTGCCAGAACAACAAGACTTACACACCATTTTACATTTTCGAAAAAATACACCCCCACCCCTCCTCCACTGACAAAGCACACAAAAAATAATTAACAACAAATGAATAGACAAACGTGTTTTCTATATGTGAAATGATAAATGACTGAAGCTGGTGAGTCCGTCATTCACCCGAGCACCAATAAATTAATTTGGCTCATTGCTCTCCTTCGATTCAAATTATAGTATGCATGGGGTAATGCAAAAAGGGCCCTTAATTGTCTTTGTTAGGTGCGGGCCGAGAGGCAGGCACGGGGACACAGTTCAGATGCATCAGGGGAATTCAGTAACCCCCTTCTCAAATTCAAATTGTCCAAGGGGAAAAAAAAAAAAAAAAAAAAAAAAAACCCACAGTGATTTAGGTGCTGGCAGAAGCCTTTGACAAGATATAAGAGCTGGTTCCTTGTGGTATAATGAGCACTGTAAAGTAATAAAGAGAGGCTTGATCGGCAGTATAGTCTCAACGGAGAATGAATGGCTCCAGGTGGCCGAGACCCTCTACAGTAAAAGGCTACGTGAGAGACGGGGAGGAGGGGGAGGCTTATGTGAAAATCTCAGAACTGAGTCTTCACCAAGGAAATGGCAACTTTCACAAGTTACTACATACAGTATTTTTCATGAATTTCATACATATATATATATATATATATATATATGTACAGAGAGATATGTAAACAGCTATAGATATCGATAGGATACATATGAAACAAATAAAACAAATGAACACCCACATTTATATATATTTATATATCATTTTTTAAATTAGATCACAGAATTACCATTACAGAATTACAAAAACGGAACAGAAACGGAATTACAATCATGCAATTGCTCAAGGGACCTTTTCCAGTTTATAGAAAAAGTCCCAAGACCAATTCCATTCACGTCCTACGTTATATGACTAATTGTCCATTACAATGCATTTGCAATTTAGCACATGAGCGTGCGGATTCCTTCCCGCACTGTTCCAAAGGACAAATATCTCATCAACCAAAATCAACAAATCTGGAGTCAGGAATTACGAGTCCAAAAATGAGCTGTGACATTTTCTTACGAGTGTGCTTACCCGGAACAGCTATGCGGGACAGGTGTACATGCTGTATATCTCTATATATATATAGAAGGGATAAAGAAAATCAATGCCACAGCACTTTTTCAGCTGTACAATGACGACAATTGTGCTCGATGGCATCCTCTACTTCGGAGCGCTGCCGCGTGACAGGACGAAACGGTTAACTCTGGATTCCTCTTTCAAGGCGTTTCACGACCTCGCCCAATTTTCTCAGCAGAGTAAGCAACAGCTTGGCCCATCAGCGTCGCCCTCTGTGTCTGTGTCCTCTCTCACTCAGACTCTTACTTAAATAGATTTCCATGAGTGTTTTATGGTACTTCTTACATTCATACTTAAATAAATAGAGGTTTACAGTGATATGCGGTCATATCAGTCGAGTACCTCCAAAAAAGGCCACACGTCTGTTACCATGAGATCCCCCGGTGGACCTTTCAGAGTCGCACAACTTCCACATGAAACGGCCATTTGACGGGAGCGCGGCGTTTCGCGGCTCTCTTTCAGCTTTTAGAAGGGGAAGAGTGCATTTCCTCGTCCGACGCGAACGCGTTTACGGATTTCGCCAACTGTTCGATAACGATGCAGGGAGGAGCCCAGTTCAGGATAATCCAAACTCCAGTCACACTGAAACCGCAAATTGGGGTTCAGGCGCAACGCCCGCAGAAATTGAGCCTTTCCAGGAGGCTTGGCCTACACTGAAGAACGTGCCTTCCGGAAGGGGCTCCCGAGTGCTCGTCTGGCGAACGCGGTCATGCGAGGTGCCCCGGAGAGGGAGGGATTCAAATCGACAGGGTCGTCCCTAACCTCACTCGTCAGGCTCATAACCTTACGGTACCATGAACCTGACCGGGATGACACTCTGGTGTGAGGCAAGTCGGCCCAACTTCCGGGAATGTGTTTCGCTAATAAACCAAGGAGTCAGTCGCTACTTCTGACGATTCATGATCTCGAGTAGGTGGGGCTCCACTTGAAGTTTACCTAGAACAGAATGAAGGCTAAAACTTGCTAGGACCAAGTCAGAATGTGGGACTTTTAGTGGAAACCGATCCCACAAACAAATGTGCCCCTTTCCACATACTCTAGAGGTAGAGGGTCTGGGGTGGAGCCTGGGTATTCCCCGCTTCATCACAGAATAGCAGCTCCTCCGGTTCAGTAGGCCCCTGCAATCTGCCTGTGCTAACGCGGACCTAGGGCAGTCCCCTGGTGCGGTTAACTGTGCATCTCAACCGGTGGACTAAAGGGTGAGGATATGCAGCGGCTGGCTGCTTGTTTTTCGGGTGACGGACGCGACAGCGTGCGCCCACCTCCTGAATTCAATGGGAGGACGTTGTAGCAACGAGGGCTAAAATTGTGATTCGGCATTGGAAGTTGACGAGGATTAGGCCAAATCGTTCCATCATTGCTCTCCTAACTGTCACTTGGAACACTTGTCACGGGGCTGCTGACAAACAACTTCAAGAGGTAGCAACGCAGGAAACGGAGGGCGACCACATCATGATAAAACATACTGATTTTTACTGGTTGAAATGCAGAAAACATGGATGTCAATTGCACAGCCCAAACTATTTTTACATGGCCACATATTCAGCTGTAGCAGTAGAGTGCATATATGAAACAACCTGCCAGGTTTTGCCACAACCATTAACCCACAGAAACAATGAACACCTTCCATGCATGGATAGATATACAGGCAGTCCCCGGATTACGAACGTCCGGCTTACGGACAACTCGTACTTACGAACGGACTGTCATAAAACTGACTGTTTTAAAAAATTGAGTTAAATACAATGGTTCGTACTAACGAACGCACGCACTACTTTGTGATGCTCATGAAAACATGCGCGGTTTCAGCGGTTCGTCAGCTCAAGGAACAGAGATTTAATTGAATTGAACATTGGATTTATATAGCGCTTTTCAAGGAACCCAATGCGCTTTACAATGATAGGAGCAACTCACCTCAACCACCACCAATGTGCAGCACCCACCTGGGTGAACGCGACCGGCAGCCATAGTGCACCAGTACAAACTCACCACACATCAGATACACAGTGGAGAGGCGAGGAGGGAGGGAATTAATTGTATATATATATATTGTCTGGGTTGGGAATTTGACCAGGACACCGGGTTAACACCCTACTCTTTTCGAGAAGTGCCACGGGATCTTTTATGACCACAGAGAGTCAGGACCTCTGTTTTTACCGTCCCATCCGTTGTTCGGTAAGAGATCACCGTCCGTTATTTTAAGTCAGAACACGGTCCCGTTTTTTTCTTTCTCTTACCCTTACCCTTACAACGATGCCTCCAAAGCGTAAATCCGATGCAACTGCTGGTGATGCATCCAAGAAAAGGAAAACAATAAGAACGTAAGAACGGATCTCGTCCATAACCCGGGGACTGCCTGTAAATGTGAATCAAATGTTTTCTTTGTCTTGCGCACACAAAAAAAAAAAGGGCATTCTGAGGGCATACCAGTGGTGTAAGGCCTTCTCCGTAAGACACCTTTTTATATCACTGGTTTGGAACATTTCTGAGCATAAGACAATGGGCGAAAAAGCTATTTGGATTTTGTACATTGCATGGACAACACAAAAAGGAAAAAAGCATTCATCCATCCATCCATAAGGTCCAACCGCCATGCGCGCGCTTTAAATTAGTTGCAGATTTTTTTTCCCCCCCACTATTTTCTCCCAATTTGGTAGCCACTTACCCTCTATTTCTTTCAATTTACCCTCCCCCATGAGCCTGCCGCTCGTCCTCGGAGTCAAGCCAGTTTTTCCCGTACAGGGACGCCTTTCGTGCATCTGGGTGAGCCCATGCCCGTGCTTCTCAGAGAGCCTCCCTCTGGGGTAGTCAGCCAATCGCTGCCCCCGACGGGGCTCTCGACCAGAGCCGGACTGGCGCAGCCGGCTTTCGAACTGCGGCTGCAGTGTGCAACCTGCATTCTGGGCAAATGCTTTGACCGTTACGCCACCCGAGGCCTCCGCCGTGCACGTCTCTTGAATCCATCATAAGCAATGCGCAGCCTCTCTCAGTGGCCCCTCCGATCCCTTACTTCATCTCGCGAGCCCAGCCAAATCCAGACAACTTCCTAAAACGCATCCCCGTCTGAATCAAGAGCGTATTTATGTTGTTTTGTTCATTCAAAAATACTTTCCTTTTGTCTTGACCATCAATTTGGTCAGCGCAGGGCTGTTTTATGTAAGAAATAGCATTGGTGTACAGATAATTGTACACAAAAATGTTACAATGATTGATACAAAAATTAGGTTAATGACTCCACCCGTTATATATATGTATATATGCAAATGCGTATGATGCATCCTATGCAAATGCAATGCATAGTAACTAGAATTAAAATTGGCTGATTGGCTCACAATGGCCAAATTGTTCTATGGAGTGGCGTTCTCAATCACGTAAGCAAGAGGGTGTTACTAATTACAATCCCAAAGTTCACGGATATCAGCTTGAAAGGCACCTTGAACAGTAATCTGGTTGGGGGGGGAACACAAAGAAAATGATTTGGTTGGAAGCATTTATCAGGCATCCTTGTGATGTTCAAATGCCGTCTATCTGGGCATAGTCACACTCCCTCCGCCTTGGGGATGAGCACACACTTGTCTATTAACATCAAGCTTGAAATACATGCTCTGATAATGTACATGCGTTCAATGATAACAATAAGATCAGGTGTCAATATTCATCCCCCCCCTCCCCCTTTGTGCAATTGGTCTGAAAGTACCAAAGATCAAGATATCTTTCAGGGTATTGAAACAAGAGGGTAACCTGCTTAACCACCTTCTTTATCAGCGATCCATGAGACTGCCGATGGCCTGAGATAAGAACATGGTACAACTCCGTGACAGCAGCTGTGAAACCCACATGCTGTACTGCACTTTCACATTAAAGTCCCAACCCAGAAACAATCCTACCCCTCAAACCGCAACAAAGCTACTCTGATTTCAATTGCAAAAAACTAGTTTTCAATTGACCTGAAAGCACAACCGTATATTGTCAAAACTAATCTTGGCATTACACAGAACAAATGCAACCCCAGAGGTCAAAGGTTAAAGGCCATAGAAAATTCTGACAGGAAAAGGAGTGGGGGGGGGAGAGAGAAGAAATCCTTGAAAGGCCAATATCTTATTTCACGCTTTACATGAGACTACTTCCATACTATGTTTTCGACAAAGTTTTTCCCCTCCCAAAGTATGACCGCTTACAGACCATCAGAATGTGTTAGCATGGCGACACAGCAGAAGATATGAGAAGTTTAGCAGGAGTGAATTGCGAGCCGTTGGTTGATTACCCTCCCGATGAGGAGCGGCAGGCCCCTGTTCCGTCCACTGCCCATGTACCCCCAACCCCCCAGGGCCCCCCAAGGGAGGAGGCCTGCTGCCTGGCAGCCCCACTAAATCAACATTGTTATAATGATGTGTCACACTTGACCCCTAGCAGCCCCAGCCCCTCACGTGTGTGTCAGGCCCACAATGAGCAGCCCTCCATCTTTAGCACCTGGGTGACACATTTTGATTCATGGGATAGCCTGGGCCCCGTCAGAACAAAATTACCCCTATCAAAATGCCAGGATCTACACATTCATCAACTCCACCTCTGGCCCCCAGCAACACTTCTCCTCATTCAAAATGTGTCACAGCCATTTAAAAACAGTGAATTAACCCCCCCTCCATGAAACCCCTCAACCGAAGGCCCTCAACACACAGCCTGTCATGGTGAGCTCGGCTTCTCCTGTTTGGCACATTTGGAACAAAAAGTTCAGATCTCCCACAGCTCTGTATCACTCAGGCATTATGGTGTCTCTCTCTCTCTCTCTCTCTCTCTCTCTCACTCACTCACTCTCTCTCCCTCTCTCTCTCTCTCTCTCTCCCCCTCCCTCCCTCTCTCTCTCTCTCTCTCTCCCTCTCTCTCTCCGCAGCCTCAGGGCATCTACTCAGCAACTTCATGAGTGCGAGCCAGTGCCACTTCACCCAAGCCTAATTCCTCCCCTCTGCCCCTACTGCCAATTTCCCATAAAAGCACTTAGATAACCACCCGTCTGTTTGGAATTGTTTGCGTTTTCAAATGGTGGACAGCTGCACAACCATTGTGTCCTTTAATGAACAAAAACTAAATATATATATATTCATTCCAGACCAAAAACTACTTTAAGTAACGATAAGATTTGATCTATATATATATATACACACACACACACACACACACACACACACACACACACACACACACATCAGGAAATTCAAGTAAGAGCACCACAGTACTCTTTCTTGATCCATGTCACGACAGCATCTTCCAACACACTGCTTTTCAAAATGGGACTGTACCGTATGTGGCTTCATTGCACACAAAATGTTCCCACTAATCGGCAGGTCAGTGGCTGGGTTTCTAAGGATTCAAGCAATTCAAAGCCCTTACAATATGCACTTATATGTGTGCGTATATATATATATATATATGTGTGTGTGTGTGTGTGTGTGTGTGTGTGTGTGTGTGTGTGGCATAAAACGAGATGTAATTCAAATGCAATTCACTTGAGCAGCACTGTAGCGAGAGATCCTCTGTGAAACGAGAGCTGGTGATTCCCTCCCCCCGCACCAAAGCAAGCAGACTAATGCAGCGCTAAAGCACATCCCAACCTTAATGTAATGGATAACATGAAAATAAATGTAGCATGTTCCAAATAGGTCTGTGACGGTATGAACATTTCACAGTATGATGATTGTACTACTCAATATCACGGTTTTCGGTATATCACTATCAGTTTTTAAGCAAAAAAAAAAAAAGAAAAAAAGTAGCACACAAAGTTTACAACTCGATCGGTTTATTGCATGGCTCTTATACCATTTTAATTCAAACATAAAACTAAAAATGTAATCTAGTATAGTTAACTCCTTGTAATTGTATGTTTAAATCAATTTAAATCATTCACTTTGCAAATTAAGCAACATTTAGCTGTATCACGTTGCCAGCTTTCCGGATCTAGTACTATATTTAGCTACTCACTTTTGAATACCTGCCATAATGCAAAGGTATGATGATACTCACACAGGTGGAATGCAAGGTTCGACTTGTTCCCTCATTACGGTCATTACGTTTCCCACATTCTCTACAGATGGGAAATCCGTTCTCAACAACATCCGTTCTCATCCGTTTTCTGAATCGAAAGTGAGTCCACACGGATGAACGAGTTCGCTTTTTGGGGGGGGGGTATAATTAGTCATTACAGACCACCTTGTCATCGGAATCAGCGTCAGACATCGCAAGTTTTATAAGGGACTGCAAACGGAGATTTATGCCATGTACGTAGGTAGATAATAACAGCTGCCTACCAGATTTGGGAAATGCAATGGAGCTGTCTGCATGCGCAGAATCACGTAAACAAAACAAAATCCAAAAGCAGCAACAAAGAGGTGGTGGCATTAAATGACATTAGCAGACACCCGAGGTCCAGTATTACATTATTTAATATGGGTTATTTAGATATTTTAGGAGGGTAACGGCTGAAATATTTCTTTCCCCACATGAAAATAGCTTTTGCCACGTGATACAATTATCGCGGTATTACGTTAGGTTTATGATAGTACTATTTCATATTTTAATATTGTAGTATACTGTCACACCATCACACCCTTAGTTCCAAAACAACTGATCAAGCAAGAGCAGGCCTTGAGATGAGGCAGCTAAACAGTGTTAAAAGTGTTACAGATCACAACTGCCTTCAGGATCAAATACAGATGTCCACAAGACACATCAAATCATCTTGAAGTATGCCCACAATTAGAATAGATGGATAGATAGCTGTATGAGGTGAGACAGAAAAAATGCTCAAATGCTCTTAACATACTACCAATGGGGGCACAAACCTCCTTTCTGCAGGGAGGATAGTGTATGGGATCACATCTGGGCAGCAGTGACACTTCTAACCTCTGACCTTTTGCTTCTTCCCTTCATGCTTCAGGTATGCCCCCAGGGCAGGAGGGAGGTGCGTCCGCCCCCGGGGCAGGAGGGAGGTGCGTCCGCCCCCGGGGCAGGAGGGAGGTGCGTCCGCCCCCGGGGCAGGAGGGAGGCGCGTCCGCCCCGGGGCAGGAGGAGGTGCGTCCGCCCCCGGGGCAGGAGGGAGGCGCGTCCGCCCCCGGGGCAGGAGGGAGGCGCGTCCGCCCCCGGGGCAGGAGGGAGGCGCGTCCGCCCCCGGGGCAGGAGGAGGCGCGTCCGCCCGCGGGGCAGGAGGAGGCGCGTCCGCCCGCGGGGCAGGAGGGAGCGCGTCCGCCCCCGGGGCAGGAGGGAGCGCGTCCGCCCCCGGGGCAGGAGGGAGCGCGACCGCCCCCGGGGCAGGAGGGAGAGCGACCACCCCCGGGGCAGGAGGGAGAGCGACCGCCCGGGGCAGGAGGGAGAGCGACCGCCCCCGGGGCAGGAGGGAGAGCGACCGCCCCGGGGCAGGAGGGAGTGCGACGCCCCCAGGGCAGGAGGGAGTGCGACGCGCCCCCAGGGCAGGAGGGAGTGCGATGCCCCCAGGGCAGGAGGGAGTGCGTTCACTGGCAGCCTCCAACCCTCTTTAGCATCCCACCCATAGCAGGAAATTCATCCCAACACCAACAGCTGAAATGCGCACACAATCAGAGTGCTTTCTTCCGCTGAACATGAATATCAGCCCAGAAAATTAAATATGCCAAAAAATAAAACCAGAACAACAATGGGGAGGGGGGAAAAAACAAAAGCTAATATCCCCTTTCCAGTAAAACCTCTTTCCTTCTACCTCTCCCACAATGCCACCTCCTTAACTCCTCGCCACCAGCTGCCAGGAGCCTCTTCCAATAACGATTTCTTAATTAGTCATTTAAACAATCACGTCAGTACGGGCTGCCGTCCCCAGAAGCTGTCAGGTCCACGGGCAGGTCAGCGGCCCGGGTCCCTGCCTGTCTCCGGGGGTCCCCTCATTAGGCGGCCTCCTCTCTGGGACAGCAGCCCTGCAAGGTGTGGTAATGAGGGACATGCCGTAATGAAGCCCGCGAGGAAATGAGATTTGGATTTCTAAAGGTCGCCCAGGAGGATGTAGAGGAGCACTGATTGCAAACCCCGACAGTGCACAGCGAAGAAACTTTCTCAGGAACTGTCATTACATAATGTTGAAGAATATTCTACTGTACAAAAGGGTGCAGGGCGAGAGTTGGGAATTTGAGGCAAGTCATGCTACCTTTTAAAGGCAGTAATCAAGATTTGGCACTGAAATAGTTTTTTGGGGGGTTTTTTTCCAATGTTTTCCTTTGTGAACAAAACGGTTAATCTTTTCAGCCCTTAAAAAAAAAAAAAATCTATATTTATTCATCTGTAATCATGTACGAACTGGCGGACTTCTTTGAATCCTTGATGCGGATAATTTACATTCAGAGTACGGCCATTTGTCCTTTAATTCACCACTTTATATTAAGTCCCCATATTTACTTTTGTTGTAAATATGAGTAATAGCGTGCATTTTTGGAAATTCCCTTTGTTTACCAATGGCAATAAAGGGCTCAATTGACCGTTTACATCGCAGTCAACACAAAGAAAACCTTCGAGGTCAACTTTTCCCAACCGTGGCGATTACGGTTACAGCTCTCATCTATGCAGATATTAATAACAATAACAATGTGTTTGAAGCAGGGTTATGATACACAGATTCAATCAGAACAGTCCAAAACCAAGCTGCAGTGAAGCTGGGTTATGCGAGGGTCCGAGCAAAACAGTTACCCTACAAGGGTTTGTTCATTTTAAATCAACCAAAATTACAACAATGACCCCCCCCCCACCTCCCAACACCTTAAAAGAGTGAACTGAGGGGGGATTATAATTTGAGCTAAACTACCCACATGAAAACCCTCAGCACCAATTTATTTTTAATGCAGCACAGAAAGCCCATACGAGCCGAGCTAAATCAAATCTTCAGTCTGCCTCCCCTCATTACACCACAGTAACCATCCACTTTACTGGCAGGCCATTGTTTATAAAAATAAAACACACGCACGCACGCACACTTTTGTTTTGTAGGTATATTTGTGCATGTTTGTATATATACATAAATATGTGTACATCTTGTATGTATACGTATGCATGCGTGTTCATTACCATTGTTATTTTCATCATTCATGCATAATGCTTTGGCAATACAAACTGTGTTACTGTCATGCCAATAAAGTGTGAGAGAGAGAGAGAGAGAGAGAGAGAGAGAGAGAGAGAGAGAGAGAGAGAGAGATGGAGAGATGGAGAGACAGAGACACAGAGAGAGATTATCTAATTCCAACAACAGCTGGTTGCAATTGAGCACTAATATTTTTTTTCTTCCCTCCTTGAAAGGCTGACAGGGATAGCCGTTGCTCAGAAAACATACCAGGCCTGTCCAATCCACAAACATCTGCTGCAAATGAATTACTGTACTCTGAACACAACTTTACCCAATGTAAAAACAGACATCTTTATAAGGCATAAAAGGCTCTTAAACATGTCACAGGCTCGGCCATGCCCAGTTTTAAACGGAACAAGCAGCGTAACGTGAACCCAATTAAAGCAAATGGCCTCTATCCTGAATGCTGGCGTGCATTCTGAATTCCAAAAGGCTTTTTTTTTTTTTTTTTTTTAAGTCACTAAAAACCATTAACCTACATCCCTTTCTACCATTTGTAGTTCTGGACTGCAGCTATGAATTGCAGCTGACAGTAGCGAAGAGCGTTCCCCGCGTCCCTGCAGCAAAGTGGGTTAGCTGGCTGAAACTTTACACAATGACATCATGCAGGGGGAGAAAGAGAGGGAGAGATCGAGGGAGGGAGAGAGAAAGAGAGAAAACCAAAGGAGCGAAAGTTGCATTCAGTGTCCAGAACAAAAGAGATTTCGCTCACAGCAGGCACAAACAGAACCAGATGACTGACCAGCGCACGGCCCTAGAGTGCCACTGAGTTAACAAACCCCTGAACCCCCTGCTCCCTTAACCTGTTTAAACCCAGAACACAAACACCGTCTTATATCGGCTCGCTCCAGTGACGCGAGCGGCTATGCAAAGCACAGGAAAACGCGAGAACCTGTTTGTTCTGAAAACGCTGAAAATGACAGCGCTGGAGTCAAACGGAGATATGCGAGCATTTATCACGTGACGGGATTCCTCGACCTACACCTAGGGAAAAGTATTGTGAAATGAGAGATATTTCCTGCACTAGGCATATATACATTTTAATTTTTTTTTTTTTAAGATTCCTTTAGCAATGAACACACAAACGCACCACCGAATTCATGGATCGATGCATAAACCCAATGGTGCGGACAGCGTATCGGGGGGGCACACGCATTCGGGTTGATTATTTAACTCTACCCTGAAACATCCCGCTAAAAGAGAACAGAAAATAATCAAACGGGCACATCTAGTTCTCCGGAAACAGGGGAGTGGGCTGGGCTGGGCGCAGCACTGCTTACCGAACACAGAGGGATAGAGTTAATACATGACTGCCACGCAAATGCACACAGTTTGATACAGGTCCAGTTTGCACTGGATTAGACAGTGTGGGTTTGAGTTGTGCAGTGCACACTGGATTAGACAGGGTGAGTTTGAGCAGTGCAGTGCACACTGGATTACACAGGGTGAGTTTGAGCAGTGCATTACACACTGGATTAGACTGTGTGGGTTTGAGGAGTGCAGCGTTGATTGGGCAGAAGGAGCTATTGGTTTAGTTAAACAGCCGAAACAGCATTTAACTGGAAAACAATGGACTGCATTTCTTGGGCTAATGCTGGACAAGTGGGGAGAAAATGTTGTGAGTGAGCAATTTCATGTGTATTTCTACGTGTGCATGCCTGTATACCTGTGAGTGAGTGCGTGTGTGTGTGAGGTCTATGCATGTACGCATATTTATTTCCAGCACCACACTTCAAAAATCGAATTGCTCCAAGTGTAGTATAGCCATAATTCATCCAAATGGTAAAAAAACCCTACAAAATACACATGGAACTTCTTTCCTGCTTAAACTATAGTGTCTCACACACACACACACACACACAGCCACACACACAGCCACACACACACACACACAGCCACACACACAGCCACACACACACGCACGCAGCCACACACAGCCACACACACACACAACGAGGCCCATTGCTGCCCCCTATACCCTGCTCTGGCCTTGCCTGGCTGAACCAGCACAGAAACCCTGAGGTGTACAAGCTCATCTCTTGGGCTCAGTCTTTTTGAATATGCTTCTCAAGGGGGTGGTCAGAGTGACAGTCCCTCCTCTGTAACAATTACTATGGCTGCCAGAACTATTCTGTGCTCTGTCACTACTCATTATCCTTGACCAGGGAGACCCGTTCAAGGACAATCCACAGTTGTGGTGGGTTTGAGGGGGCTGGGGGTATTGAACAAAATCTGGTGTATGCACCCCCCTCCCCCACACCCCCACACTCACACTCACACTGAGACACACTCACAAACGTGTATACACACGCAGCGCAAGCCTATTAGATTTCAGTTTGTGCTTCCTAAATAAAACCATGATGCAAGTGGTGGGAGAGGGGGGGGCAGCTTCACCAATGACATCAGTCCAAGGTCAACATGAATGAACTCCAACGTGTTCCTCTCGACTGACCAGTGGAAACGTTTCACAAAAGGCAGCTGGTAATAACTGTGCTTCATTACATAGCACTAGAAACACAGGACATGCAGATATTTGTTCACCAAAGGCATGGCAACAATGTCATCTTCCAGCAGGCCAGGAACCATAATGGCAATGCAAAATGAACATTCTTAATTTGAGGCTTTCGTTTTGTTTGATAGTACGACATTCAATGAGGATCCGAGTACCGAATGAGAATTTGTACGATTACAAGCCACAATTGTAAGATCGCTGGCACGCTATTGGGTGGGGCGTCCATCTACAGACACCTGCTCCTCTCTCTACCCATGCAGTGCAGGTCTGCTCACGAAGCAAACCTGAAAGGCTTGGGCAGACCCTGCCACCTGGACCGCCCCAGCTGAGCCAGGCCCAGGAGAGACCCCCGTCAGGTGAGCGCGCTAGGGCCTGGAATTTTGGAATATTGTGAAGGAAAAATAAATGAAGGAATGCTCACATTTAATCGCGAGTCAAAATTAGGGAGACATGGATGATTAAAACCAGGCCTCTGGGGCCAAAAAGTTATTTGTATTTTTTTTTTTTTAGACCTGCGGTTCGGCGCGCTCTCGAGGCTTTGGGAAACGGTGAACGGCAGGCCTCATTTCCTGCGTGGCTCAGAAGCGCGCAGGGAGCAGGGGACGGAGGATGGAGGGGCAGGGAGCGCATTACACAGCACGCATTGTTGCTCCCCTCCCCAGGAGCTCGGTGCCGGCCACTTCCGACGGCACACAAAGCCGCCGCTGAAAAGCCCTGCCGCGATAATTGAATTTGCTCCTCACTAGCAACGGCATTTACCCCCGACCAGGGGCTATTATATCTGCCCCCTGTGGCCCACAGTTTCCGCTACGTTGAAATTAAAATGAATCCAATAAATGAATTCAATAAATGGTACAAAAATAAGGGAGATGAGGTGAGGTTGCAGGGGCGTTCTGTGAATAATACAGTAAATGGCTCTTTACGTCACGAACGCTGGCCCTCTGGAACAAACCGCTCACCCACACTCCCGAGAACAACCTCGTGGTTCAAAGGTCAAGGATGGTAACCATAGTGACCGTAAAGAATTCTGCAATGACGGCGTGAATCAATACATCTTTTTTTTTTTTTTTACAGAAATGAGCACCATGATTTTTCACAAGCACCTGCAAACAGCAAAGCTTGACAATTTAACAAACTGTTTCACTTGCTCCTTTGTCCCTAAACGCATCATTTTTTAGAATAATGGCAAATTACCTCCATGGGTTTTTCTGTGACAAAATTAAACTCTTTGGTGGAGTTCTGTTAAAAGTTCATCACATCACTGCAGGATATACTAATAGAAGTACATCCCTTAACATTTAAATGAGGAGAATTTAGTTACGTTTTACTGAATTAACTGACAAATTCATTGTTTTTAACATTTGTTATCAGGACCCATTTTAAAAATGGTGTCTTTAAAGCAGAATTTGTCTTCATTTCTTTCTGATTTAAAGGGGGAGTTCACTGTACGGCTAAAAAACACCATTTACTGTTCTAAAGTCCCACATAGCAACTATCCCCCTTTAACCAGCCACTGGGATTTTCACTGCATCGTGGTGTACAGGATTCGATTTCATATGAAAAAAACCATATTATTATTGCATATCGTTTTCATTTCAAGCACTACATTTTTGCTACACAGCAGTGCGGTGGCATGTTTTGAGCACTAGCTTTTGACTAATGTGGGTTCGTGTCACTCGAATGTCCAATGCGACTTTAACGCAGCTGGCACAGGCAGACCGCAGGAGTCACGACGGCGTGATGAGGTGGAGAGCACCCAGCCTGCGGACACCCTGCCCGCCCGGGGGCGAGGCTACGGCCAATCGCGTGTCGCCCGATGGGGCTCTCAGCCACGGTCAGGATTCCATTCCTGACCATAGGGCAAATCACTACGTCACAAACCAGTGCTTCAGCTGGATAAATCACCTTAGAGCCCCCAATTAGTTCAATATGAATTAGGCTCCATCGCTTCTTGTACCAGCAACATGCAAAGGTTTTCCGAGCAATGGGGATGATACAGTCAGTGGTCACAGTGTGCACAGAGCCACGCTTTACCCAGATTTCATATGGAATCGAATAACTGAATGAAACGAGTGATCATTTCATAATGAAACATTTCATGACTTCTGCACACATTTTTTTATTTTTTTACACTTCACGCATATTGTTCCAGCAAAATGAGCCAATTAAAAAATCTGTTTCTATCGTAGGAAATTACCCATGTGTTGCTCATTAATTAATCTTGCTTTAACGTTACTGCACGTGTCCAGTTTCGATTAAATACAAGAATTATTGAATGACCATGTGCTGCAAAAGTTTGGGAAATCCTGTCCAGGATAACCACAGAAAACAGTGGCAACGTGAAACAAATCTAGTAAAGAAAGTGTATTTAGAATTTTGTGAATTGTCATCACAAAATGCTAAAAAATTTGCAAAAAACTAAACCTTTCTAAGAATGGATATCAAGCCAAAACAAAATGTAGAGGACTATGCCTACATGTTGTGACAAGAAGCTTTCATCAGCTTTCATAGCCCAAAGACTAGCATATACAAATATAAAATTGGCAAATGAACAGAAAAGGGCAATTTAAAAATCAATGCATCAGATGGAATGTTATGAACAATTTGCTGGGGATAACTTTAGCAATCATAAAACATCATATCAAATTATACTACATATACAAAAATATTAACTACCAATCTATCAGACATCCCAGCATGGTCATATTCCTAATAAACAAACAAATTCTCTTTTTTTCTTTTCTTTTTAAGAGTAAAAGAGCCTTCAATCAATCTCCTCGCCGCAACATCTTTGAATTTCCCCAAACTCTGGATTGTTTGAGTATATATTCAGAAACATCTTGTCGATGGACAGCCCACGTTATGTATTCTGAATGCATACGTACGTATGTGCTGTATTTCAATCTGATTTACAACATTTACTGTGTGGACAATTTCCCTTCTAGCAAGGGCTCCGGTGTCCAAACTTAAAAACGTATTATTTCAAGCTGAAAGACGCTAAAAATGCTGCTTAAGTAAAACAAAAAACAAAGAAAATGCCACACTGCCTTAAAACTGTGTTACCAAAAACCCGCTTCCAAAACTGCCTTGCCTTTAACCAACACGCCCCGCCCTTCCCCATCAATGTCAAGCTTTATATAATTCTTCAATACTGAATGCAGCACTAATGATGTCTGGAACATAAGGAAGCGATTACACAAAGCCCTAGCAGGGCATTGTAGTCAAACTTTATATTTACTAGGCAATATACCCGAGTATTTACACAGTTGTTAAATACGAACTGTATAGAGTCCTGTGTAAGTGCATGCAAGTATTGTGCAACTGCTATGCAAGCTCAAACTCTCATAAAACGTGTGCTTTTACATACAGGTACAGGGCCCATGTCTGACAGTATGGTGTGGAGGCTTGCAGCAGGACTTGGTTGATTCAGATAACGACATTAACTAGATGAGTCCGATTCATTAGCACAAGTTACAGTTCCATTTTACTTGCAAATGGTCAACTGCCTCTTTTTATGAAGCGGTTGGTGGTTTGACCGCTACGGTAATGGATGGTGTATGGTAAAAACCCAATCTGTGCCCATACAGGAGGACGACTCACCTTCTTGGAGATGGATGAAACGTTCATCCCGAATCTCTCGGCCCTTTTTTTCAGGACGTTGACGTCGACCTGACGTCACAGAGGAAAACGGCTTGTGATAATCGCCCGTTCCCATCCACTGCCCCCTAAGTGCGTACGTCCCGCTCCTGCATGTAGTGACTAGCTCAAACCAATGAGTTTCACTTCATTACATGCAGGCCAAAAAGTCTCTTTACGCACAGAACAATCAGGAACCTGTTTGACCCTTTACTCTACAGGACCTACTGGTGGGTTGCGATAGGTGGGTCACATGATCACATTTAAAAAATAATAATAATTGTATAGAATACACTTTCTAAACACCAGTCAAATTAAACGGTGTTCTGATACATGCGCAGCATTCGTTATGGTGTACAGGTACATACAGTTCTGGCACAGACAGTTTAAAATAAAACAAAAAATGTAATTCCATATCTTAATATACAGTGGGGTCCACTACTAACATCTGTTTGTTTTCATCGTTAAACTAACACATTTTTAGTCATGTGGTATGTGTTATTCAAGAACGTCATAAAACACTGATACAAATAAAAAATGTTTGTTTGAGAAAGGATGGTATGAAATTGAAATTGAAATATCTGTATTTTGTTTGCACACTATTACCTTCCATTTCCTCAAAATGTTGTGACACCTTATTTTTCATTTCATTTTATAAGTTAATACACAGTGTGAGTTGTTTTGGTCAATTAATATCAGATATTGACATAATTAATATGGTCCTCTATGTGTTCTCGTTGCTACTGCAGGTGCTTTAATCTTGACAAAGGACACTTCCTTTGCAAACGTTTTTGCAGCTGTTTGTAATTATGTCAGCAGAGCTTAATGAAGTAGTTAGAGGTCAAATTGTTCTCCTGAGTAAAAATGTTGTTCGTTTTTGATGAATGATGAAAGCAAACAGATCTTGGTAGTGGACTCAGACTTGGATCCCACTGTATGTCAGGCTAAATATATTAGAAAATACTGCTCATTAAGTGGATCGTGGGCTCAGAAAGTTGGGGAACCATTACAGTGCAGTAGTGTACCGCCCCAAAGCCCCCAAACCCCTGCTTCTGAACAGGAGATTTAGCAAATAAGGAAATACTTACCACTGGTTTGCTGATCACAGAGGCGCCTGGAAAACAGACACAATTCCTTTGGTCAAAAATGATGCATGCAGGCATGCAAGGCACATTATCAGCATATAACAGTGTGGTTAAAGTGGAGTTAAAGAGTTACTGAATAATATGCTATAAAATGTGCTATCCAAACAGCCAAGAAAATATTTCATACATTTCCTTGCCTTTCAGGGCAACGATGACCATTTTTATTTTAATAAAGTAAAAACCCTTTTATACCGAAACCCTCTTCTCAACATAAAAAAAGAAAAAATTCAGTTCTTTAGAAAAATTATTTGAGTATTAAACCTAATAATTATTAGAAGTATTAAGCCTATGACATATTAAAGGGGGAAATGGGAAAATACCTTTTTTTGTTTGTTTGTTTGTTTTTTTACATTTAAGGGGCCAGTAAGACATGGCCAGGGATACAACCATTAATGTTCAAAAACATCTGAATGCCATTTGTCAGAAAAATGACGAATTTCATAACCCATGAAGTGTCTATGCTGTTGTTAAAGGTTAAGCCATAGCATCTGATAAAGGGAAGAAGTCTCCTTTTAGCAATGTACAATCAGTCTTGCCTGTCCGTCTCTGTGGCTGGCGACCTGACAGAGCGTCCCCTACCGCCTGCTGGGTAAATGGAAAAAATGCTGACCCCATATTTGGATTATTTAAAAGTTCATAAATGACTACTATGCAAATTTTTTTTGCTGTGGCATGTGTGTCCGACCAGCGACTGCAGTGTGTGAACTTGCCTACGATGTAGAAAGAGGAGACAGGCATCACTCCAGCTTTTAAAGATGGTTATGGATCTCACCAATCAGCATACAGCATACAGCATAAACCATTGTGACACTGATGTGCATTGTCCTTTTCGTTGGCTGGCTGGCTGGCTGGCTGGCAGTGTAGTGTAATGGTTAGGGAGCTGGGCTTGTAACTCAGAGGTTGCAGGTTCAATTCCCAGGTGGGGCACTGCTGTTGTACCCTTGAGCAAGGTACTTAACCTGAATTGCTTCAGTAACATATCCAGCTCTATAAATGGATTGTATGTAAAGAAATGTAAACTGTGTAAGTCGCTCTGGATAAGATCATCTGCTAAATACCTAAAATGTCAAATGTAGCTGCACTTCTACGTACATCAGCAGCGATCTGGCAGTTTAATGCTCATGAAAAGCACCAAAGTTTCACCAAACTTAAGTTTCTTTGATAGGCTTTTAAGTAATTGTGTGCTATACAGTAGTGTAGTCTGTTCTTTCAAATGATTCTGTTGATTTTTACTCAACTAAACCCGGTAGTCATTTACATTCTCTAATGTAGTATGATGCTATAACTTGACAAGAGAAAGCTTTGAGATTAAATAATTGATTATTCAAATAATTTGCATGTTTGTTAATCAAGAAAAATGAGACTAATGACTGGTTTAAAAGGTAAGATTTTTGCCTGAATTTCTTTTCAAGCTCATAAATCGTTGCCACTGTATATGCACACACGCAATTGAAAGTGCATCAAAAGGCTGCTTCAATTAGTGAAAATATCAGGAGTCTGATTTGGTTTATTTGTCAAATAAAATGACGAACAGAGAAACACATTTCCCCGTTTTGGAGTTGGATCATGTGTGGGGAGCAGGGCTGTGTGCGTGTACACATTCGCGCACTTGTGTCAGTGGGGGAAAAAAAACATGTGGGTTGTTGAATGGAAGACATCGAAGAGGCCATCTGAGACTACTAAATCTGCACACAAAAAACTCTGAAACGCAGCACTAACTGCAACGTTCAGGGCAGAGCAGTATCTCAATGACTTATATGAATTGGGACAGCAACTGTTCTGCAGGTTCTGTCAACACACCGTTGACATATGTGCAATGACCATGTAAAATCAAAAACCCACCTTCAAAACAAGGATAAGCTACGTGCTGCGAGTTTGGACCCCTCCAAACTACCATACAAAATGCAACAAAATCGTCAGATGCAAGTTGAGTTTGTTAAGGATTTTCTGGCCGTGTGCGCAGTCTGACATACCACTCGAGAAAATGAAAACGCTCCGTCCGTTCCTAGTTCAACATTGTAAACAGGGAGGAGCGTTGCCAGAGAACAAAAGCAGCCTTCGCCAGACTCATTTGCCACGGGTGTTTGAACAACACATGGAGGCAGTCCTCCACAAGATCCGCGGGAAGAAAATGTCTGTTGTGGTTGATGAAATGACTGACATCCACGATTGCAGTGTTCTCAACATTGTGATAGTTGAGTCATAAAATATTAAAATCATTAGGTGCTGCTATGTTCATAAATTAATTAAGTTGTATTGATATTGCTAATTAATAATGAGTAATATAGGGGACTCCCGGGTGGTCTAGTGGTTACAACGTTCGACGCTGGCCACTGCGACCGGGGTTCAATTCCACCAGCCGCGCCAGAGTAGGCTCTGGCCAGTATTATTAATTCTGGCCAGGAGTATTAAAATGTTTTTATTTTACATAAAACTACATTTAATAGCCTGTATACATTATTCAAAATTGATTACACTGCACTTTATAATACAACATTCTTTTAATTTAGGCAAATAATTAACATTCTTCCTTATATTTCATTACAGGTGTCGCAGACCAGTACTTTCTGACCGATATAATCTTCATAGACAGATGCAACTACTCAACCTTTAGGCACTCAGAGCTGAACACAGAGGCTGGCAATCGTGTATTTCAATGGAGACATCTCTGAGATGGGAAACTTAAAATGGTTCACTGAGCAGAACCTTATTAGTTTTGTTCATTGTTTTCATTACAGTATTTATTTTCATTTATACCGTGAAGCTCTGTCGTGGAAGCACTTTATTTGATTAAAGATAACGATAAAAATGTATTATGTTGTCAAATTTTTATGAATTAATTTGATTACACACACTTTTTGATGATAAAAATGGGTAAAACTGTACAAAAACTGAATCCAGAAAAAATAAAACAGAGAACACAGAATATGGGAAAAAATTAAACTGAATTTGGGGAAAAAGGGCCCTACATATAGAATAGTTATATACTACCTGACATATTTAGATTACATGTTGAAATGTGTTTGTTCTCTACAATTGTATTTTAAACCAGAGCGTACCTCCTGAGAGTGAACTCACCTTGTGTGGAGGCTGGTGGTACGACAGGCAAACCAAACCTGGAAAGGGGATACATTTTCTTCAGTCGGGAAAAGTATCTCACAGTCACTTTCCTTTGTGTCAAACAGTTGAAAGGCTCGCTCACCTGGCAGCTCGGGCAGCCTTCTTGCTGTCACTGCTGGCTGGGACATTAAATCGCTCGGCTCTCTTCTTCAACTTCTGAGTATTAAGGGGTTTAAAAAAATAAGTGCAGTAGAAAGTGTCTGTGTGTGTGTGTGTGTGTGTGTGTGTGGACATCACCACATCCACAACCAAAGTAGAGCCGCATCCAAATGGAATGTGACAGGGCCAGGTGACAGGTCTCAAGGGGGACCACCGTCAAGGTTGGAATTTGTGAAAACAGCATGCATCATCACTTCATATTTGACACAAATCACAAACATGTACCATATTGAACTAGTGCAATATGGGATATCTCCACAAATGTGCACAGCCCTTGTTCAGCATTTGAACATTTGACATGCATGCCCCCCAAAAAACTATTTTCTTACCATGCACTTGAATATATAATATTAATACATCAATATTAAATATAATATCATAAATATGCATTCTGCCATTTTGTCGTTTTACCGTTAGATGCGACATTTACCATGGATAAAAAGTTCTCGCTGAGTAAACAATGACTTGAAAACAAAACTTCAATATCATAGGTATAAGAATAACAAATACCTCTTCGGCAGACACTGAGGGGGTGATTTTCACCACCTTCTTCACAGCATCCCTATAGCAAAAGAAGCAGAAGCCTGAGTTAGGACAGAAATGTTCAGCGTTCTTTGGACATGGATTTAGCCTGCCATCTACTGGTTACGCGATTTACTGCATAGCCAGAATCACAAATAATTAAAATCAGGGTAACAAACTAATTGAACTGAATTGAACATTGGATTTATATAGCGCTTTTCAAGGAACCCAAAGCGCTTTACAATGATAGGAGCAACTCACCTCAACCACCACCAATGTGCAGCACCCACCTGGGTGAATGTGACGGCAACCAGTACAAACTCACTACACATCAGATACACAGTGGAGAGGCGAGGAGGGAGGGAATGAATTGTACATACACCGATCAGCCACAACATTAAAACCACCTGCCTAATATTGTGTAGGTCCCCCTCGTGCCACCAAAACAGCTCTGACCCGTCGAGGCATGGACTCCACAAGACCTCTGAAAGTGTCCTGTGGTATCTGGCACCAAGACGTTAGCAGCAGATCCTTTTAAGTCCTGTAAGTTGCGAGGTGATGCCTCCATGGATCGGACTTGTTGGTCCAGCACATCCCACAGATGCTCGATCGGATTGAGCCCATTGTAGGCGCTTTCGGCGGTGGACAGGGGTCAGCATTGGCATTCTGACCGGTCTGCGGCTACGCAGCCCCATACGCAGCAAGCTGTGATGCACTGTGTGT
The DNA here is from genome assembly GCA_029706075.1 of Aldrovandia affinis. Classification (NCBI taxonomy): domain Eukaryota; kingdom Metazoa; phylum Chordata; class Actinopteri; order Notacanthiformes; family Halosauridae; genus Aldrovandia; species Aldrovandia affinis. The sequence continues at coordinate 3,990,678 of JAINUG010000020.1, read as the reverse complement.
TCTGACACCTTTCTATAATAGCCAGCATTAACTTTTTCAGCAATTTGTGCTACAGTAGCTCTTCTGTGGGATCGGACTAGCCTTCGCTCCCCACGCGCATCAACGAGCCTTGGGCGCCCATGACCCTGTCGCTGGTTCACCGGTTGTCCTTCCTTGGACCACTTTTGGTAGGCACTAACCACTGCATACCGGGAACACCCCACAAGACCTGCCGTTTTGGAGATGCTCTGACCCAGTCGTCTAGCCGTCACAATTTGGCCCTTGTCAAAGTCGCTCAGATCCTTACGCTTGCCCATTTTTCCTGCTTCCAACACATCAACTTCAAGAACGGACTGTTCACTTGCTGCCTAATATATCCCACCCCTTGACAGGTGCCATTGTAACGAGATGATTAATGTTATTCACTTCACCTGTCAGTGGTTTTAATGTTGTGGCTGATCAGTGTATATTGTCATATAATGAAATGTGTCTTCATTACAGATGGGCTGCATTTGCAATTATGCAATTTGTCAGTGAACCAAATGAAATTACAATAGATTTGTGGTAATTACAGCAAATCTGGCATGCTATTTTATGTTCCATGTTTCTGTGCTTACTTTCTCAGCATTGGTTCATTTTTCTGAATCAAACCGTTTCTTAAAACTGGATTCAATGGGTAACCAATAAGTATAATTAGAACTCCTGCTCTTTCGTATAGTACATCTCCTTCTCCTCCACCACCAAAATCAATGTTAGTAAATGCTAATATAACCTTTTGCTTGATAAAACAATTCCATAATAAACGTGTTTAAGTGATAGTTCACTCAAAATCTATGCAAATGTCTTTTTTTTGCCTTTCAATATGATTTTCGCCAAAAACTCTGGAGACAAACACTGGTATTTACATTGATTTTGAGTGAGCAATCACTAAAATGTATTAAAACACAAACTTCAAAACAAGACTACAAACCTTCAGTTGTCTTAAATATTGTGATTTCAAAAATGTACAGAAAACAACATCTGTCGCCATTACACAGTACTCTCCAATTCAAGACACCTCCATTCACTTAAATGATAAGAGCTATATCCCGATTACATCATCGCTTCAAATGGTCTTTTGCAGACAGACAAAAGATGAAATACAGATCACACCAATTATTCAGAGCGTGACAGAACATTAGCATCCCATTATACTTTAACATATAATGGTAATGATACGGGTGTTTTTACTGGTCAATTTAGCCTTTAAATATGATCATTTGTATTACCTGGTATTTTACATCTGCGCATTATAGCCTCTAACACTGCAGCGAGACGCAATGTGGGTATGAGCTGACTGCAATGGCCAACTACCAGAAAATGAATTCAGAAATCCACAGTGCATTGCCAGTTGCACTCGGTTTGATATAAATAATAAGCTTAAATATAGTCTTACATCAGTTACTACCACTAGGGCCCCATTAACTTAGCATGTTTCGGTTATTAATTTTGGACTTCACCTCCCATCAGTCACTAGTAATGAATAATTGAATTGCAATCACATTCAGGAAGTCTTGTAGACTTTGGTAGAAGATTATCTGTAACGAGAGATCACAATCAAAGAGATAAACATTCCTAGAATTGCAATAAATGGATAGGAAGACTGACTCTGCAGGGACAGCTTCCACCTTCTCCGGTTTCTGCACCTCAGCTTCCTCCACCTTAGGAATGTCCTCCTGTGGAGGTATAATGCAGATAGTCATGGCACAGGGGAGAAAACTGGTGTGCATTCAATGAGCAAAGCACCACTTAACATTTCACAAAGGGGCTGATGGGAGGTGTAGTCCAGAGGTTGTCAAACACACTATGAAATACCAAGCTCTGGACTTCACCTCCCATCTGTCAAATGTCATCATGCCTATGCCTTTTGAATGCACCCTGCTGTTTAGTTGGGGCCACTTCAAATGCAGCACATGTGCATGCATGTAAAACAAACACAAAATATTCATTTCTGGGCCACATTACACACACATATACAGGCGTGTTACTCACTCTGGTGTCAATTATTTAAGTTATTAATTACGGGAGAAGTTGTTGGGAATAAATTGTTGGAAAACACTTACAGCTTGTTAGCTAGACTTAAAAAAACTACAAGAACGATACAAACTTAGTGCCTTGCCACCGTTTCTAGTCAGCTTGCTAGCAATTTCAACAATCACTCATGTCTTCTCATCCTCTCTACACTGCAGATTTCCGATCTCTGACTGCAACGATATCAACTGTACTTGCAAATCAGTAGCATTATCTTGCTAGCTATCCAAGTTTGCTTACATTCAAGGAAGTGTGAACTACAAAATGGATTAGAAGAGAGATAATGTTAGATAATAGAATCCAAGCAGCTAGAAAACTGAAAATGAGTTAGCATGTCAATAACTATTAGAGATATTGCAAGATGAGTACATTATATCCAGCTAGTTGGCTATGTGGCCACGTTAAATGAAAATTTAACAATGCTCTTCATGTTCTCACAGTACGAACCCCGTCACACCTAGGGTAACCATGAGCAGTGTCCACGTGCACGGCAGGTTGTCTCAGGCTACACACGCCCACATAGACCCACCTGATCTTTTTTTTGTTCTCTACGAGCAAGCTGCATGGTCCTCAGGAGAGGGGGGAAGGAAAGAGGATGCAATGCTTTAAAAAAATAAAAATAATAACAGAACTAAAAACTCAGATGTGTGTTCTATTGCGATGTCCTCGGTAGTGTTAAAAACCTTGCCCAAAAACATTATCGCCATATCGATCCGTCCTACTTTGAACCTTTGATGTGCTGTTCAGTCAACAAATATTGTGTTCAGTCACAAAGCTGCAGTCAAATATATAATATTCTCAGTAGCTGAGGAGAAGGGTGTGTGGGTGTGTGTGTGTGTGTGTGTGTGTGTGTGTGTGTGTGGGTGTGTGTGTGTGGGTGTGTGTGGGTGGGTGGGTGGGGGGTTTACCTTCAAGACAAAACAGAGTTTTATATAAAGGTGTCCATCATTATGTCAGATGGAACCCTCTCCATTATATTGTTACATTGTCACTGCACTACAGAAAATTGACAGAAGTAAATTAAATCTAAAGTAAAATATATTTTGTCAATAATCAATGGTTGAAAGAAAAAACTGCATTTCGCCTGTCAATGCAATCTAAAACAGCAGTAATAATTGAACAGAGACAGACAGAAATAAATAAACAGTCGATAACTGTTCCCAGGCCCCCCATTTCAGAACAGCAAAATTCTCCACAAACTGAATCAGATGAATACACAAAATTCTGGGAACAGGAGGGAAAAGCCTACCTCTGTGTCTTCACCCAACACCTCTTCCTCATTCATGTCCTCCTCTACTGTTGTGGGGGGGGGAAAAATCAATATCAATACATTTCAAAGAAATAGCCGCTTGGGCATACCAATTACAGATGCAGATATAGGGGCTCTGCCAATTTACATATTTCAATACTAACACATTTCATTTTCCCTTTCAAAATGGTTTTACAGCAGAATATGTTCTACCATGTAGCTAGGGCTGGAACAATGTACCTCCTCTTACGATATATTGATCACAATACTGTGGCTATAATGCAACTAATTGTTTTCTTGCTGCCTGTCTTGGCCAGGACACACTTGAAAAAGAGATTTTTAATCTCAATGTGGCTTTTCTGGTTAAATAAAGGTTAAATTAAAAATACATTTAAAAAAATAATCCGATACGGATTTAAAAACTGTGAAGCACAGATCTCTTTCAGAGAACCTATCCCAGTTTGCTTTGAGGGGGAAACAGCCCTTGTGTCAAGTGACAAAGAAGGTGTGGCCTCACCATGTTCGTCGAGATACGCCTGCAGCCTGGCGATCAGCTCCCCTTTGTTCCCTTTGACGTCCAGGTCTCTGACCGCACATTCCTGCTTCAGCTCAGCCAACTGGGGAACAGGAGTGGACAGATAATCACTAATGCTGGCTTTCATCCAAACTCAGCTTTATTCGTGAGGCAAATTATAGCTCCAGTTATCCATTCACATAACCAAACCAATTATGGGTCACAAAGCATTAACCTTACTTCCAGGTGAAAGTGTGACTTCTTTATCATATTGGGTTGGATTTTAATGCATCACTTAGACAGAAAATTGTGTGAGTGATCATTAATCCCCCCCCAAAAATTGTATGATAGCCAGGCAATAAGGATATTGAAAGGATATGTTTTTCAGATTTATGATAGCACACATTAGACATGTTTAATGCTGCTGACCAGTTACTCCTGCTCAACAAGCCTGAAATAGGTGGAAGGCATTTTTGTCAAGAAAACTGTCTTTTTTGGTCACACCCAAAAACACAGCTCTATTTGAATTCAAGCGCAATGGTCTGCGAGTAACCTGTTGTGACTCAGCTTAAAGTCAATTTCATTTTTTGGTAACTTTAAATACATTTTAGAAACTTGTACTCAATTTTGGAACATAAAAAACCTTTACAAACAATGTTACTGACTCTGTCCATTGAGTGTACCCTTTTCTAAGCAGCAAGAAAATATGCGCACACTGCTTTTTGCTCCAGGTGTGATACATTTTATTTATTAAGTTACATTTTCAAAAAAAGTAAAAATACAAAATTTATGAATTCATTTATATTTTACGTTAGCTAGCAGCCTAATGTCCTGAACAGTGAAGTAGCTTGACTAAGTTAGCTACATTTCTGATCCATGAAACGTGAAAATGTTGATTGATCGATTAATTAAACCATTTGTAGGCATTTTCTTCATCATCCTATATTATGTCGTTGCATTGTCACCTGCGTATTTCAGCCAAAACGTACAAACAGCATCGAAGTTTACATTTACAATTGTACATTTTAGCAGCAAACTAAATTAACGTTTGAAAACTACAGGACCTACGTTAGCTAACGCAAGGTAGTGCAGCTGACCAGCCATCAAATATATGCGCACACTTTACTACTAGCAATAAGGGAACCAATATTTGGATGTCTCACTGGCTTTACATTACATTTCCAAACATAGCGCATGTTACCTAGATAGCGTTAGCTAGCTGGCTACGGTGCAATTAGGTAGTTAGCCAGTGTTCGCCATATGTAGCTAGCTTGCTATCTAGCTGACAATGATCAGAAATAACAACCTAGCTGGCCTACATATCAAGAGACATAGCTCGCCAACGTTGTATTTTGACGTTAGCTAGAATACTAATACTAATTAAAAAAACAAGAGCCGTCCAACAGCGCACATGATAGCTTAACGTTAGGTTAACGTCATCTGTTCGCTTGCGAGTAGTATAGCTAACTAGCTAACGTTATACTGATTTCGATTCATTTTCATTTTCATTTTAAGTAAAACGAGGCAGCTACATAACACTTTTTGTCTTTTTTTAAGGGCAGCTTAATGAGAAAGTTATTTGGGTTGTGTCTTTAAAAAACATTTTTCAAAAGCACAATTCCTTTTTAAATTTGTTTCCCACCTTCAGTTTTTGAAGCTCGAAAACCTCCGCCATCTTGTTCAAATCCAGTAGTTACTATTGGACGCGTTCTTGTTACTTCAGAAGGGTGCGCCTGCGTCTAGAGTCTATCTGCCGTACATGTCAAAGCAGTTTCAGCTACGGCAGCTTTGGGAAATTAAAGAAACGGCAACTTTTGGGAAGTAGCAAAAACGTCTGAATAAACTTGGCGCATAAATGTATTCAGACGTTTAAACTAAACTGCTCCCGAATTCAATTGGCCCGTTGTCAATTACAATTCCAGCATGGCTACAATGGTAAACAAAATATGTAGTTTCAGTAGACCAGTAGCCTAATATCACATGCAATTTCAGAATTAATATTTCTCAGTAATTACTTAATGTTAGGTGTTTTCACTTGTTCCATTTTAATACCACATTCAAGAGCATGATATGTGAACCTATCCTCGTTTTTAATTAATGAATTAGTAGTTATAGCGTTTTTTAAAAATGAGATTCACACTCTCATTCTGTGTGGGGCTAGAACAGAGTTTTGTCCAAGAAGGGCCGGCGTCGGTGCAGGCTTTTGTTGTAACCCAGCACTAACACACCCGATTGGGCTACAACAAAAGCCTGCACACACGCCGGCCCTTTTCGGATAAGATTGGAAATAATAAAAAAACCTATCCTGCATATGCGCCACTATGCTTCTTCTTATGGCAATGATCTGTAATCGCAGTGGTTCTCTGTGGCTCAGTTGGTAGAGCACAGCGTTGGCAACGCTTAGCTTGTGGGTTCAATCCCAACTAGGGCCACATATACTGAAAAATGTATGCATTCACTACTGTAAATCGCTTTGGATAAAAGCGTCTGCTAAATGGCGTACATTATTATTATCTGTTGTTTTAAAGACGAGTCTGCTGCCACGCACACCGGAGAATCTACAGCGTTTAAGCAGATACTACAACCAGAAGATGCATGACCCTGCTGCTTTCATCTCAGGTTGAGGTTAGATCGCATACCTCAATCTGCGCCATACATCAAAGACTGTGCAGACAGTTTATTTGAGCAGTGAGTGTTCAGCGTAAAAAAACATAACAGCGAAATTGCAACAATATATCCAATCACAAACAAAACAGGCTACATCAAAACTCAATACCAATACGATCGCAATATCAGAATGAATCTGAATTAGGCTATACGTGATTGACCTTCAGGAAAATAGGATATTGTGGACCACTCTATTAGGAGTTGTGAGAGACATACATATGAATGCCAATTTGATTTGGGTGTCAAATGCACCACCAACGTTTCTAGCATGGGAATTTAATTATGAATAAACATAATTACAATCTGCAAGGATTCTTTTACTCGAAGGCAATGCACACCCCCGTCACTGGGTGTCACTATCAGATGGCAGGAGAATGCCTACATCCCTCTTTTCAACTCGGCGCTCGTAACTTGTTCTGCGGCTGGCTACTCCAGCGCATTGCCAATTTCAAAGCTGCTCGGCTGTGGGGTCTTTTCTGTGCGACGTGCTGACGTCTGTTTCGGATGAGTTCAAGCAGAAGACTAACTTGGACAGTTTTGCTGCAGAATCTGCACAGACTTCTCTGAGATTAGTTTTGCGTGTTGTGGGTGCGACCACAGTTTTCTGTTCCCTCTGAGTTTTTTTCCCCTCTAAGTTAAAACAGTTTTCCCCACTCGAACAGAATACGAGCGCAGAACGTCGCCATTTGACTCAAAGCCCTCTCAAATGTCTGCATGGCAAGAACGCATCCACTGAACTGACCTGCATGAACCATTATATTTCAGCCAATAGCAACATTTGTCTTAATCATCTTCTTAATTTGATTGGAAGACTTAAGGCCTGCAAGGTGCGTTACTGTAATCTACTGTGCCAGAGAGATAGGCTATTGCTGTCCTGACCAGCGTTTAGTAGGAATGTAATCATAGTAGGAATGTAAATGAAGTATTTGTGTGACCTGAAGTTGAGAAATGGGCAGCTGGAATATCTGCGGGAAAAATGAGTAATGTAGGCTATATGTCCGAATAGGCATACTTACATTCTCTGACTCCATATTCTTTAAAAAAAAAAAAATGTATTTCAGTTTTTCCAAATTTTCTCCCAAGTGTACCCTCTTCCAGTTAACTACAACTCTGAGACCGGCAGTGACGAAGACGGCGAACCGCCTCCTCCGAGACGGAACTCTCCAATTCTTCGACGTTTACGGTTACGTAGGCGTCTCCAACCTATACTACATATGTTTCCGACACACACAGAGCTGCTTGTACGCGGCGAACTCATGGCGGCTTCACGCCCCCTGGGGGCGGGCAGCCAATTGTCGCCCCCAATCGGGACTCCTGGCCAGTCGGGCTGGCGCAACAAGGGCTCGAACCCAGGCTGCAGTGGGCAACCTGCAAATGCCTGCAAATGGCCTATATTCTGCCCATTTCAAAAAAAGTGTCTAGTCACGATATCCCCAGATATTTACCCATTTCATGCTGTGTATTTTGTTTTTACTTATACATCTATATCACAAAAAATATCACCTGAAATGAGTCTGAACCAGGGGCGATTAGAGCGGTTTGAGGGGTAAGTGGCGCAGGGCAATACTGTTTAATGACTGCCTAAATGTGTGGCTATTGGGTGTTTACTGTCTGTAGATCCTCACACTTGATCTGGGTTAGCCGTCACTTTGATTTGATTTGATTTGATTTGATTACAGACCATGGGGTACCTCACTGCCCCGAGGAGTTGCAGTGTAGCTTGATACACTGCCTCGGAACCCCACAATATATATTTTTATTTCCTTCCCAAATTTATGGCCAAAACTGGTGAAAATTGTCCTGAGTGAAGGACTTTGATCAGGGTTGTGTGTGAGCCACAGTGATCCAATTGAACAAGGTGCTGTGATTGCTCTGATATGTCAGCGATGACAATAATTGCTACTGTTCCTTGCCAAGGGAGATAGTACAAGATAATACAGTTTCAATTGGATCGAACCGCAAATATGAAAATAAAAGTTTTACGCAGTGTTGTTTGCTGGTTAACTGCAGAAACCACTAATTCATCATTTTGTGTAAGAAACAAAAAGTAACACTTGCTTTAATGAGTTACTGGCTTATAAAGACCAAAGGCTTTTAGTTCAATTGAAGATGGAGGCCTGTGTCTATTTGTGATGTTGTCTTTCCACCACCCCCAGCATCAGGAAGCAAGTGTATATTGCAAAAGTGCCACTTTGTGTTGAAAGATGCATTTAAGTAGAACACCATTCAGATAATCTGTATCTTTTTGCTGCAAGGCATGAATGGTTATAACACATTTCTTCTTTAAACCAGGGACTTGCTGATAAAATATCTAGAATGGTTGTAAGGTGTATCCAATGATTCTTGGGATGGGTTGATTTAAAAACAAAAAAGTACATTTGATTTAAATTTACCCTAAATTATGGGAAAATTGGGAACTTAAGCATATCTATAATGAAAAGGCTAATTTGTACTGCAGAAAAATGTATGAAAATGCCTGATAGAGCTAAAGATAAAGCAGCAAATGGCTTCAATGATGTCATTAACTTTAATATTAAAGAACTCAGGCTCAATTTAGCAGTATTACATGGTGTTCCTTGCTAGATTTAACGGGACTTCAGATGTGCACACCATGTGGACCAGAGCACAGTAATGGGTTTAGTTGAAATATATAATATAGCCTAATTCTCAGCTTTTTCTAACTTTGGTATCTGCTTCAGACAACTGCACTTATAACCTCTGTAACAGATTAAACAGGTAGATCTCAGAAATGTTATAATGAGGCATATTTTTGTACAGTGCACAAAAATGACAAATAATCAAGGGCTACCGACTCTTGTTTATTTTGTACCTTTCCAAGGAATATATGTGAAATGAGCTGTAAGTTTTGACTAGTTCCTAGTCTCACTTGGACACCTTTAGTCACTCTCAAATCCATGTAAAGTTTTGAATGTGAGTGTGGATGGTTCCTCCACTGAGAGTATCTGAGATACTACAGTGTTGGGTGGAAACAATGTATTTGCATACTTTATGTAAACGAGTGCCATGTCCATCTTCATCAATGCAAAAATTACTTCCATCCATCCATCCATCCATTATCTAAGCCGCTTATTCCTGGTCAGGGTCGCGGGGGGGGGGGCTGGAGCCTATCCCAGCATGCGTTCCGGGCGAGAGGCAGGAATACACCCTGGACAGGTCGCCAATCCATCGCAGGGCGCAAAAATTACTTGAACTACTCAAATCAAGCAAGTTCCACAATAACCCTAAAGTATTTCACAGAAAACACTGCAGTACCTCTGAAAGTGTAATTGGATAGATGATAAATATGTATAAATAATATGTGACTAACTGCTATTTGCTCTATGTACCTTACTCACATATGTTTAGGACATTTGCTAAACATGATTAATGGCTCCACAATTATTTGAGGGTAACCAGGGTTTGAAATTAAGCGTTTTGGGGAACTTTTGGAGTTAACATACGCTCAGACAATTATATTACACATGCTGAGGTCCAAGTCGCATGGATGAAATGTGTGATTTCTTACAGCTCACCTGCCTGGAGGCCAAATGCAAAATCAGTTACTCTGTCTTTGCAGGGTTTGTGTTGGGTGCATCAGAAGTTTAGTTGTCAGCCTACGCATGTGCATTACACTGCAGAACGTGGAATTGTCCGGTTTATGTCTTTTGTATGTTGTTTTATGAATAATGTGATGTATATTATTGTAAAGACATTGTTGTACCACAGTAATTATATTTGATCAATTGATTTGACATTGAGGAACATTGGTGAATGATATAATGTAATCACTGGTCAACACAATTTTTCTTGCATGGGGTTTTTCAATGGATTCTAACTAACTTCTGGGTGCTGAATCCAAATCTTGCATTAGTTTTTGCCTATCACATCAGGTTTTTGAACTATGAAAAATCTTTTTTTGTTGAGAAAACAGCAATTTTACACTTGAAGTTGAAAAACACTGTTGCATTAGAAGATCGATAGATGCAAAAATATTTACAATGAAAGGTACCTACTTCAATTACAATATTGAATTGTAAAACTTAGATTAGGTAGAGTCTTAACAGCAGATTAGGTAGAGTCTTCACAGCTGCAAATCACAAAAAACATAAACTTATGTAAAACATGTTTTTATAACTTAAAACATTTGTAAAATTATTTTAAGGCCCTAAATGAAGTAGTTTTGGTGAATAATCAAGCTTTTGCTGTTCTATCCCCACCAAGATAGCCAGACTGGATGGTCAACTTTTGTCAAATCCATGAATATGGAGCATAGATAGCACATAAACTTGATGTGATAGAACAAATCTGAGCTGCTGATTTGGATTCAGCAGCCCAAAATTAGCCAAAACCAGTTTCCGAAGTCCATGCAAGAAAGATTTTTTTTTTTTTGTAGACCAGTGTTATAGGCTGCTGTGGAACATCTTTGTGGGTGCGGACACCGTTATTTGAGGAGACCTCTCACCAGCATGTGGAGAGTCTCCCCTCCGGCCTGTGAACTCTGCTGGTGCATGGTAAAAACAATTTCCTTCCTTCTTTCCACGCTGGATATTTGGGAAAAGCACTGTAAATAAACATCACCTTTGCACCTAAGTGTTATTGTGACTGAGCCATCCTTTTTTCCCCCCCTCATTTGTTTTCCGCTCTAACGGTCAAACCACGTCGACACATGTGACATTGTCACTCTGCAAAATTCAGTGTTCACAAACAGGCTCCTCCATGTTGAACAGGCGAGCGCTGGAATATTCTGAGTCCGAGTGTGGATAAACTCAGGTAAGGAAACCCTTCCTATGAAAATTGTATGTGATATTGGCTAGAGATGTTGCAGTAAATTGCCATCAAGTACAGGGAAGTGTCATCCATTGAACCTCTCTGAACTCTCATTTCTTTGGAAGTTTATATACTGCCATGTGGTTAGCTACAGAGAAGTGTCTGGCCACCAGAGTCTGAGAGTCATTTCTGTGAAAGTCTGATTTGTGTTCCAAAATATGGATTTTCAGTTGTCTTTTTATCTTTCCGACATACACAAGTATCTGCATCTTAGAACATAAATAATGTGGGACATGGCAAAGGTATTACTACCACCCTGTATACATTTTCTTACTGATGGATTAACAAAATGGTCTGGACTCGGAACAATGTAATTGAAACAAGGGCTGTTACCAGACATTATGAAGAGTTTTTACATTTTATAATGATATTTTTTAAATGATATGCTTGTTAAATGAAGAAGTGTGACCTATAAATTCCAGTGAGTCAGCTTGTGTTGTGGTTTCAAATGTGTAAAGATTAAATGTTATTCCCAGTCATCAGGAAAATGTATTAATTTCCCCCTGTTCTTCACAGCATCTATGTCCCCTCCAAATCAAGTCCGAAACAAAAGTGCAGAGAATATTTGTATAGTTATTTCTGAGAATCAAAACTACAATCAATGATGTCCTCTCCCCAATAATACTATCCAAGGATATGAGTTGTAGTTAAGTGTTGGATATGTGATTGTATGGAATTGTATGAAGGGATATTTATAGAAATGAATGAAAATACAGAATATTGGCAGTCTATGTTCATGATATGGGAAGTTAATAGTAATAGTAGTGTGTGGATTTCATATGCTTTTGTATACTAATTCGTGCTCCATCGGCTAATCAGGTGTTGTGGAAACAGGAGATAAGCTATGTTTACTTCATCTGATGAGCTTCAGAGTCACCTTCTTCATAGCTGGTCATTCATTTATTCCCTAAAACCGATTGCAGAAATGTCTGACTGCCATAAAAGGCGAGGGATATTTATGAGCTATACTAGTTACAAATACATAATTATATACAATTGTATTTTTTAATGTAATGACATAGCATTACATTTTTATAGAATATATATATAGTAGGCCTATATAGAGGATCTATGCACCACCGAAAGACGCTTATTTACGGCCAGGAGCATACCACGAATTTCCGATCTGGCTACAGTTTCATGCGAGTTTAACAGCCAATGAGGATTAATTGTCTCGGCAGTGATTTCATACGTCCTTGAATTACAGCCAAGATCTGTTTGCTGAAGCTCTTATTTGTTCCTAGCTTCTCCATTAGAAATACTTTGCAACGCATGCCACCCAGTAGCACAAAGTTGTAATACCACTTGCATTTAATACTGCTTCAATGCTACGCTAATACTAGTTGGTCTGTGGTTTTTTGGCTCAAGATGGTGTGACACCGACCACCTGTTTCGCCATCAGTTTCCTGAAACGGTTTTATTTCGCGTGTTCTGCAGGCTAAATTAAACCTTATTTTAATAACAGTAGGCATATCTTTATGCGCATAGCAGTTGGCATATAGCTATGTCTGGCATTAGAGCTTGGCAAAGTGGAGAAAATATATCTGGCATTTTGCCACACACACAAAATATTCGCCATTCTCCCTTGTGTGGAAAGTTACGAGTGTAGCAACCACTGAGAGAAAACGCTACGCCCAGTTGTTACTCGGTGAAAGCCTCCCACAAACTGGGCGAGACTCCATTCCAATATTTCGCCTACTGGCAATCCTTTAACAAAGGGCGGCTCCAAGTGTAACCGTAGCTATAAATTAATAATATACAATAACAACATACATTTAAACGCGAATCTTAAACTGGTGGTACTTCAAGCATGCATTCCGGGTCCTTGGAAAAAGTGGGGACACCGAGAAAACGTACACTTTCTCGGGGAATGAGTGAAGATGAGTCCCTTCGGCACTTAATCAAGGAGGTGAGAGACAATTGCATTTTATGGCAAGATTTTAGGCAAGGCGCTAGGTTTATCTAATCGAATAAAACAAGCCTATCTTGTTTTATTAAAACATGTAAATCCAGCGCAATCATATAAGACAAGTCAAAAATAATTCATAGGTTGATTTAGTGAAAGAAAGCGAAAATCTGTTAGCATACTTGTATCTAGCCTGTTCTTTTTGCCATTGTTGCCTGGTTATGTTTATGGTCTGTTTCTTGTTTCTGTTTCTGTTACAGCTAGACGACTAAATATAGCGAATGGTATTTGACGGGAAGTGTTCGGGTTGAAGATACAATATGTGCATTTCATGGTTGTGGTGTGATGTTACAGCTGTAGGTCGACCTGTTTGAGTGGTTTAACTTGTATAAGGAAACTCACAGAAACATTCGGTGTCATGTGAAAACGGACGAAACCTTTTTCGGGTTAAATAAAAAATGGTTCGTTTAGCCTACACCAAAACCTCAGCTGAAAAGGGATCACAGTGTCAGATTGGTTTTAACTTTTAGGGGAAATGACATAACCAGGCGTACTTTACCGGAAAACCGCTTCACTTGTCTGAGCACAGTCAAGTTAGATGTACGTGCGTACAACCTCAACTTCCACTGGACAGAGGTTCGCACACCCCCAGCATTAGTTTGTACGAAATTAGTCTTGCAGTGTGTTTATCTTAAGTTGGCCTTGACTAGGCAGTCGTATTAATCACCCATTGTTTGTGGAGCGACTGTATTCATAGATCTAGCAGTTATCTGCTGTTAAAGGTGTGCACTTGTCCGGTCATGTTCGTAAAGTTGCTCAAAACGTGATATTAGAAAAAACCGGAATGTAGTGTACAGGACTCAACGTCGCAGGCATGACAACTTCTCTAGCGTTTCATAATACATGTAGGCTAATACAAGTGACATAACCATAACCATAGCCTAGTCGAATTACTAGATTAGTCCTAGAAAAGACCAACAGAGTATTCGATATTAGGTGTCTAGACTCGATTTTACAGGCACATTTGATTACTTTCGCATTGATTTATGGGACTGTAAATCAACTATTCTTCCTCATTTCCCGGAGGGCTTTTTCAACAGGGCTAAGCTTCAGAAATGTGGTTGTTTCTTTTCAAAATCTTCATTGCTGAATTGTATGGTCGGTGTTCTTGTTTTCTTGGCATATGTCTGACGACACTATTTAAATCAGTATAGTCACGTGGTAACTCTGACTCAATTTAAAGTCATGATGAAGTCCTAAGTAAGAAGCAGTGTCGTTCAGGGTTTATCCCGAATCATGTGGCGTTAAGTGACGAATATCACTTAGTGTTACATTAATTTAATTGAAATAAATGTAATGAGTGTGCTTTTCGGAACAGGATCTATCTAAATTCTATTAGCCCCAAGCTTTTATAGTGCTGAATGACAAGTAGAGATTAAATTAATACCATTTTGCATTGGGTATGACTGGATTGAGCCCTTCACTCTTCCTGTGGCAGTTGCATGTTTGTGTGTCGGTGCATTTGTTTGTGTAAGGGTGGGAAACATTACCATTATTGTTATTGTTGTAAGGTTTTCATGCATGTAGCGATGTACTCAAGTAAGTCTTGCAGAATTGGAGTTAACCTGTCTGACAAATTTCCATTTAGGTTAGTCGCACTGTGCTTTTACATGCTGATGTGATTAAACGTACAATAAAATGTATTCCTTTTAAAGGCTCATATCTAATGGCACATTTCATTTATGAATTACTTCACATTTGATGTATGAATCACCTCACTGTTGTGTGTCTGTGTAACATAGCTATATTTCACATGCATGGGTTGGCGAGCTGTGTGAGTTTCCTTTGTTTATCCCTCCCTCCCACCATGCAGACAGGCCTAGGTGAAATGTATGGACTTGGAAACAGCAGAAAGGCTGAATGTTTCTATTTGATTGAGATTAGTTCTATTAATACATGCCCACCGAAAGAGCCCTCCCATAAGTGTAGAGCCATTTTCTTCTCCAAATTTGGTTTCTCCCTGACAAAGATATTTTCTGGTACAAATTGCTTCCTCACCAGTGCTTTCCAGTCTCTTTAAAAAAATAAAAAAATCGAGGTCACAAGCACACTTTGGCAACAGGTGAATGCTGCAGTGTTCTGTGCTGAGTTTCTTTGTTTTTGTATTTGCTTGGTTTATCAGGCAGAGGGCTCAGCCAGGCGTTTGACCCGCGCTGATAGCAAAATGGGCTCTGTCAAGAAGCCGGACCGAGGCGAAAACCAGGTAAAACTACAATGACCTTTTTTAAAAATGATATGAATGTTTTATTTAAAAACAAAATGACGCAATTCAAATAGCAGGGCTCTGCATTGATTATTTGGTTGCATTTGGGATGCTCGCATTCTCTCCTGTGTCTGTTTCAGTTTCGTTTGGTGTGTGCCACTAAGTTTATGCTAGTGCAAAAGAGGGAAAATGTCTTCCATTTCGCCTGCTGACCATTTCAGCTGAAGCTGGGTACAGACAGTTCTCCCAGAAATGGAAACATTTCATACCACCTGACAGTATGCAGAGATGGTTGAAACTCAGGCAGTTGTCAGAAATTTCCCATTTCACATAGCGAGTGTGAGTGCGAGCGAACATTAATGTTCTAATATACGCCATTTAGCAGACTCTTTTATCCAAAGCGACTTACAGTAGTGAATGCATACATTTTCAGTATATGTGGCCCCAGTGGGGATTGAACCCACAACCTAAGCGTTGCCAACGCTGTGCTCTACCAACTGAGCCACAGAGAACCACCGTTCTGTAAGACTGGCCAATGAAGATGCCATCCGGTCATTTAAAAAACTATTTTAAATGTAAGTTATTTGCCAAAGGGGAAATGCCCTTCACAATATTTAACCCATTTTTAACACTGCATAGCAATGTAGAGTCATCAATCTGATGTGCTACATTTGACATTTTAGGCATTTAGCAGGTGCTCTTATCCAGAGCGACTTACAAAAAGTGCATTTATACATGGTAAGATTAATCATGTTGGCAGCTGCACACCGTACCTGTAACACTGGGAAAGAAAAGGTAGTATTTTTAATTGTTTTACATTTTTAAACAAGTGGTGATGGCAGTTAATTAATGTATAGAATCAGTGGTAGTGGAGTCTAAAGAGGTGGGTTTTTAGTTTTGTGGAAGATGGCCAGTGATTCTGCGGTCCTGACCGGGTGCGGAAGATCATTCCACCACCAAGGGGTCAGGACAGAGAAGAGGCAAGTCCACAAGGCAAAGCGGAGGGGTCTGGCTGGGGTGTAGGGTGTGATGAGTGTCTGGAGGTAGAAGGGAGCGGTTCCCCTAGCGGCCTGATATGCCAGTACCAGTGCTTTAAATGTAATACGTGCTGCAATAGGGAGCCAATGCAGTGTGATGAGTAGTGGAGTGATGTGTGAATTTGGGTTGGTTGAAAACTAGGCATGCGGCGGCATTCTGCACTAGTTGCAGTGGCTTCATGGCACAGGCCTGTAAGCCTGCCAGCAAGGAATTGCTGTAGTCCAGATGTGAGATTACCAAAGCCTGGACCAGGTGTTGTGGGGCGAATTCTCCGTATGTTGTGAAGGGAGAATAGGTAGGCCCAGGTGATCGCAGCAATGTGCAAAGAGAAGCACATTTGGTCGTCCAGAGTCACTCCAAGGTTCCTGGCAGCCTGGGATGGAGACACTACAGAGCAGTGGTCTCCAACCAGTCGATTGCAATCGGCAGGTTGATCGCAGAGGTTTGAGAAGTCGGTCTTGTCCAATTTTTAAAATGTATAGCGAGAGTGGTAAAAGCATTCTGCATAGGGGTTGTGTATATAACTGATGGCGGCTATGGCCAATGCAGACTGCTGTGGAGTGTGAAAAAGCTACCAGTATGCACAAAAAGTCTGTGGGCCAAGCAGGAATTCTTTATATTTAAATGAACCAATTATTCATCTATAATTCTTTCTCTGAACTGCTGTGGCCGCCATAGTCCGCTCTGCCTGTTGTCAGAATCACGCTCAAAGATCTGTCGCTGGAATTTATTTTCATTCATTTTGTGTCAATTTAGAAATTACAATTAAAATTAAAAAATAATAATGACAAGTGAAGAAGGACCGTCAAAGAAGAGGGCAAAAACCTACAATTTACACCAGGAATGGGAAAGTGAATTTCTTTTTAGGAATTTCAAAGACACGAGTTTGTCTTATCTGTCACCAGATTGTAGCGGAGTTGCATCATATGACAATCCATGCCAAATTTCAAGACACTTTCACCTTAAACAGCGCTATTCGGACAAAGAAAGTTGAGCAGTTAAAGGGGATTTTGAAAGCCCAACAGTCACTCTTTTCAAAGACTTTCTCACCCTCCTGCTATTGAAATTGAGGACAAGGGGTGAAGATATCTACAACGAATTCAAAAGGTACGTGGCAGAGAAAAACATTCAGATCAATAAACTTGTTTCAATCACAATTGATGGTGCACCATCCATGCTAGGTGTCAATGCAGGCTTCATTGCACTTTGCAGAGATGATCCCAAATTCCTGTCAGTTATTAATTATCACTGCGTTATCCACCAACAATTGTTCGCAAGCAAAGTTATTGACTTTTCTCATGTAATGTCAAGATTGTCAACTCAGTTTGTGCCAGAGCGCTGCAACATCGCCTGTTCAAATCGTTGCTTGATGAGCTCGACGACGCCTATGGTGAACTAATTCTACACGCAGGTGTGAGGTGGTTAAGTTGAGGAAAAGTCCATCAGAGATTTTTAGACCACTTCCCTGAAATGGACACCTTTCTCAAGTCAAGAAATGAGATGTGCAGCGAGCTGTCAGATGCTGCGTGGTTGCTAGACCTGGCGTGTCTTCCAGACCTCACGTCAAAATTGAACGAGTTGAATCACGAACTGCAGAGAAGGGACAGAGACCTGTCACACATGATCAGTGCAGTGAATGCATTCAAGACCAAACTGGGCCTATGGTGATCTCAGTTGAAGAACAACCACCTTGATCACTTCCCAAATCTGGAGAAATTCCAGCAGCAGGTCAAACAGAAAAGACTGCATCCAAAAAGAATCTGGGACCACCTGAACAAATTTGAAAAGGAATTCAGTAGACTATTTCAGGAGGGGGATAAGATGCAAGGCATAGTCATGTTTATCTCAAATCCTTTTCTTTAAGTGAACATTGGAGAATTGACAGCAACATATCAGAAGGTGTTTGAACAAAGCAGTGGACTTGACATGGAAATCATCACCATGCAAAGTGATATTAAACTGAAGGTTCCGTCAAAGGACAAAGACATACCTATGTGAGATGGCTTTTTCACAATTGAAGATCATCAAGAACAAATATCGCGCACGTCTTACAGATGCCCATCTGACGGACTGCCAAAGACTGGGGATCTCAAACTATGACTCAGACTTCACTGCACTCACAGATACTGTTCAAGCACAGGTATGACACTAAGAATAGGTGAGTGCATGCATGGCATACGGGTGTGTGGCTGTGCCCACGCGCATGTGTACTTGTATGTGTGTATTAGGGTGTGACGGTATACCAGTATGACGGTATACCACAATATTAAAATATGAACTATTACTATCATAACCTTAACATAATACCTTGATAGTAAATCATATGGCAAAAGCTATTTTCATGCGGGGAGGAAAAATTAAACCATTACCCTACTAAAATGTTGAAATAACCCATATTAAATAATATAATACTGGACCTGGAGTGTCTGCTAATGCAATTTAATCCCACCCCCTCTTTGGCTGTTCTTGCATTTTGTTTTGTTTACAAGTCGATTGCGCACGTGCAGACAGCTCCCTCGCATTTCCCAACCATGGTAGCTGCCTGCTCAGTGACTACAGATGTCAATTCTAGCACGTTTACAGAAATGTTATCAATGTGCACTGTCCCAGTCAAATAAATGGAAATGAATGAAATGGTAGGTAGCTGTTATTAGCTAACTAGCTACATGGCATAAATCTCTGTTTGCAGTCCCTTATGAAACTTGCGATGTTCAACGCTGATTCCGATGCTGAGGCGGTCTGTAATGATGAATTATAGCCCCCCAAAAAGCGAACTCGTTCATCCGTGTGGACTCACTTTCGATTCAGAAAACAGTATGTGTTGTTGTTGAGAACGGATCTCCCATCTGTAGAGAATGTGAGAAACATGTAATGGCCAGAGGGAACAAGTCAAACCATTATCCTTCACATTATGCCACAATGGAAAAAGTGAGTAGGTAGGTACTAGATCCGAAAAGCTGATAACGCAATAAAGCTAAATGTTGATTAATTCGCAAAGTGAATTATTTAAATTTATTTAAACATACAATTACAAGGAGTTTTATTTTTCAATTAAAATGAATCGATCTGTTCATTGTATGGCTCTTTGCAGATTTATATACTGTTTTTAAAAAACTGATGCCGCGATATACCGAAAACCGTGATATTGAGTAGATCTTGTGCTGCATTTAGATTCTAAAAGTGATATTGAGCTTAAAAAGGTTGGGGACCATTGCTATAGAGCCTTCTACTGTGATTGAGGCATCAATCATCGGGGAGCTCTTCGCTGGGAGAAAGAGCAGCTCGGTCTTCCCCAGGTTCAGCTTCAGGTGGTGGGTGGACATCCAAGCAGAGATGTCTGCCAGGCATGCAGAGATACATGCCGGTATCTGGGTTTCAGAAGGAGAGAAGGACAAAAAGAGTTGACTGTCATCAGCATAACAGTGATATGAAAAACCATGAGCAGAGATGACAGAACCGAGTGACTTGGTATACGGGGAGAATAGGAGGGGGTCTAGCAGCAAGCCCTGCGGGACACCGGTAGAGAGGGTGTGGGGAGAGGAGAGGGATCCTCTCCAGGCCACCTGGTAGGACTTCTCAGCCAGGTACGATTCAAACCATGCTACTGTAAGATATTGAACTGTAAGCATTATCATATCACAATTACAAGGGATCTGTGCGGCCAAATGGAGACAGTAATTGGAATGTGAATAGGTGATCAAGAGGAAGAGAGAGAAACTCCTGAAACCAACAATGGTCAGTAGAATACATGGATAGGTGATCAAACGGCTACTCAGGCCAACCATGTAGACTTGATTAGCAATACAATAGACTGTTTCCTGGCTAGGCCCCGGGAACTGAATCAATCAGACACCCCCTAGTGATGAGCAGACTGATTGATTTAGGGAGGCCAGACACTGGCTTCTCTAAATCAATCACATTATTTCCAAATACACATTTCTGTTTCCCACCTCAGAAGAACAAAGCCGAAAATAGTATTTAGAGTCATTCAGTTGGGAGAAGGACATTCAGACGAACTCTGCTGAGTCCAGAGTGCTTGCTGGTATTCTTGTATTACCTGTCATTTACTTTGTTACTGTCGCTACCGAAATAAAACCTTCTTCATCAAGATCAAAGTGCTGCCATATTTCTTACAATTGGTGAGCCAGCCAGGAGGGAATTTCCAAATAAAATTAAGGTAAAGGTAAGAAATTGGTTTCTTTCTTTAAAGCGCTGGTTTTAAAATAGGAAGTATCCCCTCTTTTAAAGAATCTAAGCATTAAAAGGACACTCTGTTTGGGAACTTTATTTGGTAACTGGCAGGAGGAGTTGTAATTACAAAGTACTGGAATTTGTGGATCCTAAAGCAGCTGGGTCCTAGGAATACTGTGCTCGACGTACTGAGGCAGTGTTCTGTAGTTCTGCGTAGAGGCAGGGTAATGCTAAAGAGAACGGCCCTAAAGTAATTGGACCGTAGGAATTTGCTGGGCCCGAAGCACTGGGATCACTTCATCAAGATCAGAGTGCTGCCGTATTTCTTACACTAGTGAAGATCCGGAGATTCCCATCTCGGTGAGAAATGAGCAGGATCTAGTGGTCAATGGTATGAAATGCAGCCGATAGGTTGAGCAGGAGGAGGACAGAGCTGATTGAGTCTTCGCCAAGTGGAGATCCTTCATGACCACGAACAGAGCAGTTTCAGTAGAGTGACCCACCTTGAAGCCTGGTTGGTTGGGATCAAGCAGATCATTCTGTAGGAGATAGACAGACAGTTGATTATATACAGCCTGTTCTACAGTCTTGGACAGGAATGAGAGGAGAGAGACAGGTCAGTAGTTGGAAATGTCAGCAGGATTTCGAGAGGGTTTCTTGAGGAGGGGGATGGCATTGGCTCTTTTGAGGGCAGAGGGACCAGATCCAGAGGAAAGAGAGGAGTTGATTACATTGGAGACAAAGGGGAGGATGTCCATAGCGATGGACTGGAAGAGGGGGGAGGGAATGGGATCAAGAGGGCAGGTGGTAGGACGGTGGGAGTGAATAAGTTGTGAGATGTCAGATTCAGGGAGGGGTGAGAAGGAAGACAGGGAGGCGTGTGGTTCAGGTTGTGAGATGGGTGAGGGAGGGTTAGGTGCGGGAGGGGTTGGAGAGGAGTTGTGAATGTCATTGACTTTCTTGCGAAAGAAGGATGCAAGGTCATCCGCATTTAGAGAGGAGGGGGGTGGGGGTGGGGGAGGAGGAGGAGGGGTGAGGAGAGAGGAAAATGTAGAGAAGTGTTTGCGTGGGTTAGATGAAGAGGATTGAATTTTAGAGAAGAAAGAGTGGAAGGCTGCCAGGTCAACGGGGGATTTTCTCCATTTAGTTTCTACCACCCGCAGTTTGAGTTAGTCAGCACAAATGCAGTCAGTTAGCCAGGGACTGGGGGGTAGGAGGCGAGCAGGTTTGGTGGAGATAGGACAGTGAATCAAAAGAGGAGGAGAGTGAGGATAGCAGAGTGGATGAGGCTTCCTCAACAGGTAGTTGAAAGAAGGTATTAGAAGGGGGAAGGGATGATAAAACAGTAGCTGACAGGGCTGTGGGGGAGAGAGAGCGGAGGTTGCGACAGACCGAGACACTGAGGTGGGCGAAGAGAGTTTAGGTACAGAGGGGAGGGGGAGGGAAAAAGACAGAAAGCAATGGTCAGATACATGAAGAGGAGATACTGTAAGGTTAGGCGACATGCAGTTCCTGGTGAAGACAAGGTCTAGTTGGTTGCCGGTCTTGTGGGTGGGTTGGGACTCGAAGGACTGGAGGAGGGGGAGAAAGCCAGAGGACTGAGTGGTGTCCAGCTGTAGCTTCAAGTCACCGAGGAGTAGGACGGGAGTGCTATCTTCCGGGAAGGAGCTGAGTAGGGCATCCATCTTGTCTAGGAAGCTCCCCAGTGGACCTGGTGGATGATACAGAACAATAATGTGCAGTTTACATGGGACAGTGACAGTGACCGCATGATATTCAATACCAAATCTCCACAGGGGGGAGATTAGTATGCCATGCCTGAAGGTTTAGGCCAGGGTCTCCAATCTTATCCGAGATGGGCCGGTGTGGGTGCAGGTTTTTGTTCTAGCCCAGCCCTGAAACACCCGATTCAGCTAATAAACTAATCCAGGTCTTCAATCAAGACCTTGATTAGTTGAATCAGGTGTTTTAATGCTGGGCTAGAACAAAAACCTGCACCCACACCGCCCATCTCGGATAAGATTGGAGACCCCTGGTTTAGGCAGTGGAGAAGGCAGCAGGGGTGGCCGTGTTCTGAGGGATGATCGACGTCTCAGTGAGTGCCAGGAACTGCAGGGAGAGTAGGGAGGCCCAGGCTGAGATGAGGTCAGCGTTTCCAGTAGGGCTGTACCGAATGCTTTGAAGCTTCAATGCTTCGTTCATAACATTCACATTCGAATCCTAAATCAACATTCGATTAGGCCTACTTCAGCGGTTTTTTTGCATGTCCATTGCAATTCGGTTTAAACCAATGGGCTATTTAATTAATATTATAGTATTATACTACTATCATAGTTAATAAACAGTTACAAAAAAGAACAAAAGATTTAATTAGCCA
The DNA here is from genome assembly GCA_029706075.1 of Aldrovandia affinis. NCBI lineage: Eukaryota > Metazoa > Chordata > Actinopteri > Notacanthiformes > Halosauridae > Aldrovandia > Aldrovandia affinis. The sequence continues at coordinate 3,967,597 of JAINUG010000020.1, read as the reverse complement.
AAGAAATTATTATACAATGGGGGAAATTTGCACCAGACTTTGGTATTAACTAAAAAAATCCAGACAAAAAATCTAAACATTAAAGTCCATATGTAAATAAAGTTATGTGTAATAAAGTGGAATGAAACAGGAAAAAGTATTGAACACACTAAGAAAAAGCAGTACACCACAGCAAGGAAAGGCAAGGAACCAGCTGAAAACCATAACTAATTAGGAGGCAACTCTACCTCCAATCTGTGCTAATTAATGTCAGCTGGGTTAGAATATATTGATGGGCTATAAAAGGTTTTTTTTGTTACCAAGGTGCCACACCAGAAACATCTAATGATGGGTAAAAGCAAAGAGCTCTCTCAAGACCTTCGCAACCAGATTGTTGCAAAACATGAAAATGGAATTGGCTACAGATGTATTTCACAACTTCTGAATCTTCCAGTAAGCACCATTGGGGGCATTATCCGTAAGTGGAAGCAACATCACTCCACCATCAACCGGCCACGCACAGGAGCTCCTCGCAAGATTTCTGATCAGGGAGTCAGAAGGATACTTAGAAGAGTAGCCAAAGAGCCAAGGACCACTAGGAAAGAGCTCCAGAAAGACTTGGAGGCAGCAGGTATAACTGTGACAGAAAGGACAGTAGGTAATGCACTCCACCGCCATGGTCTCTGTGCACGCTCAGCCCGCAAGACTCCACTACTGAAAAAAAGACATGTTGAAGCTCGTTTAAAGTTTGCCAAACAACATTTGGACAAGCCAGTGAACTACTGGGAGCATGTACTCTGGTCAGATGAGACCAAAATTGAACTTTTGGCTGTCACACAACACACCATTTTTGGAGGAGAAATGGCACTGCACATCACCCGAATAACACTATACCAACAGTGAAGTTTGGAGGTGGAAGTATCATGATGTGGGGCTGTTTCTCCTCTCGTGGTACTGGCAGACTTCATATCATTGAAGGAACAATGAATGGAGCCATGTACAGAGAGATTCTTGAGATGAACCTGCTGCCATCCACCAGGATGCGACGTGGGTGGACCTTCCAGCAGGACAACGATCCAAAGCATACAGCAAAGGAAACTCGCAATTGGTTTCAGAGAAAGAAAATCAACTTGTTGGAATGGCCCAGTCAATCACCTGACTTAAACCCAATTGAACATTTAGATTAGATTAGATTAGATTCACTTTATTGTCATTGCCAGTGCAAACACAAAACAACGAAATGCTTTGTGGAAGCATCTGAAGATCCAGATTCACAAGAGGGCCCCCCGCAATCTTCAAGATTTACAGACAATCTGTGTAGAGCAGTGCTTCTCAATTATTTTCTGTTACGCCCCCCCTAGGAAGAAGAAAACATTTCGCGAAAAAAAGCTGAGACCAGTTCGTTTATTTCGCGGACCGGGGGGGGGTGCTACGCGCCCCTCGGAACCGGTCTTCAACGTTTTCTTCAATTTTGCGCCCCTCTTGCACCGCCCACGCTACGCCTCTGGTCACACGCGCCCCCCCTGGCATCGGGGGGCGCGCCCCACTATTTGAGAAACACTGGTGTAGAGGAATGGGCCAAAATCACACCTGAATACTGCGGGCGATTAGTTACTTGATACAGAAAGCGCCTTGAAGCTGTCATTACAAACAAAGGCTTCTCCACTAAGTATTGAATTAATTTCAGTTAGTGTGTTCAATACTTTTTTCCTATATCATTCCACTTTATTACACATAACTTTATTTACATATGGACTTTAATGTTTAGATTTTTTGTCTGGATTTCTTGAGTTAATACCAAAGTCTGGTGCAAATTTCACTTGAATGGCCTCATTGGAAATACATTTACTGGGAAAAATGTTGATGTGTTCAATACTTATTTCCCCCATTGTATATAGGCATAGTAGGCCTAGGCCTATGCTGTCTCCGCTCAGCGCTCTATGACCACAGTCAACGAGTCACGACCACTTTCATACCACCAACAACAAAAGACTAGAAAGATGTCCGCGAAGAACTCGCCGGTTTGGAAACATTTTAAGATTACTGACGACAATCCTAAAAAAGTGCAGTGCCAGATATGTCAAGTTAAACTTTCATACCATCATTCTACTACGAATTTGGCAAATCATTTGAATAGTGTAAGTTCTCATAATTTTCTCTACTTGTCTAACATTAGCCTGAGGCCTTAGCATAGGCATAAGTAGGCTATCTAGCTAAATTAAGAAGGGCTAGGTCTATATGCGTACTGCGTAGGCTATAGCCTACAGGTCTATGCCTAAATAAGTCATGAAGTCAACATTTTGGAGGAATATTTGTGTGTATCTATATGGAACATTTAGGTGCATCCCATGCAATCTGTACCGGCGGCGGCAACAACGCAAAGACAAAGAAGCCTGAATCAGGTGGTGAAACCCCCTTTGTCTGAAAAAAGGAAAAGGGACATAACTGATGGGCTAGTGACATTTATTGCGATGGATATGAGACCGGTGAACACTGTACATGGTGCAGGTTTTAGATGCTAAAATGGATAAGCTTGAACCGGGGTACACAATTCCAAATCGCCAAACGATCACAGAAGAGATAAATAAAAAATACACGGAAGTGAGGGAAATTCTCAAGTGGTATTCCGATGTGTTGGAATGTGACATCCCTCCTGATCCTGAAACTGCCATGTTTGGATGCTCTGAGAGCTTACGGAGCAGAGCATATGAGGAACAACTTGCTATAATGTTGGGGATGGTTGTTGGCAAAAAAATGATTTTGAGAGAGTGGAAATCACCCAATCCACCATGTTTTAAAGTGTGGTTAACAGAAATGATTTGTATGCTACATATGGAAAGGATTCACTTCAGCTTGACAAACTCAGTTGACAAATACTATAAAATATGGGGCCCATTCCTTGACCACTTACAGAGCAACTAAACATTGTATTTTAATTCCACCCAACTGGCTGATATAGGGTAAAATATTATATATATATATATATATTTAAATCATCTACAACTCCTATAAATGATATGTCAAAAGTATAAATCTAGAGCATGTTAACCTCTACACAGTTTTGGAATGCTGGCAGTCTGTACATCTTTGTTGATTGTTGCTTATTGTCCTCTTTTTTTTTTTAATTCTTTAAAAAAAAAAATCATTAGTCTTTTAACTGTGTTATGTTATAATTGAAAAAATGTAAATAAAATATATAAAAGATTACTAGATGGATGCTACTCGGCAATACGTCTTTAAAATACGATTTTACAGCCACCTGCTATTTTCATATCTAAACATAGCCAAGTTATCTAGCCAACGTGACAACACTCAGCAAGCATCTATGCAAATACACGTCGCATCTGTCCACATATCTACAAACTAGCTTACGTTAGCAACCTTATTGGAAAAGATCTAATGATGAGCTAACTACCTAGCCAATTACCTTCGCTAGTTGAATTAGCTAACACGTAGCTTTCTAGTTAGAATCGAACAATTGGCAAATTTTTGGTCATAGCGGTAATCAGTTTGTAAGATTTTAAATAAACATGTTCAGCAATTCAGATGGTTTGCTAAACTGGAAGGGAATAAACAAAACATTTGCCTGGCTTGCTAGTAGTAGTGGCCAATGATGGCTACTTTGCATAAAGTTGAGCCACACATGTTAACTAGCAACTAGTTAGCTATATCTGGCATAAACCAACAAATGTTAGCTAGATGGAAGGGATCTAGGTTTTGTCATGTGAGCCACGTGCAGAGGAACAGCTGGACGGGATGTTAACAAGATGTAACACGTGGCCCAAATTACATGCATAAAAAACACAACCAATCACATGATATTGTTGATCAATTGCAAGCGACAGTGTATTGGGAGGGGCTGTGCGAAAGGTTTGACAAGTTCACCTAGCCAGCCTGCACACACTGCGGCGATCTAAGCCAAATGCGGCACTTCGTTTTGGTCGCAAACCTGCCACCTTGCCTGTGCGAACACGCCAAATTCGATTTTGTTTGAAGTATACTGAGGCCTTTAGTCAGAAGATTATCCCCTGCCTCACTGCTCAAAAGCGACAACTGTGGTGAATTGGACGCAGCATTCCAACAGTAAAATACACTGCCTGGCCAAAAAAAAGTCACCACCTGGATTTAACTAAGCAAATAGGTAAGAGCCTTCCATTGGATAATTACTGCAGTGATTAATATGTTTTAGCTGGCAACAAGTTATTTAACCCTAACTGATGCAGTGAGTAGCTTCTCATTTCTTAAACAACCATGTCGGAAGACATATCCTGTGATTGTGGAAAAGATGATAATCTGTTTCAGAAGGGTCAAATTATTGGCCTGCATCAAGCAAAGAAAACAACTAAGGAGATTGCTGAAACTACAAAAATTGGGTTAAGAACTGTCCAACGCATTATTAAAACCTGGAAGGATAGTGGTGAACCATCATCTTCGAGGAAGAAATGTGGTCGGAAAAAAATCTTGAATGATCGTGATCGGCGATCACTTAAACGTTTGGTGAAATCATATCATAAAAAAATCAACAGTTGAACTCACGGCTATGTTTAATAGTGAAAGTAAGAGCATTTCCACACGCACAATGCGAAGGGAACTCAAGGGATTGGGACTAAACAGCTGTGTAGCCTTAAGAAAACCACTTGTCAGTGAGGCTAATCGGGAAAAAAGGCTTCAATTTGCTAGGGAGCATAAAGATTGGACTCTGGAGCAATGGAAGAAGGTCATGTGGTCTGATGAGTCCAGATTTACCCTGTTCCAGAGTGATGGGCGCATCAGGGTAAGAAGAGAGGCGGATGAAGTGATGCACCCATCATGCCTAGTGCCTACCGTACAAGCCTGTGGGGGCAGTGTTATGATCTGGGGTTGCTGCAGTTGGTCAGGTCTAGGTTCAGCAACGTTATGTGCCCAAAGAATGAGGTCAGCTGACTACCTGAATATACTGAATGACCAGGTTTTTCCTGGATTGGCCACCACAGAGTCCAGACCTTAACCCCATTGAGAATCTTTGGGATGTGCTGGAGAGGACTTTGCGCAGCGGTCCGACTCTCCCATCATCAGTACAAGATCTTGGCGAAAAATTAATGTAACTCTGGACAGAAATAAATGTTGTGACATTGCAGAAGCTTATCGAAATGATGCCACGGCGAATGCGTGCGGTAATCAAAGCTAAAGGCGGTCCAACAAAATATTACAGTGTGTGACTTTTTGGGGGGGGGATGGGCAGTATATGTCTATACACCATCATTTGTCTTTATGATCGTAAGGTTGGTGGTTAGAGTACTTGAAAGCAATTGACCAAGTGGCTTTGTTGAATGAAAAAAAACATGTAGTGTGGCAAACAATGGATTGTTATGTTTTATGCTGTAGTTATCGTCACTGTGCTCGAATTGATGGAGCTATTATTGCACTTTATGGCCAGCAGATGCTGAGCATTCCCGCTGTAACAGTGAGCGTGTTTGTTTTATGCCTATTTTACATTTTATAAAGCAGACAACAGTTTATTTAGAAATCTCGCAAGAGCAGAATCTCTGTCCACAACAGAACTAAAGGGTCAGTGCACAGCGGTTACTGAGTCACTACAGAAGACCAGAGCAGGGCTCGCTGGTCTCCATAGACTGCTGCCAAGTTGGGAATGGTGGGTTTTATCAGATCAAGGTTTGTGTAATGAGTAGCACCCATTTGTTGGTGGTTCACTAGCCTGCTTCTGGTAAGACCTGGAACTGCTCAAACTGCTATGCATCAGAAGTGCCGTGACCTTATTGCTTTTGTATGTTCTCTGCACAGTGTTCTAGGATGTCAAATTAAAAATAATAGCTAACAGCATGGGTCTTTGTTGATTAAAAGTCGGATCAATGTACTTCAGAAAGAATGTTAATTTTTGTGAAACAATGGTTTGGGGTGAAAAATGAAACTTCTATGAGGAAATGTCAAGTTTCACACTTACCATGATTTGATGCTTTTTCTGTTTTATAGACCGAAGAGGATCTGATCACAAATTTTCCCGGAATGGTAATTATTTTCAAGTAGTCAAATGGGAGACCTTGTTCTTTCATATTTACCAGTGTACCGGCCCCATATAGGACAGACCTGATTTAAAGAGTGCTTTGTAACAAACCCCCCCAGGTTATCAAACCATTGCCTTTATTTTGGCAGTTACCTCTATCTGTGTTTATACTAGGGGTGTGACGGTATACCGGTATGATGGTATACCACGGTATTAAAATATGAAATAGTACTATCATAAACTTAACGTAATACTGTGATAGTAAGTCACGTGGCAAAAGCAATTTTCATGAAGGACCAACCGTATTTTCCCTACTAAAATGTAGAAATAACCCATATTAAATAATATAATACTGGACCTGGGATGTCATTTAATCCCACCACCTCTTTGGCTGTTCATTTTGTTTTGTTCACAACACGATTGTGCATGTGCAGACAGCTCTCGTATTTCCCAACCCCTGGTAGGTAGCTGTTATTAGCTAGTTAGCTACACGGCATAAATCTCCATTTGCAGTCCCTTATAAAACGTACGATGTCCGATGCTGAGGCGGTCTGTAATGACGATTATCGCCCCAAAAAGCAAACTCGCTCATCCGTGTGGACTCACTTTAGATTCTGAAAAAAAATGCTGTTGTTGAGAACGCAGCTCCCAATGGAAAAAGTGAGTAGCTAAATATAGTACTAGATCCGAAAAGCTGATGTTGCTTAATTTGCAAAGTGAATGATTTAAATTGATTTAAACAAGGAGTGAACTATATTCAGTTGCATTTTTTGTTTTATTTTTCAATTAAATGGTATATAAATATGCAAAGATCCATACAATAAACAGATCGAGTTGTAAACTTTGTGTGATACTTTTTTTTAGCTTAAAAATTGATACCGCGATATACCGAAAACCGTCATATTGAGAAGTACGATTATCCTACCATGAAAATGTCATAACGTCACAGCCCTACTTTATACATACATCTGACTCCCTGTACTGTACATGTATGTATTGTGTTTGAAGTGAGTGTATGAGTTGATGCCTTCCGTACAGCACACTAACGTGCGTTCTGCCTCCAGCTGGACCTGCAGGAGAGCTATGACGAGGTGGTCCAGGAGCTGCGCGGGCTGGAGCTCCAGCGGGAGACGCTGCTGTTCCAGGTGGACTGTCTGCAGGACGCCCTGGAAGGAGCAGAGGAGATGCTGGCGGAGTTGCGGCGAGAAGCGGCCGATGCCAATGCGGTATGAACCCCCAAAACGAACTTTTCCGGCCGCTTATCTATACAGCTAGTCATAATGGGGCCGCGCCCTAACAGAGCCATTGCAGGACTTTGCCATAGCAGGTCTACAGACCTTAAAGACACAGGTCCTTTGCGTTGCAGGAGCTGGGGCGCGAGCGGCAGGTGAACAAGAGACTGGAGGAGGCGGTGAGCTCGCTGGAGGAAACCGTGAGCATGCTCACAGAGGAGGTCCAGAGGCTTAAAGAGGTGAGGCGCAGCGATGCTTACACGAAGTGCACGGGGCGTTCTCTGAGCCCTCGTTCAGTTCCGCTACTTCACCCAGGAGCCTTTGCAGTGCCTCACTTGGCAGAACAAGCCGTAGAGGAGCTGGAAAATTCCATAGAGGATTTGACCCTCATACCTCTGATTTGCTGTCTTTTTCTGTGCGGACATGTTCCAGATCTATAAATCCTTGCTCATGGCCTGTAGGTCTTTGATGTTTTCTGTCAGGTTGTTAGTTGTCAGTTATTACTGAATTTCCCCAATTTTAGAAAAGCAGAACCACTTTTTCTGTGGCTTCATAGCCGTTTTTTTTCTTCTTTTTCTATCATTGACTTTTGTGAGTTCCTGCTCTCCCTTTGTGCTTAAACATCAGAGATAAGCTGCAACATTCTTTTTTTTTTTATTTTTTATCCTGTCTTGCGCAAGCAGCTCAACACGAGACAACTCTGCTCTCTCTCAACCGTATTGATTTTTTTTTCTGTTCTAAAAATAAGCATATCTGCTCATTCCGCTATTGCACCATGACACACGATGATCTCTTTATCGGATGGATTAGTAAACGGACCAATAGGTCACACACACAAGACTGCTCAGCACTCTGCTTCATGTCGATGGAAGAGTTTCCGTGTGCGTTTTACCAGCAGTTAAATTCTAGTTGGCCGCTCTTTTTCAACCATGATGTGGCAGATGCATTTTAACAGTAGTGTTGTCTCTTCAAAAATGCTTGCAATAAAATGTCATTTTAATTGAGAGTTTACCACACAATGCAGTTATCATATGGCAACTGTTTAGTGAATAAGTAAGTAAGATAAACACACTGGTCAAATATTAAGCATTGTTGATTGATGCACAACATGGTGATCAGCTGTTTGCGTTCACTGGGAAGAAACTATCTTTTGGATGTTGCCCTGTTGTTTCGTCAGACTTAACTTACATGTTCAATTGCTATGCGAAACAGTAGATCAGATGACTAAGTAGTGCGTAGCAAGCCCTTTATTTCATGTGACATCAGAATTATACACAGGGAAGAAGATGGCCTGCTAAAATTGTCAGCTGGCAGCATGCGCCTCAGAGGAGAACGTATGCCTGTCTGCACTCTTCTGAGGAGGGTGCAGCAGTGAAATACATTTTAAGCATTTAGCAGCAACTAATGGGCCTACAGATACAACTGGCCATTTTCAAATTGGGAGAGAAAAACTAAATCACAACAAAAGTGCGTGAAAGAAAGTAACGTCTGAATACACATAAGTGAGATTTGATTTCTCACGGAAGGGTCTGGTGTTAGCTAGTTAATCTGAGTGGTTTTGTTTTGTGCTCTTGGAAGCAGTCATGTGATTCTTGGTTATCGGCAGGCCCACATTTGTTCCACTTGTCCTTCCAGACTGGTTCTTCTGAGGAAATGTTTTTTGTTGTTGTTTTTTTTGGTTTATCTTAATGCTTTTTACCCCTTTTTCTTCCAATTTGGAATGTCCATTCGTATTCGCAAGCTCGCTGCAACCTCTGCTATCAATCCGGGAGAGCGCAGACAAGCATGTGTCCTCCTCCGAAACATGTCGTCAGTCACCGCTTCTTTTCGCACTGCAGTCTAAAAGTTAAGCTTGCACAGACATGAGTCGGAGGAAGACACTTCATGTGAGGTTTTATAGAGACAGTCTGTGGGTGCCCCATTGACCAGCAGGGGTCACCAAGTTGACTGAATCTTTCCCTCCCTGGGTGACACTACCCCCAATTATGCATTGCCCCACGGGGCTGCTGGCCACAGTCGGCACTGGCATGGTCTGGATTCGATACCAGACCGTGGGGCTCATCCACACACAGTGCCTTAACAGGATGAGCCACCCCACAGCCTGGGGAAATGTGGTTTTGATTGGTTAACGTTGTTTGATCCTGCCTCCACAGAAGCGGGTTGCCATACCAACGGTGCCGGTGTACACCATCGTTACAAACAGCGAGCCAGAAGGGGAGGGGCATGTTACGGAACGGGAAGGGACCGGAGAGGAAGACGGGAGAACAGAGGAGGAGCCGGAGAAGGGAAGGGACGCATTGGAGGAGCTAGAGGAGACCTTTGTAGACGCCCCGCTCTCTGTCATACGGCTCGACAGCATCCCGGCACCCATAACCGAGGGGGTAATCGAGACGACAGCGGGAAGCATCTTGGCCTCATTCTTCAGGAAGGGGAAGGAGGAGCAGCCCGCCGAAGGAGGTCACCCCCCACTCCAGAGCGCCCACCAGGGGTCATCGGTGGACTCAGAGGACGACTGCCATACCAGAGACGATGCCGCAGCGAACGAAGAAAGCCCACTGACCAAGTTCCAGAGGATGTTCAAGAACATAACCCAGATGCCCACTATGGGCGCTGCGACCGGCCCACCACAGGACGGGGTCCTGGGTCGACAGGGTGACGTCTCCCCGGGAGCAGATCCATTTCCCGGGCTGACCGACGCCGCCGCCTTGCAGGGCCCTCCTGCTGGAGGGACCCCAATGGACACGGAAGATAAGCCCTCCCAAACGGCACCCTTGGAGGGCACCGCCGACACGGGGGCCACCCTGGACGAAGAGCAGCGCCCCGCCGAGGACGGCGAGATCGCGGAGGGCCCCATCGCCGGTCTGCAGGGGGAACTGCTTGGGCGAAAAGATGGCGCAGAGCCCAGAAGCCCCAAGAGTCCCGATTCCTGTGTCGTGTCGTGAAAACGGCGCCCCCGCAGTCGGCTTTTGTCAACCGAGTCAACAGAAGGCCCGCTCAACTAGCCTTACTGCCGTCAGGCCGATGGAATTCCAGCAATGGTGGCGCCATGTTCTTTGCTGTTCCTCCTCAGGCACACACAAAAGAATCCCAGTTTTGCACTCCCTGCTGTTTTGTCAAGCAGGCCTGCACACAAACACACACACACACACACGCATTCTGTTCCCTCACTGGCGTGGGCTAAACTCACTGAATGACGACTGTGTCATTTTCAGGAAGGAACGCCAGTGATATTAGCTTGTCTTGTTTGTATAAAGTGCAGCACACTTTCATATCCTTTAAAGGCAGAGCAGTGCTTCACGCTTCGTGTCCTCTTGTCAGATTTGATAGATTTTTAGATTTTATGAGATTTTATAGGTTAAGAAGATAAATAATGTTGTGTATGCACATTAGAACACAGACTACTGGCTGGAATCTACAGATCTCAACCAGAGTTAAGATTTAGAATGGTATGACATGATAATTTGCCACATGCACAGACACACACAAGACGCACGGCTGCTATCAAACTACAGAATAGACAGGTCTTGCTTCTTTAACATTGCTGGACAGTGTTTCTTTTATGGTTCGTATTAAGATTTAACCTAGAATATTCATCCACTGACTAGCTTGTCTTTCTTAGGGGATTGTAGCTACTGTAAGTAGGTTGGAACATTGTGTTAAGTTTAGAGACACAGTTAAACATAAGTTAAATGGCTATTTTCTCTTTTCTCCCTTGAATAGAAATCCCATCTTCATATGCTGAAACTGCCGTATAGGTTATGCAGTCCATAAAGAGGAGTTGTACGGTTAAGTTCCTGCTCCAGTGTACCATACCAGGTGCTTGGTTTTGGACATGAATGGTAATTAACACATTGGTCTTCAAGGACAATATCCTATGGTGTCCGATTTCTGCAAAAAGCACTGTCAAACAAGTCTTCCAAACAACAAAATATTTCTTGCTATTGTTTCTTGTTTTTGCAACCCACAAAAAGGTTTTCCAGTAATTTGGTCACAGCATGGTGTAATTCTCAGTTGGAATAGTGGCATTTAAACTTTCAATCACTGCTTTCACCATACACGTTATCATAGTTTGTTAATGTAGGTTATTGGACACTAAAAATATATAAAAGTATGTAAATGTATTTGTTGTCCACTTGTAATCAGGATTCATGACACAAGATGCACTAATCCTTTTTTGGCGATTGTCCTCAAATCGCTGGAATTGGCACATGAACACACATCATTTGCTTTAATGGGGGGGGCAGCCGATTTTGTTTTGAACAGTCGTTTTTAAGTGTACAAACTGTAAGCATACATGTTTGTTTTTTTAAATGTATTCTTTAAAGAATAAATATTTTATGTACATAAATGGGTCTGCATTTGTCTTTGGATGATTTTTCTTTTAAAGTTTAATTTCAGAATACTGGGTTGGCAGTGTGGCAGTTAACTGATGACAAGAGACAGAGTAATATGAAAGTGAATTTAATTTCATACAAGACAGGACTGGTTTGCGATAGTTTCTTTCTTACATTAAGTACATTGTGGAAAATGGTCACCTTGCTCCTTGACTTTGGTTATAGCCTCTAAGCCAAGACACACTTTCCAATATATATTTTGTTATGCATTTATACAATTTTAGCAAGTACTTGATTTTTTTTTGAAGGAGAAAGTATAAATTATATATAATGCAATGAGAAAGAGGATTAAAATACTGCAGTATCCCCACATAATTTGTGCTTAGGCACAATGTTTGCAAAAAAGATGCCCTTTTATGGAAAAACATTAACTGGGGGGGAACAAGGTCTGTAGACATGGAATTCTCACATAGAACCCCCTCTGAGTTGTCAAATTCTATTACCTGTACACATGTAGCAGATAAATTCATTTCACGCATCACAAAATCTGAAAGATGGTAGTTGTAATGAGGACAATGATGGCATGGCAAACATATTTCAATACAGTAATTTTGGAGGTGTCGTTTAGTGTGAGAGCAGTGTTTTCGGGGGAGATGGGATAGGAGATACACCAGTTAATTAAATCATACTGTAGCTAATCTCAACGATAGTGGATATATAAACAATGGTCTTTTACATAGACTGTTCATAATACAACGATCCTGTAGGTTATAGGATGGAAGACAGACATGATTACATTGTGTTGAAGTGGGGAGGGGTGGGGTGGGATGGGATTGGTCTCCGTGCTTTAAGAAGACTGCTTTTATGCAAATGCACACCTGGAATATTCATAAAATATACTGAACGCGAGTGCTGATCTAGAATCAGGTTTCCCCTTTCCACATCCAATGGTCCATTATGAGCTAAAAGGCCAAATTGATCCTAGATCAGCGCTCCTACTCTGAGACGCTTTACGATTATGGGCCTTGAGCCGTGCTTTAGTTGGATCCCCTCATCGCGTTTCTACACTCGTGATTGCATCCTTCGTGTGTAGCCGTTCACTAATAAGCATGCGCTCAGGCTTGCGTTTCTGCCCCAGACTTCAACAGGCGTTTATTCAGATCCAATCAGAACATGACAAAAAATAAAAACAAAGTGTGGGGGATTATTTTTCAAGGACCACTCATGCACCAGCCACGACTGCAAACGAGTCTACCTGCACTGGAATATTGACTGGACGTCAACATTTACAGGGTGCAAGTGGGAAGACATCCCTCCATCCTCAAGGGAGGGAATCTTACATGATGTCAGAAGGTGTTGTTTGAGCTCTGCCCCCCAAACACGTCACCCTCCCTTTACACATCTTTTGATCAGCTTTAGTTCCCTCTAGGTGTTTTCACAGGGGCTGGGTTTAGAAGCCAGTTCTGGAGCATGGCCTGGGTCAGAGTCTACACTAGACTCCAGTAGATGCAGCCATGGTCATGGGTTCCCCTCCTCCGCACCTGCGTCTAACGCTCAGCCACAAAGCCCACCGGCATCTCTGGACATCCGCGAACCACCGCCCTGGCCATATTTTGTCTTTTTTGTAGACGATTCAATGTAGAAACTTGCAGGTTATTCACTCCTTGCGGGGGTCTTCACGGTGCACGGAACCCGGAGACAAATCAGGACAGGGTCTCTACTCCCTACGGCTGGGGGCAGAGCTGTGCTGTTCAGGACGTGTGGCTGTGATGCGACTCTTCACTTGATCCCAATGCATACACTCGCTCTCTCTCTCTCTCTCTCAAACTCCACATTAACATACTCCCGTTCCCTTTTCTCCCCCCCCCCCCCCCCCCCCCCCCCCCTCCCGACCTTCCTGCCTCCCCCCCTATCCCTCCTCAGTTCCCACAGCACTGGCTTTTGCTGGCCTGAGTGGGCTGGCTGAGGTCCACCCCTGCCCTTGGCCCACGCCCTGTAGCACTCGCTCCACCCCCCTGGGGCTCACTTTTTGGCAATTTCTTGGCTGAAAAATAAAAACCAGACAGAGAATGTGATGATTATAGGCCTTTAAAGCCGGTGCACATTGGTCATATTCAGAGATCTGGAGCAAGTGGAACTATAATCAATAGTCTATAGCTGTCATTGGCACAGAAACACTCTTCAACCTTTCCCCTGTTGAACTCGCCCTACAGGTGAACCTCAGTACTGACCTTGCAGAGATCTCAGTGTATTTCTAACCGTGAGCTGAGCGACCCCTTTTGGCTACATCTAGAACTCACAACAAAATATAAAAATTCTATTTTGAGTGAGAACACAGCAGGCAATCTGGTTCCCCAATTATGGGAATGACCTGAATGTTAAACAAAAAACAAAAAAGTCAAATAATAACAATCAAACTCACTGCTGCTGTGAGATTTAAGCCGCTGGCTTCCTGCTGCAAATGAGACAAGTTAATCCTTAAGTTTTGGTTATTGCATCCAAGGCATGCCCTGCTTCAATTCAGTATCAGCCTCTCGTGTTAGTTTGGAGAGGTGGCTCACTCACTTACTCACCTATCGCCAGGAACAGGTCGTTAACATTCATGGCTGTCTTGGCGGAGGTCTCCATGAACAGCAGGCTGTTGTCATCTGCGTAAGCCTGTGCTTCCTGAAAGCATTACAGAAGGATTGAGAGGGAGTGAAGGGAGACCAAGCACTGTGGCAACACACTATAATGAGACATGCTTTAATGAGAATGGGAAGGGGACTGAAAAACTGTCGCTTACTTACTTACACTTACACACACAGGCTCATACATACCGACACACGCACCCTTTCACACGCTGGCTTGTACACACACACACACACACACACACACACACACACACACACACACACACACGCAGGGTCGTACACACCAACACACACACTTTCACATGCATGCTCGTACATGCCAACACACACACAAACGCACACAGTGTCACATGTAGGCTCGTACACATGCACACGCACAGGCACAGGGCTGTCCTGACTGGTTGAAATGGCGTTCTTTATCTTGGAGAGGTACCTCATACTCCACGGCTCTCTTGGCAGACAGGTCGGCTTTGTTCCCCGCCAGAGCGATCACAATGTTTGGGCTCGCCTGCCTCTGCAGCTCCTTCACCCAGGTCTTGGCCCGGCCAAACGTCTCCTAGCAGGGTGATGCACAGACGGATCAATATAAATCAATCAGTTTTGGAGGAGAGCGCATGCTTCTCTGTGCTCTGCTGAATTGACAGTGAAGGTTGCAGCGAAGGCAGGTTAATAATACGATTGGGCATTCCAAATTGGGAGAAATGGGGGGGGGGAAACCATCAACATATATCCATCCATCCATCCATCCATTGACTAAGCCGCTTATTCCTGGTCAGGGTTCGGGGGCTGGAGCCTATCCCAGCATGCGTTCCGGGCGAGAGGCAGGAATACACCCTGGACAGGTCGCCAATCCATCGCAGGGCACACACCATTCACTCACACACTCATACCTACGGGCAATTTAGACTCTCCAATTAGCCTAACGTGCATGTCTTTGGACTGTGGGAGGAAACCGAGTACCCAGAGGAAACCCACGCGGACACGGGGAGAACATGCAAACTCCGCACAGAAAGGCCCCCGGCCTGGATTCGAACCCGAGACCTTCTTGCTGTGAGACGACAGTGCTATCCACTGCACCACCGTGCCGCCTCAACATATATCAATCTGTATTATTATAGCTCTATTTACGATGAGATTGTCAAACAGCGCTTCATAGGGGTCATTTTCCAGAGTAAATACAAAAGAAAATGTTTTTGTTTTTGTTTTGTTTTTTTATACAGAAAACCCATTTAAACTGGAAAATTATTCCCTGACCTCTTGAATGCCAGATTCAAAAAAAGAAAAGCAAGTTAAGACACCGATCACAAACGTACAAAAAAAAGCCAGCACTTCTTACGATAAAATATTAAGCGAGTATTTTTCAGACTCCCACAAAATTACTCTATACCACAATTACAATTTCAAACAAATGGGGGGCGGGGGTGTACCGCGTTGGTGATGTCATACACCACGATGGCTGCCTGCGCTCCCCTGTAGTACATGGGGGCCAGGCTGTGGTATCGCTCCTGTCCCGCTGTGTCCCAGATCTCAAACTTGACCGTGGTGTCCTCCAGGCACACAGACTGCGTCAGGAAGGCAGCTGAAGCAGGCAAGGCAAGGAGAGAGATCGAGTGAGGGGTGGTAAAAAAAAGACAAAGATCAACAGATTGAGAGGAGTGAAACATTTTAAATACAGTAAATGATAATAGGGGAAGAATAACAAAACGGTTTGGACCTTTTTATACCATAATGTCTTACATTGCACACTCCCAAATGGTGCCTCATTGTAAGTTACAAAGGATGACTACATCCTATACGTACACACACTATATGGAACAAGTGCAATCGTCAGCTATAATACCTTGGCTTATATGTGAAGAATGTCAAAATGAATTAAGAGGAGAGCATGTCCCAACATTACACACTGCCCTGCTGGAACTGTTGTAGACACCCCTAGTGTAGATGGAGGAGTTTGAATGTGTGCATACAAAGTCTCATCTAAAATAGAATGTATGGGGGCTCTCAAATGGCTCGGTCAGTACAGGTGCTTGGCACTGAGCCCTATAGCCTAGACACAACAGGTTAAAGCCTGGGCTGTGACATTAGCTGGCTACGACTGGGAGTCCACAGCAGTGACATACAATCAGCATCATCCGCCTACGTAGGGTGGGTTTAAATTGGCCAGGATTCTTCCCCCTGGTTTCTTCTGTCATCAAGTGTCACCAAGCTGCTCACCAGTTCCCTACAGGTTACCAGCGGTCATCAATGAGAAATGGACCTCTCCACAGATCGGTGCTAGCTGTCCTACAGTACACTGTACTGAATGTAATTCCAGTATAGTACACTTGTAGTGTTAAGAAAAAAAAGTCAAATAAAAATGGGGGGGGAAAAAAAACCTGTCCGAATATGAATTTAGCTGGCTCTGTGACGTTTTAAGTTTAAACTCTTTCAGTTTGTCTGACATTTTTTTTAGATCATTGTTCACATAAACGCTTCATTTCATTTCATTTCAGCAAACCACAAATCTCACATAATGAGATCTCACAAGGAAAATGTTACATTTGCTTGACTGTGTTATACCGACTTAAAGGCAAAAGCTTTGCATTTAAACTGAACTGGGGCTAAAGTGCCGTTAGACTGCACCGTTTGCGCCAGCGTCCAGCCATGCCGTACCTCCGATGGTGCTCTCTTGGTATTCCTGGAACTGGCCTTTGACGAAGCGCAGCACCAGGCTGGATTTTCCCACTGCTGACTCCCCCAGGAGTACCAGCTTAAACTGGCACACTTTACCTGCCTGCTGCTGTCCGTTAGGTCGCGAGGGGCGGGCTGCCATTTGGGCTACCAGAACGTTAAGGTGCTAGGAGGGGAATTGGGGGGGAGGGGCAGGCAGGGAGGGAGGGGGAATTACAGTGACAGCCGGGATTGGGAGGAAGGGGAGGGGGGAAGGAGGGGTAAGAGTGCGCCTATCGAAAGGACAAAGGTTTTGCCAGGCAGGGGAAGGGAAAAAAAACCTACAAGACAAAAAAAACAAACAGTGATTAATGTTGAGCATTACTAACTGGAAGAAAAACTAAAATAATGGATAAAAAGTTGTTTGGGGGGGGTAGTCACAAAAAACTATGTATATTCAAATATGAATGGTTGCTATAATAGTGCTGCTGTAACAGTACACTTCAGTAATAGAGGGAGGTGCATTTCTGGATCGATAGCCATTTTTTTAATAACCATTTGCTGTTGTGCTGTGCTCAACTGTAATGTACAAATAGCAAGCTAAAATGTAATTCCAGACAGTAACAGTTCAGAATGCCCGAAGGGTGAGAAAACGCTGCAACGCTTGTCATAGCCAAAGGCCTATAATAGCCAAATATATGCAGTTAAAATGTTAATGGTACTTCCTACTGATACAAACTG
This sequence comes from Aldrovandia affinis, assembly GCA_029706075.1. Classification (NCBI taxonomy): domain Eukaryota; kingdom Metazoa; phylum Chordata; class Actinopteri; order Notacanthiformes; family Halosauridae; genus Aldrovandia; species Aldrovandia affinis. The sequence continues at coordinate 3,950,028 of JAINUG010000020.1, read as the reverse complement.
CAAGCTTCTTACAGTAACTTAGCGAAGTAACGGCTAGTTACAGTAAACGTTTTTGAATAGATTGCACGATTCACATGAAGTTCAGCACTTGGTAAATCAGCAAGATGAAGTTGATAAGTAGCCTAACTAACGTTAGCTGGCTAGATCAATTAATAATTATGGTTGATTATAAAATAATGTCAAGCGTATCAATACAAAAATATTAACAAGTGAAAAACTTTACTAGCTAAATATAATAATTGCTACGTTGCTATTTCCCCATAGTCAGCAGTTAGCTCTCTCGCTCGCTTCCTATGGCGACAATTTAATAATAAAAACAATTTAAAAAATAAAAATGACTAACCTTTTCCTTCCCAGTGTCACAGGTATGGTACGCAGCTGTCTGCAATGATTTCTATCGTTGTATTACTGCACTGATCTCTTGCGCAAACTATGATTGTTCCTATCATGTAGCTATTTATGCACATCTTGTAAGTCGCTCTGGATAAGAGCGTCTGCTAAATGCTTAAAATGTAAAAATGTAATGTCGATAACTTAATGTTACGTTCTTAAAACTGCTGGAAAGTGTCATATCTTTTTGGACAAGATGCTACTACTTCTAGCTAGCTGGCTACAGTTTGGGCGGAATTATATTCGACGTTGTCATGAAGTGAACACACATGAATGTATTAGCTAACCGGGTGTTTTGGATCTCTCTACAGGGACGATATTTGGGAGATGTTTCGTATTCACTGAAAGTGTTCATTGCTTTCTCTCTTTATCCGACGTTAAATAACTAACGTATAGCTAACGTTAAAGAGCTAGTTAACTTAGGTAAGCTTCGCCATCCTGGACCTTACACCAGTTTCAAACGTCGGGTGTTTGTAATGTTAAGTCTGTAACCAATAATACAATTCAGTAGAGCCTGGGAGCGAGGCATAAGCAGTGCTGGATACAGTAATGGCTGGGTTGCTTATGATTGTTTTGACAGTAGGTAAATATGATTATTCCCCCCTTCTCACCAGTTCATCTAAACAGTCAGAAGTATCCCACCCCCTCCCAGCACTTCAAATAGACAACGAGATCGACATAAAACCTTGGTCAGCGTTTTAGATACCGGAATGCCACTCAACAACCCGTCCGCTGGAGCCTCTTATCTCCCCCCATCTGTCCCGACGATCGTACCTGTCGCTTAGTCGCTTTACTTCCCCAGTTGCTTCGTCCTCGGGGCCGTGCTGCGTCGCCTGTCTCACAATTCCAATGTCCTGGGTGGTGGCTGACTGACAGCTGCTACAACCAATGGGAGTTGTGCTCTTATTCCTCAATTTAGAGCAGATTCAGAGAATATTCAGAGGTGTCGTATATTTACGCCACCCACTGTCCTGGAGGTCTACCTGGGGGGTTAATAATATTACAAATACGTGCTTATCTATACACTTATATTTTAAACAACTGCCCCACCTATTGACTAATTAACACTGTTTAATCTAACCTTCAGAACACATGTAGAATGGAGCTCTGTCTCGGAGGCGGGGGCATTTCTCAAACAGTGGCATATGCTAATGACCCTCATAAAAGGAACACAAATATTTTAATCACCCACTCAGACCTGCCTCAATGTTTGCATTTTTGTCTACTTGTTTTGAATTCTTCTTTGCATTGAAAAGCATGCAGAAAGACATATTGCGCTATTGGTATTGAAAAATGCATTGCATTGCAAGGTGAGTTTTACAGATAGCTGTAAAGATAGTATGGAATATGTGTGTCTGTGCGTGCAAGTGTGTTTATGTGTGTTTGTGCGTGTGCACACCTTTATGTATGCGTATGTGAATGTGAGTGTATGTGCATTTGTGTAAATGTGTGCATGTGTCTGTGTGTACACGTTTGTGTGTTTGTATATATTTTGCCCTTGTCTCCTATATCATAAGAGATCTGTTGCTACCACCAGTACTGCCTGAGGACCCTACTTTGCCTCTATAGTAATCCTATCCAATGACCTTCCCTGAGAGTAGTCCTTGAGCTGTGCTAGTGCCAGCCCATTTCTGCAGTGGAAACAAATGTTCCATGTCATGCACAGGTGACACAGATTTGCATTGTTTTTCCCCTTCTCTGGATATTTTTCAAACGAGGCATAAAATAATCTGGAATTTCATGGGCAACTTGCATAGCATTCAGGTGAATCCTCTACATTTCCTTTAGGCAGACCAATGGACACACTCACGCAAACACACAAATACACACAGGTTCCAAGTGGCTATTTTCTTTTAGTATGAGACCCAGTGTAATGTGATCACAGAGAATATGTGTGAAGTTAGGCATAAAACCGGAAGCATTCAGAGTGGAGAGGTGTGCCCTATGGCCCAGACCAAACCTGACTGTGCCCTGTAGCCTACCACTGGGTGATGCATAACTGGCCATCGCATTGCCCAGGGAAGGAGGGTTAACTTGCCAGTGTATTCCTAGCTTCATTACTCACCAGTTACTTCTCTGGTTAATTGAGCGCCTGTGATCTGTCTGTGCCAGCTGGGTCAATGTGAGTGTGCAGCCCTCCTGAACTGACAGGAGAACTTGTAGCAGTGGAACGGGCCAACAGTTATGAATGAGCATTCCAAACTGGGGTGGAAATGGGGGGGAAATGAAAAAAAATAATACAAAGCCCTTGTGTAGCATCAGGTATTTAACCAGTCACTCAAAATCTGCATCAAGCTGCATGCAGAATTTAGGGGACACCTACTGATTCAACTGATAGAAGGTCTAATGCAAATGCTAGATTGTGTAGGAAAGGACCAGCTTCATATGATGTTCATTTACAACATATAGTGGCCACCCTTTAAACATTTTTTGATGGGTGTTCCTTGAATTGAAGTGTTGGGGAAATAGATCCAGTCTTGCCCTGTAGCTTTACTCTGTGGATCAGTGGAGTGGAGGACCTGGATATGAAGGGGGGGGGGTGGTGATTGGTGTCTGCCCTGGAGATGGAGGCACCACTGGGGCTGGAGGCATGCTAAGCTTGGTTTCTCTGACACGGCTGCCCTCCTCAGGGCGCAAGGGTAAAAATACCGGTTTACTCTGGTTTAGAGGCCCTGACTCATGATCAATGGCTTATATTGTAGTCTCTGGATCTCAAAGGGGAACTAAGAATGAACACTTCCCCTGAATCAGAGAGTTTCAGTTTTGTTAAATGAAACCAAAGGAATGGCCCAGAGATGGCATGAGTGAAGGCATTGTGTTATTTGTGCAGCATATGATCTGCTGTTTCTGCCTTCCTGAACTGTGTTTGTTCCCCTTAACCCTTTGAGGAGTACTGTCGCACTATGATGTTTGTTCTAGAACATGCCGTAACATTCTAGTTGATTATAATTTATGACATCATGAAGGGCTGCTAATGGCATCTTCAATGAACTATAAAATTCCAGAATAGAACACTGTGAATTAGAATTAGAAATCTTTTTTTTAAAAACACTCACCTATGGGTTAACTGTTTTACTGGATCTTTGCATGAATCAGTGGAGGGGATTCAACATATCAGATTTTTCAAAGTTTGCATCTCCTAATTTGAAATGCTTATTTGTAATTGTAGGCATGTGGCATCACTGCAACGTCCTCTGTAAATGCATGCACTTACAAATTCAGCACTCAGCCACTGCTACTGTTCACACTGCAACCCACCAGCTGAGCTGTGCAGAGCTGCAGATGACTGCAGACACAGCTGATGCAGGCAGACCAAGACAATCAGGACAATTAGGTCCAAAAATGTCTCTGACAGGGCATTTTAGACTTGTGTCCTTATATTTCTGCATAAAATAAGTACATAGACTAACCTACAAATTTGCTCCAAGTGGAGTACTGTCTTGCCAGTGTGCTTCTTTGAAGTTCTTACTACGTCAAAACTTATTGGACCAAATTGCTCTGAGCGACCAAGGGCACCCAAGCAACCAGAGTAAACACTATGGCCAACTGTGCTCAGCTCCGCGAGGGCTCAAAGCCACAGTCGGCAAGGGCACAATCCGGGTTCGATTCTGGGTGGCCACAAGACTCTAGCAAAGTGCCAGCAGATGCCACCTGGACAGCTATTATACTCCTGGCTCAACTCTGCATCATGGTTACTTTTACTGAGCAACAGAGATGGTGTAACCTATTAGACTATATTAGAAAATATAAAGCATGGGCATAACTGCAATAAGGGGGAACACAGCCCACTAGCTCTACTGCTTGTAATTGTAATCGTTTACATCCAGCACAATGAATTCGGCACAAAGGGACCTATAGCAACAACCACTCTACTGAAATCTGAATGCCCGATTGCTCGGTTTCTATTCACGGTCGTCTATCCTGCCACTAAATGGATTCTGCTAATTAATTATGTATCAATGCAGAATGTCAGAGATTGCCAAGCTTCTTGTGCATTAGTAGCAGTCGTAACATTCATACCTCCTAGGGTGGACTCTTCATTTCAGTTAGGCTACCCCATACAAATGAGAAATTTAACTCTGCTTAATATTTTTGTATAGAAACGACACATTCGTCTAGACAATCGGCATGAAGTTATATTACAATGCCCTCATTTCCTTTGGCTGATTATTTTTAGCCCGTAGACAAGGTCAAGTGATGGCCACTTTGATGGGAAGCAAGTATAGTGTATCTGCTTCCTGTTTACGGAAACCTGAAACTACGAGCTTGCTGTTCCTTTGGGGAGACACGGTGAAATATATACTCCACCGCTGTTTTGTCTGTATTTCTGTTCTGAACACCATCAATTATTTCAGATACGTCGAACTAACTGTATTTTCACTAATGTGTCACAAGAGGGTGCTTTTCACAAAGAACGAAGGTAACGGGCATGCACGACTGGTGTAAGGACTGATATTGATTTCAACGCAAACATTTGCCGAGACAACGCGTGAGGTGTCAACAAATAATTCTACAAATAACTCTCCCTCCAAATAACTCTCTGATAAGTAAGTTAGAATCGTAACCGGGACAACGTCTATAGGCTATGGAGATACGAAGAATAAGACGTAACAGGATGGGAACGTGTATATCCTGTTATTGTAAGGGTTGATGCCATTAGTATCCGAGCCACAATAAAGACTCTTATCCTGTCATTTCCATCTCGTCCATTTCCTCTCACAAAGGGCCGTTCCTAGCTGCAAGATACAAGACTGGGCAGCTAGAAATGTGTTTCTCAAGTCTGTGCATATTAAAAGTGGTATATAGAAATATATTAATTTAGCAATGCAAATATGGGCATGATAAGGATCAAATCCGCAGCCATTCAAAAAATAGCAGTCAGTTGTTAAACCTCTAACAGCAATATAGGTCTGAGTTTCAAAATGACAGGGCTTTCTTAATGAACAGGCTGTTAGTTCTCTCACTGAAACACTGCCAAATTGGCAAACTGGCCATTTCTGCCAAGCACTCTTTATGTATATTAGAACTTACTTTTAACTTGAAAACAATAGGGGCATAATATGTTGTACAGAACAACAATCTGCCACGTTTATGAAATATCCCCTTTGGGTATTTGGCTAGAACTAATCTCCTGTGCTTGCTTAGTTAATTTCATTATCCTGGGCAACAACACTTTTTCACCCATTCATAGGTTGGAGCCGTTCAGGGATGCTCTTCATTCATCAACACCTAACCTTCATGAGGTGTCAATATTGTTACTTTAAAAAAAAACTGTAGCTCATTGTCCAACCAATAAATCTCACCAAAATATTTACAAAAGATTATTGGATCCAATTAAGTGTATCCTGGAATAGTGTGCCACGTTCTCTGGCTGCAAACACTGACAAGGATTTCCCAAACACAAAATGTCCCCATAACATTGGGGGAAGATTTCACTTTGATTCCTATTTGGTTGTGAGATAACGTTCCCTGATCATTTTATTGTGCCAAACAAGTTCTGTCAGGGTCACAGAAAAACATTCCAGGCATGTCAAATATAAACTTACTGGCAACATCTCCTGAGGGTTATCATCTAATCATGAAAATCATGCACCATGGAGGATATGTGTCAATACGTTTTAAGCATGGTCCGAATTAAAGTATTGAAATGGTAAATTTGTTTAACATTGGTAACATTTACATGATTGTTTTGCATGACCATCCACAATTCAAATATATTTTTAACTGGAATAACAAAAATAACATTCTAAGGCCCCGTTCCTGCAATGTTCCCTGTGACATTTTTTTTACATTTGGCAGACACTCTTATCCAAAGCAACTTACACAGTTTACATTTCTTTACATGCAATCCAACTGGATTTATACAGCTGGATATTTACTGAAGCAAATCAGGTTAAGTACCTTGCTCAAGGGTACAACAGCAGTTCCACAACAGGGAATTGAACCTGCAACCAAGTTACAAACCCTGGTTCCCTAAATATTATGCTACACTGCCACCTATACTGCAGACAATGTTCGAGGGATATCCAGGAAACTGGGAAACTGTAAATGCTTGGAACATTTACCCTAGTTTTCCAAATGTTCTGAGAACCAAAAATTATTAGCTGGGTTATTTACTTGTTCCTGGGGTTTCACATATTTAATCTTGCTGTCAGAAGTTTGGGGTAAAATGTGACTGCGACTGTTATTATTACAAAGCTACATGCACAGCAGTGTTATTTCAGCTGGGAGAAAATTGGATTTGTACCAGTTATTCCGTTATTTGCATGTTATAAACTTCAAAAAAATAACTGTAATCATTTTCCTTCTCCAACCAAACCATTATGAACTACTTGTTAGAGCTACAGACATGGCCATAGAGTTTTTCTTCTTCCCAGATTTTGGGAAGACGATCTGGGCTTGGTTATAGGCTAGTTTAAATTCGTTTTCTTCTCATCAGTCCATGCCATGGTTTATTCACTGCAAACCGGCATACTGCATTTGTATGTTTTGATAGATTCACTTCAAGCGTTCTTTTTTAAATTTATTTGGACCAGGGGCAATTCTAGGATTTTACCTTTAGGGGGGCTCAGCCCCCAATGAGAATGTGAGATGTACACATGCAAAGCACAAGCCTACATTTTAAATTAATTTACTGTTACATTCCCCAAAACAAAAACACCACAGTGGTTGAAATACCACTCTTTATATGTGGTATTTTTAAAAATAGATATTAAGTCAAAATGTTTTTTTAGAAAAGAATGACTAAACATTTTAAGGGGGGCTGAGATGAAAGACAGGGGGGCTAAAGCCGCCCTAAATAGGTTCTAAAATCCCCCCCTGATATAGACATAACCCCCAGCAAGAGTAAGTAGCATTGTGCTATCCTAAAATGCACGTTATGATTCTGTCCCTGTTTCAGCCACTGGTTCTATAAATACTAGGTTTTCCTCTGAAATAACTAGTGCTGCCTGCCACCTACACAACCGATTGTTGCCCTATGGCCTTCCCAGATGACCTTGCATTGTCAAGGTTGCCCTCTGACTGACTCCTTGCTCTTGGGGCAGGGGGAGTGTGTTGCTGCCCCACCCATATGAGTTAAGGGGATGGAGACGCTGTGCAATACCTCAAACAGGGAAAAAAGACTTGTAACACGTTTGGATCAACTATCATCTATTTTATTCACTTGTAGGCTTACATAATGCAGGCCTCCTCCCCACTTCAGGTTAAAAGTAGACGATCCCTCCTTCTGATTAATCTTTCAAGGAAAACGTTTAGCGTCTATACTTAAAGTAGCGATTACACACTGCTTGGCCAAATGCTGGATTTAGATATGTGTGATAGAAGACGTGTCTGTTGTAGTAGCCAACAGCCTACTATTTTGCAGCTGGCAGGCAAGAGGGCAAACACACAAATAAAAGGAATCTTGCGTCTTTTCATTTTCAGGTCGAAATAATGCAGGCAACTGACCTCGCCTATAAAATATTCAAACTCCTCAAGAGGAAACGTGGACATTAGGCTAGATGAAAAAGCCCAAAACCAAGTAGTTTTTCAAATGAGATATGTGGACCACACAGAGATTGGCTACTCCACTGAGGACGGGGCGGCGAGTGCAATTTCAAGCAATGACATCACTTTTCCTGACGAGTGCTTCCAAACGCGGAAAAACCTCGGTTTCCCTGGATGTCCGACACCAAAGGAAATGCAGCTTTTTTTAAACAAAAAACATAATCCTTTATACGTATTTTGTATGTGCCACATTTACTTTAGAGATTGCACATATACGATTGTACAATTTTCGACGGCTCCCGACATATGAGGTTAGTGTTTGTTTCCACTGACATTGAATGCGGCTGTGTTTGCTTTATTGCAGATGGGCTGGTAGTAATGATACGATCCTACCATCTTTTGGACTAGCTTCGTTGCTCGCTTGCAACTTACCTACCTACCTACCTATGCTATGCTGAAAAGGCATGGGGTGGTTTCCGTATAGATGCGACAGAGGTAGCTAACTAGCTAGCTTAGCAGTCCTTTGTCAGACCTTTGGTATCGTAACGTTACGTGGCTTCATAAGAAAGTTGCGTCGAAAGCAGACGCGTTAGATAACGTTCGCTAATGTTGGCTGAGATTAGAAGCATTAACAGGCAATTTATCCTGGCTGGTGTTCCATTCTGGGTGAGTGATGTGCAGCGTTTCTGAGTAACGTTATGTACCTTGCCATTCTAACGTCGGACAGATAACACGATAGCTAAAAGATTTTGGTCAGCAAATGTGAATCTGAATTAAACGTAGCTAGCTGGCTGTATATCTAACGTTAAATAACCTAAAGATACCTGGCTTGCTTAACAACGTTAGCTGCATTGCATGGATAACGTTGCTGTTCGATGAAATAGCGGACTAGCCTGCTTTGGGTAAAAAAAGGCAAGCAAGGCAGCTAACTAGTCGGCTATAAAATGCAGGTTGATAGAGCCTTCGAATGTATCTAGTACGTTAACGTTGCCGTTTTGGATAAAGTTAGCTTGCTGCGTGCTATAGCCAGTATTTATTTGACCCGTTGTTGTCCTGAAAGGCTTTGCGGTTTATATTGTCGACGGCATATGCAACGGTAGTACGGTAATAGCAGGCTAGCGTTAGCCGGTAATGATTATTAATAAATAAATGCTTCGTGTATCATTATACTTTATGGTGGGCAATTTAGCTTATTTTTGAGGCTTCGTCCAGTGATTCCCCAGGATGTTTGGTCGGCCAGGTGGTGCCTTGACCGGTGCGCCGGGTCCGAGGGAGGTGAAGATAAATGCAGAGGGAGAGGAGAGAGCCCCTCCCCAACACTAACATTTGGTTTTTTTTGTTGTTGTTTAAGATGCGTCCATATTCAAGCCTGAGTTTAAGATTGTGGAGGGTCATTTGTACCTACATTCAAAATAAATCTTAAATGAGGAATGGAAATGGCAATTGGGGAAAATGATGTAAAACGTATGAGAAATAGAAATGGGATAGGCTAATTATTATTGTAAAAGCGCAGAAAGGAACGTTATTATAATTATATACACGTTTCTTATCCTCAATCGACATGTATATTTCGCATTCACATTTTCTTTTGATTTTGTCAGTTGCCGTTTTTTCCTCATTCAAGCACAAGTTGACAGGTAATCAATCATTAGCCTAGCTAACGTTACCTCGCGTCACGGGGGATAGACTTTCACTGGAGGTGATTCGGCTTCATGCTAATGACTCTCCCCACTGCTAGAAATGATTCAGTCTGATAACAAGCTTTCGTATGGGATTTTTTTCGTGGTTCCCTGACCCATTTTTGCAACTATAAGGTTTTTAAAGGACTTCCCGCAACTCAAGAACAAACAAAGGCACCAACTGTTTCTATCAAGCCGCAGGGCCATTTATGTATTTGTATCATGGTTCTGTTGTTTGTAGTGCTCGCTGTTTGTGATTAAATAAACCCTCGCGCTCATGTCATAGCTCAGTAAATTCCGCATATTCCGTATTTGCCGATATTTCATATTTATTCTTGTCATTAGCATTTCATCTTTTTAATGTTTCATGGCTTTCTGGCTGTTTTTATTCAGGAAATGGCTGGAGAAACATTCCATCATTGGTCTTAAAAAAAATAAAATAAAAAATTAGTCAATTTGGTAGCCAATTATACCCTCTATTTCTTTTGATTCGCCCTCCCCCACGAACTCGCCTCCCGTCAGTACGGGGCAAGCTAATTCCCCGAGGCCGACGATGATCCGCCTCCTCCCAAGACGTAACTCGCCCACCTACTTTCTAGAGACACCCATCGCGTTCTTGGTTCACCCTCCCCCTTCTCCCTTGAGGGGACAGCCAATTGGCGCAGTCGGGTTTCGAACTGCAGCTGCAGGGGAATGCTTTGACCATTAAGCCATCATTGGTATTTTAACAAATTGTTGTCCTTGGCTGTCCCCAGAAAGGCTAAAGATTGTAAATGCCATTCTGGCAAAAACAAAAACTGACGCAGCTTGTAGGTGCATGCAAGAGCAATTATTATAGTTCACAATCATTGGACACATACTAGTAGTTGCCATCTAGAATAGATGAGCATTCAGAATGGCAAGTCTGCTATTTATCGATCAGGGTGTTCACAAAATTATTTTTCTTTTTTTAACTGATTAACTTTTTTATATTACTGTCTAACCCTATTAAACAGTAAACAGTGAAATATAATTATTTCTGCCATAGCCTTTCTGTATTATTTTGCAACCATTGCTGTATTTTTATTATTATTTTTAATCCGATTTTATAATACTTAATAAAAAAAATCGAATAAAAAAAATCACTCAATAAAATTTTTGAAGACACGATTGTATTCTTAGGCTGGTCTCTGTATTGCTACGTTCTCTGAATTCGGTTGATTGCACACAAGCTTGCGCTCTCCTCTAAAGTGTGTACTGCCAGCCAATGCTTCTTTTCACTCCGCAGTCCACCAGCTGACTTGTGTTGTAATTGTGAGTTCATGCGCTGATGGCCCAGGCAGACGGCAGGTGTCTGTTTGACCAGAGCCAGCTCTGGTGTGCCATGAAACAAGGACAACCCCACTGACTGAACCTCCGTCCTATGGCCAGTTATGCCACCTGGCACAGGCATTGCCAGGATTTGATACCAGACCGTGGGGTGCACTGGAACTCAGTGTCTTAGCAGGATGAGCCACCATTGAGCCACCATTCGGGCTCTCACAGTCTACCTGTACAAAGCTGCACATGTAGTGTATTCCTCCAACTCATGTGCAAGCTTAACTTGCCTGGTGTAAGTAAGCGGCGGCTGACATTTGTTTAGGCGGAGAGCGTGTGCATGTCTGCTCTCTCTCGAATTCATAGCTTTAGAATCCGATTGGGCATTCCAATATGAAAAAAAAGAAATGTATATAAATAAATACATTTATAGAGCCACTTGGGATTCAAATGCTCATCTTTGATGTCTCGAATACTATGCAGACTATGCCAGAGAGGGCCCTGAAGATTTTCCAGGCATTATAATGAGTTAATGTTCAGTGGCCTTCTGGATGAAGTGCCTGCCTTGACACCAGATGGTTGTGTCCACACTTCTATAATTTTTTGTTTCAGATTTTTATCCCAATTTGGTTGCCAATTAGACCCGCTATTTCTATGTCAATCCCCCCCCCAGTAATGTGATTTTGCTGCCGTAGTCCTGCGACCGGTAGTGACGAAGGCAACCTGACGCCTCTTTCGAGACGGCACTCGTCAAGTGTGGACCGTAACCCGGTACTACAATGCCACTCTTATGCGCAGCGAACGTCATGTCGGCTTCCCTCCCCCCTCCCTGGGGCGGACAGCCAATCGCCGCTCCTGGCGGCGCTCCCGGCGGCGCTCCCGGCCAGAGCCGACTCTGGCGAGATGGGGAATTGAACCCCGGTCTCTGTGGCCAGCGTCGAACGTTGTAACCACTGGGCCATGCGGGAGGCGTGTCCACACTTCTGACTTCAGTTATTTTTGTGTGTGTGGGGTGTGCTCCAGCAAACATTTTTAGGGGCATTTTGAAATAAGTTGCCAACCTAAATTACACATGCTTTTTATGCTTAATGGACAGTGAATACACAGCCAAATTATTGTGAAAGTGCCCATCCAGCAGAGTGCAGTTGTATTGTGTTTTGGCTGCACGATAGTTTCAAGAGTGTGGTTGCACGGAAACTGATATTGCTGATGATACTTGTTTGGGCAGAGCTTCAAGTTGAAATTCACCCCAAGGCATTCAACATCAGTTGTTAAGTAAGCTTGATTCTGATGCTGGATTGTCCCAAGCGCCATAATGACATCATTGCTTGTTTTTCCACCACATGACCTGTATGGTGATGTCACAACTTGCTTTCTGTGAGGGTTCATTCAATTCAAGCCCTCATAGAGGCGGGACTTCATACTGTATTACAGCTTGACTTGTAATACCCCACCCCCCTCTGCCTCCAACCCACTGTTTATTATAGTACTTCTAATTTCTTTGTAATTTTCTGGCAGCCCTTGCTGGGAGAGTATCAGTGGAGCAGTTAAACTATAATTAAACTTAATTGTAAAACCAACACCCACACCCACCTTTTTTTTGTTGCTGTATGCAGATGTGTGTCAAATCTTCACAAAATGACCCACATCTTACACGGGAGTAATTACTTCTACCAACTAAAGTGCGGGGCAACAAGCAGATTTCAGTTCCCAAGGCATTAGCCAATGGAATGTCACCCATGGTTTTGGTAATGCAAGCCACACCCATGGTTTTAAAAAAAGATCAGGAAGCAGCTTAATAAAAACTGCTGTTTCCCCTTTGCCTTTGATGTTGGTCTGTTTCTCAGTGAATGGCTTTGGCTTGCATTGGTTTTAATGCAACACAGCTGAAACAAGCTGACAGTTTGTCAGCACAAAGTGACTTTTTGGGGTGCAGTGCACTGGGAGAGAAGAGACTGCATTTCCTGGCCATGTTAATGTGAACAAGTTTTTTTTTTAAGGTTACCCTAGTACTGCGCCTGCGTTTGTCATGTTGCCAGCTACATACAGAACCCGAACCTGCTCGTCACCCCCTCACTTCCTACATGGCGTTTACTGAGCTTTGGAATATCAACGAGGAAACAAATTAGTATTTGTTTGGTACAACCAGTATCATTTGGTCCTTTGTTGTGGGTCCTCAAAAACAGCTTGAAAAAGCAAAAGCTCCAGTCCTTATTTGAACAACTTTGCTCATTTTTTTAATTTATTTTTTGTTCTCTCTTCCGCAATCTGGAATGCCCTGTTGGTAAGTTCAAAATACAGAATCAAAGTAAAATAATTTCTGTACTGCTGAAGAAACGGACCCGATGTTTGTAATGGAAGACAGGAAAGTTTATGGCGTTTTTCCACCGCACCGCACAGTACGGTACTGCATGGCACTGTAACCAATCCGGGCTCCCACGTTTTGTCGCTTTTTCCACCGCCAAGCGATCCGTACCCATGCTGAATTTAGCTACTGCTCTGTTTAGGTACTAGCGAGCCGAACAGGGACCTAAGGGTGGAGCTAGCAATACTGCACAGAGTCATCATGCTAAATCTTAGACAGGCTCAGACACAACCACCATGTTTTTTGGCATTATTGTCAGGTTTGCGTGTTATGAAAACTGAAATAAACACGTTTTCTTTGAAAGGACAAAGTATACTATTTTCATTTTCATTAACGATAATCTATATTGCGATTGCGATATACCACAAGATGTAACAAAACACATGGGTGGAAAATTGATCATTGATATTATGTGTTCCAGACATCATAGAATAGGCATTATATTAAGTGAATTAAGGGAACCCAAACAATACAGTTTTTCCTGATATTAGTTTAGCCTATTGAAATGTTGAAAAAAACATTTATTCAGCTGTTTCTGTTGAACTTAATCACATTACTGAATGAACACAGTTGTCCTACTGTTTCTTTCACCACAGCACTGTTTATAAATACAATAATTACAGAAATAAGTTAAACCTTAAAATATTTTTTCTTAAGTGGTGACTGAAAATATATATGACATAAATGAAAATAAAGAGTTTGTAATCAAAAAAATATTCAATCGTTGTTCTTCAACAAAGAGCAAACGAGCGCTAGGTTTTTTCCCCGTGTGATCTCCAGGGGAAAACAACTTTTGCAAGCAGCGGCTTCTCTACTCAAAGTCCTTCTTAATAAAGAGTCTGTTAAACTTTGATATGGTTTAGTTGTCTGCCTGGACCACAGGTCTGTTGAGGTTGCTTTGTTTGTTTCGCTTGTCAAGCCTCTGGATCAATTTCTGGAACATCTCTTCGCTTACAGTATATATTAGCATCATGTGTTTTGCGAGGTGGAAGGTGATTTTGATTTCGTGTGATTTTGAAAAGCTTCAAGAGCTTTTCTCCTAAGGCATTGCATTTTCAAATGCATCCGAGATTGAAGCTTGCTTGGGCTGGGATGTGATTCTGGTAAATTAGTTCTGGGGAGACAAAGCTAGTACGAGTGGGAAACAAATGTAAGACAAAATATGCCCAGCGTTGAGCGTTGCTATAGAATTATATCGCAGTATCGCGTTATGATATTGCAAATGCTCACATCGGAATACGATATATTGTTCCCTACTACTCCTAGCTCGTGCTGGACATATTTTTGCAGAAAATTGTGGCTAAATGTTATGGGGAAAGCTGTGTTCTGCTTTTGTGAATTTGAGCTGGAATGTTTACAATGTCAATGTTACTAATGTCACCACAGCGGTTGCATTCTTTTTTGTCACTTCAGATAACTCCTCCTATTTTCACAGTTCTGTTGTGTGATGGAAAAACGACACAGGGACTCGACCCGTGAAGGAGATAATTATGCGTACGGATGGTTACCGTACCGTGCTGTGTGGTGGAAAAATGCCAGTAGAGGACGCATGTCTGTCTTGCACCCACGTGTAGTGAGACAGATGTTTTGAGAGGCAAAAAAATGTCCAAGGGGCACGTTTCAAGATCTCCAAAACAACCTGGCATCTTGGGGTTACAAGGTGTCTAAAGCTACCATTCAACTACGCTTACATGACAATGGTCTTATGGCAGAGTTGCAAGAAGGAAGCCTCTTTTGAAGACAATTAATCGAAAAAGGCGTCTTGAATTTGTCAAACTACATCTGAACTACAATTGGAACCGTGTCTTGTGGCCGAATCAAGCTTTTTGGATATGCACATCAGCGTTATTTTTTGCATCCAAATGTAATGTTGAAAAGCACCCCATGCCTACGGTGAAACATGGTGGTGGATCTTTAATGCTTTGGGGTTGTTTCGCGTCCACAGGCCCTGGGGCCCTTATTAAAATAGTTGGAACTATGAACTCCAGCATGTACCAAGACATTTTGTTGAAAACCTTGTTCTCTCTGCCAGGAAGCTACACCTTGGCTGCAGATGGACCTTCCAACAAGACAATGATCCCAAACATACGTCCAAAGAAACAAAGAAATGGTTGACAGAGCACAAGATCAATGTCCTGACGTGGCCACTGAGTCTTCAGACCTGAATCCAATTTAACATTTGTGGTTTGAACTCAAAAAAGCAGTCCACAAATGTCAAACCAAGAATCTGAAGAAACTAGAAGAATTCTGCATGGAGGAATGGTTGAGGATACCCCCCAAGAAGTTCCATAACCTTGTACGACACTACAGAAGGTTGCTGTTATGATGGCCAAGGGAGGAACCACAAAGTACTGATAACAGGTGTGTGAATATTTGTGATTCTTGATTTTTCTGCGGAAGAAATGATAATTTGTGAGCATATAAATATACCTCATTAATTCTATAGTTTATTTTGTACTATCTCTTTTGTTCATCTTTATCAAGGGTATGAATAAAAATGGAGCCTACTGTATGTATATATATATATATATATATATATATACACAGTATATATACAGTGGCGAGACAAAGTTTGTGAACCTGTCAGAATTGTCTGCATAAAGTTAACCTAAAATGTGATCAGATCTTCATCTAAGTCCTTCTAAAAGATGAAGACAACCCGATTAAACAATTAACACAAAAAATTGCCTTTATAAAATGTATTTACTGAGCAAAATGACACAACATCTAAATTCTTTGTTGGAAAAAGTATGTGAACCTCTAGAATTATCAGTTCAATTAAGGGGGTAATTAAAGTCTGGTGTTTCAATCAATGGGATGACCATCAAGAGTGAGTTTAGGTGGCCCTGCCTTATGTAAAAAAACATAAACCTGGGTCTTCACTATCAAAGTCTGGTCTTCACCACAGAGGTTTGTGGAAGTGTGCCATGCCTCGATCAAAGGAGATTTCTGAGGACCTCAGAAAAAGAGTTGTCGATGCTCATCAGGCTGGAAAAGGTTACGAAACCATTTCGAAAGAGTTTGGGCTCCACCAATCCACTGTCAGGCAGATGGTGTACAAATGGAGAAAATTCAACACGAATGTTACGCTCCTCAGGAGTGGTCGTCCAACAAAAATCACTCCAAGAGCAAGGCGTACAATATTCAAGGAGGTCACAAAGAACTCCAGGGTAACGTTTAAGGATCTGCAGGCCTCTCTTGCATTGGCTAATGTCAGCGTTCATGAGTCCACCATCAGGAAAACACTGAACAAGAACTACTCTCCAAAAAGAACATTGCTGCCCATGTAAAGTTTGCTAAAGATCACCCTGATGCGCCAGAAGATCTGTGGATGGATGAATCGAAAATAAAACTTTTTGGCTTAAATGAGAAACTATATGTTTGGCGAAAACCAAACACTGCATTCCAACATAAGAACCTCATCCCAACCGTGAAACACGGTGATGGTAGTATCGTGTTCGGGGCTGCTTTGGTGGTGGCAGTATCATGGTTCGGGGCTGCTTTGCTGCCTTGCTGCCTCGGGACCAGGACGGCTTGCCATCATTGACGGAACTATGAATTCTGGATTGTACGAGCAAATTCTACAGGAAAATGTCAGGGTATCCGTCCATGAACTGCAGCTCACCAGAAGGTGGGTCATGCAGCAAGACAACGACCCTAAACACACAAGTCAGTTTACCAAAGAATGGTTGAAGCAGAAGAAATGTTGTGTTTTGGAATGGCCGAGTCAGACCTTAATCCAATAGAAATGTTGTGGCAGGACCTAAAGCGAGGAGTTCATGCCAGGAAGCCCACCAACATAACTGAGTTAAAGCAGTTCTCTAAGGAGGAATCTCTAATGTACGGGACTGATCAACAGTTACCGAAAACGTTTGGTTGAAGTCATTGCTGCTCAAGGGGGTCAGACCAGTTACTGAAAGCAAAGGTTCACGTACTTTTTCCGACAAAGACATTTAATGTTGGATCATTTTGTTCAATAAATAAATGAAAAAGTATCATGTTTTGTGTGTTATTTGTTTAACTGGGTTCTCTTGATCTATTTGTAGGACTTGGATGAAGCTCTGATCACATTTTACGTCAAATTTATGCAGAAATGCAGAAAATTCTAAAGGGTTCACAAACTTTTTATCGCCACTATGTATACTGTATATATACACACACTCAGTGGTCTCTTTATTAGGTACACCTGCACACCTGCTCATTAATGGAATTATCTAATCAGCCAATCATGTGGCAGCAACTCAATGCATAAAAGCATGCAGACATGGTCAAAAGGTTCAGTTGTTGTTCAGACCAAAAATCAGAATGGGGAAGAAATGTGATCTAATTGACTTTGACTGTGGAATGAGAGTGAGAGTATCTCAGAAACTGCTGATCTCATGGGATTTCCATCCACAACAGTCTACAGTTTACAGAGAATGGTGCGAAAAACAAAAAACATCCAGTGAGCGGAAGTTCTGTGGGCGAAAACGCCTTGTTTATGAGAGAGGTCAGAGGAGAATGGCCAGACGTTCAAGCTGACAGGAAGGCGGCAGTAACTCAAATAACTAAGTGTTACAACAGTGGTATGCAGAAGAGCATCTCTGAATACACAACATGTCGAACCTTGAAGTGGATGGGCTACAGCAGCAGAAGACCACACCGGGTTCCACTCCTGTCAGCTAAGAACAGGAAAGTGAGGCTACAGTGGGCACAGGCTCACCAAAACTGGACAGTTGAAGATTGGAAAAATGTTGCCCGGTCTGACGAATCTCAATTTCTGCTGCAACATGTAGATGGTATAGTCAGAATTTGGCGTAAACAACATGAACCCATGCATCCATCCTGCCTTGTGTCAACGGTTCAGGCTGGTGGTGGTGGTGGTGATGGTGTAATGGTGTGGGGAATGTTTTCTTGGCACACATTAGGCCCCTTAATACCAATTGAGCATCGTTTAAATTCCACAGCCTACCTGAGTCTTGTTGCTGACCATGCGCATCACTTTATGGCCACAGTCTACCCATCTTCTAATGGCTACTTCCAGCAGGATAATGCACCCTGTCACGAACTACACGTCATCTCAAGCTGGTTCCACGAACATGACAATGAGTTCAGTGTACTCCAATGGCCTCCACAGTCACCAGATCTCCAATAGAGCAACCTTGGGATGTGGTGGAACGGGAGACTCGCAACATGAATATGCAGCCGACAAATCTGCAGCAACTGTGTGATACTATCATGTCAACATGACCAGAATCTCTGAGGAATGTTTCCAGCACCTTGTTGAATCCATGCCACGAAGAATTCAGGCTGTTCTGGGGGCAAAGGGGGGTTCTACCCAGTACTAGAAAGGTGTGCCACTGAGTGTGTATATACATATATATATTGCGGTCACATGTCACTTCAAATAGGAGGAGCTATCTTCACGGTTCTATTGTGCGATGGAAAAACCACACAGGGACTCGACCCATGAAGGGTATAGTTATGGATACGGATGGTTACCATGCCGTACCGTACTGTGCAGTGGAAAAAACACCATTAGTTACACAAGCATGTTACAACATATCCTACACACACTAGTTTGTACTGTGGTTTTACACAGTTTAACACTGGTTTTATACAGTTTAACAGGTACATTTACATTCATTCACACTGGGGGCTGAGATGCAGGGCCCAGCCTGATTGGGCCCGAGACACTATTGTTACAAGACATTTCCTGGCTCAGCCAGACATTGGGGACCCATCCATGCAGTCTCTAATACACAAGCACAAACCTCATCTGTGTGTTCTTAGACCAAATGTCATGTTTTTTTAATATATACTGAAAAAGATATTCTTACAACTGTATTGTAGTTGTATGCTCATCCTATTGGCTGTGGGGCAGGCCCTTGGGACTTGCGGCCACCGTTGACACGGACACTAGCCCAGATGAGATGTCCAGAGAACCAGAGATTTTGAGCAGGATTTTCAGCATTCTGTCTTCTGCACCACCCCTACTGTTGCCATGTGACTTTAACCAATTATACCTTCTATTTCTTTCAACTTACCCTCCCCCACGGGCCCGCCGCTTGTCCTTGGAGGCAAGCCAGTTTTTCCCGTACAGGGACGCCTTTTGCGCTTCTCGGCAAGCCCGTGCCCACAGACATACCCATTTGGCTAAATGTAGAACTGCCCATGGTTCAGCTAGTTGCTTTCTTAGATCAAGCTTGTGTGTGTGTGACCTTTACTGACGTAGTGTGGCCCCACGTTTGCATCCAATGCGTATGGAATTTGGACGTCCTCTGTGTGAATTTGTGTGAAAGGTGTGTTACGGATTGAGGTGTAGTAAAATGGGATCCATGCGTCTCTCCATGTTAGTACTTTCTTTATTAGGCATGGGCGACGTGGAATAAAAATTCTACCAATATTCTTGGCTGATAAGAATCTAGGCTGGACCGTGACCTTTTTGTTTTCTTTAAATTATAGTTGTGTATTTAAACCCTATGTGTCATGACTTAAAGTCAGTGGATTCAGATATCAAACCTCTTGAGCCACTCATCTTGACTGGGTTATCTACTCTTGTGTATTTCTTTAATTTCCGACAGCCTCTCAACCTTCCCCTTTCTCTCCCTCTCTCGCTCTTTCTCCTTCTCTCTTGCTCTTGACTTGTTCAGGCTACTCTTGTCTCATCATTTTAGTCCTGTTGGTTTACATTGATGCTCGTGCAAATCTTGAACCTGTGCCCTGTAATAAATGTTCCTTTAATGCATTCCATCTTCCCTTCCTGGCTTTTACCTCAGGTTGGGCAGATATTGGGTTATATGATATTGGCAATCATGTTATAATTGTGACGTATCGCCGATACCGATAGCCTGTGGTCAAGGAATTTCCTTCAGTTGATTTTTTAAGATTGTAAGTTTCTCAGTGGAATGACCTGCCTTAAGTTGGGTACTCAGGTCTGTTGTATTACATTTCTTCAAACTCTCACCAGGAGAGTTTAGTGTAGCAGACTCTGTGTGGTATGTGTGTATTCAATTGTTTAGGTTGTTGCTTAGCCACATGGCTAACATGTACACCAGCTAGCTCCATTTAGTTGCGTAGGTGACTACGGTACATATTTCACCGCTGCCTTGCAGTTTCAGCATGGTCGATATACATTAATTAATTGTTGTTTCATTTTCATCCATGCTTGAATACTCACAATATCGGTCTATAATATTTGAAATAATAATACATGCAAACAATACACACACACATATATGTGTATATGTATGTATAGGTGTGAAACAAGGTGCTATTTTGTCTCATAGGTGCTTAATCGGTGGGTTTTACTCCTCTTGATTTGAGTGTTTGAGGAGATTCCTAGCCCGTTGAGTGTCGCCTACAGCACTGTAGTGATCCGTTTGCATGGTAGTCCTGTTCGGGGACAATCTGAGGGGATGGACACTGGCAACAGGAACAATCCATCGCACGCGAGACGGCAAACCTCTAGCATGCCATCTGGCATTGCAGGCTAGAATTAGTCTCATTTCTCCCCATTCTCTCTGCCCTCACTCTCTCTTGTGATCACATTGCAACCTCCAAATCCTGCTTAAAGGATTTGCCTCAAGCCGCACCAGCAACATCAGCGGTGGTTTAATGAGGGGCGCGACGGACACTGTGAATCTCTTGTCATCTCAGAAGGGCTAGTTTTGGACAAAGGTTGTCCGCATGCACATATTTATCATCTATGTTTTTGTGCGCTTATTTTCAAACCTTTTGCTCTACGAACAACGACGCATGATACGAATGCAGGGGCTTATATGTCGCAGATGACCGTATTCAAGGGAGGGGAGAAGGTTAAAACAATTTGGAAATTTGTTTCATTGTGACATGACTGCTTGGCCTTTTGCCTTCCAGTTTCCTTTGACGCCTTTTTAAAAATTATTTTTATACATTTTGTTTCAGATTTTTTCCCCGTTTTTCTCCCCAGTTTGGAAGCCAATTATACCCTCTATTTATTTTGATTAACCCTCCCCCACAAACTCGCTGCCCGTGTCTATGGGGCAAGCTACTCTACAACGCCAACGATGATCCGCCTCCTTCGAGACAGAACTCACCAACCCCCTTTCTGGAGACACCCATGTGTGCTTCACAGCGAGTTCGTGCCGACCACCCTCCCCCCTCCCTCAGGAGCGGACAGCCAAATTCCGCTCCCGATCGAGGCTAACGGCCAGGGCCGGTCTGGCAGAGACGGGTTTTGAACCGCGTTGCTGATAGGCAGCTTGCACTCGTACAGGACCAACCGCGTTCAATGCGTTCCACTCGGTTGTGGCACGCAAGCAAAATCGAAAGAAGTTACTCAATGTCCATGTTTGTCCCCCCAAATGTCTAGAAATGTTGCAATGTGATTTCTTTTGGTTCATGTCACTCATCCCTACTTGGGAATATGTAGTCCACACTGAATCCGGCGTTAAAAGCATACTCGAACATCTTTGTCGGAGTGCAGGCTGTGCAGCTCTGGCATGGGTGGAGACGGATATGATGAGAGGCGACAGAGTGCCCCCCCTTGGGGCCCCCCCAGAGTGCTCCCCGTGGAGCACCCCCTCCACCTGAGCAGCCACCGCGTGACATCACTGCTAGTGATCACATGATGAGGGGGCTGGGATGTATGGACGTGGTTTGAAATGCACAGACCAATGAGTTCTTCAGCCTCAATGGTGTTCTGTAATGCTGTGCAAAAGCGAAGGACGGCAGCTATTTTTAGACTACTGTAGTGTGAAACCCGTGGTGCATTGAGAGGAAGGGTTATATTTGCCATTTTCAGATTGTCTTAGGCTCCTTTTTAGATTTTCACTCTTCACTTTTATTTATTTTTACAAGGGATTATTTTATTTTTTTAAACCAGACCCGAAGTGAAACCACAGCATTGCTCTGCTATTTACTGATTGTCAGAATACCACAAATGTTTTTCTGTTAGCATCTTTCCCAGAAACCTATAGAGTGTGGCACTTTGTCTTTGTGAAGTCTTATCTTGTGTTGTTGTCACCAGAGCTGCTTTCATACAGAGAACGGTGCTTCTGAAACGGTTTGCTCTGACATCAAATCTGATTTCAATCTTACGGGTAATACAGCACACAAATATCGGCGCTTGACCAGGAATAGGCTATGCCTTTGTTTGGAGCTTTCTGATTGGCTAATATGAACCACGTACAGCGCTTTCGTGTTGGGTTAGTGTAAAATCACTGGTCCTTTACTGGAACCAGATCCAGTGTGAATGGGATTTTACTGTAGTGATCATATTTCCTTACAGTAGTGTAGATTATAGCGCTTTCTTTTGCAGATTTCCAGATCCTGTCAATTTGTGCTCTGGCGGAAACAGCCAAATGTATGATCTGCTGTCCTCCAACATGGCGCACTTATTCATGTTTTAGCTAAGTGTATTTTCTGTTCTATGGTTTCTAGTGCAATTGTATTTTTGCTAGTATTTGCTCAATTCAATAAAAACACCCCCCAAAAAAACAAAAAATGTTTTCATCATCTAAAATGGTCCTGAATATGATGCGAATTTTGGCAAATATGGCAGCCCTGGATTTAATAGGCTATGGCTTTGGCAGTTCCTTTGTGAAGAGTTCCTGGTCATTTTCTTGCGTCTCGGTGAGGATGTAACCGTGCAATCCCCCACTGAAGTCCTGCGGCAGCTTCAAGCTCTTGTTTTTTCCCAGACTGTATTGCTTTAAATAGAAGTGTCTCTTTAGGCAGACAAAAGGCTTAAGACGAAATGGAAGCCGGTACATTTTTCCCTCACGTGAGTCTCTCGGGCGATTATGATGCAAAGATATCAGGTTACTTGTTAAAGAGTTATTTGAATTTCCTTCCTGCTTTTTTTGGTTGTGTACTGCACTCACTTTTTAAAAAAGAAAAATATGCAAATTAAAATTATATTATTCCCTAAATTACGCGCTACACCGCCCGCAGACTTGGAGCAGTAGATTCTGTGATATTCAAACATTTCTCTGAAGTATATGTACATAGTAAGCGGCCTTCTTAAAGCGGTAGGGAACCAGTGGCAATGGGTGCTTTTTTGAGCACAGCTTTTCTGATTGGTTGCCCAGTTGTGAAGGCTTTTCTGACTAGTTGGCCCAGTAGTGAAGGCTTGTTTATACCAATTTTATTTAATTACATTTTTTTAGCCAGCATGAATGTAACACAAGACAATGTGGGGGAGAAATATAATTTCGATAAACGCTGCCTGGAGCACCAGCCATGTATGAAATATCACATTGACTTTGTCAAATATCACACATCTTTTGATATTGATTTATTTTTGCCCTATAAAAGCAGCACATATGTTAAATGTTCAAAATGTGTACAGAAATGTCTCGGCGGCTGTAGTCCCTGTAAGGGGGAGAATGTGTAAACCATCATTCCGCTGTCTGAGCATCTCTCCTTGTGAAAATTTGAGTAATTATCACACTTTGGCTAATTAGCAGGAGAGATATAGATATCAGGAAGACCAGGACTTTAGTCGTAAAAATCTGAGGGGTGACTCATAATCGCCATTATATCCAAAGCTTTTGAACCTCACCGTTACTAACAGTTTTTTAACAGACTTTGATCTCCATCTTCCATGTCATTTCAGAAACATTGTAACTTCATTACATTTGTACATTTTAAGCATTTAGCAGATGCTCTTATCCAGAGCGACTTACAAGAGGTGCATTAATACATGGTATGATCAATCATTGTTCGCGCAAGAGATCAGTGCAGTAATACAGCGATAGACATAGTTGTTGGCAGCTGCATACTGTACCTGTCACACCAGGAAGGAAAAGGTTGGTAAAAAAAATAATATATATATATATTTTTTTTAGAGGACGTTTTTAAACAAGCATACATGTACAAAAAGCAGTAATAAACATGTAGGCAGTGGTGATGACAATTGGCTAGATGTACAGAATTCAGTGGTAGTGGAGTCTGAAAAGGTGGGTCGTGAGTCTCTTGCGGAAGATCGCAAGTGATTCCGCGGTCCTGACCGAGTGCGGAAGATCATTCCACCACCGAGGGGTCAGGACAGAGAAGAGGTGAGACCGCGAGAAGCGGCTGCTGGGCACCCGGACGGATGGGACAGTCAATTTGCCCGAGGAGGCGGAGCGGAGGGGTCTGGCTGGGGTGTATGGTGTGATGAGTATCTGGAGATAAGCCGTTTGATAAGCTAGCACCAGTGAATTAAATTGAATGCGTTCTGCGATGGGGAACCAGTGCAGAGAGGTGAGTAGAGGGGTGACATGCGTGAACTTGGTTTGATTGAACACCAGACGTGCGGCAGCATTCTGGACCAGTTGCAGTGGTTTGATGGCACAGGCCGGTAGGCCTGCCAGCAAGGAATTGCAGTAGTCCAGACATGAGATCACCAGGGCCTGGACCAGGAGCTGTGTGGCCTCTTGGGTGAGGAACGATGGGATCCTCCGGATGTCATGGAGGGAGAATTGGCAGGTCCGGGTGATTGCTGCGATGTAGCCCGAGAAGCACAGCTGGTCGTCCAGGGTCACTCCAAGACTCCTGGCAGACTGGGACGGAGACACTTTGGAGCCTTCCACAGTGATTGAAGCATCAATCATTGGGGAGCCCTATGCTGGGAGGAAGAGCAGCTCTGTCTTCCCCAGGTTCAGCTTCAGGTGGTGGGTGGACATCCAGGCAGATGTCTGCCAAGCATGCAGAGATCCGCGCCAGGACCTGGGTCTCAGAAGGAGAGAAACAGTGATGAAAGAGTTCCGCGGATATGCGGATTTCCGCTTTTCCCCGATCAGAAAGCATCAACCACAAGATTCGTGTAGATCTGATGTTTTTTTTGTTTTTTTGGCGGGGCGGGGGTCAGTCTTGACCCACGATAACAGATGTTTTAATCTGTTGTCAATCGCCACACTTAATGATAGACCAATCAGGTTGACAGCAGTGCAAGCGTAGTCACTGTCACTGTAAGTCATGAGCATGCTAGCTAGCTAAAGCCTCTAGAAACGGTAAAATGACCGCAAGGGAAGAATGGCAAAAGTGATAGAGAAAAAACGATAGTTTGAGGTTAAAATAAATTGAAAGCAGAGTAAAAAACAGATTCCGTTGGAACTGGCTGGACAAAAATCTCTGTTTCAGTCAATGGGAACACTACCGAAGCGACGGGGTGAATGTTCTAAAAAAGTTGATATTGTCAGTTATGTCCCCAGAGGATTTAAGGCTTTGGAAGATCACACCCGTAGCAAAAAACACAACGACAAAATTCTAATTCGCCATACGAATTAGACTTTGTCCACGGCTTTTTCACTGGTTACTGATGCTAATGTTACACTATCTAACATTAGCTCAACAAGAAGGGACACTGTCTCTACAGCTCGACCAGCGATTGCAGTGGACGACGTGAAAAACCAGGAGGTAGGATAACAAATAGAATAAAGAATTGAAGGCTTGTGGTTACCCAGCTATAGCCATGATTAATATTAACCTTTGTCAAACTCACTTAAACGATACACGATTCAATTTTGTTGATAACATTTTTGCTGGCTAGCACTAGCATGGTTTACTAGCAGTCAGTCATCATGAAACATTATGCCTTGCGCCTATCTCTCTGGCTTATCATTGGATCCGTTTCAAAACCTGACTGGCACAATGTTTGTGCCGCTTGGGCGTGGTGTCCACTCCATTTACATGCGTGCACACAAAATGGCATGTGCCGCTTGTGCCGACCTGAACAGATGGTTTGTGCGCCAAGTAAACAAAGTACCATGTGTAGCCTACCAACAGCATGGTAAACAATAAGGGCTGTTAAAAACATATTTCACATGGCTTAGCATGACTAAATCCAAATAGAAAAATTGTTGTCTTTGCCAACACTTGCAAGTTGTCCAAAGATGAATTTAAAGTTTGGCATGATGGTTGCATAGATACAAACACAGTGATTTAACATGTTTATTATGTTGTCCTACCTTATTTACATTTTTCTAGTATACCTTAGTACAACTTATCCTTACCAAGCAGTGTTACCACAGCTTTAAGCCACACTACCTGCCACTGTTTCATTATCAGCTGATAGATTCAGTATCATACTTCCCGCCGGCACTCCATTTAAGCGATTTTCCCCGCCCTTGCCGCTACACAACATGGGGCATGCCAGCATAAATAAATAAGCAGTGTAATGGCACGCAAAATAGGTCTATTCATTAAAGTAAGCTCAATTAATAAAGTAAGACTTATTAAAAAACCTAATTTTTATACTTCCAGGGCCTGCTTCTTGGATTTATTTACACAACCAATGTAAATTTACGTAATTTATGTACGTTTATTTATGTAAACACAGCCAATGCGTCATTCAAATTTTCAGCTTTTGTTCAGCCTGACCACTTTCATCACTGGAGAAAGAGTTGGGTGTCATCAGCATAACAATGATAAGAAAACCCATGAGCAGAGATGACAGAACCAGAACCAAGTGATTTGGTGTACAGGGAGAATAGGAGGGGGCCTAGCACCGTGCGCTGCGGGACTCCATTGGAGAGGGTGTGGGGAAAGGAGAGGGATTCTCTCCAGGCCACCTGGTAGGACCGGTCAGCCACGTATGACTTGAACCATGTCAGTGCAGATCCAGAGATTCTCATCTCGACGAGAGATGAGAGCAGGATCTGGTGGTCCACGGTGTCAAATGCAGCTGATAGGGAAAACGGGGAGGAGGACAGAGCTGAAAGATTGGGACTTAGCCAATTGCAGAGCCTCAGTGACTGCGAGCCGAGCAGTCTCTGTGGAGTAGCCTGCCTTGAACCCAGATTGGTTAGGATCAAGCAGGTTGTTCTGTAGGAGATAGGTAGACTGTTGGTTATGTACAGCAGGTTTAGTGGAGAGAGGATAGAGTGAATCAAAGGAAGAGGAGAGAGGAAAGTTGGGTGGACGAGGCTTCCTCAGCAGGTAGCTGAGAAGGCATCAGTAGGAGGAAGGGATGATAGAACAGTAGCTGACAGGGCTGTGGGGGAGAGAGAGCGGAGGTTGCGATGGACAGAGACAGTGGGGGCAGGTGAAGAGGGTTTAGGCACAGAGGGGAGGGGGAGGGGAAAAAGACAGAAAGCAGTGGTCAATACCACAATGTTGGGTGAGGTGCAGTTCCTAGTGAAGGCCAGGTCCAGTCGATTGCTGGCCTTGTGGGTGGATGGGGATTCAGCCATGGTGAAGTCGAGGGATTGAAGCAGGGGAAGGAATGCGGAGGACTGAGGGGTGTCCAGCAGCAGGTTGAAGTCAGGGAAGGAGCTGAGTATGGCATCCATCTCATCTAGGAAACTCTGCAGTGGACCTAGTCTATCGCCCAGGATTTCTTCAGAAATGGCAACATATTCACAAATTCTCAGGGAAAACCTTTTTACAATGTACCTCCCTCTGACAATGAAGACAAGATATTTTCAGGGAACTCTGATCTGTCCATGCAAATGAAGGATAAGTATGTCTTTATAATGTTGTACACGATTAAAACTTGTAAAAAGAAGATTTTAACACTTTGATGTCATACAATAAGCAGCTTCTACCCAGGGCAAGATTAGATGCCTGTTCTATGTTTCATATGTCATTCAATTTATCACAATTTCAATTACAATATAGCAATAAGACAATGAATTACATGGCTATCAATTACTTTCAATCACTTGGTCATGCAGTGGTTTGACAACTAGCTAACGTTATATGTTTTGTTATCATCATGGCGATATCTGTCGGTCATTCAACGTCAGCCTTAAGTGATAGTGAAATAGTGAAATAACATTTTACAGGTAAGTGGCTATCCCACGAGCCTTGCTTCTATGGTTCCTCCTATTTGTGCAGTCAAATGCTGCATAACTTTGTGGCATTTTGCATAGGCTAACTCTTCTTCGTACCAGCCAAGTTCTGTGGAAAATTGTTGTGGAAACTCAACAATTGTAAAATTTGGAAATAAAGTAAACAGAAATTTCTCACGTATATAACAAGCCAAATTTCACAAAAATTGGTTGAGAATTACAGCGAGTTACAGTAGATTTTATCAGGCGAAGTCTGCATCTTTCAATACACATGCGTTTGTTTAGACGCAGGTCTTGCCCACGCCAATATGGCGGCTGTGCAGATGCATCGCTGCAACATACAACAGCAGCCAATACGGTGTCTACGTTTTTATATCTATGAACCTGCCGCTCTGTGTAGCTGTTCAAACTGAGTGGCTAGGGAAAGATGCTTTGATCTCCATTCATGTCAATGGAAAGATGCGGCTGCTTGCGCTTGGTGCGGGAATGGAGACTAAACTAACGAACTAAACTAACTAGCTGTCACATAATATGAAAATATTATTTTTATATGCGCCCCACCAAGAGAAAATAGCACTGGCCCCACTGCATACAGAATCTAAACTCTGAGTACTCAAAGTTAGCACTTTTTCGTTGAGAATTGCTTGTTGATGTTTAATGAATGAACCAAAGCCACAAACTCTGTTTTGAGGACAGAAATACCGAAACCCAAGTTCAACATTCAACTTAGCCATCCCTTTAGCTAACGTAGTTAGTCAGAGTTGCATGGTAAAACACCACCTAAATTAGCAACCTAATGTTAGCTAGCTAGCAAGTTACTCACCTGAATATTATTCTCAGTTGAACAACATGTGTTGAGCTTTGGTTGGCACAGAACACACTGAAAAGTGTATACTTTCTCACTTTAAGAAGGAGACCCACAGACCACCAGGCAGACCTCTGCAGGCAAAGGTCTTCAGGGCCCCGTAATGCTGGTACAGTTCAAGAATAAAAGATTCTGAACCTGTGCTGCCCTAGAGTGTTGCGTCCTTCCTTCTGTTTGAACTCCTGGGGAATTTCCACCACATATTGTGCGTATGTCTGCTCGGTGCTGAATGTCTGGCAGCGTGTCTGACCGCAAACACACGGTAATGCACATGGTATTGTAGTTCAGTGACCAGCCCGTTCAGTCTATTTCTGGCCCGGTGGTAGGTGGAGAGGGCGCCGCAGATTTGGGGAGAGGTTCCTTTCCGGGGTTTCACGGGTGGACTGGTGTTGGAGGTGAAGGTGTGACAGTGTTGGTTGCAGCATGGTGTGGATGGAGATCACCCTTAGTTATTATTGGCTCTACCGTGCAGTTCTACTGAGGTAATGCTCTGGCGCCGTGGCATAAAATGAAGCTTGGCTACACATTGCATGCATTGAGTCATTTCATGTTCCTGGCACAGAAGAGCACGCTTGTGAAGAATGTCTCAATGCCTCAATTGCAAGAGGATTTCCAGGGGGGTTCCCCAGCGTTCTGGCCAAATTCCCAACCTGACTCACGTAATCTGGCCACCTGACCATCCCCCAGTTTAATTCGCTTAATGGTTCCTTCCCTCTCCACCTCGGCTGACGTGTGGTGAACGTTCTGGTACCGAGCGTCACCAAAATGGCTGCCGAGCATCACCCAGGTGGGGTGCTACATGCTGGTGGAGGTTGAGGTCTGCTCCCCCCCCATCCTTAGCTTAAAGCGCTTTGAGATCATGAAAATGCAATTCATCATCATCCATCAATGTGCCAGTCTCTTCCTCAGATCAGGAACCCAATACACCTCCTATGGGATGCTTTGGGTCACCCTGCATTTTTGCACCCTGCATTTTTTAGGTTCTTTCTGAGCTGGATGCAGCATTGCTCTCTGAGTGGAATATGATTTTGCGAGGAGAAATAAAGGCTGGTACACATGCAATGTGTTATTGAACTTGTTTGTGGCAAAAATTGACTCCCTTGGTATTTAACTTCTCTTGATTTGAGAGTGGGTTTGAACATTAATGCGCAAAAGTTGTGTTCAATGCCCCAGCTTTATTCATATGAAACCATTTGTATTTTGTTCTTGTTTAACAAAAATTGGAGCCAGAATCATTAGTGTAGTGTTTCGTATGTCAACCAAAGTGCTTTTCAATCAATTATTGTAAAAGTAATATATGTGAGAAAGTACATTTACAGAAACCATTAAAAACCAAAGCAGAACATACAATCAATACAAGATATAAAATAGTGCAGTTGGCTACTTCTGAAAACCAGAATAAAGTTCAACAGGGAAAGATGGGTAATTTCCCCCAAATTTTTCCTCCCATGGTCAAATTTCTTGTGATTTTTTTTTTGTGTGAATTTAGTGTGGCTGCGCCAATATGTAGATCCAGACATTCTGTGACAAAATAATAGCTGTAATCATGAAGCATAATTACAGTCTTTTTGGATGTATATTTTCTTTTGACTTTGAGAAAAACTGAAAACAAACACTTTTGCCAAGGAGGTTATATTTAACTGGCAAATCACCCGTTGAGTTTGATGGTTTGCACACCCCCCGCGCACACAGACACACACACACACACACACACACACACACACTAACACGCATATACACATCACAGCGCTGTTTGAGTACTTCTTTGGGAAGACATGGCTTGTTCTACAGCACTCCTGGTTTGTCTTTGCTCTCTGTGTTTCCTACGCAGTCTTTAATCCTGGCTACTGAACGCTATTTCCATTTCCACTTTACCTTTTAGCCTTTTTTTTTTTTTTTTTTCCTGACTGATTTTCTGACTGAAAGGCTCTTTTCAGACATTGCGTCTGATTCGGTGTGTTTGCTTTCCCAAATGCAAGTTGTTTTTCCTCTGCAGGGTGCACGGTAGCAGCTGTAGAAAACAGACCGAATCTTTCTGGCTCAACGTTGCGCGTCTCAACAGAACACAGTACCACAAAAGAGAGGTGGAGAGACTGGTTTTATTGTGATTAATGAATACATGATTTCATATTGCATATTTGTCTGATTCTTGTCTCGTTAATGATTAAGAGTAATAACAAATAATAAGGAGAACAGGCTGTTCGGCCCATCTAGGCTCATCAATTACCTACAGTCTAGAGAATATCCAGTACTAGACTGGAATACCCCAAGTGTCTCTGCCTCCAGACATGACATTGATTCTTTTGTAGAAGTACATGGGAACCTAAACTGTTCATATTGCCCTAATATGCAATCACGTTTTTTCAGTTAATGTTAGATTATTTTTCCCTTTGTGTCGCTAATGAAAGAATGCTGGGAAGAGATGCACCTCCTGCACAAAAAAATACGAAAATGATTTGGCCTGCACGGAAGCACGTTAGCTCTTCTGTCCCCCTGAGCCATGACCGTTCCTCTTATTTTGGTTCGGCACCATGTTTCTGCCTTCTTTCCTTTGTCACGTTTCATGCGCGTGCCAGTACCCTCCCCCCACAGGACCCATGTTGAAAACGGGGAAGCACCCCTGAACTCCACAGGGGTCCCTGAATGCAAATCCCTGCGGTTTTGCCGCCGTCGTCATTCGTCACAGTTTTGTCTGTACTGGCTATCCCGGGAACCCAAGCCGCCACCGCTTCCAGCGAGCAGATGGCTCGTAAGCACAGACCTGCGCGTGGAAAAACCTGCACCGTGGCTGCAGCGGCACCTTCCTGCCTCAGTCCCGCAGGTCCCTGCTGTTTTCCCTTTTGTCTCGTGGCCCTGTATCCCGTATGCTAATTGACCTGCTGATTTAATGCTTAATTATGTCCTGCATTGTGTGCTCCTTTGTCCTCGGATTTATAAACACGTGATTGTGCGTCGCGAGTCGGGTTCGATTGACAACAACTGCTCGAATATCTCGTTTGGAAGACGGCCTAACCTAAGGCGACTTGCAGTCAGTGGGTGTCCAAAGACACAAGAGGTTGAGAGGCAAAGTACGGCAGGGATATATATATTTTTTAAACCAGGACACAAGCACGAAACCCCATCCTTTCTTCGTGCACCCCCATAGTCGTAAAGCTCCTGTGAGTACCGCCTGCAAAATCGTGCAGGACGTGCAGGCCTTTGTATGCCGTTCACGTGCTTCATTCATCAAAATATTTTAAGTGTGAATCTGTGAATAAACGGTTTCGGCTCCAAATGAACTAATCTGAATTTTTTTTATGTAGCCTACAAGTGAGAGTTATTCTGCATTTGCATATTTGCTGTGATGGCTGCAGAGCGACATTGATCTTTGTCTTAAACCTTCACAGAGTGAGAATTGGGGGAGCTGGGCCATGTGGGAGGCATATTTGATCATTCTATTTCCTCCTGAGAAGATGGTGTGATCTGGGTGCAAGCCGGCTTAAGCGTGTGTCTCAGTTGAATATATTCAAGTTTTTGGGGTTTATGAATTTATTTTTAAATTGTTTTGTCTTTATGGATTTGTTAAATGTGCTTTGCCTTGGTGGGCACGGGAAGTGTGGGATCATTATGATGTCATGAGAGAAAAGGAACAAGGCACCGTGGCTCTGACAAAAAGAGAAGCCACCCCCTTTTTCCCTCGCCCTTCGCCCACATCTGTTCTGTGACCGCCCCCGGAAAACGAGGGGTCTGCTTTCATTCACCCCAAACTTCTTGACTAGAGCACTTCCATTTTGGGCTACTTGTCCAGTGACTGGCTGATGAGCCCCTGAACACATGGAAGCTTTGTGTTAGGGGCAGACAACTTGGACTCACTGCCATTTCACTCAAAAGTCTAGGCTATAGCTAGTGTCTACCTAGTGTATGGCATTGGTTTTATAGGAAGTCCTCGTCCCAGGGCTGTTAAATGTTCAACCAGCCGCTGGCAAAAGCGTGAAGGATATTTATGTCAGCTTATTTTCCTGCTTATGCATTGATTTACATCTGCAAGGCCAAGGCTGTTTTCCAAGTAATGGAAGCAAACAACTTGAAGCGCATTAATTGACGTGCTTGACGCCAGGACACAGAGAGACAGAAGATAAGATATTGTCACTTTACAGGACACTTCTGAGTGCAATGGCGCACACAAGACATTGAAACGCACAATGAAATGAATAATAGTCAAAACAGTACGAATGAAGAACGCATCAAACACGATGCAGACGTGGACGATGACTGTCCGCTTGATGACTGTCTGGTCTCTGGGCCCGACCGCTGATTTGAAAATCAGTTTTGAGAAGTGACGGGAATTACAGCGGGCTGTCCTGACCGTCACCCATGACACCATTTGAACGCGCGCAAGTAGGCCACCATCAGACCCCCCCCCCCCCACCTCTCCTCTCCGGGTTGCAGTTGCCATGGCTGTGTTTCCGAAGAGCAGTTTTGGAGAGATTTTAGCATGTAGAAATATTCAGCAGTCACTCCCCGGGGCAGCAGAGAGACGGCGGTGGCGGCTTAGCGGTTCAATTTGGGTGGGGGGAAGGGGGGTCTCGGGAAGTCCCCCCCACCGTCTCTACATACACTGTGCAGATGTTTGAAGGAAATAAATTGGTCTTCAGCACACTGCTCTGTCTCCACCTCCTCCCCTCCAGCTAACCAGAGGAGTGGGGCCACGCCGATCTTAGCTTTCCGCGCTTACGTGTCCCCTTTCTTAAGGGACAGTTGAGTTACTGTGTGTGTTTATACGGTGCACTAAAAGGCTACTTCATTATACACTCACCGCAATCGACACAAAAAAAAGATCAGTTCATTATGATAACAATTTTCAGGAGCAGGAAATAAATATAGCGTTCTAAAATAGAAGAAATGTAAAACGTTCTCATGTAGCCTAATCATTAAATACAACATTTTCGAAAATATCAAGAAATCCGTTTTTCTTTCCAAATACAGCCTAATCTACCGCATAAGGCTGAGATCACACCGCATTTTTTCTCTGATAAAAAATGCGAGGAACATCACAAGGACAGGGGAGCGCGCCTAACGCCCCCATAGCATTTCAGACAATGGGGAAAAGGGCGCTGCCACTTTGGAAGACTCTTGGTGTCATCTCGGCCTAAGTATTTGAAAACAAGCCCTTGGAAGAGTGTTTACTTTGACGTACCAGGCTCACACCGTGTGAATGGCCTGTTACACCCAACCTTTTTCTCCTTGACCACCTTGTTGTGTGCCATTAAAAGGGGTTCACTGTACAAAATCCAAACTCTAATCAAAGCTGCTAGTGGTGACATTTAATCCATTCGGCAGAGAAGGAAAATACAACTCTGCTCTATGTTTGTTGGCGCCACTGCTGTAAATCGATTTTATTTATTTAATTCTCTTTAGACGTACTTGTTCAAATGAGAACTCTTCTCTCCATCTCTCTTCTCCATTGAACAAGCTCTCGAAAATCCAGTCTGACGAATGACTCACAGCAGACCAACTGGTGTCTAATAATATTAATATGGGCTATGCATTGGGGATAACGAACCAACACGGCGGTTAGCGCTGGAGAGAAACGCGCTTCGGAATGTGGCTTTAATAAACTCAAGCAAAGCAGGACGGCGGCAGGCCTTTTGGGCAGAACGAGTGGTCCGAGGTGCAAGCGAAGTGCAACGTGCGCGTCAAATGTATGCATCAGTGACCGTTATTTATCCAGTGGGGCGGGAACAATAAAAACAATATTTAGCCTCGGCAAAAAAAACCGAATGAAATGAGCTTCAGATGCTTTGATAAAGCGCAAATGCTTGGTTACACTGGAAATGAACCCTCAGGAAAAACAAAACGGTTGCTTGATTTTTTTTCTTCTTCTGTCTTCATGAAATAGGTCAGCGATCATGGCTCTGGCCTGTTAATCGCAACCCGGCCGTTCCCATAAGAAGCTTACCGACCGTCGGTTATGCCCCCGCCTGCATTTAATATCAAAGTTGCTCCACGAAAGGGGTCACTGTGCTTTTAAAACTATGGCACTGTTAATCCAGTCCATAAGTGCTTGCGTACTACGGGAGATTATTGCTTGCAGATGTGGGAGCGCTCTTGTTTTCTCTCTCTGTCCCATGGTCAACAGCGTGTAAGCCTAGAGCTGTTTGTGTAGGTGTACAGGCGCCCAGGAACTCTGGGCTGGGCAAGGTAACAGGGAGTTCTCCCCTCTTTCTCTCATCTGGGAATCATTCCAGTTGGGTCTCCCAACATCTATTTATTATCATTATTTTGAAAAAACGGGGTTGATGAAACAGGAATTATGTTACAAATCCAAATTATACATGTTGTCATAAGATATTGCATATATCACATAAATCTATCCTATATATATATATATATATATATATGGAAGCCCCAAGCCTAAGCCTATAGGCCTACATATAAAATAAGATCCTGTATATTTAAGGTGTGCTTGTGTGACATAATGCTTTTAAATGTGTGTCTTTTCAAGGAATTTAAAGAAAGGAACGACCAAGCACACAAAAAAACACAGATAGTTTGCGCATAGAACACAAAACAACAACAACCACAAGATTTCTCTAAGCTTTAGAAAATGTATTTTGAGATTTTAATTTTTTTTTTTTTTTTTTTTCATTGCATAAGAAGACAAAAAAATGAGACCCTGGCGAAAACAGAAATTCTGTCCTGAAAATGAAAATAAAGATGGATTTTGAAAGTATTTAGAAAATCTTTGGTGTGCTGACCTCTTCATCTTGGGTCTTGTTTGAGAAGGCCGCTCTATTGAAAGCACTAATTGTTTTCACCAGGCTAATGCTCTTTAGCTCCATCTTGGGATAGCTTTTCTGCATCACACTGAGTTTCGTGGTTTGCCCTAAGAGGAGTACTGCACAGTAAAGCATTGCTCCATTTCATCTTTTCCCATAATTTTAGACATGCCTCCATGAAAATCAGCTTCCTGGTTCAATCCCCACTATAGGTTGTTTATTTGGTGTAAACGGGTCAGGGATGAAGCCAGACTCACAGAAGTGTCGTGGGGGTGCCAGGGGCCGAACCCATGTGCCACGCAGATGTGTGCTGCCCCCGCCTCGCTCTGCACTGCTGCCAGCTGAGCGCAGCCCTCACCTCTTAAACCAGGCTCCACTGCAGCCACTGTACACTGCTACACCCACCAGTACGGTGGTCATAACCAGGAAGCTAGTCAAAGTTTGTCACGCCTCTGAAGGAGTCAGAGCCTGCCTTGGCCTTCAGGTTGCCATGGGCGCTTTGCACAGAGATGAGACTGAGCCACCTTGACAGACCTCTGTGACCAGAGGATTCGGTGGTTGTGGCTTGAGGTCCACTTGCAAGTGAAGGGTACGGTAGTGCACCAGCACGTGCATCGATGGGGCCCGTGGAGTGCATTAGGTTAGTCTTTCGACCCTGAATCTCAATCGTTAATTGAAACACCACCAAAGTAAGCCCAAGGCGCGGACAACTCGACACGGGTTTCCGCCGTCACCGTGGGAATGTGGGTCAGGCGCTCGCTCACTCGTTCGCAGCCATTGGCCAGAGGAAGTAGGAGTGGGGGGGATTCAGTCTGTTGGATTGATGGGTGGACAGAGGGGTGGCAGTAGTGGGTAGACAGATGCTTCATCATGCCCCAGGCCTCCCCCACGATCAGGGCCCCCTGGTCAGCTGTCCCACCCTGGGCGGGAGGGGGTTGTGCACTGTGGACACGGAGGGTGGGGGATTGTAATGCGTAAACAGAAAGTGTGGGGGCGAGCGTCGTTTTGCGACAGTGCAAACTCGTCATCGGTGCCCCAAGGTTTGAAAACTGGGGAAGGAAACGTCTCATTAGTGATCCGGGTCACAGGAACATGTTGACATTGACGACATGGGACAGCACGCTCGGGGGGTGTGGAGTTGGACTGCATAAGCCAGTGCTGAAGGAGTGATCTTCACCAGGGGAGAGAAAGACTTGAGAAAGACTTTGCTGAAACGTTGGTCTGTGCGCTGGCCCATCTCCGTGAGAATAATGCAATCAACTTAACGACATAATATTTTTCCTACGCGTGTGCTCCCTGTCGTTTTTTTTATATTCACACTTCTCTTTGATGAGACTTAATAGGTTGTTAAGCGCAAGCGTGAAGCGCTCATTACGTCTGAGCTTGCTATGAGGATCTTTTCTGCTTTTTTATGGTGATCCTCCTTTCGTACCCATGCTGCGAGGCTGACTAATAACGGCAGTTTGAATTCCACTGAATGGATCTGAAGGAAGGAGAAATGCGGTGGTCATAACCAAGGAAACACAGCAGTCTGTAGATTTCATAAAAAGTAAAGGGACCTTGCAGCAAGCTCAGGTGCAATAACCACCTGCTGTGCTAATAACACGTTCCTCTTCCTGTAACCCAGTTTTAACAGGGCCCCTATTGCGTTACCACGAGACACTTCCTTGTTGTAGAAGCGTGCAGTTTCTTAATGATAGCCTATGGACAAGACTGCTTTTTGTGTCCCATGATGCCACATTGCCATCGGGCCTCTTGGGGAATCGAGCTAAACCAATGGCTGCCGGTGTCATTAATGTAGATCATGTTTTTGTTTCCTGTAGTGGAGATAGGCCTTTGTACAGGGATCCGCAGCTCTGTTCCTGGAGGGCTGCCAGCGCGTGCTGTCTTTTGTTTTCACCTTGAAATCAGCAAGCAGTTTAGACCCAAGAAACCAGGTGTGAAGTGTGTTAACTCTAATCAACCCCTTTAATTGATCGATTAAGTGCTGAGTAACAATGAAACCAGAATGTCCTGGGGCTCTCCGGGACCAGGGTTGGGGTCTGCCTTACTGTGATTCATCTGGGTGTGGTCTCCTCGAAATACCCCCACGCTAAAACACAAAGTGCAATAGGTGTGGAAACACGATGGAAAGGCTGGAGTATGCAGTGTGCAAAATTCCATCAAACGAGGAAGTAGGCTACATTACATTTTTTCAGGAGCCGAACAAAATTATTATCTTTAACCACAATCACTTTAAGCAGCCCCAGACAAACTTTGAATAACGCTGACCCCCAAATGCCATTGTTTGTCTTTCAACATGTCCCAGGTAAAATAAACACGCAGCTCTTCATGGGTGGTATCAATGAGATTAGTCAGTCCCTGTTCTTGAATACTCTCTCTTTCTCTCTCTCACACACACACACACACACACACAGACACACAACATTGCTGACTAGGAAGATTCAATTTGAGTCGTATGACAGCACACACGCGATGCAAAATGGTGCCTTTGTCTCTTGAATATTGACTTGAATGGTTAGATGTGCAAACTTTAAGTCCTTCTCAGCAAGCACAGTTGCACGACAGCATGTAATTACAACCCCTGTAGCTATGTCCGTTATTATTTTTATGGCTATCTTGCATTGTAAGGATGGAAGCCTGGCAGGCCTTGACTGGACGGAATCACCATAGACTTTGATACGTCTTTGCTGTGTGATTGTCTGCCTATACCAAACCAACATGCTGCCACTACTGCTGAATAGGTAGGACTTAAACACAGAATAGGAGGCTAATTGAAGCTTGGTTTTACTGGTTACTGCCAACCAACCAGAGAAATAAAATGCAGAGTTTTCATTTCAGTCTTTTAAAAGGTAACACGATAAACATACGCACTCCGGAAAAAAGGTCTTGGCATAAGGCACCAAATCAAAGTGGCAGATAAGATTTTAAAGAGTGAGATTCGCACACTTATTAGATGCTTCAAAAAGAGCGTGAAATGGTGTATTTAACCATGCAGTGTATTAAAAGGGCCGTTGCATCGGTTCGGTATCAGTTACGTGGGGTGGAAGATATGAAATCCGTGCTTTGACTAAACTCTGTCTATGTATTTTTCAAAATCGATTTATTTTTATTTTGTTTCAAATTTTCCCCAGTTTTTCTCCCAATTTAATGGCCAATTATACCCTCTATTTATTTCGATTTGCCCTCCCTACACGAGTACGCCGCTCATCTCTATGAGGCAAGCTAATTCTCAGAGGGCAAACTTTGCTTCCTTTGAGACAGAATTCGCCCACCCTCGTTCTGCAGACACCCTTACGCTCTTCATGGCGAACTCGAGCCGGCTCACCCTCCCCCCTCCCCCTGGGGTGGACAGCCAAATGCCACCCCTGATTGGGGCAAACGGCCAGGGCCGGTCTGGCAGAGACGGGTTTCGAACCTGTATCGGACCAGCCAAGATACAGTGCACTAGACCGCTACACTATCCGCTAATTAAGAAGCTTAATTTGTAAAAATGGGCCATAAGAGGTGTGAATCCTCAATCATTGTGAATCATCACAGCTAGTATGTCCCCGCAGGAGGGGCCTCTGGGATGGGTGGGGGAGGAAAGGTCAGGAGGATTGTTTTCATCCGTCCTTGTTTTCTCCTTGTTGTGAGGCTCCAGGATACACAGAAGCCGACTCAATGAACCCTACGTCCTCTGTCCTCTTTCCTCTTCCTCTGGGTCAACAAGTCATAGGTCATAGGTCATGTCATTGTACCACCAAGTAGTCCTGTAGGATTTTGCACTGTAGGGACCACTGTGAAAGAGGCGTTGGATCAATGCAGACAAGGCAGCTCCATCAGGCAATGGGAGAGATTAAGTTGTGAGTAACGAAGTAGTCCTCACCACAATATCTCTGTAACCGTCTGTACATTTCCTTTTCATCGAGTAGGTAAGACAATCTCCATACATATTTGAACCTAACCGATGGACGAATGCACCTTTGATTACCTAACGATTAGGTTGATATTTAATGCTGCGGATATGCTGTAACTTTTGGGTTGCGTTTCCTGTCAAGGGAAAATGCATTTTTGTGTGCTGTCCAGAGCTCATCTGAAGCTTAATCTTGCCTGAAGTGAAGTATGCGGGACTCATGGTGATAAAGCATACTTCAGACAGGGCACAACGTCTTGGTTCCTAGGCACCCAGTTATTTCGAGTTTTGTTTTTTGTGAAGCGTACCAAATCTACCAGCTCGGGCATGAAGTTGGCTCATTTTCTCTCTCTCTCTCCATCAAAATGTCCCAATATTTCTTCCCGTCTTTGTCAATCGGCCGTTGTAGGAATAGGCTATCCACACACTGTCCCTGAAAAATGGGCACGAAAGGCTTAAGGAATTTGGATTTCATTTTTTCTTTTCACTACATAAATATTATGTTATGTAGTGCTACTATACATTACGATGAAAAATTTTACACATTTGACACTGGGTTTTTCTGACAATTCTGTTTTGTTTTTTTTGGTGGAGGCACAGTGCCCGTCTTGCCTTTTCGTATAATCCTTCATTTAAGGTTCTGCAACTGTGGTTAGCCGACAATCGATTACTTAATGACTTCATCAAAAGCGTAACAATTCCTTCTGCTGTCTGTTTGTCGACAGGCTGGCCGTCTCCCCTCAGCGCATACCCACAGATCCACGTGTCCCAGCCTCCCCGTGAAACTGGGGCTCCCGTGAGCACTGTCCGTGTGGC
Organism: Aldrovandia affinis; assembly: GCA_029706075.1. Taxonomy (NCBI): domain Eukaryota; kingdom Metazoa; phylum Chordata; class Actinopteri; order Notacanthiformes; family Halosauridae; genus Aldrovandia; species Aldrovandia affinis. The sequence goes on along the minus strand of JAINUG010000020.1, from coordinate 3,909,738 downwards.
GGGAGGGGGATAAGAATGGGACGCGACCCCCAGGTCAGGACCTGCACCTCACTACCCTGTCTGCCAGAGTCCGTGCTCTCCCAAAGCCTGAGGCCCACCTAGCCCACAACCCAGCGCATCGAGGTGGGTCACCCGAAACTAAGCAAATTAGTGAATTAGCGTTACGTGTTAGCACACGTCCTCCTGCTGTCTCGTGGGTCTTTGATCCCTCATCAATGATTTGTCTTTTATAGATCGGCACCCGGGGCCAGTGGTGTGAGTGATGGCAAATTGAGAAATACTATTGATAGGAGTATTGTCGAAAGAGAGATTGGATTCGCATTCGCAGTTTTAAAAAAAAATGTCAGCCAAGCTACTCCTCGTGTTTCTGGAAAGAGATTTAAGACATGCCGTTAAGAGAAAGTTTGGCAACAACCTCTGTTGTGCTACAGATATTATGTAGCAGAATGACACTCCCAGAAGAGATTGAAGATTTATGATCATCTTGAAAAGCCTCATTTCCACATTTTGTATAAATCATGTCCTTCGAAGCTAATCCTGGATCAGAAGCCACATTCTACCCAAAATGGTTGGGGTTTAGTTTGGGGTTTGAGGTTTGGATCCTGGGACAGCTTTCATTTTCATTCCTATTTTCATATTTCTTTATGGTTGCTGCGTAACACTTGTGATATATACTGTCCAGTTTTTATGGGTCTGCAGGAATGGGACTTTGAAAGGACATGAAAAATCCTTGAATTGATGGCATAGATAAGGTTATGCTGTCATGGTTTGCTGATCTAAAGACGGTCCTCATATGAATCTATTGTATGATGCATGAACTGCATTGTGGCACATAGGGCAGCGGCATGTGCGCGACACCGAACGGAAAAACTAATATTGACGAAAGCAACATTGGATCGGCATCTCCGGTTCTGTAATCCCATGGCCCACCTCGCGTTCAGTGTCAAACCGTCGGACACGTTCCCTCTCTGCCGCCGGCACTCAGCCGGGCACACCGGTCTTCCTTATTCCCTTGTCACTCAAACGGAGCATTCCTGATCATTAATCAAAAGGAAGATTGAGTATGTGAGCTAATTTCAGCACTCCCTCTCCCCCCGCCCGTTAATTAGCCACAAATACACCCTTAGCGTAAAATGAAGTGGACCCAATAGGAGTCAGCCTTCTGTCTTCTCCAGCCTTTCAGCAGTCCGCTTCCTTTGTCCTCAGTGGAAACGAATGAGCCTCTCATTTCTCCGCGGGATGATCACGTAAATGGTGATTAGCGCCTTTGCTTGCATATATCTCACAGATAAAATGAGCACATCATTATTTCAAAATGGTGCACTACCAAAGTGTGTTTTCAATGCTGTTCTAATGATGAGGGAATTTTGACTTTTGAGAATCTGGTGGGCTTCTCAGGCCTTCGTGGGGGTGCTTTATTCAAATCCAGACGGCCAAAAGAAAGTTTGACAATGGTTTCTCTTGTGCCGCAGAAGCCGTGTAGCAGAATGGCCCTCCCAGAAGAGATTGAAGTTTAGAGAAAAAGGGTGTTCTTATTACCCATGAATCGAGATTCATACACTGGTACATTTGATTAATTTTGCCTAAAAACCACAGGCGCCAACCACTGATGTGTAATACTTCTGTGATTTTTTTTTCGACAAAATGAAATTAAAGAAAGACCAATAAAGCTGAACAATTGGTGAGATTTGTAAGTTAACCTCTTTTAATGTCCTGGTTAACCAACACTAAATGTTTCACTAAAAAGGCTTTGTCTTTGGTATTTTTTATTGTTTATGAATCATGGATAAGGAACTCTCACCCTCACGATTAGCTAGATTCTTGACTGGTCCCATTAACGTACATTTCACCTGGACAGTATTGATAATGAACACCATTCTTGTAATGATTCCAAACTGGAGCATATGTATGGGGAAAACCTATTGGCCCAAGGACAGAGCTGTGCGGCACACCACATTTGACTCCAAGATTACAAGACCTGTTATGTCTCTCTCATCGGAAATACAAGCACACATTTTTCATAGTACCATTCGTATCAGTTTACTCAATGTAATGGACAGTTGTATGTATTTAAAGTGTTACCTTCAAGCTCTCGTGTTCGGTCTAATAAACATAAATTATTCTTTGTGTGCTCACTTAAAACACAGAAAAACACAACAACAAAAAACATAAGACAGAATAGATGCTGATGAAGACAGAATCTCAAAATGTTTTGGGAGTTTTCACCCCCAATGCTGGAATTCTATAAAACAATATCTTTGCCAAAAAATGAAAAAACTTTAGAAACTGTTTTAAAAAAATAAAAAACGATTATAATTGGGCAGATTGTTTTTGTGTGCAAAAGCAACACACGTATCCACAAGAAGAAGGCTAGAAACAAGCCTAATCAGACAAGATCACAGTTTGAATACGAAATAATATCACTGTTTTTGGGAAGGGACGGTTTGAGATTTAACATGACAGATTTGGACATGTCTTAGGATAAAGAGGTCCCTTAAAACTGTAGTTGCAGCTAAATAAAGAAAGAAAAGTGTAATACTGATGATCACACCACTGCCAAATGTGGTTAGGCTTTTAGAATGTATTATTTCTCAGTGGATAAAAAGCAACATTTATCTTCATCATATATCATCCATGTTTATTGACATTTGATTTCAGGGTGATCTGGACGCCACCCGGCCCAGAAGATTAACAGTGTGAAAATGGTGACGAAGGAAAACGTGTGTTTGTGTCAAATTGAAACTTCGGCCATGTATGCTAACCTACAAAAAGAAACCGCTCATCAATCATTTTGCATTACTCCAGTGCCCAGTCATTGTAATTACGCATACAAAATATTCTAAATCTTGCGCCAATGCTCAAAGAGAATTTCAAAACTCCTTACTCGTCAATTGGCACGCAAGTTGTCGACTTTCACCGTGCGAGGGATTGATAGCTAGCCAAACGTCCTCTGTTTACAAAATGAGAATTTGTCTCTGCTGGTCTCTCATAGTTTTGTGAAGTCAAGGTTTTCTATCCATATTCGAAACAATCAAAACCTGGTGGTCCGATGCATGATAGTGTGACCTGCAGTCGGTTAATCATGAAGAGATTGTAACTGGTGATGATGCCTCTGGGGAGACAGAGTAGTGTAATGGTTAGGGAACAGGGCTTGTAACTCCAAAGTTGCAGGTTTGATTCCCAGGAGGGACACTGCACTACCCTTGAGCAATGTACTTAACCTGAATTGCTTCAGTAAATACCCAGGTGAATAAATGGATTACATGTACAAATGTAAGCTCTGTAAGTCTCTCTGGATAAGAGTGTCTGAATTGAAATGCCTTTGTCTGATGGCCGTTGTCATATCTGGTTCTGGGCTCAGTGAAATGCAGATAAACCTCTCTGACCATGGTCAATCAGTTCGAGGCCTCAGCCGCCGCCTCCTCCCGACCGCCCCACAGCAGTGACTGTCTCAGCTGCAATGGCTGGATTACATCCTTCAGTACACGTCAAGCGCAGAGATTTACAGGTCATTGAGCTGTCTGGGACTCAATGCTGGCATTTTCACCACAATGGCGCCGTCGACTGATTTACGCCCCCCCCCCCCCCACCCATCCCAGGGACACCGCAAGGGCAAACAATCGGTCCGACCACTCTATCCAGAATGGTGATGGGTCTGCCTTTAAAGAAAAAGTGGGTGGTGGGGGGGAAGCCCCTCGTGGAACTATGGCGATGATTGAGCGAGCGAGTTGCAGCGAGTTGCCCATCTGTTAATGAATTATTTCCATTTCAGATTCTCCTTGATGAATTATTCAAGTCCTCATCAAAAAGTAAGCTGGGGTGTTTTTTTGGGGGGTTGTTGTCGTCTTCGTTGTCTGCTTCTTCTTCCGCCTCCGTCTCCTCATTTCCTATTTTATTTCTCTGGGTGGTTAACGCTACCTTTTGTAATTAATGCATGACATCGATCGCACAGGCCACTTTCCTCGCATGCCGTCATTAGCGCACATGAAAGGGCTTCAGATTCGCATTAGAAAGAGGTACGAGTTACCCTGCTCCTCAGGGAGAAGTCTTAAGATTGTTCAGTATCCCTTTTATGGATTATTAGCTTTTTTTCATTTTTATTATTTGTTTTTATTTTTGTTTCAGATTTTTTCCCCCCTTTTTCGTCCCAATTTGGAAGCCAATTATACTCTCTATTTATTTTGATTAACCCTCCCCCATGAACTCGCAGCCCGTCTCTACGGGGCAAGCTACTCTCCGAGGCTGGCAATGCTCCTCCTCCTTCGAGATGCAACTCACCGACCCCGTTTCTGGAGACACCCTTATGTGCTTCACAGCAAGTTCGTGCCGACCACCCTCCCCCCTCCCGCCTCCCTCAGGAGTGGACAGCCAAACCTTACCATGTATTAATGCACATCTTGTAAGTCGCTCTGGATAAGAGCATCTGCCAAATGCCAGAAATGTAAACGTAAATGCCACCCCCGATCGAGGCTAACAGCCAGGGCCGGTCTGGCATAGACGGCTTTCGAACCTCGTCCCTGACAGGTAGCTCATGCTACGTTAGACCGCTACGCTATCCGCTAGCCCCAACTTTATTCGATTTAAAAAAAAAATAATAATAAAATACACTTTTCAATAATGGTCTGGTGTCAGACTTTTCCTGTCAGCTAGATGTCTTCAGATTCGGGAGGAGAAATTCTTCATGGGAAGAAGACGGTGTCCCTGGGGAAGAATTTTGGCACCAGGTGTACAAATGCTGTGGGGGGGTTTTGTTGACTGTGGCATTTGTGGGTCCCCAGGAACTACAACATTCCAGTGGGGGTTAGTGGGGCTGGTGAGAAAATAATTGGAAAATAATTCCCTGACCCCCCAGGCGACGCTCCTAGGAAAAATTGGAAAGGAAAACAAACAGCGGAATTGTGAAAATATCACTGTAAGTGAAAAATATCCGTCAGTTCACTACACAAGTCCAGGGACTGTTACAGTGAGGTATGGAAAGGGCTTGGGTGAGGGCTTCCCAACCAGTAGTAGACTAGGGTGGGATGTCCTTCCTATCCAATGATGGCCTGTGTTTTCTATCCAATGATACAGGGATAGTCTAATGGTGAAAGACGAAGGGTTTTCACTGTAAACTTTTGGCAGCTGCTGCCTGTTGTTTTCGTGCTCTGTATTGTACAGCGGCAGTGAAATCTATACACAAGTGTCATCGTTTTCAGCATGTTCTAGTAATTGTTTTAAGAATTAATATACACGAGAAACACGTTTACTTCAAATACAACTGTGGTCCATTTACTGTTTTGGTGAACGGGTTGCCATCATGCTGTCATCACCGCTATTACCCCGGTAACTGTGTGCACTTTTAGAGTGTCACAATGGGGCTGCTATGAAGAGCGTGTGCCAGTTCTGCTAATGGATGGCCCTGGGCACTGCGCGGTCAACTCCATTCAGGGCTTAAAAGTGTAGGCACTAGTGAATTTACCTTGCAAAAGTGATGACACGTCTCTCAAATACCCCCTAACTATATCATAGTAAGTTTGTGATCATATTTATTTGAAAACACATGCATATTTGAAGTTTAAAAACTTAACTCAAGAATCTGTCAAATCTTTGTAAATCTACCCACAATGGAATTTATGTGACGTAATAGATAGAACACGATCTGGAGCTAGCTGCTAGCACTGCTAACTGCTAGCCAGCTACCGTCCAGGCAAACAGTTGTGAACCCCGGGTGTACGGTAATACACTCGCACTGTTGGATGGACTCACGCATAGTGTTGAGTGTCTGCCTGTACTCCCAACAGATTTATAAAATTAGCTAGCTAGCTACTTGTGATTAAAACAAAAGAAACGGAAAAGACATGGTATGTAGAAATGATCATACAGTGTAACAAATCTAGCCTGCGCTAGCTTGCTGCTATCCAGCACTCAGCATAGCTAACGTTAGCAGTAGCTAGCCGGTAGTAACGTTAGCTAGGTAGCTAGCTAGCTGCTTTCCCTATGAATATCGCAAAACGGTCTAACAAATTATTTTAAAAACCATCACGTGGTTTGTCATGTTGATTAATAAAGTTATTTCTAAGAGTGTAGAATATTGTAGTTGCTATATGCTCAATGCATTTCAGTACAGTATAACGCCATAATCCCCTCTTCTGTTCTCTCTATGACATGTTGATCTGACTCATGCTTTTCCGACGCGGTTGACGTAGACTTTGTGGATTGGGCTTTTTTCAGCCTTACTTTTTCAAAAGGCTCTTCAAATAGAAATTTGAAGTGTATACTTACATTGGGAATTCTGTTCATAACGAATAAATTCGTTTGTGGAAAAGCACAGCCCGTCTTGTTGCTCCGGCTTTAACCCTCCATCCTAGGGGACTCTTACAGCACATGCTTCAGAGACGCTCATACGAGTTAACATCTGATAACGTCATGACCCCACTCCCCCACCCTCTATGGTAGGCCACAGGGGGGTCTGGTGGCACGATGGCTGTGATACTTCGCTGCCCACTGTGTGCCCAGCTCGTCGTTGGTCAGTCCTTTGGGGTGTTTTTGTCCAAATTGATTGATTTGCACCCGTTTGTCGGGTGTCTCCGCAAAGAGAAGCTGTTTGTTTTGGACTTTTGTGCTCCACTTTGACGAGCCAAAGTTTTGAGACCCACCATATTTATTTTGATCATGGACGTTTGATGTTTGAGGCTGACATCACAAGGCTGTACATTTGTAAACACTACAGGAGGTCACGCTGCAGAGGTAGTTAATGTGCCACTGTCTCACAGCAACTTGAAAGTCACCCTTCCGTGTTCTTCACAGCCAGAGCAGCCCCTGCCGCAGCCTAGAGACAGACGAGGCCTTCCGCAGACGTGCTGAAGGACAGGTGTGCGCGTGTTATACCTGCGATGAGGCACGAAACAAGGCCTTCTATGTCACCCCCCCTCCCCCTCACCACCACCCCAGAGCCCAGCAGGCAGTAGGCCAAGGCCGCACTGTGAACGTCACACAGGCGTGAGTCCGCCTCTCTCCCACGCAGCTTAGACAAAGCACACCTGTTCACACGCATCCCTCCACTCCCCCGGCGAAGTCGAGAAGCTCCCAGATCCGTCCCGGAACTGTCCGTTACCGTCGATGAGGAGTTCCGCTTCGACTCTCCCGGTGCGTCTTGCGGAGGAAATGACATTCGGCGTTCATGCGCGGCCTTCGCGTTGTTCGGCCGCAGGAGGAGGTGAGGGGGGCGTGCTGCCCAGACGCGAGCCACTCTGTCTGAGCCGTGCGGACTGGGGGAGGGGCGAAGGGGAGGGGGAAGGGGGGGCGGGGGCTGCGTTTACAAAGGGCTCCGAAATGGAAAGGGTGATTATTTATCTTTATTGATTCTGTGGCCCATTGTCTGTCTCCTTGCGAGGCTCTGGCTCAAGGTTAATTATGAGCGGAGAGCACAGGGAACGATTTCCCCCCCTCAGCCTCCCAGCACCTCCCAGACATGTTAGTAAGGTCAGAGTCTGACTCCCAAGCACCGCAGTCTCACTGCATCAGCAACCCTGTTTAACATAACCTACACACGTACGAGTGTGCATTGGGATATATGCTCGTATGAGTGTGCATCGGGAAATATATTCCAGAGGGATTAAACCAATTCCTGGTCATAGTCGTTGGTCAATGGTCGTGTTACAATATTGTTAAAATATTCTCCCCTTCTAAAGAGGTCAGTATTAAGATGCTCTGAGGTCCAAGGCCGAAGATGAGGGTCACTTTGCTTCTGTGCCGGCACAAGCACAGCCACTGCTAATACAGGCCACAATGCGACTGGTTCTGTGGCCGGCGCTGTTGGAATGCGAGGCCTCTGGTGCCACAATTTAAAAAGGGTCAGAACCCCTTCCTGCATCTGTCTTTCAGGGTTGAGTCTCACGTTTTTGGTTTTTTTTGTTGGTCGTGATAACGTTCTCGTTACAATAACCGCTTTTCTTCTTTGCCCGTCTAATGAATGTGTCTATAAACGCATAGCAGTCCATGGTGGCTACGATCATTCCGATTCCATTTTAAAACTATTATTTCTGTGTAAGATCTGTGTGGATTTTGTTCTGTATGGGGCGGTTAATGTTTGTGGAATAAGTGGGCAGCTGAAAGAGACTGAATGCCGCACACATTCCTGTAAAGACACTAAAGTTAAATTCTGTTATATTGGGTTATTTAATTCTTTCATATACAGTGGGTTCGGAAAGTATTCAGACCCCCTTAAATTTTTCACTCTTTGTCATATTGCAGCCATTTGCTAAAATCAATTAATTTCATTTTTTTTCCTCGTTCATGCACACACAGCACCCAATATTGTCAGAAAAACACAGACTTGTAGAAATTTTTGCAGATTTATTACAAAATAAACACTGAAATATCACATGGCCATAAGTATTCAGACCCTTTGCTGTGACACTTGTATATTTAACTCAGGTGCTGTCCAATTCTTCTGATCATCCTTGAGATGGGCCTACACCTTCATTGGAGTCCAGCTGTGCTTAATTATATTGATTGGACTTGATTTGGAAGGCACACACCTGTCTATGTAAGGTCCCACAGTTGACAGTGCATGTCAGAGTAAAAACCAAGCCATGAAGTCCTAGGAACTCTCCATAGACCTCCGAGATAGAATTGTGTTGAGGCATAGATCTGGGGAAGGGTATAAAAACATTGCTAAAGCATTGAAAGCACCCAGGAGAACAGTCGGCTCTATCATTGTGAAATGGAATAAGTTTGAAACCACCACAACTCTTCTTAGAGCTGGCCGTCTGGCCAAACTAAGTAACCGGGCAAGAAGGGACATGGTCAGGGAGGTGACCAAGAACCCAATGGCCACTCTAAGAGAGCTTCAGAGTTCCTCTGCAGCGATGGGAGAACCTGGTAGAAGGACAAACATCTCTGCAGCACTCCCATCAATCAGACCTTTATGGTAGTGGCTAGACGGAAGCTACTTCTGAGTGAAAGGCATATGACAGCCCACCTGGAGTTTGCCAAATGGTACTTAAAGGACTCTAAGAGCATCAGGAAAAAAGATTATCCGGTCTGATGAGACAGAAATTGAAATTTTTGGCCTGAATGCCAAGTGCTACCATAAAGGTCTGATTGATGGGAGTGCTGCAGAGATGTTTGTCCTTCTACCAGGTTCTCCCATCGCTGCAGAGGAACTCTGAAGCTCTCTTAGAGTGGCCATTGGGTTCTTGGTCACCTCCTGACCATGTCCCTTCTTGCCCGGTTACTTAGTTTGGCCAGACGGCCAGCTCTAAGAAGAGTTGTGGTGGTTTCAAACTTATTCCATTTCACAAATGATGGAGCCCACTGTTCTCCTGGGTGCTTTCAATGCTTTAGCAATGTTTTTATACCCTTCCCCAGATCTATGCCTCAACACAATTCTATCTCGGAGGTCTATGGAGAGTTCCTAGGACTTCATGGCTTGGTTTTACTCTGACATGCACTGTCAACTGTGGGACCTTACATAGACAGGTGTGTGCCTTTCCAAATCAAGTCCAATCAATATAATTAAGCACAGCTGGACTCAATGAAGGTGTAGGCCCATCTCAAGGATGATCAGAAGAATTGGACAGCACCTGAGTTAAATATACAAGTGTCACAGCAAAGGGTCTGAATACTTATGGCCATGTGATATTTCAGTGTTTATTTTGTAATAAATCTGCAAAAAGTTCTACAAGTCTGTGTTTTTCTGACAATATTGGGTGCTGTGTGTGCATGAACGAGGAAAAATGAAATTAATTGATTTTAGCAAATGGCTGCAATATGACAAAGAGTGAAAAATTTAAGGGGGTCTGAATACTTTCCGAACCCACTGTATATATATATGCATATGCATTCATATAAAATGTGTGTGTGCGTGTGCGCATGAGAACATTGTAGGATACTAATAATAGTTGCTCATCGGAGGATGGGCTCCTCCCTGTCTCTTCTAATTGGACCCCAGTGGAGGGCTCTGACTGTGTCTTGTCATGCTCATCAGATCAGTGCTCTGATTAACCCCCAGGGGAGGTAGACCACCCCCCCCCCCCACCACCCCCAAATTCTTCCCCTTTTCCATTCACCCCCACCCTCTTCCCCCGAAACAACCAGACAGAGAAAATGCACTTCTATGGAAGAGTAGTTTTTAAGGGTGAGGACCAACCTGGAGGTCTAGCAATCCTATCCCTCCCAGGGGGCGATTGAAATGCCTCCGAAATGTATCCTGATGACACGGGACACAGGTGACGGGTTCGTGGTTTGCAGCGGCGCCGGTTATTTGATGTGAATCTGCTCTAGTTCGACCACCTCGCTGTGTCAGAGAGACTCAGCGTGGCTCTTCTCCTTGGGTGGGATGCAGGGGAGGGGGGTGGGGTCTGTGGTTCCTGGTCACTGCGGACACAAGTGGGAAAGGCAGCCGCAGGGAGCTGAACACTTTTTCACACTGTCACTCGCGTTCATCTGTGGGATTTAACGGCGCGAAACACATTTATACCTTAAGTGCTGAGCGGAAAGAAGGACGGCGTGAGGAAAAACAGCGTCCCCAAAATAAACGTATTATTCAGCAACGACACAATATACGCCATTTAGCAGACGCTTTTATCCAAAGCGACTTACAGCGGTGAGTGCGTACATTTTTCAGTGTATGTGGTCCCGGTGGGAATCGAACCCACGACCGAAGCGTCGTCAGCGCCGCACAGAACCACAATCATTGCCATCCAAGCGACTACCCCGGCGAGCGTCAGAACACTGTCACTCAACGACGAGGTCATTTTGGGGGCGTAAACGGCGTGCGGGCGCTGTTTTTCCTCATGCCGTCCTTCTTTCCGCTCAGCACTTAAGGTATAAGGTGTGTGTGTTTTGCGCCGTTAAATCCCACAGATGAACACGAGTGACGGTGTGAAAAACGTGTAATGGTTTTTGTGGTACCGCCGTGTGGAGGTGAGTAAGGCTGCTTGTGATGAGGCTGGCTGAAGCGTCGCCATGACGGGGGCAGAGGTGAGGCGCTGCTGTTTGTGTGGGCCATGTTGGCTGTGGACAGACACAGTGTGTGTGTGCGTGTGCGTGTGTGTGCGCGTGTCTGTGTGTGAGTGCAGCCATCTTGCCTAATGGTAGTATTAACAGTGACGGTCTTGCGATAATGCAGCAATATTAAAAGTCAAAAATGAATGTGCAGAATCACAATAAACGCAGTTAAATGTCTACGGACGAAATGGCTCCATTAGATTGTGGAGTAGAAGGATTGTGGTGTGCAGACTGTCCGTAGAACGCAGGGAGCTTGCGTTCACCCGGGTGTGCCCGACTTCGCACTGCCAGACCAGGCGAGGTCATCGTGGTGTCTCGTTGCCGCGTGCACAAACACGGGGAACTTCATGTCACCGTTCGAAAGGTGCACAGTGCTCTTGGTACATTTCATCCTCGACTCTCCTGCTCGTTGTGATTCATTAACGATGGCTGAGCTCCAATTTATTTGTCGCAGATTACTCGATTTCTGTTTTGTTCCTTTTTTCTCCCCAGAAAACGACCCGAGGTGTCCTTTAATTAATTCATGTCCTGTACTCCTCTGCGTCTGCGCGAGGCCCCTCTGGCTCCCAGCGTAGCGGAAACGAAGCGGGGGCGGTCTCTCCCCCTCCAAGAGACCCCGGTTTAGTATGGGGGGGGGGGGGGCGATAGAGGCCACCCCCAGCCTCGCACGCATTCGAAACACTCGCGGCAGCGCCTCTTTTACGAGCCTCGGCGTGGCCGCTGGCCGCCACCTGTTCCACACAATGAACCCCTTTTCCCTTCAGGGCACGTAAAGGGGCGTGGCGGGGCGGGACGGGACGGTGGGCCAGCGTCAGGGCCTGTGCTCTGACGCTGAGGGGGGGTGACTCAGGAGTAACCCGGAGGCTGCGATGTATCCGCGTGTGGCCCTCTGAGGCCTGCATTCCGCAGCTGTGTTGGGGAGGGGGAGGGGGAGGGCCGTGTCCCGCTGTCTGCTCTGACTGGGTAAACGAAACTGCTGTTTTCCGCCACCCGTCTTGGGCAACACCTTGGGGTTCGGCTTTTCACACGCTGGTACGATTCGGTTTTCCCTGCGCCCTCCCCCCCCGCCCCCTCTAGGCCGCTGGGTCTTTAGGACCTCTCTATTGGCCCTGTACCAAATGCTTGGCTGTAAGCGCCCGCCGCCACCGTCAACACCGAAAACCTTTATACGGTCTTGTATTTACTGTTGAAATGGGATGGAACACAGCCCCCCGCCCCATCCCCCTCAATGAACTCTCCCAGCGGGGGGGAATTGCATGTTGTTATCGATTCTCTATTATGGCTGCTCCAAATGGTCCACCACCATTGTCTGAGACTTTATTATGGTGCAAGCTGCCGTTCAGGAGTCGCCGCACACGCTCTGGAAAATCCTCTTAGCAGAAAGCCCTGGCCATCCAGCAGAAGCCCCGATGCCCTGTGTGGCTCTTTTGAGTCCGCCCGTCTGTCGGATATCCTCTCCCCTGTCCCCCAGCTTTGTTTGCGGAACAATGCTCCTCCTTTTTTTTTTAAAACATCAGCCCCTCTTTTATGGCATCTTCAGCAGCTCGGGGGTTAATGCTGAGCAGCAGCAGTCGTGGGAGGAGGAGGAGGTGGAGGAGGGGCGGGGGCTGGTCCACAGCTGTTGTTGTAGGCTGGGTTTGTCGCTCTCTCCCTCTCCCTCTCTCGCTCTCTCTCTCTCTCTCAGCGCAGCCCCCGGAACAATGGGAGGCTCAGTAACCGCTGCAGACGGCTGAAGCACGCTCTCACACACACACACACACACGCACGCACGCTACGCCGCACCACCGCGGCCCTGATTCCTCAGCAACAGCGGCGGTGAGAGCCAGCGGAGACCGGCCGGCCGTGAGAAACGCTGAGAGCGCTCGACTCGACATTTCCTGTCAGATCACTGACCACCCCCCCCTCCTCTCCCGTGTGGGATCGGAGTCGTGGACTGTCAGGACGCTGTCAGACGCTCTCCCCTAGAGGAGTGCAGGGCCGAAGGAGGGAGACCGTGAACATGTAAAGCGTAGAACCCCCAACGGAGGTGGAGGAGAGGATCTGTGTTTTGTTTTTTCTTTCCTCTCTCCCCTCACCTCGAGGATGGTAAGTGCGGACGCCACACCCACCCCGCCCGTCTAGCTTGTCTGGTTTTCCGCGCGTCCGCCCGCGCTCTGAGGGTCTGTGTGCGCCGTCGGTCGGTCGGCCGGCCGGTCGGCCGGCACGGAACCAGACGCCAGCCCCCTCACCGCCAGACTCCTCCCCCGATGGCTCTCTGCTGGCCAATAGAAGGCCGCTCCGAAGCGGAGGTTGATTTGAATAATATCACTCGGCGGGTTCTCAATCTTTTCTGCGTCACCCCTCGCCACTCAGTGATATGAGGAAGCGTAGCCTGGTGTGCACACAGACAGGGCGCACAGCGTTGGCACACTGGACCTGAAATGCTTGAGAATCTCAACACGCATCCGTGTTTGGGCTCCACAGCCATCTGAAGTCAACTTCCTGGACAGGTTAGTGGGAAACGCCCCCACAGGGCATCTTCTGTGACCCTGGCCTGCAGGTACTGGGTAAGAGATGTGATGTCACTTCCTGTGTTTTCCTGGTAAAGCTTCTTTGTGCTGCAGATGGGCAGATTCTGGGGACCCATTTCAAAGGTTAATTCCCCATGCACTTTAACTATCTTTGTGTGTGTGTGTGTGTGTGTGTGTGTGTGTGTGTGTGTGTGTGTGTGTGTGTGTGTGTGTGTGTGTGTGTGTGTGTGTGTGTGTGTGTGTGTGTGTGTGTGTGTGTGTGTGTGTGACAATGAGTATTACTCTATAGGCCAATTTCCCTCAGTTAGGGTTTTACGGGTTGTACTCATTGTGAACGTACTGCATAGAATTGCTGCGCAAGTGTGACCCACAAAGAAAATTGCTAGCTTTTGAAAAAACACGAATTTAATTCATGTGATGCTAGCCGTTAGCAGGAAAATAAAAACCTTGCATTGGTCTTCAAGTGACGGTCATGCAGATCTGCTTTGGATGCGGGGAAAAAGGAGGGTCCTCACGGAAGACTACATTTCTAAGAAAGTGCCGGAACTACAGCGCCCAGCATGTGCTTCCTGCCAGAGCCTTCACCAGTCAGGAGTGCATTCCACAGGGTTATAAATTCAGGTCGCTCCATTCCACATCCAGCCAGAAAGGGGCGCCGATTTGCGCCGGCACTGCTCCCGGGAACGGGGTCTGCCTGGGGTGTCGCAAACAGACGCCTCTGTGTCCCCGAAGAGCTTCGCCTCCTCTCGCCAGGGTTGCTCGTGGGCTGTCGCCCTTTCCAGAGACACCGGGAAGCAGGCGCCCAATCCTGTGTGATTTTCGGCGGGACTGAGCCCGTGACTCACCGCCCCAGGGCCGATTGGCTGGAACTTCGCGGCCCTCAGGGCCGGCAGAGGGCTGTTACTGTTACCCGCCGGGGTTGCCAGATTGTGGCATTTGAAGAGACACAAATCAAACGGGACAAACCCTGTTTTGTTGAGCAATGCATATAAATAGCTTCTCTTTCCATTTGGTAAGGAGGCTCCTCGGTCTGGGAAAAGCTGCTCTTTTCGTTTTTGGTTTGCGATCAAAGTTACGGTGTAAAACGGGAGCTTGGGCGCTCAACCACAATTTTCCTTGTTGAGCTTGTCACCGGTGGGCAACCGTGCGCTGTGAGTCTAAAGTGTGCGGCCATGTTTTAGTGATCATTCCATGTAAAAAATAATAATAATAATAGTAATATTGGAAACAAATCTAGTTCATGTATTTATTTCAAAGTATGTAAGTTCTGGCATTAGTGTGGAAAACATTTGCACTACAGCATGAAATCATGATGTGAATATGAGAGCTTTTTGGAGTCTGTGAACCAATTGAATTAGTATAAACTATAAATGTATACAACATATATATTATAGCAATATAATGATATACAATATAAGCGCTCTATGGTAAAAAAACATCTTACTGCTGTTGCTGTTGCTGCTTAGATGGCACTTACCCATACCTTAAATTTGATTGAGAGTGGTCTTTCTAGGACCTGAGTGAATCATAATTTCTGTAGTGGGAGCAATCCTTCATTTTGAACTATAGCAATTACATGGTAATTGTCTCCTGAAGAAGATTTCCTCTTGTGAAACATCCTGGCCTGGTTCACTGCTAAGGTCCTTGTGTGAACTGCCAGTCCTCTGAAACATTTCCACTCCGCTGTGCATCTACTCCTGGGCCCGTATTCCCAAAGCGTCTCAGAGTAGGAGCGCTGATCTAGGATCAGTTTTTGCCTTTTAGCTCATAATGGATAAGGTTTCGGAAGAAAGATCGGCGTTCCTACCCTGGGACACTTTATGAATACCTGGTCTGGTCTGCAATGCGCATTAATTAATCTCTGTGCGTGTATATTGCATTTCGATTAAGTCGTTATGACAGGAGTGAGACGAGCTCATGAACGTTGCTTAATGTTCAAAGCGTCGTGTTTGAATAATCTTATTCACGGTCTGTTATGGGAAAGGTGGATTCACAAGATGACATGGGGGATGGGATGGGATGCGTTGGGGTGGGGGTTGGTGTTCCTGATAAGGCCCAGAAACACCCCAGAGGCACAATTCTGTTTGGCAGATGATTGGCTTCTCACTGGCATTAATCCACGCCTACGGTCGTGCTGGGAGCAGCCTATCTCTCGCTCTCTCTCTCTCTTTCTCTCTCTCTCTCACCCCATCTCCCTTCCTCCATTTTTCTCCCTCTATCTCCGTGTCTCTGTTTCGGCCTTTCTTTTGTTTTCTCTCTCTCTCTGTATCAGCCTTTTGTTTTCTCTCTCTCTCTCTCTCTCTCTGTTTCAGTCTTTTGTTATTTTTCATCCCTCTTTTCTTTCAAAGGCTCAGTTTTTTTCTATATCTCACATGATGGTAGGAAGTAAACCTCTGTGTCTGTATTTTCCTCCTCTTGGGGGCAGGAATGAAATGAAAGGGATGATAAACCTTTTGATATTCCTGAACAAGGAACTCTCTCTCTCTCTCAATTAAATTCAATTTCTGCTTCATTGGCGTGAAATAC
This sequence comes from Aldrovandia affinis, assembly GCA_029706075.1. NCBI lineage: Eukaryota > Metazoa > Chordata > Actinopteri > Notacanthiformes > Halosauridae > Aldrovandia > Aldrovandia affinis. The sequence goes on along the minus strand of JAINUG010000020.1, from coordinate 3,893,710 downwards.
CCAGTCTAAGTATCACCAAAGCGTAACATAAATGAAAGAACTGTAACAACCAGTGTACATTTGAACCAATATAGATATTTCTTAAATAGGTAAACACTAATAATAATGACGATAACTGTAATGCTAAAATAGTTAGCATATTGTGAACAAATTAAATGAAATAAAGAGTTTGGAGCAGGAATACCCTCTACCAAATGAAATAAACCAAACCGGACATGTTTCAGAGGTAGACTTGCCTCCAAAACGCATCAGCTTTGTGATTAGTCAGTGTCAGTTTGTTACTCACGGTCCCTCGGGTTATGGCAAACTGAGATATATAGGGGCTATTCTCTTTCTCTCTCTCTGTCTCCCTTTTCCCATTTTCTCTCTCACACACTGTTTTTCTATGGCTTGCTCTCTCTCTTTCTTGCTCCCTCTCCATCTCTCCCTCACTCTCGCTCCCTCTCCATCCCTCCCTCTCTCTCTCTCTCTCGCTCTCCCCCTCTCTTGTTCCCCCCCCCCTCTTACTCTTTCTCTCTCTCTTCAGTCGAAATTCCCAGGTGTAGGCCAGGCATGACTAAAGACTTTCAAAGAGTCTAGTCTTCGGCGGTGGGTGGGGTGGGGTGGGGCGGGGGGGTGATCTGTCTCCGCTCCTTGACACATCCCTGTGATTCACCAGACCAGGGAGTCTGACTCACAGCCGCCTCTGTGTGATTGACAGCGCCCTGCTGTACGCTCCACCCATACCAGGAGATACCAGGTGTTAAATTACTTTCTTGTTTCTGCTGATGAAACCCTATACGATGAGTGTTTGTTTTTTCGAAGTCATCATCGCCATCATCTTCGCCATTGAAGCAGTGTATCGTCATAATTTCGTGAATGCTCATCATTTCCATCATGGGCACCGTCACAAACCGAACGATAGTCCGCTCCTGGCCTGAAATTCATTTGGGCCATGTCTGCACCCCCAGGACATAGCCCTGATGCTCCTAATGTTGCTGTGGTTTTAAAACCGGTTCCTGGCTGTTGCCACAGCACCATAGAACGTGAGAACGCTGAGCCTCAGGCAGGCGCCGGCCAATCGAGTCATCCTCAGACGGGGCACAGCCTTGCATTGGGCACAACCTCACCTATAGGACCTGCTTCTCATCACCCCCCCATCCAACCCCAGGGCACTGGGGGCACATGCCGAATACTTGTAATCTAATGTGGGGTTGACAAGATCTAAGAGAATTAACCGTGTGCCCTAAGGGCCACTCCCCCTACAGACTCCAACCCCCAACCCCACCTCCACCCTTCCACCCCGAAAAAATCGGACAATGTTAATTTGAAAAAATTGTAGAATCTCCCATTCACCTGATCCAACAAGATTGCATTGTTATAGAACTTATATAGTTGGGTTTTCTTCTTTCATATAAATCATTTTATTAGTAATACAAAATGGCTGTTGAAGGGGAAATGCTGAGCTGGGGATGCTCCGAGTCCGTGACACGTCGAGCTCCAGTCAGGGCTCCTTCACTTCCTGTTCAAACCCAGACTTTTCCCTGACTTCACTTCTTGGGTCTTCGGCCTTCCAAAATACACTGCTTAGCGTTTCTGCCAGGTGTGTCAGCAGCACATAGGAGCATTTGTTTGTCAAAATGTTTTGCTTTTTATTGATGTGTTTTTACATTTTTCTTCTGCTGCCCTCTCAGTGAAGGAATGCACATATGCGTTTTGCCTGTTCAACCCTCTTCAGCGACAAGAGGGAATTCCATATTTGGCTGTGCTTTACAGCCACAAATTCCTGATAATTTGATGTATGCATTCCAACAGGACGACGCCCAAATATCCCACACCCATCCTCTCGGGAAAACCGCTACCTCACCGTAACCCGAACCGCTAAGCGTGCATTCATTAAGAATTTGGGCAGGTTGTGTTAAATCTGACCCTATATTTTTCATTTATTTCAGGGAAGAACATATATTTATTATATGTAATATCTATGTTTATTAGCCGAATACGTAGTAGGTGTGTGATATTTACAAGGTATTTAAATGGGGCATGTTGTGCCCAACTCTCACATTGTTGCTGTAATGTGTGCTTGGTGGTTTTCTGAGGAGACCGGAAGATCAGGGGATAACTGAATTAATGGTTTTCTGACAGCACCCCCATGGTTTGTAACCCCCCCAGTCTCATCGCTCCACACTTAACATCCAGATAATCTTGTCTGATGATGCGTTCATCTTGCGTTGGATGATTGTTTTAATATATATATACACATACTCAGTGGCCACTTTATTAGGTACACCTTTCTAGTACTGGGTAGGACCCCCCCTTTGCCCCCATAACGGCCTGAATTCTTCATGGCATGGATTCAACAAGGTGCTGGAAACATTCCTCAGAGATTCTGGTCCATGTTGACCTGATAGCATCACGCATTTGCTGCAGATTTGTTGGCTGCACATTCATGTTGCGATTCTCCCATTCCACCACATCCCAAAGGTGGGACACACCATTACACCACCACCAGCCTGAACCGTTGACGCAAGGCAGGATGGATGCATGGATTCATGTTGTTTACGTCAAATTCTGACCCTACCATCTGCATGTCGCAGCAGAAATCGAGATTCGTCAGACTAGGCAACATTTTTCCAATCTTCAACTGTCCGGTTTTGGTGGCCCTGTGCCCACTGTAGCCTCACTTTTCTGTTTTTAGCTGACCGGAGTGGAACCCGGTGTGGTCTTCTGCTGCTGTAGCCCATCCACTTCAAGGTTCGACATGTTGTGCGTTCAGAGATGCTCTTCTGCATACCACTGTTGTAACGCCTTGTTATTTGAGTTACTGTCGCTTCCTGTCAGCTTGAACCAGTCTGGCCATTCTCCTCTGACCTCTCTCATTAACAAGGCATTTTCACCCACAGAACTGCCGCTCACTGGATGTTTTTTGTTTTTCGCACCATTCTCTGTAAACTCTAGAGACTGTTGTGCATGAAAATCCCATGAGATCAGCAGTTTCTGAGATACTCACACCACACCATCTGGCATCAACATCATTCCACGGTCAAAGTCACTTAGATCACTTTTCTTCCCCATTTTTGCTCAAAACCTGAAACTGAACCTCTTGACCATGTCTGCATGCTTTTATGCATTGAGTTTCTGCCACATGATTGGCTGATTAGATAATTGCATTAATGAGCAGGTGTACAGGTGTACCTAATAAAGTGGCCACTGAGTCTATATACATACATATACATACAGTAGACTGTTTTTATTCATACCCTTGATAAAAATGAACAAAAGAGATTGTATAACATAAACTATATAAGTAATGAGGTATATTTTATGCTCAAACTATTCAGAAAAACATATTTTGTTTTATTAATAATATTTTTTTCCAGAAAACATCTGGATCACAATTATTCACACCCCTAACTATTATTTTAAATTGAATCCAACAAAAACAAATCTTCATGAATATACAACTTATTTAAAGCTAATTGGAAGGTTATGGAACTATAGTGGCCTACAATGGTTTCCTGTTTCCCTAGGGTATATAAAGTAGGGAACACACATTTGAAATACTGTGGTCAGCCCTCATCATAGTGAAAGGCAAAGAACTCCCTGAAAACATCTGACAAAAGGTTATTGATCTCTACAGATCAGGAGTTGGCTACATCTAATATGGTTAAAGATACCGCTTTCCACTTTTGTGTCAATTATTAGGAAGCTTAAGGCCACTGGAACAGTGTCTAACTTGCCAGGTAGAGGACGCAAGTCTATCTTGCCCCCACGTGTGGTGAGACGGATGGTTCGAGGACCAAAAAGAAGTCCAAGTGGCACAGTTCAAGATCTCCAAAACAACTTGGCATCTTAGGGTTACAAGGTGTCTAAAGCTACCATTTAACGACGCCTACGTAACAATGACCTTATGGCAGTTGCAAGAAGGAAGCCTCTTTTGAAGACAATTCACTGAAAAAGGCATCTTGAATTCGCCAAACTACAGTTGGAACCATGTCTTGTGGTCAGATGAAACAAAAATGTTGCTTTTTGGACATGCACATCAGCATTATGTTTGGCCTCCAAAGAATGCAAGTAATGTTGAAAAGCACCTCATGTCTACGGTGAAACATGGTGGTGGATCTTTAATGCTTTGGGGTTGTTTTGCATCCACAGGCCTTATTAAAATAGATGTAACCATGAACTCCAACATATACCAAGACATTTTGTCCAAAAACCTTATTCCCTCTGCCAGGAAGCTACACCTTGGTAGTCCACAACGGTTCCAAACATATGTCCAAAGCAACTAAGAAATGGTTGACAGAGCACAAGATCAATGTCCTGACATGGCCATCTCAGTCTCCAATGAATCCAGTTGAACATTTGTGGTCTGAACTCAAAAAAGCAGTCCAAAAAAAACTGATTTTTCTGGGGAAAAATAAAATAATTTGTGAACCGTTCGCTTGTGGTTGGTGCCAATGCACTATTATTAAATAATATTATTTTCTGAATTTTGTGAGCATAAAATAAAGCTCATTACTTATATTGTTTCTTTTATACAATCTCTTTTGTTCATCTTTATCAAGGGTGTGAATAAAAACAGAGTCTACTGTATATGCAACTGCCATATAAGGGGATTGACTGCTCGTGTTGAAGCTTTGTCAGTGCCCCTTGTCACACTTCGGAGCCGAGTGGAGAGTGTCGGTCGTTTCTGACGGCCGTAGGGTGGAGAGTAGGCACATGAGCGCAGGAGAGCGAGGGTCCAACGGACGGCAGGAGAGTAGGCGCTGGTGCGGAGCGGAGGAGAGTGAGAGTGTAACGGACGCGCTGCTGTCTTGCCTTGCAGGTTGCGGCCTCCCTGACGGACATTGCGGAGAGAGAGACGGCCGAGCTGAGACGGACTGTTCTGTGCTGTGCTGAGGAGAGTCGGTCTCACAGGTCCGCTGTTCCCTTTTCCCCGATCGTCTCCTCTACTCTCGAACTCACGCACGCACACTCGCACACGCGCAACTCTCTCACTCATTCACTGACTCACTCACTCACTCTGATACTAACATGCACTAATACACTCACACAAACACACACTCACATTCACTCATACAGTAGCTCTCTCTCTCTCTCACACACACATACACTCTCACAGTAACGTAATTAGGTGAGGAGATGTTGAGTTTATGTCACTGAATTTTGTTGTGTGATTAAAAATAAATACGGAATCTGATTTAATTCACACTCAGTATTTAAACAAATTATCTTTTTCAGGCGTTAGCCACAGTACGAGCGTAAAAAATAGGTGCACAGGAGAGAAAAAGCACTGTTCGTAACAGAAAATTTCACATTTTTTCATGCTGATGTTTTGGGCAAATGACTGAAATTTGCTTATGCTGCTACGAAAAAGGTGCAGCAGTTTGTTCCATTACATTATTGCTTTACGCATAAGTGAAAGAATTGCTTAGTACTATCACATAAAAATACTTTGTTCATATCCTTAAAGGGATTGCCTTAAAGCATTTCCACCAAAATTGGGGAGACTTCAATAACCCCCAGCACATGATTTCCACATTTTCTTTGTGTGAATCTGTGGGATTTGCATTGTGTGTATAGAGGTAACTGCCAAAATAAAGGACTGTTTTGAACTGTTCCAAAAAATGAATTTTCAGTTGCAACACGGTGGACCTATGGACATGCATCTATGCTAGTTAGCTAACTAGCAGCTAGCTTGATTTGTTGACAGATTCATCTTATTTGTAATCAGAAAGCATTAGGAGATTTGTGACGTGCCAGCCTGTCTCTCACACGTTTTTATCATGAACTGAAGCGAGGGACCTTTTCCAGTTGCGTCCTTTCTCTCTCTTTATGCTCCAGCTCGAGAATGTGCAGGAAATGTGCTGAACTCATTTAAGCATCAAAGCTAAAGCAGTGCGCGGCCAGACACTTGCCAGGAGTCATTAGTATGTGCTTTAATAGAGGAGCCCTTGATATTCCCGGCTCAGCAAGGCCGCAGTGCCCCCCCCACACACAAAGTGGAACCTGTTCCACTTCAGTAGATGGCAGCAGCGAGATATCAACAGCTGACATTTGCTGAAAATTTGAATTGAATTAGTGCGTTAATGTTACCGGATTTGTTTGAACCAATTGTTTGAACCGTGTTTTTTTGGTAAAATGCCAGAAGACCCCCCCCATGCCCCCTCCCTCACAGGGCGCTGGAGCGCCTGCCCTCCCCTTGGGAGCCTGTTAATATTTTCTACACTACAGACCGCACAGTGCTATGGGAGTGCTACAGCTGAACAGGGGCACATTGCTCACTGAAAATAGCTTTGTTATAGAACTGTTTATCCAGGCCTCCTGGGATGCATGTTGTCCACTGCGACCGGGGTTAGATTCCACTGGCCGTGCCAGCTTGGCTCTTGCCGGGAGTGCCACTAGGGGCAGCAATTGGCTGTCCGCCCCAGGGAGGGGAGAGGGAAGCCGATATGAGCTCGCTGTGTATAAGAGTGGCTCTTGGTGTAAAGGAGTTACAGTTGACGGCTTGGAGGAAGCGATGCATCGCCTTTGTCACTGCTGGTCTCAGGGCTACAGCAACGAGTTCACAATACGAGAGGGGGGTAGTTGACATAAAAAGAGGCTATAATTGGCTACTAAATTGGGAGAAAATGGGGAAAAATCTGAAACAAAATCTTTTAAAAAAAGAAAAAGAACTGTTAATGATAAACTTACACAGTTTACATTTCTTTTACATACAATCCATTTATACAGCTGGATATTTACTTAAGCAATTCAGGTACCTTGAGCAAGTACCTTGCTCAAAGTAGGGAAATGTCCCACCTGGGAATCAAACCTGCAACCTCTTTTTATAAGGCTAGTTCCCATGAACCATTATACTACACTGCTGCCCATTTACAAGTCCTCACGTTGAGACCTCGCACGACGCCACATCTGGGGCGTGATGTCACCGGGGACCAAGCTTTATAACATTAACAGTGGTAATGGGGGACTGCAGCATGGAAGCTTGGTCCTGTTAATCGCACTGTTAGTGTGGGCCTCGAATCCACAGCCACGGTCTTCAGCCCCTCTTCTTGTCTCCCAAAACCTGCTGTTCAGTCCGATCAGAGCATTACCACACTGTCTTACTGGATTAGCACCGAAGGTAGCTAACGTTAGCGAATTTGGGTGCGCTACAGTAGCCGTCTTGCTATTGCTAGTGGCTATTGCTTGGCCAGCTCACGTTTCCTCCATCAAGCTAGCTGCTAGTTAGCTAATTAGCATAGATGCGTGCATTGTGGGAGGCTCAGAGGATGTTGTTTAGGAAGAGGCCGGCTAGGATGAGAGCTTAAGAAGTAAAGGCTTATTGGTTGAGGTATGAACATGTTTAGGATGAGGGCTTAAGAAGTAAAGGCTTATTGGTTGAGGTATGAACATGTTTAGGATGAGGGCTTAAGAAGTAAAGGCTTATCGGTTGAGATATTAATTGGTTTAGGATGAGGGCTTAAGAGGTAAAGGTTCATTGGTTGAGGTTTGGAATGAGGAATGAGGCTGGACTGGATGACGGCGGCGTTTGAGCTGATGTCTATTTGGCTTGTTGTTTAAGGGCTAACGGCAAATCCTTGAGGATGTCCTGTAATGGATGCCCTAGAAGTCATAACCTACACTCTTCAGTAACATAGCTGTGGTGTCCAGCTGCCTTGGTCGTTTACCTTGAATTTGTAAACGTGTCGGGACAGTTTATTTGTGTGCATGTGAATATGGCAGGGCAATTTTCAAATTCCAAGATGTTCCCACTTTATTTATGGTTGTGATTACCAACAACCGACTCTGGGGACAGTGCAGCTTTTTAGCGTCACACCTTTTTTATACCACGGCTCGGTTAAACACTCATTTTTGATTGGCCCACAGGGTGTCGATTATTTTCCAGTAAACAACAGAGAACAAACCATGTTTTTTGCACTAAACCGATCTGTGTATGTACATTTACATTTTAAAACTTTTTGTAATTTATGGAACCCCCTACTGGACAAATGTTCACTTTCAGCAGCCCACACTACAGGGGTGAGTTCAGACATCTGAGGAGCAGGAAGCAGAGAGGGAGTCTCAAGCGTGCTCGGGCACTGATCCACTTTACCGATCCATGCTGATTGGCTCAGCTGAAATGGCAAGCTCACTCCAGATTCAAAGCTATTGGCCAGCGCTGATGTCACACATGGTTTTTATTGAGTCATCGTCAACAGTCAAGGGAGTGTCTTTCCCACTCCAAGGAGAAAAGATGTACGGTCTTCACATTCCTGATGTAGAGACTGTCCTTTGAAGTTCCGGGCAAGGGCTAAACATCTGCTCGTCCCCCTCTCTTTTTGGTTGACCGGGCTCTGGTCTGCTAATGGCAGAGGATGGGGTGGGGAGCAGAATCTTCACACTTTTTTTCATTTAATTCTAGTTGTGTTGTCAGGTTAATTGACAATGCTAAGCAGTACAGTTGTTTTTTGCATTCCCTGCTACACTGTTGGGAGTGTTGGGCTACTTATTATTTTCTGCAGCACTGCTGCATTTCTGTAGCTGATTTTAATGCACCCGTGTACTCTGTTTTTTAAGTTGCTGTGGATAAGAGCATTTTCTAAATGAGTGTAATGCATGTACAGTTCAGTTATTTTCGTTGAGAGAACATGTGCCTATGCTACAGCGCTTAAAATGTTCTTTAATTAATCGCTGCTCATTTCCATCATGTAAAGTGCCTGGCAAACGAATTCACTGGACTTCACATAGTTCCAAACACTGATCTAGAACCAGCTTCGCTCAAACCACACATCCTAAATTTGCCATTTCCTCACTGCCCTCTGGTGGTGGAATATGGTAACAGCAACATGAATTGCTGAATCGCACAGAATTTTTATGCTCTGGTTCTCAGCCCCACCTTAGGTCACATCTTGTTTCCCAGAACCAGAATGTAGCCTATCTCTGGCTCTCATTGTTGTACAGGGTTTTCAGGCATACCATTATACTTTCAGTTTTATTGTGAAGTGAATAGCTGCTATGAAAAGTGCTCTGGTACGCTGATCATTTGTTGACAATATTTAATATTCCTTTTCCATGTTTTTGCATTATTATTATTACTTTTCCTGAAGTAGGGCTATATGTATATGATGGTGTACTCATCCTGGTATGTATCAATATACCGTCGACTCATGGTATTCCATACACTTGCTGGATCTGTTTATTTGTAATTTGTGCAAAAATGGGCACTAACAGGTGAAATATGGAATACCATGAGCACTCTTGGCGTATGGAATACTGTGAGCTTGCCTTACCCCTCTTGTTCACTGCAGGTGGTAATGTCTGAGGAGGCAGAACTGAGAGAGTGCGATGAGGCCTTTGAGTCAGAAGATGGCGACATTGAGCCATACCTGGAGGACGGGGAGAGCAGCAGAGAGCTCATGGAGAGGCTGCGGGAGCTAGAGGTGAGTCGGCCGATCGATGGGCCTCCGTCAGCATGCAACGCCAAGCCTCACAGGGCACGCTGCCATAGCAACAACCAGACAGTGTGCTGCCATAACGACAAACGGACAGTGCATCTACAGGGTACACTGCCATAGTAACAACTGGATAGTGTGCGGGCACAGGGTATGCTGCTATAGCAACAACTAGACAGTGTGCAGCCACGCTGCCATAGTAACAACTGGATAGTGTGCGGGCACAGGGTATGCTGCTATAGCAACAACTAGACAGTGTGCAGCCACGCTGCCATAGTAACAACTGGATAGTGTGCGGGCACAGGGTATGCTGCTATAGCAACAACTAGACAGTGTGCAGCCACACTGCCATAGCAACAACTGGACAGTGGGTGGCCACAGAGCATGCTGCCATAGCAACAACTGGACAGTGTGTGGCCACGGAGCACGCTGCCATAGCAACAACTTGACAGTGTGTGGCCACGGAGCACGCTGCCATAGCAACAACTGGACAGTGGGTGGCCACAGAGCATGCTGCCATAGCAACAACTGGACAGTGTGTGGCCACTGAGCATGCTGCCATAGCAACAACTGGACAGTGTGTGGCCACTGAGCATGCTGCCATAGCAACAACTGGACAGTGTTATGGCCACGGCAGGGCCGGGTGGTGCAGTATGGTCCATCAGGATGGAGGATACAGAAAAGTGCAGAATCGGAGAAGAACTAAATATGTTAACTGATGTCATAACTTGTATATCAGTCCGGTGTGCTTATGTTCTCTTCAGGGTAGGCGTTTTTAGAAACAAAGGGGTGAGTCAGGGCCCGTACAAGGCAACAAGACTCATTTTCATGGCTTCTTAAACATGGCAGGGCAAATCAGGGACGCAGCAGGGTGAAGTTGGGGCTCTGACCAATTTTTGTAGAACATTTGATTCATCTGGCCTTGGGGTTTCGATGATATTATCTCGGGCATTCCCTGTTCCCTCTCAGGCATTCAGAGCGCACACAGTAATAATACAGACTCCCAAAGACCAGCCGGCCTAGACCCATAATAATCATGTCCTTTATAATTAACTTTGCTTTGTTACTGTGCCTCTTTGATGCAGACATGTCTGGCCTCTACCAGGGATGAATCAAAGGGGCGAGTGCCTGTCATCTAATGGCACTTCATTCACAGAATATAATGGCATAAGGCAATAAGGGAAGAAATTGAAATCTATAAAGAAAAAAATAGCTTCAGCAGTTTCGCTCAGCATCTTTTTATTTTTTTATCCATGTCTTCGCGTATCGAAAGGCTTGTGTCTGCATGCTGTAAGGGGCTGGTCAGAGCTCTGTTTATAAACACGGTTGTACGCTTGTGTTTAAATCTTTCACAGAGCTGCCATCAAGTTTTTTCAAGGGGACATTTACAATTGTTCATGTTTCAACCGTCAAAATACAGAAAACACTTGAGGAAAGGAGCGATACAAAGTATATTGAAAGCAGGTGCTTCCACACCGGTGTGGTTCCTGAGTTAATTAAGCAATTTTATGAAAATGGATGAAAGTGTTGGGCAGGCCCAGTTGCACATTATTGTAGCTACCATGGCTAGAAGAAGAGATTTAGAGATTTAGTGACAATGTTTCAAGAATTCGCCAAGGTGTGTGTTTCCTCTAAATAGCATTGCGGAGATTTCTGAACAAGCTAGCTCGTTTTTCAACATATTCTATCGCTTTTGAGGATTGGAGGGAAGAGACTTGACTAATAAGCAACTAGTAGCACCATCTGGTGGATGGGTCTGATGCACTTTTTTTTTTTATCACATTTTTTGTATTTTCCTGTGGTTATGAACTTTCTCGTTTAAAGTGTGATACTAATGATCTGCAGCATGCACTGAATTCCGTAAAATTGTTTAAATCAAGGGTGGAGGTTTTCCACAAGCAACCCTATTTTCTGGTTTAAAGTTTTTTTAAATGGAATTACTAGGAAGCTGCTGTTCTACTTTTGGCCACCAGGTGTCTCCCTCTCCACGAATTAATGTTAATGGTCACGCTCTACCATCATTACAGGAGAGGAAGAGAGGAAAATTGTAGAATGAAGTGTGGAAACCAGTGAAACGGTAGTTAAAATTTTATGGGGATATCACCGTTAACAGGCAGTTGTCCTTAAGAACAGCAACATGTTATAATTCAGAAAAAATAATCTCACGCTGTCTATTACCATGCTCCAACCCCCAACGTTGGTCAATCTCCTCGAAACTGTCAGATAAATGTCAAAGCTCTGGCGTTTTCAAGGATAAGAGCTCCACTCTTAACTTGATGAGCTGCAGGGAAGGAGAGCTTGAAAAGCATACCGCAGGGTAATGGGCGAATGAATCACAAGCTTCGAGCAGTGTGTCGCAGTCAGTTGGCGCATCCCCGGGTCGCTTAACATGGGTCACGTGTGGCTTTGCGTCCATCTCTCTGTCTGTCCATCAGAATATTATCTTGGCCAACTAAATTCTTGCCAGATCGGAGACGGAAGGCAAACCCATGTCCAAAGTGTGCGCTGAATGCTTGCGAAAAGGCGGAAATAAAAACAATGCATTGAACATTAACGTGCTTGCATTTTCAAGGACTTTCGAAATCATGAAATTGCTGCCCCTTCTCAATGTATTCAGAGCAAATATGGCTGCTTTTGCACATTTGTTCACCTCTCTTCAAGCTCTGCTCCATGACAGCCTGACCATCTGTCCACCTCCGTCAGTCAGCCGCTTGCTGCTGGTTTGAGTGTCGTTTGGATCTCTTCTGCTGATACTGCTGCTTTTTTGTGTTTTTTACATTTCTGTTTAAAATTAGTCATAACAACAACAACAGCAAAAACAACCAAATTGGCACAGATGCAACAATATAAACACCAACCAAGGGGTGGTGGACAGAGAAGTAAAGCTGCATTTTGGATGAGGTCCACAACAAGGCTCACTGACTCAAAACATCAAGAAGATGGCTGCATTAACTTTATTAGCTGCTGTTTGTGTGTGTGTGCTTTTCCACAGAGTCTTAAAAGAAAAGCGGGGGTGTCGGGGTGGGGAGGTTGAATCCCTTTTGCAAGCAAGTGGCGTCCTCAAAGCGCACTCGCACAGTGTTCAGGGGCAACTCTAAACACAATCGGGAAGGATACCAAATTATCCCGGGTCCGCTTGTGTCACACCGTCGCCGTGGCGATCTCGCACAATCTCCCGCCTCGCAGCAGATGGATAGACGTGCGGGGAGGGGGGGTGCACACGCGGCGAATATCGACGTGTGAATCAGCCGCTAACCGCTCCATCTTTCTCATGCTGAGCTTCTGTGTGCGGTGCAGTCACACTCGACCCCGCCCTCGCTCTGTGCCTACGCTCGTGGTCTGAGGAGGCTGTGGAATCGAAATGCTCAACGAGACACCACATTTTTACTACAGACAGGTTCTTTATTTTCCCCTCTCCCTTTCGTTTTTGTGCTTTTAAAACCATGTCGATTTTAAATACACAGGGGCGGCAGTGTAGTGTAATGGTTAGGGAACTGGGCTTGTAACTGGTTGCTGGTTCGATTCCCAGGTGGGGGCACTGCCGTTGTACCCTTGAGCAAGGTACAAATATCCAGCTGTATAAATGGATTGTATGTAAACAAATGTCAATTGTGTAAGTCGCTCTGGATAAGAGCGTCTGCTAAATGCCTAAAATGTCAATGTAAATCAAATCAAATCAGTTCTATCGTTATACAATTAAGACCAGGGTCCATTTACAGTGGGCCGCAAAAAGAAGCTCGATTGCCCCAGACGAGTGTCTTCACACATGGGCTCGTTAGGGGAGCAGCGCTTCACGGCGGTTCTGGGGGGGGTTCTGAGTGTGTGGAATGGCCATCCCGGGTCAGTAGTCCTCAGCGCCTCCAGCTGTAATTATCACCCCGTTGGTCTCCGGCTCTCTCCCCGGCAGTGCCCCGGGCCTCCCGGCTTACCTCCGCGACAGCCTGTCTTTTTGATCGTCCACAGAAACATTCTGCACACATTCTCTTTGATGGGCTCGTGAATCCAATCCCATTGGGGTGAGAAATAAGTCATTTCTCTGCATTATCTACAACCCACCCCCTCCTCCCTCAAAAGTCCCCATGAAATTAAATCACCATCATTGTGTTGGAACGATTGGCCAAAAGGGATCGGTGGGATTTCTGTTCTTCTTTGATCATCCTTTAAAGGAAGTCGAAAGCAAAGCCTGTTTGCACCGCAGCACATGGAGGTGGCACGCGGAGAACTGGTTTTCCCGGAGACGTGTTTGTTATGAAGCGGCAGGCAGTGTTAGCATAATGGTTAAGGAACTGGGCTTGTAACGCAAAGGTTGCAGGTTCGATCCCAGGTGGGTCACTGCCGTTGTACCCCTGAGCAAGGTACTTAGCCTGCATTGCTTACATTGTATGTAAAGAAATGTGAAACTGTAAGTCGCTCTGGATAAGAGCGTCTGCTAAATGTAATATAATGTAATGAAGCCTGGCTGGTTCGGCAAAAGAATGAAATGTGACTAGTCTTTGTCTCTCTCCCCCTGTTACAGGCGGAGAATTCGGCTCTGGCCCTGGCGAACGAGAGCCAGAGAGAGGCGTACGAGCGGTGTCTGGACGAGGTGAGTCTCTTTCGCCGAAGGTCACGTGGATCCGGGCCTGTGGACCGTGGCTCCAATGTCATTGTGGACCTCGTATGGGAAAGACTTGCTTGCCTGTAGAGTCATGTGCGTAAAAGGCCAGAGCAAGATGAACGTTTCTAAGTGTATCTTCGTTTTGTTTTTAGGTGGCCAACCATGTGGTGCAGGCCCTTCTTAACCAAAAGGTGAGATGCCCCCCCCCCCCATTGCATAACCAGACACCCATCTAGGCTTTCATGATGGCTGCAAGACCAAAATATTCAGTCCAATAGAAGGATTCAAATCCCGAAATTACTCTTACACTTGTTTTGGTCCGCAGCTTGCCAGCACCGGCCGCAAACGTGACCGCTCTAACAATACATGACATGAATTGAATATTAATTATAATGATAAATAACTTCTGGAAATATACATGACCATCAGCTCTCTGCTTTCTTCTGAAGCAGTTCCGTTACATCCAAACGAAAAGCTGTACATTATGCAGACTCTCTGGCTTTTCCAAAAGATTTGAATAAGCAGATCCTTAATGTAAGTGGCCTGTAGGGGGTTAGTAGCCGCTGACCCAGGGCGTCGGTGGAGTGTGCGCACTTCAGCCGCGGTGCTCCCTGAACGGATGTGGGATGTGGGATGTGGGATGTGGGATGTGGGAGGTGGGAGGCGACATTAATTCTGAATTGGAGAGCGATGAAAGGGGGGTGGGGAATTTGTTAACGATAGGATGAAGGAAGCCTACTCCGGCTCCTCCAATGGGTCTGTCTGCTCAGGAAGATGAGAGTGTAAGTAACAGGAAGTGAGGACGGATCATGTGCAGCAGGTTTCTCCTTCCCCGTATCGGCCACTTCAGTATTATTCACAGTGATATTTACACCGAATTATTTTCACTGTATATATTTCTGCAGGTTATATGAGACTCAACAGTTTTGGACAGCAATATTGTTTCATTTAATAAATAAAAAAAAGGTATAGTGTTGTGCTGATAAAGAACTGTCTTTATGGACGAATAGAAAAAACAAACACTGGGGACCTAGCTCAGGCTGCAGTGGAGGAGAGAGGCTCATTCCATTTTGTGTGTGCGTGTGTGTGTGTGTGTGTGTGTGTGTGTGTGTGTGTGTGTGTGTGTGTGTGTGTGTGTGTGTGTGTGTGTGTGCGTGTGTCACACAGGACCTGCGTGAGGAGTGCATTAAGCTGAAGATGCGGGTGTTCGACCTGGAGAGGCAGAACAGGACTCTCACGGAGCTCTTCCACCAGAAGCTACACTGCCAGCCCAGCTCCCTGCAGCAGGTAAAAGGAGCCTGCAGGGGGTGCTCTTACTGCTGCTCCCACAGCATTTCTAAAACGTTGGCCTGCGAAATTAGAAGTTTGGAAGAGGTTGCATTCAAAGATATTATATGTACTGACAAGATGTTCTACCAACGATCCCCCCCAATAGGAATATAAGAAACTGCACTTTGAGGCAAAGTAGACGACAATGGCCTGGCGGACCTATTTTTCTACACCTTTTGCTCGCGTATCATTTTATTATAGAATTTTTTTACACCAATTCCAGCTTTATTCAGTATGGAAAGTACAGGTTTCATTGTTACTCAGCACTCAAAACAAAAACCAGCCACCCTGCGGCTCTCCAAGGGCAAGCAATCTAGGGACTAATCTAATCACCACTCAGACATCACACACACATTGTAATTTGTCAAGAACATGGATGCTGCTGCTCCATTTCAATATTTTGACCAATCAGAGCATCAGAAATACTACTGCCAGGGACTGTGTGCTGTGCTGATTGAAATCCTGTTGGGGGACTGCAGCTGTTCAGTAAATTGTTTGCATCTTAACTTTGTTTATTTTCACCTTCTAGCTAACTAAATGCTTGAGTTCGCAAGCTAAAAATTCTGTAAGTATGCACACAGATATGTAATATCAGAATTACAGTGTGAATCTACGATAAATCTGTTCCCTTTATCCTGCTGCGTTTTTCCCTCCCAATGTCTTTTTGCCATCGTTCACTGCTATTCCTGTGGCCAACTACTGTGAATAAGTACAACAACATAAGCCACAACTTATTAGAATTTCTAGAATTTCCGTCGATCGCCACCAATGCCAGTTGCGCTAGCTGGAAGAACATCCAATTTGTGTACCGATTCCCGCCTTCCTAAAACACGCACGTGAACTGTTTCCCAATGAATACCTTCATTTAATGGACCTGTACACAAACAGGAAGTGTGATATTAAGGAGAGATATCGAATTGCCTGTAATAGGCAGTCGAATGAGTAATTACAGAAATCCCGATATCAGGTCGGAAAAACGCTGAAGCAGGCTGACTTGGCTTCAGGCCTCAGAGGGCGACACCGAAGGGCTGTGGTCTTGAATTGAATGAGTGAGTTCCTCTGCTGTGAAGTTTTTTTTTCTTTTCTTTTTTCTTTATCCATTTCATGAAGGTTTCTACAGTGGTGAAGTCCATACCATCAATGTCAACTTGTCAGTAATTTCTTTTCAGAGTGTTTCCGTGACTTGTTATTTTCCCATTTTTTATGTGCCAGTGACAAGAGCTCTTTAAAATCAGATGACTCAGTCCCCATCAGCACTGTCTTTCCCCTCTGGTTCCTCTCTCTCTCTCTTTCTTTCTTTCTCCCCCTCTCTATCTCTTTCTCACATCTTTCTGTGCCTGTCCTCCTGTCACAATTTCTCTTTCCCCATTTTCTCTCTCTCTCTCTCTCTCTCTCTCTCTCTCTCTCTCTCTCTCTCTCATATACACTCTCCCCCACATCTTTCTGTATCTCTCTCAGTCTGTGCCAGACTGTCGGCCGTCTTATCAGTTCCATTAGTATTCTAAAAGGCCTCCAGTGAGAGAGAAAACCGGCAAGATCGCTCTCTGAAATCTGAATATAGCATTTAATCCAAACCGATTCCACAGACTCAAATTGCCAGAAGAGTAAACCGGCACATTCTATTACAGCAAATGAAAACGGAAACCGTCCCCAAACTGCCACTCCTCAGCTCAGTCTTTCTATTGGGTTTCCTGGCATAATCTTCACCTTTCGAGGGGGGGCGGTGCCCTTTTCATATACTGAAAGTGTGCAATCAACACATTGCCACTGCCAGCCCCCACAGTCGCCCTTCCCAGTTGCGAATATATGTATTTGGAAACTGGATGGCATCTCCCCCTAATGCAATTTAATTACTGACAGTTGGGATGGGAATAATAGAACCTGACTCTCAGAGGTGATGTGATTTTCGGAGGTTTAGAAAATAGAAAATAGTGAAATAGTTCACGGAAGCTGTGTAGTATATGGGCATTGCTTTATTTGGGTGTGCCTCTGTGTACACACTCCAGGGAGTGAGTGTGAGAGTGTGTGAGACAGACAGAAAGACGGTGTGTGTGAGAGAGAGACAGTGTGTGTCTGAGATTCTTCAGACACTAATTACATAGCAGGGGCAAACAGGATTTGGTAGTCTGTGAATAATGTGGTGTGTTCAATCCTCCTCTTTTATTGGTTGATACTTTCCGTTGGGGCTCTCAAATGTGACTGTGCTGTTCTGCTGCTAGGTGTGTTATTGTTTATTGGCTTCATGTTCGTACTCCACATTGTTTCGTTCTTATTCCAGATGCCGTTGGTACCCTTCCCCGAGCACAGCACTGAGCCACCCCTCATTAGCCAGGACAAGCCAGACACAGTCCAGAGTGAAGGGCAGGCCAAGGTGAGGACCGTCTCCAAGCACCCCCCGACTCCAGTCACAGTGCCCCCTCTGCGCTGCTCATTACTCAAGGATAGAAACAGGCTTCTCACTGTAATGCAGTTCAGAACTGTGCAAAATTTACATTTTCAACCCACTCGGCTAAGCGCCTCTTCGGGGGCACTTTATGCTTTCTCTTTAAATTGCCTGACCGCATTATCGAGGCTCTGGAGTGGCTCTGTGGTCTCTTCGCTGACAAACGTGGAGAGAAGAGAGGAGGGGGAAAAAGGCAGCCATTTCACCCCTGGTGCCTGCAGATTGGTTTCAGTGGAGAGCAGGGCTGCTGAGGTGTCAGATTGATTATGGATTTTTGTCTCCCCCTCTCTGTAATTTTGCGCTATTTAAGGTGCTGTTGTTATCCATCCTCCACCCCCCTCCAATGTACAGCATTCTCTCAGACAAAGCCCAAATCTTCAATCCCATGGCAACTCCCCCTGTTCTTTAGATTGCCATTGATGTTGGCTGATATCCCTGGGGCAGTAATGTAGGGATTGAATTTCTGCTCAGGGCCCATTTGCACAAATTACAGCTCCACCCGTCCAGTGTGTGTGTGTGGGAGTGGGAGCACACCACGCTACGTCTAAGCTACCCTCCCACCGACTCATTTGTCCCCCAGAATCTTATCTGGCAGTTTCCTGATAACCGGCTCTGGCTGCAGTATATGCCCGGGCATATTCATCCAGAATTGTATCTTAAATACCTTTCATTGCCCCCTGCCCCCTTCCCAAAATGCTGAAATGACTGCCCTGTGCTGA
This sequence comes from Aldrovandia affinis, assembly GCA_029706075.1. Classification (NCBI taxonomy): domain Eukaryota; kingdom Metazoa; phylum Chordata; class Actinopteri; order Notacanthiformes; family Halosauridae; genus Aldrovandia; species Aldrovandia affinis. The sequence goes on along the minus strand of JAINUG010000020.1, from coordinate 3,875,206 downwards.
AATGTACGCAGGTCCCTCTAAAAATGGTACAAATGTACCCATATGTACTATTGGAACTAGTTATGAGTTTCTGGGTACAGTATGTATTTATTGAATTGACACATACTGATATTGGGTACACCAGAGTGTGGGAAACACTACCAAACAAGTGGGTACTGACTCATCGCTCTGAATTTAATAACCCCCCAGGGAGTCCTGGCGACTGCTTTTATTTAACAGATTGACTGTTCTCCGGGAGGCTGAAGAGTGGGCGGGGAGAGCGAAAACGCTTTAAAAAAAAAAAAAAAAAGATTACAGAATTAATTGCTTCTTTAATTAAAGATTAAAGCGCTCCTCAGGGTTGACTGGCCATGCGAAACTGCAGCGCCGCTTGGCTCCTCTCCGCTCTGATTCATTCATTCCTCCTCCTGTCAAGATGTTGCACTCAGCCTTACCGTTCGCCCCCCCCCGACTCAATTGTGACTTGTTCAGCGTGTGGAGTATTAGCGTCTTCGCTGTCACATTTGTGAGCAGCGACCTAATGCCTGCTGCGGTGCCACGTCTTTCCCGTAAAAACCCTTTAGCTTTCTTAATTATGCATAATTATTGGCATAAGTATTGTAATTCATTTAACAGTAATTGTCACCTAAACACCTACCTGGTTCAGCAACACCTGCCTCCAGTTCTTTTATGTAATTTATTCCATTGTTTTACTAGTCAATGCTACATTTGTTACTGTGTGTGTGTAGCTATTTGGGATATTTGTTTGCACACAGTTTCATCAGTTTCTAGAAACATCTGTAGCCCATTGGACTCGTGCTTTATAAAATTCTATAAGTTATTAATTGCCACAAGCTGTGCTAAAATACATATTGAAGTCTGGTTTTCATGACATGTTCTGAAGCATTGCTGCCTTTGGGGAAGTGCTGAACTGCTCAAGAAGGACTGTCAAAAATATATATGAGCCAATAAGTGATGTCTTTTTTTTTCTTCTATTAGTTTGTTTGTGTAATAGAGTAAATATTAGACCTTAATGAACAAGGATAATGTTCCCCTGCATGATTTGGGGAAATGGAAAGTTGCTGTTATTTGATGTTCCTCTTGGTACAGAGTGGTGGGGATCGCACCCGCAATGGCACAACAGGCACCCCTGCTCCCCCCTCTTCTATGGAGGCCCTGTCCCCCTTCTTCAAGAAGAAAGCACACATCCTGGAGGTGCTCCGTAAACTCGAGGAAACGGATCCCCTGAAGTTCCACCCGTCCACCGGCCTCCCCTCCTATGCCAACTTGGGCCAGATGCTGATGCCAGAGGAAGTGTTCCCCGCCCATGCCCACAGCCACGCCCCCACACAGCCGCGCTGCCGCCACTCCTGCTCGGACTCCGACCTTCACGAGTACATGAACGGGGAGGAGGCGCCGCCGCCGCGCGAGGGCCGCGGCTCGGAGCGCGAGAGCTGCCAGTCCTGCCTGCCGCTCTCGCGGAAGAGCCTGGAGAGCGTACTGCAGTGCAGCCAGGGTCACAGTGCGCCCGGCCCCGCCAGAACAGAGGGCCTCGGCCGCCAGGGGACGTCGGCGTCCTCGGCGCACACCCATGCCACGGACTCGCAGGCTGCCGCCAACCCCATCGACAGCACAAAAGAGCCCTGCGTGCACACCAAGTCAGAGGAGCGGTGTGGTCTCTCCCCGGGCCACGCAGACGCAAAGCCCGCAGGTACCGACTCTCACTCTTGCCCACATGGCGAGGAGCCCCCTCCACTTGAGGAGCCGAAGAGCTTCAGCCCCCACGAGGATCAGCTCTCTGCCATCGGCGTCCTCTTGACGAGGGAAGTGGACTACCATCCTCTGAGCACAAAGCACGTGGATGCCATAGGCCTACAGAGCGCCACCAGGCAGATGGCTGGGACGGAGGAGTGCTACCTGGAAGTGGCTGCTGAAGTGGCCAGCATGGAAGACCGCTCGTTCACCACTACTTCAAACCTGCCTGTTCCAGGGGTGACGGATGGTTCCAAGATCGCATACCGTGAGCAGGCCGACGAGGACCAGGTCTGCAACAGCCTGCACTTCCCTTCGAAGGAGTCGCTGGTCTCCAGAAAGGTGGTCGAATCTTACCCAGCGAGCCCAGCACCCGAGAAGAATGGCACAGAGGTGCAGCCTCCACCTCTTGGAAAAGCCAAACTCAGCCCCACGTCCCCGTCATGCCTCGACGATATCAAGGCCTCCCCTATCTCCTCTCCATCCAGGCTGCTCAAGTTCCTGAAGATACCCACCATCGGAGAGCGGGCGCAGGCTTCCAACCCGCTGCGTCTCAGCCCCCAGCTGACCCGCAGTTCCAAGATTCCCTGCCGCAACAACAACTATGAGGTGTACCACTCCCCCGTCCTGGCTCGCAAGGCCACTACGACCGAGAGGGACAGGCAGCCACCGTCCTCCAAAGCGGACCCCTACCCTGCCACGCACTCCGCCCCCACCTCTCCGCCAAAGCCAGAGGACGCCAACTCTCTGACTGCTAAGGAGGTCGCCTACAGCAGCCACTCGGCGCCCAAGCCCAGTCGCGGTGCCAAGCCTGCATCGCCGTCCCAGCCGCAGACTGGCCTCCAGAAAGTGCCGCACTACGAGAACGTCTCTGATCTCTCCACCTCCTGCCCGATGGAAGTGGCACCCCAGTTCCTTGATCGGTTGAAGGGGCCCCACTTTCTGCCCTACGCTAAAAGCAAGGGTCCCGAAGACGAGCCATCAGACTCACCGGAAGAGAAAAGTCCTGACCCTAACGACCTGTCGTCGCCCGCAGCCACCCCACCCTGCGAGCAAGACCCAGAGAGTCCCATCTGGTACAAGCACCATAACCATCATAGCCTGCCCACCTCCTCTGCCTTTCACAAAGCCCAGAACAGCTCTAGCTACTCCAGCATGAGGGATAGACAGCACGACAGGGGCACCACCGATGCCGCCCCGCAGTGTTCCGAACCTGTTCAGTCTCAAGCCAATGCCAAGAGGAGTGACCCGCCCTCCATTCCCAAAAAGCCAATCGCCGGGAAGTCCGCAAGCGAGTCCAGTCACCACCCATTCAAAGAGCGCCTGGCAGCTCTTGGCAAGCTTAAGAGCTCAGAGGATTTGCCCGTCGGCCCACAGCCCATGGACAGGAAGGACCTGCAGTGCATTGTGGGTAAAGTGACACCCAGCAGTGGTGAGAAAAGCAAAACCGCAGAGAGACAAGGTGATCGTGGTGAACACAGACACTCCAAGTACACTGATTCCCTGGATGGGAAGCCTTACCCCAAAACTAACCTTGGTAACTATGCGCTAAAGCTCCCGGGCCCCTGCGCGCCTTACGAACCAGGAGCCAAATCCACCACCAGCAGCACCACTGGCCCCAAGGCAGAGCCAGAGGCTTTCTCCCCCAGAATGTACATAGCAAAGGCAGATGGCCCCAAGTTCAAGGTGAGCTTACCATCCGCCACCCCAGACCCCCCTCAAGTTTTGCGCAACTACATTAAATGCACCACCACTTCTCAAAACCTCCCTCACAACAGCAAGACAGTCCCTAGCCCTCAGAGCAGCCCCACCAAAGTCCTGTCCAAATCCCCCTCCAAACCCGGCCAGGCCCCCACCAATGCCCGTGGGCCCAAACCCGTCCAGGACGACCGCACCGCCCCTGTGAAGCACTCGCCTCGAGCGGAGGACAAGGGAAAGTTGACCGCTGGCAAGAAGAAGAACTACACCGAGAACCTCCCGCCACCACCACCGAGGCCCTCCGATGCCAGCAAGGATGAGAGAGTCTACGCCCCCTGCCCCCAGTCAGCTATTGAGCAGAAAGTGATGAAGGGCATCGAGGAGAATGTGCTGAAGCTGCAGGAGCAGGACCGAGGCCAGACAGTCGAGGTCAAGCAGAAGGCCTCCAACGGCATCGCCAGCTGGTTCGGCCTGCGCAAGAGCAAACTGCCGGCCCTCAGCCGCAAGCCTGAGATGTCCAAGCTCAAGCTCAACATGTCCTCCACGGCCAAGGACCCCAAAGCTGCCACCAAGAAGAAGCTGGAGGTGGAGAGCCTCAACATCTCCAAGCTGATGGAGAAGGCGGAGGACCTGCGGAAAGCCCTGGAAGAGGAGCGAGCATACGTCAACGGTGTGGCCCTGGACCGGCCCAGCAGGGGCCACAGCTGCGAGGTGGTGATGGACCAGGCCCAGGGTCAGCTGTCTGTCATGTACAGGGGCGTGGCCTCTGACAACTTCATGCAGCAGTTGCTGAACAGGTGAGCGTTGCATGAAACAATCCATCACCACCACCACCCCCCATTCAGCAATGTCTTACTGCCTGTACTAGTTCGGAGTTCTGTCTTGGAGAGGTTTGTACTGAACTGGGGGGATTTCTGTTACATCTGAGCATATTAAGTTGTGGAAGTAATCCAAAGTATTTCAAAAACATTTTTACTATTCAACAACAAATTGCTTAAATTTGTTGGTAAATTAAATTACACACATACTCTTACTATTTTTAGCTTGTGACAAACAAAGCTGTCATTTAATGCAGGGTCTTCATGACTAGTATTCTCCTTTTCTACACCTCCGCTAGTAAGCACCCCTTTGAATCACATTCAATCCATTCCATTAGTTCTGTTCTGATGCATGGCCATGCTATCTACTTCAATATAAAAACCCAATTATCTCTTTGTTGGATATTTATCTCCAGGGTGGATGAGAGGGACACTGCCAGCTTTGGCCTGGCACACCGACGCCTCTCCTTTGACTCCAAGAAGTCCCGACCCGTTTTCAGCCATCAAAGAAATGGCATCAGCCATGCCCGGAGCCGGGAAGAGATGGGAAAGGTAGCACAATTTTATATTATCTGTACAGCTACTGTCACCATATAATTTGGGGTTTCGCCGTTCTCATAGATTTTGTTCCTCAGGGCTCAGACCTGGTCAGCAAAGATGATGTTGCAGATGAGAGCTTGTCCATGGGCTCTCAGCACTTTGCAGGTAAGAAAACGACATGGTCAGAATCCTTAACCTCAGACACAAAGTATAAATGTATCTGCAGATTTATCCAATCCCTGACAGTTTACTGCTGAGCCAATGAAGGAAAGTATTGTTGAATTGTCAGCAAGTTAATTTGGACCCAGGGGCTTAAGGCTGTGTGCAGGCTTAATTTTAGATGTTCCACATCAATAGCAGTGGCATGGAGATATAATAACAGCTCTTTGTGTGGGGGGGCTTCAAAATATATCTTATGTAAGCTTTCTTTCAGCACTAGCTGTAATCAGCATTTGTGAAAGGAATTTTAGTTTACTGTTTTTCAGCAATTATCCAGGCTAATATTCTTCCTGTACCCCACCCCTCTATGTTTAAGGTTCGGGTGCCTCAATGCGCACCCTTGACAGTGGCATTGGCACCTTCCCTCTGCCAGACTACGCTAGCAGCGCGGCAGGGAAAAGCATCCCCAAGGCAAGGCCTCAAGGAGAGCAGGAATCGGCCTCCCACGGGAAACCAGGGCCCATGACAAAGGTTCCGCGGAAGGCCCGGACGCTGGAGAGGGAGCTGTCGTCCCTGGAGGAGGTCAACCCCTCTACCCTGTATGGCGCCTCTTTGGAGGGCAGGGGTCCCAGCATCATGCTGTCCAGCACCATACACGAGGGTGAGCTCACAAGGCACGGCCCGCTGTTGAGTACCTTACCAGGACTCACATTCAAAGAGGAGAGACCCATAGGGCATTCCAGACCAGGCTTGACACTGGATGCTCTAGAACAGGTATCCTTGCCAACCCTGGTCCTGGAGAGCCACAGGATCTGCTGGTTTTTCATTTCAACCAGCAGACCCTGTGGCTCACCGAGGCTGTGGACCCGTCTAGACAGTATGCCAAATTAGGATGCTAAGGAGGACTGAACAGCCTGCTCATGTTTCTTATATAAGCATATGATTTAAGGTATAACTGTGCAATGATCTCTTAAAGCAGAGATGAATAGATTGTTACGTTCATTTTCATGTTACCTAAATGGACTGAATGGCTTCTCATCACCAGGCATCCATGTTCTTATACCTGACTGCAGCCACAATTTCTGGTCAACAGTGCCAGCTTCCCATTTCCGATTGTTTAATACTTTCAAAGTAGCAACCATTCCTTAACCGTTTATTTTCGTTGAACTAGAGGAGTCTGTAAAGCAAAAAAGAAAGATAACGTTAATCTGAGTTTTTTGGTCCTCCTGCAGACGTTGATGCCTATGGAGCACACATGCGGTCTCCACCCTCAAAGAACTGGACCTTCCCCAACCTGAAGGCATCCGCAGGGCCTGCTGATGTGTACCTGGGGGTCAAAGGGGAGGTGGAGCCTGCAGCCCAGGGGACTCCCTTCAGACGGGTGAGTGGCACCCCCTCTGGCCAGAGAGAGACACGACCTCAGAGAATGCATCTATTACACAGCTCCCAAACCAAATTTCACCCCTAGGCACATTGCGTAGCAACAAATTATTTCAGGGTGGGTCTGTGAGTGCTGATGGATTTCTACCTGAGTAGTAGGCAGTAACCGGTAACCTCAAGTTTTTACATTTTTCATTCACTGTAAAAAAAAAAAGGCTAATTAACATAAACTGGCTTATTAGCATAAACATAAAAACAAAAGTAAGAACATAAGAATACATAATGACGAGAACGGGCCGTTCGGCCCATCTAGGCTCATCATGTCCAAATCTAAAGAGTATCTAGTACTGCATCTAGCCTGGACTTGAATAGCCCAAGTGTTTCGGCCTCTACTACCCGACCTGGCAAGCTGTTCCAGGCATTTACACAACTCTCTGTGTAAAGAAAAACTTCCTAATATATGTGCGGAATTGGCCTTTAACTCATTTCCACCTGTGGCCCCTTGTTCTGCTGACCCCACTTATCTTAAAAAATCTTTGGTATTTCACTTTTTTAATCCCTTTTAGGAATTTAAAAACCTCAATCAAATCCCCCCTACGTCTCTGTTTGCTAAGCTTAAATAGATTGACTGCCTTAAGTCTTATCATCATAACTTTTATCTTTCATACCAGGTATCAGTTTAGTTGCCCTTCTTTGAACTTTTTCAAGAGCTTCTATATCTTTCTTGAAGTGCAGTGCCCAGAACTGCACACAGAATTCAAGTACTTGAATAGTGAACATTAATAGTATATTTTTCCGAGATGCTCCACTACCAAAATGAGAATAAAATGGACTCACCCTGTATGTAGGAAACCGCCCTGATCCCGTGGCCAGCCTTTATTTCATTCCATTACCAATGAGCCAACACTGGCTTTGTTCCCTCCATTATTTCACAGGAGGAGTTTTCTTATTAAACTACGGACATACAAAAAAGTTTTTTCTAATTAAACGTGGATGTACAAAAACACAACACAACACACAACACAACACAACACAACACAACAAAGCAAACACAAACGGGCACAGAATCACTCCCACCCCCTTATTCTAGCATGTTTAAGAGAAGTGGCTTCTGATCCCACCACCACGGCTAAAAGGAGGGGTTGGAGGGCAGTCTTTCAGGTGGGCCTACGGGAGAGCCTGGAAAATCTGCCTTACCGCTACGAGGGGAAACTAATCACAGGTGGGGCTGGATGGGCGCTCTTACTCCCGAGTCTGGTAGAAGTGGAAAGGCAGGGGGAAGCTCAAGGTTTCACCAGTCTCTTAGCTGCTCTGCGTCACATACCACTAATCCCTTCTGTGTCAGTGCAGCCTTGCAATGAGAGGGCAAGGAGGTCGACTCCAGGACTCTCTCAGTCTAACTGCGGATGATTCACATGCATTACTCCTCGGCAGAAGTTGCTGTGGAGGCGTTGAGAGGAGGAGGAGAAGGAGGAGGAGGAGGTGGGAGGGCAGAGGGCAGAAAGAAAGAGAGGGAGAGATTGACCCAAATCAGAGGAAATGAGCTAGGCTTGGTTTGGGCTTTTTAGGCCCCAACTGTCACCGTCTCAAATGGACTCCATTATCAGCCAGGCTTGAAATGTTCCGTAATTGCACAGCTTTATTAAAGGGTTCGGGGGAAAAACGTTTTTTTTTTCTTTTTTCTTTTCTTAAAAAGAAATGAGGGGCTTACCCCCAAATGACATGGGTTTTTTATACTCAATTTTTCCCCCCGAAGTAAAATGGCACTGTCATATAGGAATATATATGTGCCTGTCATATATACAGGTAACTGCCAAAATGAGGAAACACTTGAGTATATGAGGGGTATATACAAAGTATATTGAAAGGTGTGATTCCTAAGACAATTAAACTATTAACATCCCATTATGGGTCATGATGGGCTGTTTTCCCAGTTGCCTGGTATTTTGGCTACCATGGCTAAAAGAAGAGATCCCAGTGACTTTGAAAGAGGGGTGATTGTTTCGGCACGTTTGTCAGGAGCTTCAGTGACGAAGACTGCTCAACTTGCTGATGTTTCACAAGGAACAGTGGCTAAGCTGATGTTGGCATTGAAGTCTGAGGGACAGACATCATCAACTAGGGGCAATTGTGGTCGAAACACCAAGAACAGGGTTCAGCAAACGGAGAACGTAAAGTGCGAGTTAGGTGCCAGCTGATGGCAGCTGCCAGATTGTAAAGGAGTTGCTATGGGGAGATGATTCAGGGAACAATCTGCCAACCGAAACCCTGCCTCCCTCCCTCCTCGGGCAATGCTGTTAGGCAATTATACGGTACCCTGTGAGACTCACAGCTACAGATGGCACTGGCACGATCTGGATTCGATCCAGTGCATGAAGAGAGAGACCTCGGATGCTCAGTGTGCCTCCTACGTTCAGAAGTAGTCTGTAGGCCTAGAGGAGGCATGGCGGAGGGAACAAGAACAGAGAAAGAAAAAAGAAAAACAGCAAAACTTAAGAAGTTGTGATTTTTCGAAAAATGAAAGCAGGTAGTAATGTGGTGGATGAGTATTTTAGTGGCTCCTATAAGTGCAGTGTACCTAACTGTATCCTTTCTCCCCTCTCCGTGTGTGTCTCTCCCCACCCCCACCGCCTACCCCCTCCCCTCAAGAGTCTGAAACCATGTGGCCCCATGGCCCCCCGTGAAGTGGACCCCCCCGGCCTGGGACTGCCATCCCAAATGGGGCTCAGCCGGCGGGGAAAAGGCCGAACTCCCAGCGCCCCGGAGATGGGCAAGGAGGGGGGACTGGAGCTGGTGAAGGAGCGGCCGGACGACATCTTGTCCCCCAGCCGTCCCCAGGCTCTGGAGACCCCCGAGTCCCTCAGCGACTCCCTGTACGACAGCCTGTCCTCCTGCGGCAGCCAGGGGTGACGGATAGGAGCACCCTGCCCCGCCCCGCCCGACCCAACCCCCCCCACCCCTCCCCAACCACACCACACCACACCGCCCCGCCAGGGTCTGACACACCACACCCCACCCACACCCCTCTCCCTAGAATTGCAGACATGCCCCAAAGCTCCAGGTGCGGGCCACATCCTTAACCACTGGCGGGAGTGCATGGGGACGGCCGAATGGTAACGACGGCACGCGCAGGTCTGTCTCCTTCCAAGGACACGAGACGCGCAGACAGACAGGATATGCATGGACAGGTTCCCCCCCTCCCCCTCCCGCTCCCCCTCCTCCATCCTTCGCTGTAGCCCTTGTAGATAAATCTGCCACTTTGCTGCAGGAAACTGCTTTCTACAGGCAGACATTGCCGGACAGGCATTGTTTACGCAACAAGACAAGGCCGTCTCCACGGCCATTCTGACTTATGTTGAATCACGTCCGCTGAGCAGGAGAGCTCATTTCATTACCTTGGTCCGACACAGTCCGATTCAGAAGGAGATTTGGAGTCTGGTATCCCGGATGCATTGGGGCCATCTGTAGCCATGTTATCGCTGACCCGCCTCAGCTATCGACCAGCTGCAATGGAGACATTTCTTTAGCGCAACCATATGATCGCCAACCCCAGATAAGAGAGCAGATTTGCCCAGAGCACAGGCAGGCAAGTGAAATGGAAGCAGGCATGTTTATCTTGTATAAAATTCCACAGACCAAATGGGTCTTTTAACAATGCCTAGCGAGGCAGCAGTCATTTTAACATATCACCAACGGTTCTTGCTACAGAAGAAAAATGTTATCACCCACTTGCTAAACCCAATTCACGTACGATCCGCACCGTTCGCCGCAATCATGTTGTTGTAGTTTCTGGAAAAGGGAATGACGAAAACCACAAGCGTCACAATTTCTTTGTCCATCATAAGCTAGCAAGCAAATGCACAAATTTGGCAAGCGACTTATACTCATTTATTAAAGACAAACATGACATTGGCTAGTCACTAGTTGAGGTGGTACCAGAACGGTTAGACCCTAAGGTGGTTCTGGGGTCCACAGTATTTTAGCCGCAGGTGAAGTTCCTAACAGTTAAAACTGCCATATTAAGTTTGAACTTGAGTTGCACAGTAAATTCAAACTGCCATGTTGGGTTCTCGTTCGAACAGCACAAATACAGGCTAGGCGGGTCAGCTGAAGCCAGGCTTACGAACACACAGGACTGATGCCATGCAGATGTGTTCTACAATTTGTTTAATTTATATATTTTTTATTGGTAGATAGTGTGAAAATATTGCAAAATAGGCTTCCATTTATTTGATAATTTTTAATTGTTTTGAAATGTGAATGTCACTGTTTTCACTCATTTCGCTTTGTTCATTTTATAATTATTATTTTTTAACTTAAAGAAAAAAAAATGTTTTGGTTCATAGATGCTGTGGCCCTGGTTCCACCAATAAAGGTGTTACTGTCTGCAGATCTGTGTATTCGCTGATTAACTGTTAAACTTCAGCAATAAAAGTGATTCAGAGCAGTCACAAAAGAAGTACAGGTGGAAGAGAATTTGAGTCAAAAAAACAATGTCTATATTTCTGTTGTAAGACCAGGGGCGTGTTGTTGGGCATTCTCCTGGGCCAGGAGGAGCCTTGGTTTGTATGTGCCTCAGATGTAGACCCAGGTGCACAGATCCTCTGTTCAAATGAGGATTTTATTCAAGTGAATAAGGCTCGAGCTGGAATGGAAGCCACTCTAATCCCTCAATCACTAAAGCATCCTACTGCTGCTGCTGTCGTTTCTGCTCTCTCTCTCTCTCTCTCTCTCTCTCTCTCTCTCTCTCTCTCTCTCTCTCTCTCTATCTTGCTCACTCCCTCCCTCTTCCTCCCTTTGTCTCTGAATTCAAATTTGAGATGCTTTAATGGCAGGAAATACATTTATAGATATTGGCAAAGGGTGCAGCAATAAATGTGAACATCAATACATACGACTAAAGCGTCCTGCTGCTGCTGAAAAGCCTGTTCTCTCTCTCTCTCTCTCTCTCTCATTCTCACTCCGTCTGTCTCTCCCTCTCACACTACACTGTGAGGAAAAAATCACATCCATTTGCAGGGGTCATCAATCTGCTGTAGAAAATCTTTGTGCTCTGGTCACTTCAGGCTAGCGCAGTGGAAGATGGACCCCCTATGAAGAAGCAGAGTCTTTGTGTATCTGAATCACTTCTGCCATGACTGAATGTGAAGCCTTTTCTGCAAACGTGGACGGAAGCCTCTTTGATTCCATTTAATGCACCGCAGCGTGCGGCCAGCCTTTGACTGTGCCAAAAAAAGGTGTGTGTGCGTGTCTGCATCTGGTGGCTCCGTGAACAGGTGGCGGTGCGATACCTGAAGAACGGCGGTCGAAGAGAACGTCTTGCTAACAATGGCTTTAAATGTGAGAGAACACAAGGTCATACTTGTTTTTGTAAACGTGCGGTTGTTTTAATTTATGAAAACTGATCTGACACCACAACTTTCAACTTTTCCGAGCTCTTGTAACTAACCGCTCTGGCTGAGTACGATCCTCTGTGATAACCGCAGGAAGTACTGCAGAGTGCGTGTGCACAAGGCTACAGAAAACTTGATAAAACAGGCGTCGTCCTGCTCTTCAGAGCCCATTCACTTCATACTCGGAAGCTGTCAGTAGAATCTTCTTACGGCAATTTCCATCAGGGTACTTGCAGCCTAGTATTTAAAACAATTTTGTTGATGCTTCATAAAAGTTTGAGCTGTTTGGCTTTTCTCTTGCAGAAGTTGTGTGTTTAAAATTGCCCAACCAGGCCCTCACATTTTAACCAGTGGGTTTCCTCAAAGGTGAGTGTGTAATAGAAATGGAGATTGGCATCGGTCTGATGTGTGTAATCTTTTTGTGGAGGCGTGCATGTGCATTGAACAGATGGACTTTCAGAACGTTTTCTGTCCGAGTTCCGCCGACGCCACAATCTTGGTTTTCGATAGGAGGCTGAAGAAAAGCACGGTCTGAAAAGGTGAACAAAAGTTAAAGAAAACCTTCCCTTGACAGCCTCGGTTTTTCCACAAAGCAAACTATGAGGCGTCCTTCAAAGTTTTTTTTGTTTGTTTGTTTTCTCAATAAATATATTGGATTCGTTTATCTGCTTTTGGCTTTAATCATGTTTACCCCGAGAGTTTCTCTGTTGTTGGATGAACGAACGATTCTTCCAATTACGGTGGTCACCCTGACAAGTCTGGAGCTTGAAAGGAATCGGGTTTTGTTTAAATCTCCAGTACTTACAATGCGCTCACCAACATGACAAACATTCACTTCTCTCTTTGCTTCACGCTTTCCAGTGTTAGGAGTAAATTAGATATCACACATGTTTGCTATATTTATTCTGATGGTATGCTGAATGCAGTTCTTCCTGCCATCACGCTTCTGCTTAGGTCACAGTCTTAGACCAGGATGCACTCACACTTGGCCTCTGCACAGACTTAAACCCTTTTGTTGAAAACCACACATATGGTGACATAAGTTCATAGTTTTCATTCTCAGCAGTCAATCATTTATAAATTATTAATTTGCTGAGTTATTGCTTTTCGATCTTTATTTGGTATAGACGATCCATTTCCAATGTTTTTTTCACACAGCCCTTAACAGTGGCCATTTTTTGAACGGAATTGAAAAAAAAAAAATCTTAAAATCCCCATTTGGACAATGTGTGGAAAACTGGAAGATGGTACCATGAGCCTTAAGCAGGCGACTGAGTTGAACTCAGGGAAAATATAAAGGTCTTAATGCAAAATATTCCGTTCTGATTAAGACGCACAACGGGCAGGCTGTGGTTCTCAACACAGCAATTTAAATGCGTACCTCAGACTTGCCAAGTATAGTCCTGCGTCCTGTTTATGGGGAACCCAGTAAATCCACACCCTGGAAAGCCAGGACCAGGGAACATGCATTTGTTTCACTCCAGCCAAACCTGACCGCCTTACGTGCAGGGGACAGTCTCAAATGTGGAGAAACATAACTCCACTGGCGTATGCTTAAATTCTGCTTCAAATGAAAGTCTTTATATTCCCACCCAGGAATATGTCTTGCGCGATCTCCCCTGTAGTTTCCCCTGGCGCGTTCGTTTCGTCTCTCCGATTTTCATTCAAAATTCAGGCTCTGGTGTTATCTCTGCTCTCCTTTCAAAACTGCGGGGGTGGTGCTGGGAACTGCACTCAGCCAGACATCGATCCATCGCCTCTGAGTGGTCACATCAAGTGAGGCTTTTGTGACTGCATCAAACCTGACCTGGGTAAACTGGTCAGCTAGCTCGTACTAGCCAAGCCCTTGGCGTTTTATGTCGGCCTATTCGTTTTTTAATCTTCTCACGTAACATAAATACTGTACAATGGAATTAAGTTGTGTACTGATTGTGTCGTACTGATTGTGTCGGTTTACTTTAATTTTGTGCTGAATGAGTTTTAAACTTTTTAATTTCACCAGTTTTCAGTGTTTTCCCTTTGTTGCATTCTTCCGAATGAATGATTTCCCTCGCTAGTACTGATGTAGCCTACTGAGTCAAAACCCGGAGCCCACAAAATAAAGTCCTTCCGAATCCTTACGGTAGACCACGGCGAATAACCCTGAAACGAGGACGCCGATTGGAGCAAAAAACGTTGAAAAAACGAATCTCAGAAAGATCAACCGCAATGAACTAACATATGCAGTTTGCCGAAAGAGAAAGGCAACTCAACGTAAGTGAGAAGAAAGTGTAATATTTCCCCCCTCAGTGCGTGAATGCCTTTGGGCTGTATAATAGCCTATGTGCAGTGACTCAGGCTGCTGCAAGTAAAGTGAGTGGGATCTCTTGCTTTTATCCCAGATGTCAAAAACTCGTGAGCCTTATATAAGATGTCTCCCAAGCCAAAGTTTCCCTGAGCCTACATTTGCGATAGTCGTGTCTGTCCTACTTGGCTTCTGTAGGACGTAGGTCACAACATTTAGAGGCTGCTCTATGGGTTAGTCTGTCAGCTCTACAGCAGAGCCCTGTCCACAACCAGGAGCTTCATCACATCTGATCAGCTCTACGGTAGCAAAGAGCCTGCAGCACAAGGCCTGCGGCAACAACAACACGTCAGAAATCATCAGGTTAGAGTGAAGAGCTGTGAACTCTGAGGGACATAATAGTGTATTTAACAGACATAAATAGCTTGGGTACTGTCCTTTATTGACAATTTTTATGAATTCTCCATATTTCTCCCTAATTTGGAATCCTCAATGGTGATTGTAGTGTGCACACATATGTGTGCAGCCAGCCTCTTGTGCATTGCTTTCTTTACTCTGCCTTCCATCAGCTAAGCTGTACAGTATCTGCGCAACTGTGCAGTAATTACGCAGCTGGCACAGCAGTGCAGTCAGGTCACAGGCGCCCAATCGACCAGAAGTTGCTATTCGGCGATTATATAAGGAATACCATGCCAACTGAAAAACCCTCCCTTTCTGGGTAATGCTATGGTCAATTACTGGGAGTTATTGTCCCAATAGACTCCTGGTGTTGTCTACACTGGCCTGGTCAGCATTCAAGCCAAGGGCCTCATCTCTCTAAGGACAAACGGTTCAGCTGTGCTGACTGATGCATTGTGCCAGGCCTTCTGTAATCAGCACTACAAAATAATCTCCCTTATGGGAAAGCCATTTTATTTGATTTTACAGTGGACTACAGTATGCTACTCAGAAAGAGTTGCTTTTAAAGCACAAGTTTAAATGCAAAATGTCAGCGATGGATCCTTTCTGAAGCCTTTGTGTGTCAGTCAGCCACACAATAGTTGTTTACTGTTCCTTTGTTCAAAAAGATCCAGATCGTTTCTGGTTGATGGCTAATTAATTAGTCTCTTAGTGGTGTTTTCAAAACGTTTACATTTAAGCACATTTCACATTTAAACTCCAATATTTTCCAATACAAATAAAGAGGACACATAGGGAATACTTACTTGTGATAGAAAAGAATAAAGGTGTATCTTTGTGTAGTATAAAGAAAACCGGCTGTCCACCTGATCTGCAATATTTTTGGGGTTTAATTCTGTTGTGGAACAGAAAACCTCAAGGATATTTGTAAGTACTGGGGAGTGATAGCCACAAATGTGCTCAGAGTTGGTGAACCAGAGAGCACGTTGATTGTTTATTGAGCCAGGGGACCTTTACCTTGGGTAATGCATGCCAATTATTTCGGTAGGTCTGTGTATTTGCGCTTTGTGCCTTTGCATTGTTGTACTGTACTTTCCATTGTCTCCAACAACCATCTGTACTGTTCCATATCCCATCATGCTCTGTACTATTGAAATTCCCACAATGCTCTGCAATAGGATGAGTCTTGTCAGGCAACAGAGGGGTGTCAGATCTTAAGATGGTGCAGCATTTCCAATGTTCCTCCTTCAACACGGAACTCTTTTATACATGGTTGCCTATGTCTGGATTCATAAAATTAACTAACTGCAAGTGTAACCACTCAAACAGTACTCTAAATATAATGTCAAAATGAACAGGATATTTTATTTTAAAATTGGGGACATTACATTACATTACATTACATTACAGGCATTTGGCAGACACTCTTATCCAGAGCGACGTACAACAAAGTGTTAACCGTAGTCAAGAACAGTTTAGCTGAAACCCACCCTAATGGGAAGTACAGTTCCTGGGTGCTAGGAGCAACCACATAGTTAAACTAGGACCCTGTAGGTAAATCTGTAGCCACAATTCCATCCCCCGCCCTGCCCTGGTATCTGGAGGGATGAGGTCCACCCCACTCCTAGACTTAGAATGCCCTTCCGGTGGTCTGTTAAGCCACATGAGCCTCAAGGACTATTTGTGTTGTGTTGTAAGGAGGTATGTTGGGGCTGATCCCTTGACTGCCTGGTATGCTAGGACCAATGTCTTGAATTTGATGCAAGCTATAACAGGCAGCCAGTGGAGGGTAGTGAGCAGGGGGGTGACATGGGAGTGTCTAGGAAGGTTGTAGACCAGACCGACTGCAGCGTTCTGGATGAGTTGCAGGGGTCTGATGGCAGATGCGGGAAGGCCAGCCAGGAGCGAGTTGCAGTAGTCCAAGCGGGACAGTACCATTGCTTGGACCAGGAGCTGGGTATGTGGTAAGGAAGGGACGGATTCTTCTGATGTTATACAGGAAGAATCTGCACGCCCGGCTTACCGCTGCAATGTTCATTGATAGGGACAGCCTGTTGTCCATCACCACACCGAGATTCTTCGCGCAGGGTGATGATGTCACCAAGGTGTCACCTAGAGAAATGGAGAAATCAAGGTGGAGAGAGTTTAGGGCAGGAATGAAGATTAGTTCTGTTTTACCTGGGTTGAGCTTTAGGTGGTGACTGTCCATCCAGCTCTGAATGTCCCTCAGGCAAGCAGAGATGCGGGTAGAGACCTGAGTGTCTGATGGGGAGAAGGAAAGAAAGAGTTGAGTGTCATCAGCATAACAATGGTAAGATAAGCCGTGGGCAGAGATTACAGAGCCAAGGGAGCGGGTGTACATCGAGAAGAGAAGGGGACCGAGGACTGAGCCCTGTGGAACCCCGGTGGGGAGGGAGCGAGGCGGTGATACTTTACCAGCCCAGGCAACCTGGAAGGAGCGACCGGAGAGGTAGGAATCGATCCAGGCGAGGGCTGTACTGCAGATCCCTGTTGCTGCCAGGGAGGACAGGAGGATGGAGTGCTCCACAGTGTCGAAGGCAGCTGAGAGATCAAGCAGGATCAGGATGGAGGAGAAGGGAGGCTGCTCATGCGGTGTGAAGTGCCTCATTGACCGAGAGGAGAGCGGTTTCTGTTGAGTGGCCAGGTCTGGAGCCGGACTGGTGGGGGTCCAGCAGGTTATTTTCTGTGAGGAAAGCAGAGAGTTGGTTAGATACTGCTCTTTCAAGGGTTTTAGACAGGAACGGGAGGAGGGATACTGGGCAATAATTCTGGATGACTGAGGGGTCTAGAGTGGGTTTTTTCAGCAGAGGGGTGATATGGGCCCTTTTGAAGGGCAAGGGGAAACAACCAGAAGACAGGGAGGAGTTCACAAGGGAGGTGACAAATGGGAGGATGTCAGGTGTGATAGCCTGGAGGAGGGATGAAGGGATAGGGTCGAGGGCACAAGGGACATCTAATTTTTTTAAATACAAGGACATCTTAGGACCAGCTATTGTCAGAAATGTGTTATGACATATAAACAGATAAACCCGGGAGAAAAGCATTGGCTCTTTTGTTTTGTCCTATGTTTATAATTGTCCCAATCTGGAATGCAGAGGCATATCTGTAGGCCTGTCACATCGCGACAGCATCCTCCGTCAGTATCATGCGTGTCCTCCAAAGCTCATGCTGTTGCTTCTTTTCATGTCTGTGCTTTCATCACCCCCAGAGGACTACACATGTGCAGCTGGTGCAGGCAAACTGCAGGTGCCCAGTCAACCAAAGGAGGCACTACACTCTCAGGAAAAAATAAGGTACCATGCTGTACCCATTAAGGTTTGCGGTTAGGGTTAGGGACATCACATCCATGAACACATTCTCAGAAAAAAAGATACCATGTTGTATTAAAATACAAATGCTTGTCACTGTGGCAGTACCCATGTAGGGTACTGAATTGTACCTTTAATTAGAAGAACATACTTGTGCCTTTGTGAGAAAAATAACATTGCTTGCAGTACGAGCCTCATTTTCATTCCAATTTGGCTGCCAGTATGAATAATGATTCATTACCCTACCTTGGTCTATAAAAATGGTCTATTCCCTGAATCCAGTAGCCTTAACAGTCAAATGCCCTTGTTTAAAGTTCAGCACTCTGAATACTGAACACAATTGGTATTATGCATTAAAACCCCTCACTTATCCTACATGTAAACTATATTTATTTGATTGAATATAATAATTACTACACAGGATACCAATTATCAATTAAATCTCCAAATTCGTTGATAGGCAGAGCAATCTGGTGGATCAACCTTCATCAAAATATACAACTCACAATTCAATTAAGGTGAACAGCTGGTTTATTAAGTTACAACAGTTAGACAAAATATTCAACGTCCAATCTACAGACGTAGGTTGAACTACCTTAACAAATGCTAAATCGGAACCTCCAATATGTAGGGTTTAGTTCTGCCTTCTCACATATCGAACATTTGGCTCACTCCCTTCTTAGCCCATAATTTACAATTTGGGGGAAGTTCCAGCGCAAGCCAGGTTCAGACCTTTTCAAGGTTGGCATTGCTATGCTCCTCTCATGTTGAGAATCGTGGCGATATTAAACATCATTAGGGCCTGGGGAAGTCAGCTTTGTTTGTACCAAGATGCTGGTTGAGATGATATTTGGAGAGGCATAATATGCTCATAAAATGCTACCAAGTAGCCATAATTATTGTCTCCATGAACCATAATTCCCAGCTGATAGGTAGAATCCTGAAGTTGTGGGGTGTGGCACTGGTTCACCACTGCTACATACCCAACTGCCCTGGCTTCACCCACAGAGCCATAAACCCGCCAAAGATGGCCCCACTCAAAAGGCACCTTCCCGACACCTTTGTATGCTGAGGAACAAACATGTACCCTAATTGTACCTTTTACAACCAGCACTGGTTTAGTCAGGATTCAATTCAAGACAGTAGGGCTTTACCACGGAGACCGGAGTTCAATTCCCCGCCCCGCCAGAGTCGGCTCTGGCCGGGAGTGCCACCAGGTTGCGGCGATTGGCTGTCCGCCCCAGGGAGGGGGGAGGGAAGCCGACAGGACATTTGCTGCCCATAAGAGTGGCCCTGTAGTACCGGGTTACGGTCGACGGCCTGGTGAGTGCCGTCTCGGAGGAGACGTTACTTAATCTTCGTCACTACTGGTCGCAGGACTACAGCAACGAACTCACATTACTAGGGGGGGGGATTGACATAAAGTAGAGGGTCTAATTGGCTACTAAACTGGGAGAAAATGTGATAAAATCAGAAACAAAATCTTTAAAAAATTGTTTTTTTAAAACACAGTAGGGCTTTTTTATGAACTCTAGTGCTTTACCAGGATGCCCTACCTTGGAGGATCAAATGAGTTTTCAAGTTAGCCAAGTCCCTGGCTACTTATACCTTTTCATTAGATCTAAACACTTGTTGAAGCAACGGGACCAAGTTTTTGACCCAGGCTGGGCATTCCAAAATGGACGTCCCAAAAATCGGGAAGAAAGAGAAAATAGAGGATAGAAAATAATATTACAACAAACCCCCCCAAAAAAACCCGACTTGTTAGGCCATATGGTCAGTCAGTGTGTATGGGGGTGCTGATATGATTCACAGGCTGCCTGTGAATGTTCTCTCTCAGTGTCATTTTATGTGTCAGCGCTCAGAACACTGCTCCACAGCCATTAACCAAAATTGTCCTTTTCACAACAGCGTTCTGGTATGTTAAAGCGATATGCAACTCAAACCTGTGTTATATCATGAATATTGGCACGGCTAGGGGGCTTTGTTAGCCGTGATGCGGAGCAGAGTACCGGCAACTCCCTAGTCGTGCCGATATTCACAATATAACACAGCATCAAGTTCCATATCGTTTTCATGAAATATATCAATCCACAGATATCCTTTTAGATTGAAACAGTTGAGACAAGTAAGACAAGTTCATTTTAAGTAGAAAGCTTTAATAGACTATAAGGTGCACCCTTCCACAAGTTATGTGCAAGTTATGTTTTGAAGTTAACGGCTATTTTCTTCTTTGTGCACCCGAAGTGAAACACCGAACAGCCGACTTTAACGATCTGGACATTGATCCGAGGAGGTTGAGTGAGATTTGAAAAGTCTACATTTATCATTATGATTGACTGCTTAGAATGTTTCATATCTAGGATGTTTATGTCAGGGAAAGGCGCAATGATATTAAAATGACTAAGTGTTCAACCTTTTTATTTTGTAAATATGAGGGGGGCGGGGTTAAACTAGAGAACACAGACATAAACAGCACAGTACAATTTCATACAATGGGAAAACGGACAGAAGTGTATTAAGTAGACAGATACATAATGAGTATGGGTATAAAAATGAGTATAAATGAAAATAAATAAATATTATAGCAAATACTAATCATAGCAGCATAGTAATGATATAATGGCATCTTAAGTCGTTTATGACACTAATTTTAATCATTTCTATATAATATCATCAATGGTATCATTAATATTAATTATGCAATTAATTAATTTTTTCGAACAATGTTTTGCTATGTCCCTGACAAATGAACAAACAAATAAATGAATAAAATTATGCATGAACATTCTATTTAGCCGTGCTCTATTATGAATATCGCTACTGCTAGGAAGGCTGGTTGACCAATAAGCATCCAGGACTGGAACAATCCGTTTTATAAAATGGATGTAGTGGATTATCCAGGTGGGTGTTGCATGTCAGTGGTGATCAAGGATATTTCTCTCTCTCCCAGTTAAGTGCTTTGAAAACACTTTCAGTGACTCAGCAATACAAATGGAAAAAGCACTGTTGTGTTGGTGGTGATGTGGTGACGTTCTCAAACCTGTACAGTTTATTTTCCTGTCATTTGCTCTGCGTGTTCTGTGTGAAGGTGACCTTGAGTGTCAAGGAAGGTGCTGGATAAATAAAATGTATGATTATTATTATTATTATTATTATTATTATTATTATTATTATTATTATTAAGCAATTTCCTGTCGCTTTAAGCAGATTCACATTCAGTATAAACAGAAGGCCTTTCCTTTTGTGCATGAGCTGGACCTATGATTGCTTCCTGTGCACACTGAGGCTTCTTTCTGTCTTTATTTTCCTTGACATAGGGACCCAGAATGGTTGCTCAGCAACCGCAACCAAGTTCTACAACCAATGCGCCTTTCTCCTGTTTAAACTGTGGCTACTCTCCAGGCCCCCAAAATCTAGATTTAATTTATTGTGATACCTTAGTACAGAAATTGTAGGAATTGTACAGGTAACTGCCTAAATAAAGGCAGCACTTGAATAAATGAGGGATGCAGTACTGTGAGAGTCCGGGGTGTGCCACGGCCTGTACTGGCGGATAGGCCCAGCCCTTTCCAATGAGCTCCACTGGGACGGGACAGGGCTGTTTGAGTGTCCCCCCCTCGCTTTTTTAGTTTAAAAAGTAAGTCAAAAAACATCCGTTTAAAAGTTAGCTCCTTGGCCATTTGCTTGAATTCCAGAATCATAGAAATGTTGGCACATAGCATTTGAAGAATGCAGAGTGCTCTGTCTATATGCGGCGTGTCCATGACAGCTGGCTAAAGGCCCACTCTGAGCCATCTGTGGGATTTCACAGCCAGGCCTGCAGTTTCAGAGGAGCTCCACGTACCACAGTGTACTTAAGTGAGACTTGAGTGGGAAGGTCCTGTCAAACCGATGGTTGCCACAGCTGGTCTGACAGAAGTCACACTAGAGTGGCAAACCAGGGTTTCTCGGGCCTCTTTATCCAACTTAGCCTGTGATCCCTGGGCTGGACTCTGACCAGTATCAGTGCAATCTGCAACATCAAGTGCATCAGTGAATGCATGAAGGGGAGAGGGGCAGTGTGCACTTGGAAATGTGCATTCTCTGTGGCCACAAAAAAGACCATTTACAATTTGGTTATTTGGCAGGCGTCAAATACCCAAAGCCCCTTACAAGAGTGCGTTAATATGGATAGAAATCATCACTCGAGCTATCGAAACAGTAAGCCGCAGTCTAATTATTGGCATTGCCGACGTTCATGCCATAAAACCTGTTATACAAAGCGAAGAGAACGGTTATAAAGAGCCACTGCCAATGCTCCAGTCAAGTCCAGATCTTGTGGAATAATGAGGTGGCGACTTGCCCTGGCATGTGCTGGGTAAGCGGCAGATTCCTCTCATCATTGCATGAAGCTGTGGGGCCATGGACCACGGGCTACATTGTCAGTTGATAAATCAATCAATCAATCTTTATTTTTGTATAGCGCCATTTACAAACAGGTTGTCACACAGCACAGTGATCATTGTCATGCTGACGGATTTCAACAGGGTGAGATTCTGAGCAGTCTCAATGGGGATCCGTAAACAATAAATAAATAAAACGGAAAGCTTCCCAGGGCCAGTTGCCCTACGCTGAGCTCCCAACTCGTTGAGGAGGTAGGCTGGATGCAAGGGGGGGCAATGCACCCCACCCTTTCAGAAACGTGTTGTAGTGGACATCAGGTCTGCTGGAAAGGGCTTCCCAGCTCCACACCCTGAGATAGGAGGCTGTTGGAGTGCCATGTCTGCATATATTTCATATTATGCAAGATCTGGCATTCCCTGTCAGTGATTCCTCTACAAAACAGCAGATGGTTGTAAGGTCCCAAAATGAAAAATACCACATTGGATCACACTCTAGAAAACAACAGAGTGTGAATGTTGTAGCATTTTATTTCATATAGCATGAAGCGGGCAACAAGGGCATCATCACTCAAAGTCCCAAAATGACCAGGCACTTTGTGGAGCAATCAATTGTCATTGTCTACAGAGCTTATGTAAACACCAAATATTCAATAGCAACGTGGCCCACCAATCTTTTTCGAAGAATCAATTCTGACTACAGCTCGCAGCCCATTGTCTAGAGTGCTTATGTAAGCTTGTATGATTTTGGTGCAGCCATTGAAATATCAGAAGTGACAAAACTATGTAAAATAGGTTGTTCATAGAAATGATTGCATTGAGTGAGTTTTGGCATAAAGACATTGGGTTCCTATTTTGGTGAATTAGGACGGTGTCGGTAACGCAGATGCAAAGCAAAGACGGTGGCGCTTTAGGGCATGTCTAACGCAATTTCGGTAATTTTGTGACTTAGGACGATAGCGCACCTCCGGCGCAGTTGTAAAAGAGGTTGGATTAACTTTAAAAAAATACACGTGGGTATGGTGGGGGTTTGGTTTCATAATGGCCAATCAGAACACCTATTTTCTATGCCTTTATATACCAGTGGGCTAACGCTATAGCAAATTGGCAATTTCCTGACATGGATGACAGTTTTGCGCAGCTGCGCCAGGAGCGCTTCTCAAAAGAGGAGAGCGAGGAGGTGCGGAAAAGTTGGCGCGTGAATCAGAGGGGGAAAACAAGGAGCACATTAATTTGTTATTTTCATGATTTGAGTTTATATTTTGAGACCTACATTGTTAAAAGAAAGTGTTTTATTTTACCATCTCTTTTTTTCCTTATTTGTAGGCTTTCCAACTTAAAAAACAACGTTTATTTTCTTCTAACTTAATGTAGTTGTTAAATGGAAAGCAATAAATAACAAACTCACAACTGCAACTAGGCCTGTTTCATTTATGTTCGTCATGCAGTAGGCCTACATGCGTCACCCTGGAGTGTGCATCACAAACCACCTGGATATTAATGGAGTGGACCCCCTTCCGATTCACATAAATGATACCGTGATCAGATGGTGAGCGCAACTGCACATGTGTGCAATCAATGGCACCCAAGACCCCAGGGAATCCACATTGCGTATAAAAATCCTGTTTAGTTCTCTGCTGGCTGTCGGGTGTAGGAAAAGTAATAAACTAATTTGCATGTTGGACAAGACTGGAAGAAACTGCATGCAAAGCCGAACTGATAGCCATCTGGCCAACACCGGCTACCAAACCCAGGATATCGCTCACAGTATCGCCTTCGGCGTCCAATTACAATGGGGGAAATAGGTATTGAACACATCAACATTTTGTCCAGTAAATGTATTTCCAATGAGCCTATTCAAGTGAAATTTGCACCAGACTTTGGTATTAACTCAAAAAATCCAGACAAAAAATCTAAACATTAAAGTCCATATGTAAATAAAGTTATGTGTAATAAAGTGGAATGAAACAGGAAAAAAGTATTGAACACACTAAGAAAAAGCAGTACACCACAGCAAGGAAAGGCAAGGAACCAGCTGAAAACCATAACTAATTAGGAGGCAACTCTACCTCCAATCTGTGCTAATTAATGTCAGCTGGGTTAGAATATATTTATGGGCTATAAAAGGTTTTTTTTGTTACCAAGGTGCCACACAAGAAACATCTAATGATGGGTTAAAGCAAAGAGCTCTCTCAAGACCTTCGCAACCAGGATTGTTGCAAAACATGAAAATGGAATTGGCTACAGACGTATTTCACAACTTCTGAATCTTCCAGTACCATTGGGGGCATTATCCGTAAGTGGAAGCAACATCACTCCACCATCAACCGGCCACGCACAGGAGCTCCTCGCAAGATTTCTGATCAGGGAGTCAGAAGGATACTTAGAAGAGTAGCCAAAGAGCCAAGGACCACTAGGAAAGAGCTCCAGAAAGACTTGGAGGCAGCAGGTACAAATGTGACAGAAAGGACAGTAGGCAATGCACTCCACCACCATGGCCTCTGTGCACGCTCAGCCCGCAAGACTGAAAAAAAGACATGTTGAAGCTCGTTTAAAGTTTGCCAAACAACATTTGGACAAGCCAGTGAACTACTGGGAGCATGTACTCTGGTCAGATGAGACCAAAATTGAACTTTTTGGCTGTCACACAACACACCATGTTTGGAGGAGAAATGGCACTGCACATCACCCGAATAACACTATACCAACAGTGAAGTTTGGAGGTGGAAGTATCATGATGTGGGGCTGTTTCTCCTCTCGTGGTACTGGCAGACTTCATATCATTGAAGGAACAATGAATGGAGCCATGTACAGAGAGATTCTTGAGATGAACCTGCTGCCATCCACCAGGATGCTGAGGATGAGACGTGGGTGGACCTTCCAGCAGGACAACGATCCAAAGCATACAGCAAAGGAAACTCTCAACTGGTTTCAGAGAAAGAAAATCAACTTGTTGGAGTGGCCCAGTCAATCACCTGACTTAAACCCAATTGAACATTTGTGGAAGCATCCAGATTCACAAGAGGGCCCCCCGCAATCTTCAAGATTTAAAGACAATCTGTGTAGAGGAATGGGCCAAAATCACACCTGAATACTGCGGGAGATTAGTTACTTCATACAGAAAGCGCCTTGAAGCTGTCATTACAAACAAAGGCTTCTCCACTAAGTATTTAATTAATTTCAGTTAGTGTGTTCAATACTTTTTTCCTATGTCATTCCACTTTATTACACATAACTTTATTTACATATGGACTTTAATGTTTAGATTTTTGGTCTGGATTTCTTGAGTTAATACCAAAGTCTGGTGCAAATTTCACTTGAATGGTCTCATTGGAAATACATTTACTGGGAAAAATGTTGATGTGTTCAGTACTTATTTCCCCCATTGTATGTACTCCCATTTTCTGTAGCGCAAATGGAAAGAACTGAACGGTAGCGATGGATGGCCTGCTGGCTTCAGTCTTTCATGTCCGTGCATTGAATAACCACAAGCTGTGGTGAAATAGTTTTTAGCTTAATTTATTACGCTCGCAAGTTACCCATGGATTGGACGATTTGCCTCAACGTGGGGGGAAATTAGCAATATTCACAAAACATTCTCATGCCAGCGTTTGCGCTAAGAGATGGTCTAGTTGGACGATAACGCAAACTCATTATTTGACACCAACCTTGCATAGCGCCGACTGTTTTCACTGTCACACCCCCTATTGCGCTGCCCAACCCATAATCGCGCAAATGCCTCCATTGTGCACCACGAAATTGCCAAACTCGGCGGAGATGGGAAATATTCTGTTTGCGACAGACGAAACTGGCAATTCGCCAGCGCTAGGGCAATAACGCTGCTTAGCGCCGGCACGAAAATAGGGCCCATTATCTGACATAATTTCTACTTCTGTCTTTGGTGCAGTGTGATGTCCATGGTATGTGGCTTTCTGCACAACTAAAGAACTTATGCTAAACAACAATACACCTTTTGGAAATTGAATGTTCAAATCGCAGCCACATCTCAGTGCATTTACAAGCAACTGAATACTGTTAAGTTAAAAACAACTGTTACTTCTGCTCATTTATTTCACTTTTTGTGACTTTTTTTCTGCACAATTTGGAATCGCCAATTTTAAAACCGTAGCTTCTCAGAGCAGTTACACGCAATTGAACAACATTAAGTTAAAAACAACATCTTCCGCTCGTTTACATTTCGTGACTTACACTCAGTGGCCACTTTATTAGGTACACCTTTCTAGTACTGGGTAGGACCCCCCTTTGCCCCCAGAACAGCCTGAATTCTTTGTGGCATGGATTCAACAGGGTGCTGGAAACATTCCTCAGAGATTCTGGTCCATGTTGACATGATAGCATCACGTAGTTGCTGCAGATTTGTCGGCTGCACATTCATGTTGCGAATGTCCCATTCCACCACATCCCAAAGGTGCTCTATTGGACTGAGATCTGGTGACTGTGGAGGCCATTGAAGTACACTGAACTCATTGTCATGTTCGTGGAACCAGCTTGAAATGACGTGTGCTTTGTGACATGGCGCATTATCCTGCTGGAAGTAGCCATTAGAAGATGGGTAGACTGTGGCCATAAAGGGATGCACATGGTCAGCAACAAGACTCAGGTAGGCTGTGGCATTTAACTGATGCTCAATTGGTATTAAGGGGCCTAATGTGTGCCAAGAAAACATTCCCCACACCATTACATCACCACTACCAGCCTGAACCATTGACACAAGGCAGGATGGATGCATGGATTCATGTTGTTTACGCCAAATTCTTACCCTACCATCTGCATGTCGCAGCAGAAATCAACTGTCCAGTTTTGGTGAGCCTGTGCCCACCGTAGCCTCACTTTCCTGTTCTTAGCTGACAGGAGTGAAACCCGGTGTGGTCTGCTGCTGTAGCCCATCCACTTCAAGGTTCAACGTGCTGTGCGTTCAGATGCTCTTCTGCATACCACTGTTGTAACGCCTTGTTATTTGAGTTACTGTCGCCTTCCTGTCAGCTTTAACCAGTCTGGTCATTCTCCTCTAATGCCTTAATAAGGCATTTTTGCCCACAGAACTGCCGCTCACTGGATGCTTTTAGTTTTTTGCACCATTCTCTGTCAACTCTAGAGACTGTTGTGTGTGTGTGTGAAAATCCCATGAGATCAGCAGTTTCTGAGATACTCATACCACCCCGTCTGGTACCAACAATCATTCCACGGTCAAAGTCACTTAGATCACATTTCTTCCCCATTCGGATTTTTGGTCAGAACCACAACTGAACCTCTTAACCATGTCTGCATGCTTTTATGCATTGAGTTGCTGCCACGTGATTGGCTGATTAGATAATTGCATCAACGAGCAGGTGTACAGGTGTACCTAATAAAGTGGCCGCTGAGTGTATCCTTCAGCAAAAATTGGAATTGCAAATTGTGTCTTTTTGAGTGTACCACCCACAGACACACCTGGACCTCTGCAGCTGATGCATATGCGTTACTCCAGCAGGCCACACAGTATTCTAGGAGAGGTAACCAATCAGAGTAGAGCTCTACCTCTCACTGATGACAACTGGCAGCCTGTGAGGACCTGGTGCATTGTTGGGGGGAGCTAATGCAGCAGATAACCAGGGAATCCCCACGCGACTTAAACCCACCTGTGTCCCACCACTGTGGACTCCAGGGCCAGGCTTGTGACATTGCTAGCCAGGTCCTGGAGTCCACAGTGGCAAATAATAAAAATCAGCTAGGTGTGTTTGGGGCAGGTGGTCACATGAAATTTAGGGTCAATTGTCTCATATTCAATTGAATTATATTCACTTCAACTGTCTCATATCACAGACCCCACTGAGAGCTTTTACTTATACAAAATTCATTCTTTTTCTGTAGGCAAACAATCCATCAGAGAAATCGAGAGAGGCAGAGAAAATGTAGATTTTATGCTGAGAGCTGCACGGCAAGTCAAAACAAATCCGCATAAAGAACAGAACTTATTCTACGTGCAATGAATCGCCCTAAGGGCTGGATCAAGTCTAGACTGTACCAGTACAGCAGCTGTGGCCTGGGAGCCCACGATAGGTGATGCAAAATTGGCCAAACCCGGGTGGGTTTCGGTTGCTAGGATGTCCCCTGCCTCATCACTGAGTTATCCTCAAAGTCCTTCTTGCATTTATTATGGAGCTTAACATTATTTTGTAGGTTTGCGTAATGACACCTCCCATCCATTGTGACACAAATAATGCTAATATTGTCACGCTTTGCCTAACCTTTCTGCGTTCACTTTCTAAGTTGCTCTGGATAAGAGCTTTTGCTAAATGACTGAATTAAATTGAATGAATAAGAACATAAAAACATTGCGCCAGAGTCAGCTCTGGCCGGGAGTGCCACCGGGGACGGCGATTGGCTGTTCGCCCCAGGGAGAGGGGAGGGAAGCCGACAAGGCGTTCGCTGCGCATGGGAGTGGCTCTGTAGTACCGGGTTACGGGCGACGGCTTGGTGAGTGCCGTCTCAGAGGAGACGATACTTTGCCTTCGTCACTACCGGTCACAGGGCTACGGCAGTGAATTCACATTACGAGGGGGGCATTGACTTGAAAATAGCGGGTATAATTGGCTACCAAATTGGGAGAAAATGTAAAACAATATTGTTTTTTAAAATAACATAAAAACTATACATTCTTATGTTCCTTCATTTTTATTTATTACATAAAATTTTATGAAAGGAACGGGCCATTTTGCCCATCTATCCTCATCATTTTACCTACTGTCTAGACTCTAGAGCAGGGCTCTTCAACCCTGGCCCTGGAGGGCCACAGAGAGTGCTGCCAATTTCACTCAAAGTGAGAAATATAAGCATTTTATATGAATGCGAGTTTACTGGGGTGTTTTTGTTTAATTTGATAATTTATTATCTATACACATAGACGCCTCATGATAGTTTGTTTTTGGCAAATTGTACCGTTTGTTTTAGGTGTTAATGGATTCTGCTAATTGATCGTTAAATTGGCCTGTGTATTTAATCGTTGTTATAATTCAACCTTCAGATAGCTTTTTAAACTAATCCTGACATAATTTGTCAATAGTGCTTTGTACTCATGTTGACGTTGAAGCAAAATCATTGGTTTCTTCTCTTTCCTTGGGTTCTTTTACACCATAATTGTTTTTGTACAAAAGACATTTGAATACGTCAGAGGTTAAGTGCTGAAGACACATTAAGGTGAGATAATTGCACCACAAACAACAGTTATTGATTGATCATTCTAAAGAAGTTGAATTGACACTGTGTAACATAATTGTGATTTCTATGAAAAAGAGGACATTTAGGAAATGCCTTACTTTCATCCAAGTTCTCCAAAAAAAGATGCTTTTCCTTCACAGCTTTTCCTCCCCTTGTTGAGAATAATCCAAAATGGTCCAAACAACCCTGCACTCTCAAAAATAAAGGTACAATTAGGGTACATTGTTGCTCCTCATGGTACAAATGTGTTCATTGTACCTTCATGATATGATTTTATATATTTTCCCAGTGAAAAGGGTACAAATTGAGGAAAGGTACAGATATGTGCCAAAGCAGGGTAATAAATACTTATTCACACTGGTAGCCATATTGGAATGAAAATGAGGCTTGTACTGCAAGCAACATTATTTTTCTCACAAGGGTACAATTCAGTACCCTACAGGTGTACTGCCACAGTGAGAAGCATTTGTATTTTAATACAACATGGTATCTTTTTTTCTGAGAATGTGTTCATGGATGTGATGTCCCTAACCCTAACCGCAAACCTAACCACAAACCTATCTGGCTTTGTTCAGACTTGCTAGAAGGCCATCATATCCATTGACATTATGGCTTGGAAGAGGGTTCCATTTTGGACAGGTGGCATTTCTAGCATCTTCTTAGTGCATTATCCACATGTGACCAGCCAACAGGCACACCTCATAAGCATGGTAATGTAACTGAAGATGAAGGTAAAAAGTAAACTTTAAATCTCAGAACTACATGTGCAAGAACTCGCCTTGGTTGTTTACAGCTTAATGAATCTGTCGTAATGAGAAACTTTACGTTGGTGCGTTAACGATCAAACTGTGATCGGGCAGGTGTTTGCTTTCTTCTCAGAGTTTCCAGATTGTTATATTGGTGTCCACTTTCCACTCGAATTTCAAATGATTTGGGGCAGAGTGGCATGCACGGGCAGGCTGCCTCCGCTTACTTTCCTGGCTCCAACTCGTTGGGTTTGTAAAGAGCGTGACGGGCTTGCCTAGTTAATATGCATGTCTATAGATGAAGTCAGTGGGGGCGTCGTCCGAGCTCATTTACAGTGACAGACTGCCTCTGTGATGGGAGCCGTGACTGCTCTCGCATGTAAAGCAAGTTGAACGAACTTAAGTCTATAACAAAACGGTTGTTTCTGTTAGTTACCGGTAGTCCGGAATACTACTACGAAACACTCCTACTACAACTAGAAATGTACTTGTTTCAAGGATGACTCTTGTCGTTTAAAACCTCCATGCAGGCAAGCTATTGACGGAGATGGGAAAATGCGGTTGCTGGTATTCTACGTTGCCTTCTGTGTATGCGTTTTCAGCTCAGGTAAAGTTGAGCCGTTTCTCTTTTTCGTTTCCATACATTTACAATATTAACAGAATGCTAATGTGTGCACAATATAACATGCATAGCCACCAACCTTCTTTACGTCTTCGCCGTGAATGCGACATCTTTTGGTTTGTGTCCATGTTATAAAGTTTTGTCTGTATGTACATTATGTAGGCTACTGCGTATTTGTAAGTATTTGGAAGACAGGATTGTTGGAATCTGCGCAATTACGCGCGCACTCGTTTTAAAAATCGTGTGAACTCAAATGCCAGGATTGACTTATTTTTATAAAAATGCTGTATATATTATATATTTATATTGTGTATGTGTGTGTGTGTGTTATCTACATTAACGATAAGCTACTGCTGTTTTTTCCAGGTTCTGATACCGCTATGAGTTTCTCTATCGGTGAAGTATTAGGCTACTTCATACAGTGATCCACTGCAAGTTTTAAACTCCCAATTTACAGATTACCATTTTATGGTTGTAGCCGAATTAAAAAAACATGGATTATCTGGCTAGTGAGACATCGCGACTCTTTTTATCATCTGTTCGATATCGATATGTTTGTAAAAGATTAGATACAGCATACGGGTATTTGCAGTTTATGGAATTTATACAATGAGGAAAAAACTATTTCTGTCATTTAATTTTACAGAAGCCATTTTCTGTCGGCGGACTAATATGACCATAACTGTTTAACACTTCAGTGCTGTACAGTTTCGCAATCTTATTATAGGGACAGTCTCTATTTTGCAGTTATTCTTGATGTTCTTAGGTAATTAGGTTAGCTGAACTGTTAATTGAATTTTGATCTAGATTTGCCATCTCTTGAGAGTTAATCGGCCCCAGCGGAAATAAGTGTCTTTTTGGAATTGTGTTTGCGCTGTTAAACAGTGTTTAATTGATCCAGGCCTAATTGATGCTATAATTCTTAATTGATTCCAATACAAATTAATTATACTAATGCAAATTCGTTTTTGTTTAAGGGCACACATACAAAACAACTTATTTACCGGGAATTTAAACGGAAACATTTACATTCACTCAAATCAAATTTCACATTGCCCCAAAGTGACCGGTTAAGATTTCGATGTAAATAATTTAATTATAGGTCAGCTGGAAAAACTGACATACACGGTGGATCCTAAAGACTGGCACAGGGAATGCCTAATGCGTTATTGCACGGCATTACTGTATAAGGCAAAAAGGCAGTTTTATCGCCTGCATGGTGTATGAATACCCACACATATTATGTAATTAACAGCCAGTCACCTGCCTCTTAATTAAACGCTAATACGGCACCACGTGGCTTGTGCAATGAGGAACTGCTTTACAAGTAAGTAATGGAAGCAATACCATAGTGCAGAATTCGATGAAACAATGTTACATGGTGTATACCATAGTGCATTAGGCTCATAATGTTTTAAAAGTAGTGCAATTTTCCTTGAATGCTGTAAGCTTCGTTCACAGTTTTACGATGTTGACTTTTTTCCAATAATGCGATTGTGTCCATAATATTGCGACCATAAGAAGATGGCAGAGAGGCGTTGCTTGGCTTCTTGCTTAAGCATGTCAGTCGTTTCCTCTGTGCCCGGACCCTAATATATACTCATGGTTACAGCACTGTGTCACCTTGCCCCAGGGATCGCTGCTTAACAATAAGCCAGCGAGGTGGAGAGGCCCCGAGCCACTTTCCAGTGATTATCTGCAATATCTTCAGACTCACCATTGACTTCATCACCGCGGTACTCCTTGTCGCCACCAGCCACCCTGTCCACCACATTATGGACACGCTATTAGAGTGGCCAAATGGGGTCAGGCCGTTCTGCTTGCAGTGCAGTAAACCAGAAGATACCGCCAGCGTTTTTGTCATTTTCAAAGATTATGGGAATGTAGAAGGGCATAGCACATAAATTGTCCATGCTGAAGGAAGGAAAAAAAACTGCTGAAATGGTAAGAGATATTTACGTTTATGGTTTGGTTGAGCGCCATCTATTGGATGTATGTAGTAATACCTCCGTCTACTGCGCGCTGCTTTGGTTTTGCTCTGTTTAGGCTAATTTATATATAGTATATATTTTTTTCTCTCTCCAATATGACATGTACAATTAAAACTGTGAGCCTGACCCAGCGCTGCGACGTCCTCTGTCAGTTCGTGCGCTCTGCCCACTAGCATGCGCATCCTTATAAACAGAGTGCATTTTTATGCTGTTTAGTGCTACTTTGCGATCCACCAGCTGCGCTCCTGCAGCCACTGTGCCGTTGGACTACGCACAGTACCCAGCTGGCACAGGCAGATCGCTGGTGTCAAATAAACCAGAGGATTTGCTATTAAGTGATGACCAACTGAACCTTCCCTCTCTACAATGCTATAGCAAATGACATGCCCTTTAGGACTCGATGTGGACTGTAGGGCTCATGGCCGCACCAAGATTGCCAATGTAGTGTAAGGGTTAGGGAACTGGGTTTGTAACCAAGAGATTGCAGGTTAGATTCCTAGGCACTGCCATTGTACCGTTGAGCATGGTACTTAACAACCCGAATTTCTTCATTAAATATACAGTTTGAATTAATTGTTTGTAAACTGTGTAATGTAAAATTATCACAAAGTGCTTTAGAGTGAAGGGGGAACTCACTTGAACCAGCACCAGTGCAGTACCCATCTGAGTGAGCAGCCATTTTTGTACCAGAATGCTCACCACACATTAGCTTGAGGTGGAGAGGGAGGGAATTATAAAGCCAGTTGAACTGGGGGATGATTAGGAGGCCAGATTGAGAGAGCCAGCTTGGGACACCTAATGTCCCATGTAAAATTATTTGTATTATGTTGTTGTTTGTGAAATATACCTTTGTGGTATTGAATACGTTGAAGATAAATAATACTCTAAGGATACCTCAAATTACAGGTCATTAGTTTTAAAGTCTAAAATGAATGTGCTACAAAAATAACTATAACCTATAATGTGTAGGTCTTTAGTATACATTGAACGGCAACCAAGGAATGAATAAATTACGTCTTAGTTTATGGTGTCTGAGTATTAGCATGTAATGGTAAAAACTAGATCTTGTGTCACTGGTTTTATTTCTGGGAGTGTAGCAATGTATTGCTTAATCAATATGACTTGTTGATGTTCCCAATTGAAAAGAGAAGATAACATTTGTCTCTAACTAACGATCAATCGACCGCCAGTACGTATAAAATAAGGCTCAATCAATTTTTCATTTAACATTTAGTAACAGTTTAGATGCATTTCAGCAATAATCCTTATGTCAGCTTGTCCTCAGAGGAGAAATATAAAATTAAAACACCATTGAGGCTTAGTTTGTGTGTGTGTGTTGGCAGTTTGGTCATTATATTATATGCTTCAGACAGTATTACTAATATTATTGATACTAGTAGAGCCACGATTTCAGTTTTGGCATTTTAGTTAGCATCACAGGAGCCATGTGAGGAGCATTAGGTCATACATATACGTACATGCTTAAGGCACTTCTTCATATAAATACAAAGGTTTGGCTTGAGTCCTTCTTGCATGAATTCTGCAACCAACAGTATTATTTGTTGCAGTGTGAATTGTCTACAATTCAATCACTTTCCAGTGATTTTTCCCCTTTTAGTGCATTTGAAATTTGGAGAATTTCACAGGGTCTATGACTTCTGGGATACAGTGATGTAATTAGTTATAGCACTGTGTCAGTGTCTCTGATGTTCACTTTAGTCATAGCATTGTGTCTGTTTGTCTGATGGTAGCCTTGGTCATAGCACTGTATCCGTGTCTGTGTGTCTGATGGTAGCCTTTGTCATAGCACTGTATCTGTGCCTGTGTGCCCATCAGCCTGGCCCTTGCAGATGCAGTGTTACCACTGTGAGGAGAACCTGCTGGAGAATGACTGCTCTGCTCCCCAGTTCATTGTCAACTGCACCACCAACATCCAGAATGGTTGTCAGAAGGAGATCATGGTGGGGGTGAACGGTGAGCCTGGCTTTCCCCAACTTTCAAATCAGACGCCGAAATCTATTTAACAACTGCCGGGTACGCTAACTCAGCTGTACTGTCACGTATGATCTTATGAAGATTGTCGACAAGGTTCAATAACACTGAAAGTTGACTTACGGGGCTGCATACAAAATAGTCAGGCCAGTTAAAAGGCTGTAAAGAGTCGCTCGGCCCAAGATGATTATGCCGTTAATCAGGTCCCAGTGCAAAACACTTTGGTGTGGGGGGCTGCTGGGTGGTGTGGCCAGCTAAAGTGCTCATTCTCAGCACATTGATGTACCCTAAGGCCTGGTATTGAATCCTGACCATGCCAGTGCTGTCTGTGGCCAGCAGCCCCATAGGGGTGACGCATGATTGGCCAGAGCGTCAGCCTGGCAAGTAGGATTTCAGTTGGCAGGGTATGTTCCGCCTTATTGTGTAACAGCGACTCCTCTGGTCAATTGTGCACCTGCAGTCTGCCTGTGGCAGCTGTGTTTATAGTGCAGTTTTTGTGCGCTCGTCAGTCTACGATCTCCAAAATTGACAGAAGATGTTGCAGCGATGGGGATTTGGTTTGATTGCAGATTTGATTGGGCATTCCAAATTAGGAGGAGAAAAACAAAAGCCTCAGGTGTGGATCAGAGCTGGAGTCCAGCTGGTCCTCAAATAGTCATTGTGTGTCACCTGGTGCCTTCTGTGTGAAAATCTGCAGAAATATGACTGATTTTCTCCAGAGATGACACATCAGGTAAGCAACAAGGCAAAAAAAAAAGTTTTTATCTAGTCATTCTTTGAGATATAATGAACGGAATATATTGATAGATGTTACTATCATCTATGTTACTATGTTATTTTCAAGATTATTAATTGAATGTTTTTTGGACATTAAAATATAATTATTTTTCAGCTATCAAAGGTATGAATGGTAATGTTTCCCAAACACCAGATTGGATATTACTTTTATAAATAAAACTGACAAAATATAATATCATTATCATTCATATATTAGTATATTATTTATTTCCTTGCATTCATAAAACTATTCCTGTTTAATTTGGAACTTAATGGGGATTAAGAAATGTACCTCTAAATTTCTGGCAATTCTCTTCCATGTTCAAAGTGAAACAATCTATTGACCATTGATGTCATTGAAAAGCCATGCAGTGTGCTGATTGATTGGGGCCCTGTCTGGTCTCTGTCTGTTTGCCCTTGCAGGGGTATCGTACCGGAAAGCCTGCGCCTCATTCACCACCTGCTTGGTGGTGTCGGCGGGATACCAGTCCTTCTGCTCCCCCGGCCGCGTGGGGTCTGTGTGCATCAGCTGCTGCAACACGCCCCTCTGCAACGGGCCACGCCCTCCCCGCATCTCCCTTGCGCCTGCCCTCCGACCTCTCCTGCCCCTACTGCTCCTCGCTGGGACGCTGACCACAGTGCTGCGATTATAACACCCTGCCA
Source organism: Aldrovandia affinis (assembly GCA_029706075.1). Classification (NCBI taxonomy): domain Eukaryota; kingdom Metazoa; phylum Chordata; class Actinopteri; order Notacanthiformes; family Halosauridae; genus Aldrovandia; species Aldrovandia affinis. Next base: position 3,839,084 of record JAINUG010000020.1, on the reverse strand, counting down.
GCCCCCCTTTCCCCACTACCACTCCCTGCCTCCCGGCCCCCCCACACACACACACACACCTCAAAGGAAAGTCTGAATGAATCTGCCTTGTTTCGTCCATCATGAGGCGGTCCCCCAACTGTCAGAAGTTGAAGATGTACAGCACCTGAGGACGGACCTCACACAAAGCCACAGGCGGCCTGGATGGGGGAAGATGGGCGTTTCAGCGCTGCGCCAGGGCCCGAGCTCGCAGACAGAAGCGCAGCTTGGAAAGCCACGATAAGAGGGAGAGCAGAGCGTGGTAATCTCTGGAGGCACGTTTGGCCGTCGGCGCCCGTCCATTTGTGTGCCGTGACTCATTATTTTGAAATTTTCCCAAAATGGGCAGGTGCAGCCATGGAACCTGGAACCGCCGATGGAGTTGCTGGCGCCTAGTCTCCTCTCTACCGTTATGTCTGTTCTAGTCTTTTAAACGTTTCACTAGGCCTCGAATCCCTCGCCGTTGAATTTGATTGACAGAATGTGAAGCAATGCAAATGATAAACAAGCGATTGAGTGTCCTTAGAATACCCACAATGCCAGACATCGTGTCACGTCCCCGTCCAGTCCTGAACACTGGCAGTATGCATCAGAGGTGCACCACTGACATTCGACACTTGTCTTGGCAAGGCATCAAGGCCAGTGTCGTCACAGGCAACAAGGTGTAAGCTGGCAGTGCCAGGAGAACACTTAGAAGTGAGTGAACTTCAGTGATATTCCACACAGTATTTTTTATTTATTTTTATCATTATTGCAACATAAATCATTAACTCAAGCAGGGAATTTGACTGTAAATGCCCCTATCCACAACATTCAAAATAGCAACCAGTCAATCCCAGATTTATCAGTTTGATAAAGTTAGTATTGGCTACGTCTCCAACAAAATGTCAAAGTGAATTTACTTGTCCAACACTGAAACCCACAGAGGTGATTGCAGTTTGTGAGTACTTAGTAATTAGTCATTTACACGTGAGAATGTTTTTTTTTTTTTTTATTGTTACTGTTTCCATTTGACTTGATGCACATTTTGAATAAGTTATTTCACTTTCCCCCTTCTGTTCACATGTTGAATTAGTAAAAGCACTAGTCTAGTCTAGGTGTAGTGTTTTTGTGAAGGCAACAAACTTCCATTTTTATGTGCACAATGCTTGTTTCCACATGGCAAGTTCATGGCATAAATTCACACTAATGGTAATTTACTTGGTGATACATAGTTGTGGATTCTACTTGTTCAGCATCAACACTTAATTTCAGACAATTACACACACACACACAATTATGGCATGCCACTGTATTTTTGGGTGCGTGGTAGAACATGTACTGTAGAATGTGGTCTGTATTGTGCTGTGTTGGACTATTGTGTTGTGGTGAGCAATATCAAATATTTCATATGGCATGTGTTACCCTTAATGTGCAACATAGACACCCTAAATGCGCTAAATAAACAGTCACTTTTAGACAAACGTGTTTTGGATCATTCACTTTGGATCATCCACAGCAGAAGTGCGTTTTGTAGCCTGAAGTGGAAAAACAAAGCCCAATTTGCATTCACCACTCAAGTGATGATGTCACTGCTGCTTAAAATGCACCCGCCCACAATAAGGTGGAAGCCTCAGTGATTGGTTAGCTGTATCAGAGCACATTGTTTTACCAAATGATGGAGGAGTCCTTTTAGCCTGCAGTGAATCAAACGGGTGCAGAGTGCCTCACCTGGACCACTTGTGTTAACGGATGTGAAGCAGTGTGACAGTATAGCAGGCGGATGGAATATTGGCCACTGGCCTGTTGTGAGGGTGGAATATGTGGATCCCATTCCCAGATAAAGATATCCCTTCTGTTGCCATGATTGCCTGAGACCACCCTGCGCAGGTGAACACTGATCACACAAAATGGAGTTACATGTCCCACAGTCTGGATCAAAACCCGACTGTGGCTCGCAACCCTGCGGGGAAGGAGGATGTCACACGTTGTGCAACACAACCAGGGAGAGAACAGAACAGCAGGATGCAGGGAGCTGGGTTTTCGGTCTGCAAAGTTGTTATTTCTCCCACAGGAAGAGGGTTCTCTGTGGCTCAGTTGGTAGAGCACAGTGTTGGCAACGCAACACAAACTGAAAATGTATGCATTCACTACTGTAAGTCGCTTTGGATAAAAGCGTCTGCTAAATGGCGTATATTATATTATTATAGGGAGACGGAGAGGGAGAAAACCTGCACGATACAAAACACTTCAGTCGTCCCCCTCATGGGTTCCAACCAAAAACAATAAATCAAAATAACAAACTAAACAAAAAGCTCCTTTCAGCAAAACACTATACGTTCAAACACACGTTTGACTTTTCAGTCATGTTTAAATTCTGAGTCTCGTGGTTCTTTCTTGCTAGGCATTCAGCTCCCATGAGCGGCTAGCAGTGCGTGTTTTGGAGGACGCGCGTGCTAGCATTCGCCTTTCCCAATTGGCCAAGAATGTTGCAGCGATGGGACGGGCCTGCAATTATGATTGCCCATTTGGGGAGAACAAAACAAAACTGGTTTTCACTGTTGCTCAGCACTTAATTGATCAATGATCAAACAAAAATCAGCTGATCCCGAGGCTTCTTGAGACCAGAGTTGGGGAGCCTTACGCACAACATCCTTCCTCCACCCATTGTGCATGCACTGCCAGATAAATGACAGCTTTTACGATTCATACCCGTCTACCATGCGCATAGCATTTGTCTCCGTCTCTGACGCACACACACACACACACACACACACAAAGTGCATACAGACTTTTGATTAATCAAAGTTTATTTTAGCAAATTTAAATTCTTACATTAAGCAACACCAATCTCCAGAAAAAAAAGCATACTTTTCACAGTATTGGGATATGCATTAGTCTTCTGTTTTTTGTTTTTTTTTCTCTCATTTTCCCCAAATTAACTGATTATATTATAATTCTAACTACTAATGGTTTTGGTAAACTGACAATGTAATTGGCACTTCTAAGTAAATAAACTTACCAAGCAGGAAACTGGGGATGACACTAAACAACCATGTTATACTTTGAGTTCTACTTAAGCTTCTAATGAGACATGGCCACTTGAACGATTTTATAAAGTTACTCCAGGATGAGTGTACATTAGTGTGAACAGGAACAGTGAACATGAAATCTGAAAGCAATGGAGTAACAGGACATGGCATTTAAAATGAATTCCTGTTAAAGACCCAACATGGGATCGAAAATGAATTAATGTTAAAAAGATGCCAAGCCTCTTGGCAGCCACATCTGGGGCCGTATTTACAAAGATTCTAAGAGTAGACAGGGAACAGGGGAAACCTGATCATAGATCAGCACTCCTACTCTTAGAATCTTTGTAAATACGGGCCGAGGTCTACTCGCTGAACTCTAAAGTGCACTTGGAAGTTGAGCATTTGGGGGAGGGATTCTCGAACGTCCAAGAACCGAATGGGACCTTGCCCATTACCCCTAATTACTACGCGCACCCACGCAGGGTACCTGGGATAGATAAAGTGATGGGTTCCAACGCTCGCCTTCATTTCAAATTTGTGTCTCCTTTAATGAACAACAACAAAAAAAAGTTTACACATCTGGGAGAAAACCGAAGACTTCCGAAAAATATACATTACACTTCTCACAAGCAAAACCCATAAGCACACGTCACTTTCCCAATAAGACAGCTGACACAATACCACCAGCAATCTTCACAAAATGAACCATAACAATCAGAATGGTAATAACTGAATTACCCGTTGCCTATTGGGGGCTAGCAAGCATGGCTTAATCAGAAGAGACGGTTTACCTGCCATGCGTATGGGCCAGGTATGTGGTCAAACTTCACTGACGGGCCACTGTTCTTAGGCTGAATTTCTGTTCCTTGGAGGGTTTCTGGAGCAGATGGCACTTCCTCTGACACTATCAATTCGTTTAAATTTCATACGTACACATCAGCCAATCAGAATTGAGTATTTACCCAAGCCGAGGTACAAATATGTATAAAAATATATAAATATATACCACCTGACTAAATTTTAGAACAAGGATTTTCATTGCTTTTATCACAAATTAACTGGAAAGCAATACGTGTATGTATGTATGTACATGTATACATAAATACATACATCTAAGCCCTCATAAGTTCTCAATGGCACTGTGAAGTGCAAATCTGCACAACGAAAAAGGGGGAGGGGGGTGAATTTCACAGTAAGAAACCTAAACGCCTGAAATGAAATTTGCCACGTGGAACCTGGCCTATCTGATAAAGATGAAAGCATTGAGGGGCAAGATGGTGACGATAATAAGAGAACAAGGGAATTTATTACACCGAATCTCAAACGTCCACTCTTCTGTGTAGCCAAACCCAAATACTACTCATTTAAAAATGAAAATTTAGACGCTATATCAAAATACAAGATCAAAATAAGCAAAAAATGGTAATTAAGAAGAGGTGAACACACCAGAAGCTTCCAGATACTATTCCTGGTCATATACATTTTTTTTTATTTTTTTTTTATTTTTAGTTCAGTCGACATCTTCACCTATTTCTTTTCTTTCTTCTTGTCCTGAAGAAAGAGGGGGAAAAAAAGGTATTTATTTGCTTTTAAAGCCAGTGTCATGAGACAGAATCGGATGCAGTCTAGGCAGAGTACTACAGCAGAGTCACGGGGTGTGTGCCTCAGCTGTGTTACAGCAGGGCCAGACAACAGTTCTGAAGACTCTACCCCGACTACTCCCCCCACAAACCGACCAATCTACTCCACTGAAGCTGTGTGGGTTTTCGCCAAATGGTCTGTACACAAATCAGCCAGACCCACGACCTCCGACGTGAGCTCGCGATCTGGACTACCACCACGCAGACAGGAAGTGATCAGGCACGCCGACTGCACAAGCTCACCTTCTCGTTCATGGCAAGGAGAACCATGAGTTTTCTGAAGATGGTCACAAAGTCCAGGAAGAGATCCACACAATGCCTTTCAAAAAGGGAGAAATCACAAGGTCACCCGCGGCCGCAGCTTTACGTTGGGCAAGCCCTTGAGAGACCCAGAACAATCCAAACACAACAGCTGTGTTTGGGAGTTCTGCGAGGCTCTTCAGTCATTCATTGTTCATTTCGCTTCACATTTGATACATAAATTCAAATGAATGACTTGCACGTGTCAAATGTAATACAGGCACAGACATATCAGAAGTGAGTCATCTGTGAGTCTGCACCTCGTCAATTTGATTAAAGTAACTGACTGATCTGACTACTCTAGACTTGGCATTGCATTCCACTTTTACAGAGGGACTGCACCTGGGAATCAGCCCCACAATGGACCTGTATAGCCCTCTTACTCCATCATTCTTCTGATTCTGTCCAATCAAAAATACTACCGACTTGCTTATTATTATTCGCGATATAACCAAGACGCTGGAATGCAATTTTGAGTAAAGGGGAAACAGAGTGTCCAAAGCAGAAGGACCTATCGGTGCACCTGACAGAAAATGCAACAGCAGGTCTAACTGATTCGTCTCATCTATGGAAAACCCCATTCTAAAGGCCTCCTCCTGGATCTAGGCCTCTTACAGCACAACATTATAATTCAATACCTGTCCAATTTTAGTTCAGGTCTGCAAACAGTTTAGGGCAGTCTGTAATGAGGGACAGCAAAACAAACGCAAGTGTATGGAATCTCTCACCAGATGTAGTCCTTATCTCCCATCTCTGCCTTCTCGATGATCAGTTGAGTGTCGAACAGCACGAACCCGCAAATTACAACAAGTCCAAGGTACATGTGAGCCTGTTAAGACAAGAGAGAGCATTACACCATGTGCCACCACAGGACAATTAACAGACCTGAGGTCAGAACCAGCGCTAAGGGTAAGACAGCCACTCGGTGTCGTCTATCAAGTCTGGATCTAGACACTGTGTCAAAGACAAATAAAAGGCAAACTGGATGCTGGAATATACAGCAAAACATTACATTTTACATTTTAAGCATTTAGCAGACGCTCTTATCCAGAGCGACTTACAAGATGTGCATCAATACAAGGTAAGAACAACCACAGTTAGCGCACAAGATCAGTGCAGTAATACAGCAATAGACATCATTGCAGGCATCTGCGTATCATAGCTGTAACATTGGGAAAGAAAAGGTTATAGAGCATGATTCCACGGAGGATCTATTCATGTTATAATATACAGTACTGTGCAAAAGTTTTAGGCAGGTGTGAAGAAATGCTGTAAAGTAAGAATGCTTTCAAAAATATACATTTTAATTGTTTATTTTTATCAATTTACAAAAAGCAAAGGGAGCGAACAGAAGAAAAATCGAAATCAAATCAATATTTGTTGTCACTACCCTTTGCCTTCAAACCAGCATCAATTCTTATAGGTACACTTGCACAAAGTCATGGATTTGTAGGATTATAGTCAGGTGTATGATTAACCAATTATACCAAACAGGTGATAATGATCATAAATTTCATATGTAGGTTGAAACACAGTCATTAACTGAAACAGAAACAGCTGTGTAGGAGGCATAAAACTGGGTGAGGAACAGCCAAACTCTGCTACTAAGGTGAGGTTGTGGAAGACAGTTTCATGTCACAGGTCATACACCATGGCAAGACTGAGCACAGCAACAAGACACAAGGTAGTTATACTGCATCAGCAAGGTCTCTCCCAGGCAAAGATTTCAAAGCAGTTTCAAGATGTGCTGTTCAAGCTCTTTTGAAGAAGCACAAAGAAACGGGCAACGTTGAGAACCGTAGACGCAGTGGTCGGCCAAGGAAACTTAATGCAGCAGATGAAAAACACATCATGCTTACTTCCCTTTGAAATCGGATGTCTTCATGGAAGAATTGCGGCCAAAAAGCCATACCTCCGACGTGGAAACAAGGCTAAGCGACTCAACTATGCACGAAAACATAGGAACTGGGGTGCAGAAAAATGGCAGCAGGTGGTCTGGACTGATGAGTCAAAATGTGAAATATTTGGCTGTAGCAGAAGGCAGTTTGTTCGCCGAAGGGCTGGAGAGCAGTACAATAATGAGTGTCTGCAGGCAACAGTGAAGCATGGTGGAGGTTCCTTGCACGTTTGGGGCTGCTTTTCTGCAAATGGAGTTGGGTATTTGGTCCGGATTAATGGTGTCCTCAATGCTGAGAAATACAGGCAGATACTTATCCATCATGCAATACCATCAGGGAGGCGTCTGATTGGCCCCAAATGTATTCTGCAGCAGGACAATGACCCCAAACATACAGCCAATGTCATTAAGAACTATCTTCAGCGTAAAGAAGAACAAGGAGTCCTGGAAGTGATGGTTTGGCCCCCACAGAGCCCTGGTCTCAACATCATTGAGTCTGTCTGGGATTACATGAAGAGACAGAAGGATTTGAGGCAGCCTACATCCACAGAAGATCTGTGGTTAGTTCTCCAAGATGTTTGGAACAACCTACCTGCCGAGTTCCTTCAAAAACTGTGTGCAAGTGTACATAGAAGAATTGATGCTGTTCTGAAGGCAAATATTGATTTGATTTAGATTTCTCTTCTGTTCACTCACTTTGCATTTTGTTAATTGATCAAAATAAACTAACACTTCTATTTTTGAAAGCATTTTTCCACACCTGCCTAAAACCTTTGCACAGTACTGTATATACATATATACATTTTTAAATTTACGATCAGTAGTTTTTAGCATTGTACATAGCAATTATACAACATCACTTGAGTTACATTACAATGCCAGTTTTTCCTGAACATAAACAATGAACAGCACGCAATCCCACACGTGCAAACAGACCCATGCACGCAAAACAATAAAATAATAGGGCCAAAATGGAAAAATTCATTAATTACTTAATTAAAACAAATAAATTCAATTGAAAAATATATATAAACCCCCTGAGGTCCGTGCTTAGCTCAGAGAAGCTTTGCGATTTTGGTGTCGTCTGATATTTACCTCAATTTCATCAACTTAACACACACTTACTCCAAAGTGCTTGATATTTTTATTTGAAGGACAATCCCAGCTACATTTATATGCCATCAACAGTTTGGTTAGTATCATATGCAGCTTGTAAATAGATCTACAAACAAGTTATAAAGAGTATTTTTCTAACCGTCACAAAAGTTGTGAAAGCACCCGCTAAACTATAGTGACTAATTGTTTTGCCAATATGTATTTGTTCATCAAGGTCTTGGTTATGTAAGGATGTCAAAATAGTTTGAGATCTAAATAGCTAAAAACCTGTTTTTATCAGAACTGGTCAAATTTATTTCAGGCTGTGGGAGGGCTATATGCTAATTTCCTGAATATTCATGATCCACACCTGAGGGTTGTCCACACCTCTAAGATCTGTCAGATGGGCCATCTCTTTCTCAAAGGCCATCAGACAAAGACAAAAGCCATCAGAGTAAGCAATAGTCAGTGAGCCATGCAGAAGACAGAATTTTTTTTCTTTTTGGAAGATTTATTGAAAACATCACACAAACTACATACAAAAAATTCAAAATTCAAACATGGTGAGACAATCTGTTCTTTCACAGTTCTTTCTTTGGTGCCACTTCTCAAAACAGTTTCTGGTCAACTGTAGACACAAGGGAACATCACAAACCTTGCACTCCCATGGAATGCACTGTTGTTTCCCCGACATCTTGCAGAGTACGCATTTCTTGCGACCAACAGAAGCCAGTTTGCCAACATCCAGAGTCTGTTTGGCAGTGGGCACAGGCACATGACCAAAAGTAGCCCGTTTTCTGGGTGAGAGAGAAACCCAGAACGCGGAAATGCGTTTAAGATATTTATCTTTAAACGTCTGTAGGAAAACGAAAGCAAAATCTGTGTCTGCGAAGACACGGAAAGACAAACAAAACAAACCAAAATAACCAACGATCAGGAACAAACAAAACAAGTAAAACGGTAAATCCAAAACGTATCCAAAAACTCTGAATAAACTAAACACTGGGAATCTAAACAACAATAAGCACACGAACAAACAAGTTCTCAAGAGGCAAGAAACATTAATCACAATAGGTACTATCAAGCTAAGCGAGATAGTAACGTCCAAGCGCCGAAACAGAGAATGCCAGCTGGTTAAATATCCTACCGTTAATTATTCGCAGCAGTTCGCAATGATTCTGATTGTTTCCGTATAGCGTCACAAAACACGCAATTCATATATTTTCATGAGTATTTGAAAACATGGGAAATAAAATAAATATCAGCATACACAGTCTGTTGCTGGCAGATCGCAACCATAAGCACGGACAAGATGCTATATAATGTCGGGACATTTTATGGGTTGTTTACATGGCGATTTCACACATGGCCCCACGCCCCTCCCTGAAACTAGCACCTAGTAACCATGTCAATAGAAGAGGGACGGTACTTCCAGGTAAAACAGAGAGTAAAAGGCAAGGTTTACTTTTGGTCTAATTTAAAAAATCTCATTATTTGCCAGTGCTCAAATCGGAAAGTCACGATTCTAAGGTTTCTGTCAATGTTGTCAATGTTATGTAGAAATAGTAATATACTTTTATTGCTGCTCGGATCGTTGGCGATCCAGTCGACCTCAGGGGGTTAACAGCAAATAAAAACTTTTTTTTTTTTTTTTTTTTAAGAAGAGGGGGAATGGCCTCCCGCGTGGTCCAGTGGTTACAACATCCGATGCTGGCCACGGAGACCGGGATTCAATTCCCCGTCTTGTCAGAGTCGTCGAGGGAGGGGGGGGCCGACATGACGTTTGCTGCACATAAGAGTGGCCCTGTAGTACCGGGTTACGGTCGACGGCTTGGCGAGTGCAGTCTAAGGGGTGATTGAAATAAAAAAATAGCGGTTCTAATTGGCTACCAAATTGGGAGAAAATAGGATAAAATCAGAAACAAACGTTTTTAGAAAGAAAAAAAAAAAAAAGAGGGGAGAAGATTGAAGAAGTAAGGAGAGATTGTGCTGGGAACATTAATTATGGTGGTGTGGAGGGGTGTGAGCGACCATTCATGTACTCCAAATACTTCCCCCATTTCGGTAGGTACTTGTCTGGTTTACCTAGAAGTCTGAAAGATAGCCTTTCATAGGCTGCCACCCTGCTCAACAATAAATGCCACTCTCCCAGCGTAGGTGTCTAAGCTGACTTCCATTCTTGTATTAATAGTTTCCTGCCAAGCATGATCGCAGTGTAAATCCAGTCAGCTTCATATCTATGATATGAAAGGGGTCCCCAAGGATGTATAGTAGAGGGCTATATGGTAACTTCAGCCCAATAATGGTCTCTAAACAATCATGCATGGTCAGCCATAGGTCCTGAACCTTTGGGCAGCTCCACAGGCAATGAACCAGTGTGCCCTCTCGTTGGCATTTCCAGCAGTTTGGGTTGTCTTTTAATTTGGCTCCAGGGTGTCCAGTAAAATCGGTTTATAATTTTAAAATGTATGAGCCTGGTCCGAATTTCTTGTGAGGCTTCCCTACTGTTCTGCAATATAGCAGTCCACTCCTCCTCTGTAAGCCTGATGTTAAGATCTGTTTCCCATAAGGTTTTCAAGGCAGAAGTATTGAAGGACTTCTCCAATAGCAGTGAATAGTAGTGGGATGCTTCATGACCCTTACCAAACCTATTAAGAATCTGGGAAGGGAGATCTGTCTGAAGTGGAGGGTTGCCTTGTTTAAAAATGCTTTTGAGCAAACTTTGAAGTTGCAGGTGCCTACAAAACTGATCTTGGGGCAAGCCCCTTTCCTGTTCAAAATATATGAATGTCTTGATGTTATCCCCATTATACATTATTACAAATCCCCTTCTGTAACCACACCTTCCAAATGAAGGGTGATCGAGCTATAATTTCTTGTTCCACCATATGCTGGAGGAGTGACTCAAAAACGGGTTAAAGTTAAATAACCTTGAGATGCGTTGGCAAACCCATTGAATATGCGAGAATATGGGGTGACTGCGAGCTCTAGGTGGCAGAGTGGCAGACACACAAAGAAGAGGGAGGGGGTCGCACACATGATTTTCTATTGTAAACCAAGGTGGAGCATGTTCAGGGGGCAAGGACCACTGGGCCAGGTGTCTTAGGCAAAAGGCATGGTGGTACAAAAGCAGGTTGGGTATTCCTAGTCCGCCCTGGTCCACCGGTCTCTGTAATTTCTGTAGATGCATTCTGGGGCGCTTGCCATTCCATAAAAAAATATTGCAGTTTGTTAAACTGGTGAAAATACTTTAAAGGAATGTTTACCAGCAAGGCCTGTACAATATAGTTACATTTTGGGACCAGGTTCATTTTTAATACATTTGCTTTACCCCAGAGAGAGAGCGAAAGAGGGGAGACCACCTATCAATATCTAATTTAAAGCGGTCCAAAAGTGGTTCTAAATTAACTTTAGTTAGGTCAGACAACAGGGGTGGAAATAAAACACCCAGATACCTTATACCCTTTGCTGGCTAATTAAAGCAACCTGCCTGAAAGAGGGTCCTGGGGCAATAAGAGGCAAGGGGAAGAGCCTCACACTTAGACCAGTTGATCTTGTAGCCTGAAAACTTAGAGAACGAGTCAATAGTAGAGAGGGACTGATTTTGCTGGGTCAGAGACATACAAAAGAATGTCGTCCGCATATAGCATCAACTTGTGCCTGGACAGCCCAATCTGTATGCCAGGGAAGTAAGGGTCTAGGCGGATGGCCACAGCGAGTGGCTCTAAGGCCAGCGCAAAGAGCAGAGGGTATAACGGGCCTCCCTGCCTGGTGCCCCACCCCAGCTGAAAATAAGGTGAGATAGTGCCATTGGTGACCACCGCAGCTTTAGGTTCCTTATACAGCAAACCAATCCACTTAATGAATGTTCTGCCAAATCCAAAAGCAAGTACTGCCACTCGACCCTGTCGAAAGCCTTTTCGGCATCCAGGGACAGGGCCGCCATGGGCGAACTCTCATCGCATACAGACCACATGATGTTGAGAAAGCGCCTGATGTTATCGGCAGAATAACAATGGCGGATGAATCCGACCTGGTCTGGGTGGATTAGAGAGTAAATCATTTTGTTCAGTCTGTTGGCTAAGATTTTAGCCAGTATTTTAACATCACAATTAATTAGGGATATGGGTCTATAGCTTTTACAGTCACATGCATCCTTTTCTTTCTTTAAAATTAGCGAGTGAGTGCTTGATATAAGGTTGGGGGGAGGGAGCCATTTTCCAGGGAGTCAGAATACATATTCAATATCATGGGAGCTAACTCTGCAGCATAGAGCTTGTAAAAACTCCGCTATAAAGCCATCAGGGCCGGGAGCCTTTCCCGATGGCAGATTATGAATTGTATCTATAACTTCGTCGGCTTTATCTCCATCCTCAAAATATTTCTGCCTCGCTCTGAAAAGGGAAAATTCCACCTTTTGGGTGTTACATTTGTATTTTAAGTGTGTTAAATGTTGTAAATGATTGCTGGACATATTTTGTTTGAATGTGTTTTCCGCTAAATTCATTTGTTTTTCTAGATATAGATGTTTTTTCACACTCATTTTTCTTGTAGGAAGCATACTGGATTATGTAGCCCCTGATGAAAGCTTTTAGGGCCTCCCGTGCTACCCCTGAAGAAGGAGCAGAGTTAAGGTTAATGTCTTTGTAGATCTTAATTTCGGTTTTTAATTGTTCTTTGAAAGCAGCGTCCAACAGTAGACTGGAATTGAGCCTCCATCTGCGTGATTTACTAGTTTCCGAAAAAGGAACTACACAGAGAGTCACCGAGGCATGATCAGACACTACTATATTGCCAATTGTGCAGGAAAGTGATGAAGAAATGAAAGACGGAGAGAAGGAAAAAATCTATTCTGGTGAAAATATTATGAGGGGAGAACAGAATGTGAAGTCACGGGTTACCGGATTTACCCGTTGCCAAATGTCCACTAGCCCCAACGCCTTACAAACAGCACTCAGGGCACTAACTGACCTTCGGGGACGAGTAGTGGGAGGTTTGCTGCGATCCAGTATTGGGTCGACAACCTGGTTAAGGTCACCACCCAGTATGATTGGGTAATCACCTATTATGCTAAGTCGATGTTCCAAGTCTCCAAAGAATGCCGTGTCATCTATATTAGGTGCGTACACATACGCTAATATCACCCTCCGTCCCTGTAACTCAGCTAAGATGATAATAATTCGCCCATTACTTTCCTGACAATCTCTGATGCATTTAAAGGGCAAATATTTGCTAACTAGAATTATAACCCCTCTGCTCTTGCTGGACCCCATCGAGGCATACACATGTCCCACCCAATCCCTGCAGTTTTTGTGACTCTACATCGGATAAGTGGCTTTCCTGAATAAAGATAATACCTGGTCTTGACTGCTTGATCAACAAAATATTTTTTTCCTTTTGGTTACCTGGTTCAGACCTTTAACATTCCACGTGGTGAAGCTCAATCCCCCTGCCTTCCTATCAGGTTGCATTGTTAATGTTGAAGTTATGTTGTAGCCAGCACATCTCTACGATAAGTGAAAAGGAAAAGAGATACCACCCTCAAGAAAACAAAAAACTAACAAAATTGAATAACAAGGGAGAAAAGAAAAAGCATGGAAAAGAAATAAAATAAAACGATTTTTTTTTTTAAAAAGGTTCCACCAAAAAACTGGTTGGTGGACGGTGAACAGTTAACTGCAGTCCGTAAATCGCAAACTAACAGCAGCCTAAAAGGTAGCACTACCGCAGTTCACACAATTTAGAATGTTATCAACCGAATAACACAACTGATTCAACTGGCTCTCTAAAAAGCCAAACCTTTTACATAAACCTGCTTTCGTATATTCCCCTGAGAGAGAGAGAACGTAGTAGGCCCAGTAGCCCAATAAACCAGACAAAAAGCATTCTATTGCAGCTGTGTAAAGTTAACAAAACCTGGTGCAGGGGCCCAGATTGGGGTAAAAGTCATACTTGTCAAAGGGCAAGTATCTTAGAAAAGATACTTGTCCTTCCTAAAAAGTTACTTGTCCTTGGTCTATTCACCTTCCAATTTTCCTGGAAAGTGCGATCTCTGCTCTCTGAAACATATTTTCGCCAAGTTTTTAGCTGATCTTTTTTAGTTTTTGCCTTTTTAGTGGGGGGTGGACTTGCACCCTCAATAAATCTCCACATCTTTGAAAATGCGATCACTATGTCGTATGTAGCCCAAAGATAGACACGGCGGTTAACGTTATTTCTTTTCTACACGGACATTTATGTTTGACTTGTGCAGCGCGTGCTCATGGGACTGTATAGCAGTGAAGCTGTGACGGGTGCCCGCAGGTGGCGTTAGCAACTAGTGTTCTGACTGTTCAGTATATCATAGCGTACACTCTAGTTGCGACTCGAACAAGAGACATTTTTCCATTTCCAACTAGAGTGTGGTATGGCAGCTAACGTAATAGCTAGCTAATAATTCCTAGATTTAACCAAGCAGGGATGTGGGAATTATTTGTGCTTGGACTGTAGGACGGAGATGAGAAATTACTACAGGAAAATCACAGCGATTCACAGCGAACCTGGCGGGAGGGTTCACTGAACAGAATATAGGCAGTAACTAGCTAGCGTTCATGGATATTGCTTACTAATTGAAGGCTTGGTAAGTGATAAATGCATGATCACTTACTAAGCCTTGTGTTAGCAAGCAAACTAGCAACAACAGATATCGATACCCAATGTCCGTGAACGCTAACGTTAGTTAGCTAACTAACTAGCTGGTTCTCGCTGTTGTGTCTATGTGCTGCGATCCGCAAACTTGCTTGACTGCTGCAGTCTGGCATAGCAACAACAACAAACGCGGTGAGGACAGACTGCACACGAGTGACAATGTGCGGCATATATTTTTGAATATCCGTACATGGCGTGTTTGTTACAATGTGAGTGTAAAACAGAAATAGTTCCAGTTAGCTAATAAAAAGAAATGACAAAATCCTAAATTCACAGTCATCAGCAAGACGATCACTTGGAAATCAACGGTCGTCCTTATTAATATTTAGTCGTCTGAGACGATAGGACGACTGCTAATCTGGGCCCCTGCTGGTGTATAGTAAGCTGCACCCCATACCTTACGAACAACAACTCAACTGCCTCAAAGATTTATACATTAAGCATGCAAATTATATATGCTGTAAGCTAACAGTAAACATCATAAGGCAATTTACATGATGACATCCAGTGTAGACTAACCTGGCGAAAGTAAACACAGTTTTGTGTCAAGTTCGCTGAAGTTGAAGTTCCGGAATCCATCCGCTGCTCAACGCATTGTCCTCCCCGAATCAAACAAAAAAAGTCCACAGCAGGGGAAAAGGCAACCCAGCGCGGTTACCCTACAGAGATTTTATAAACTGTAATGCTCTCAGGGTTGTCAAATCGTTGCTTGGTTCCTCTGCCACTGGCAAACCACAACACCGCTGGGTAGCTCAGACCAATCTTGCGCTCATGCAGCAGCTTCTTGCACTCCGAGAATGACTGTCGCCGGTTCTGGGTGCCCTTGGAGTAATCTTGGTAGATGCTGATCTTACGCTCTTTCCATCGTATGTCTCCAATTCCTTTCACCGCGTTCTGTAAACGTTCCTTTTGTTGAAATCAAAGAAATTTCACGATTTCCAATGACCCAATGACCGGTGCACGTGCTCCACCTGAAAACCTCCAGGAAAGTCCAAACCTAGCAAGGCAGGTACCGTCTTGGTTATAAAAGCCAAGGCATCCTTCCCCCTCACAGCCCTGGGGGGAAGCCGAGGAAGCGCAAGTTATTGCGCCGTGATCGGTCTTCCATCTCATCCAGCCTTCGATGGAGTGATTCCACCTCGGCGGCGGTCGCTGCAGGATTAGCTTTCGCCTCTGCTGCTGCATCCTCCAAAAAGTTGAGCCGACCCTCGACATCGGAGAGACGACCAAGTACCTCAGAGAGTTTCCCCTTGATTGAAGTTGCGGCTCTCCTAACGTCGGTGAGTTGGCTCTTCTGGTCCTCGGACATTTTTTTTTAACAGTGTGTGGATAGCAGCGTTGGAGGTCTCGTCCTCAGTGCTTTCAGCAGCTCCGTCGCCATCTTGAGGAATATCTGGAGACTTTTGCGTGGTCTGATATAGTCTGTGACCTTCTTGCTTTTGTCCCACTTTTTGTTGGTCGGCCATGGCAGTGTTATTTTTGGGTATAGTAGTACACTGAACGTAGTCAGAAACGTCACGGTATATCGTAATTTAACAAAATTAATGCGATGGTGCTCGGCACTTCCCTCTCAAGCTGCCATTCTCGGTCGCTCCACGTGACGTCCCATGTTATAATATATTAATGTATATAATGTCTTTGTCAGACCCCATGAAAATGACTGCGTCGAGTTCTGGGCGCCGAACTCTAAGGACATTGAAGGTCTTGTAAAGGTACAGAGAGGGGAAACAAGATGGGTCCTGGGCAGAAAACACTGACGTACCTTGAAAAGCATCACAGATCCAAGAAACATGTTTACCACCGATACCAGGAGGAGAACGGTCAGGCCAGACATCAGAATGCCTGAGGGGACAAAAAAACCCAAAGAAAACATGATTTACATAATTTACTAAAATACCTCCAATGTTTTTTATACCACTGTTGACATTTATTCAGACACCAGTTACGTAGTAATTTCACTAAGCCGAACATTACGTCAGACATAATAAAAACACTAAAACATCCACTGAGAGCGTTAAGTTGGACTCAGCAAGCAGCTAGTACTTTTGAAATGATGTAAAAAGGCAGTTGGTTTACATCCTAAAAGCGTTTGCCGCATATATTCCTTACGCTAACAATACATACAACCGAATTATGTTTCAAGTACTTTAGAAGAAGAATTTTTCAAATCATTCGTGTTGCAACATTTATCATAAGGTTTTAATGTAGGAGCGGACATCGAAAATGGGAGGGTTTCAACGTTACCTCCCAGGAAGAGATAGCTCCTACGCTTGGCGTAGAGAGCGCTCAGCGTGAAGCACAGGAAGATGACAGAGGTCCCAAGGAAGGCTGTCACAATGATGCTGGACAGAGACAAGGGGAGGGGGGAAAGTTCATTAAAGAAGAATTAAGAAATGAAAATACAATTGTAAGAAACTAGGCTAGTCTTACCTCGGATTGACTGCAATGACAAAGTCCATGGCAGGCCCCAAACCAACACCTGAAATAGAGAAGGAGGAAGAAGCATTGTGGACAGATACAATACCTTTTTGTCATTCAGAATGCCTCACAGCATTGGGTGCCAGAGTCAGAGCACAGGCTCTATATGGCTGTCACAGATTATAGATAGGGGCGAGGCCGGGTCCTGCATTCCTTCCGCCCCCTCTCTACTTCCTTACTGCAGGAGGTTCCGGTTGGTAACAGGAGTTTCGGGTACAGTTTATACAAATATTCATGAACAGGTATGCCCAAGGACCAATCATCCATTGCCAGGGTGTTGTCCTCGACTGAACCCCTTCATGAACACTCACAAGATGTACGATCAAACTGGAATGTTTCAGGTTCAAAAGGTAGAGACGCAGAGATAAGAATGTGGAGCAGACAGTCTGTTTTTTACCTGTGAAGAAGGCAAATCCTGCAAGTATGGCCAATCTCTTCTTCTCCGTCTGTGGGTTGTGTGGCGTCATGGCCAGCCATGCCATCATGCCCAAAGAGCCCAGCATTGACAGGAGCCCACCCTGGTGGATCATTGAAGCAAGGAAATTATGTTAATGGGATTACATAAGGTTCTCGGGGCAACACTGCATAGATGTTCTCATACGATTCCGGTTTAAACAAAAATAAGAATCAAATTTCTATTTGAATTCAAATAACTTTATTGCCCCTAAAGGGAAATGTGTTTTGCAGGTAGGTTAAAAGACACATTTAAATAAAAATAGAGCCCTCAGACTCTGAAATGGCGGGTGAGAGTGTAATGTCTCACGCAGGTGAAAGAAAGAGTGATAAAGCCTCGATTTCAGTTCTAAACCCTCCAGCCAGGTTTACCTTATTGAAATGTAAAAACACAAAAACTGAAAGAGGAGATTTGAACCACTTTCCCCCGTGCGGTTACCTGGAAGAGGCGTGTGACCACGTGGACATAGGACCCAGCGGCAGACACGAACATGCACAGGGCAAGGCTGGAGTACACATTTTTCAGGTGCTGCTGGGTGGAATGGGATCTGGGTAGAGAATACATAATGACACAGTTCAAGTGAAAATAAAAAATGAAGACAGCCTCACGCTATTGATTGGCTTGGTCTTTGCGTGAGGAACAACCCGTTTTGAAAGTCTGCCCTCTATTGGTTGAGACACAGCATACACCTACACTTCAGGATGACAGGTCAATCTACAGGTCAAAGAATCCACAACATTGTGTGAATAATTAATTAATTCATGAATTAATCTGTTCATTTTCAGCTGGAGAGAACACTCATGGCACTTTTGCTTATTAGCACATATGACCAAAATGCAGAAAATGAATTTTAAAAATTGGACCGGAAGCTAAAGATACAGGTGACCATGTATTCAAGTGTACGCTGTGCATCAACTGATAGTGGGCGCAGCACAAAGACTTCAGATGAAAACAAGGGTCTAAACTACAACATATAGAATTACTCTTCTATGTTTATCAGTGATAAAGATATGAATGTCCTATCTTCTGAATGTTTGGTCAATCAGCTCCAGAAATCACAGTCTAACCATCTACCAAGGGCAAATATTTATGAAAGATTTTGTTAAAATCAAAAGGTGAGGTAAACAGGTTATTGATCTGATATGGAATGACCCTACTATAAATGCAGAAAGGTAGTTTCATTAACCAGTCAGTGGATGTTGAGTGCTAAGCAAACAGTGGACCAAAAAATATATATATCTGTAATAGAAACAAATCAATGTATACAGCCCAAGCAAACTCAATACTCACATCTGGGAGAATTTTAAAAGAGCATCAAAATTGATGTTGCGGTCAAACACGTTCATTTTCTGGCTCTGGAGTTAAATCAACTGCAAAGAAACACACAAAAAAACACAAAAAAACTGTTCAAAACTTCTATTCAATATATTTTTGCTTGGGATTCACAAAGTAATTTTGATAAAACAATTTCCAATGTATTACTGTGACATAATTAAAGCAGTAGAGTGGATGGACTGACAGACCCATACACTGAACCTACCTGACTCATAAGTCATGGACGATCTGTGAGCTTAGCAACGTGCTACTGTATGTGTGTAAACATAAGCCATGCAACTTACTAAAAAAAGCTGTCTGCAAAGCAAAATCCTGAGTAAAAATAGACAATAGACAAAAAGCAGTGTGTGTGAGAGAATAGCGTTGTTTTATACGATATTCACATGACAACATGCGTGTGGCAGCAACCACAACAAATAAAACGTCATTAGAGGATTCAAGATATTTCGGTATTAAATCACCTTCTGTTCATCGTAATCTGCAAACATATCTCTACAGGCGACGGAATGTTACAAAACCGTACCAGCATTCAAAAGGCTGAATTCCCCTTACCGGTTACGCAAGTGGTACTACTTTCGGGTTACATGGTAGTTAACTTCTGTAGCGAGTATCAAAGTCCTTTCTAGTTCCTTCCAAGTACGACTTACCCTGGTCTTTCGCTTTTATTTTTCTCTGAACACGTAAACGCATTTACTTCGCTTGGTTCATTCACGTCATCGCGATCTTGCAAGTTACTTGTAAGACTCCTTAGCTACCACAAGTCTCAAACGTTATGGCCCCTTGGTGGCTGGTGTGATGAAACATTGATGTAACCATGTATCATGTGTAATTGTAGTTACATCAGGGTAAGCGCAAAGGATTCTGTTAAAATTAAACAAAGCCCGCTTTAACTTGGAAAAGTGGCAATTGTGTCGTTGTAATGTAGCCAGGCAGATAATTAAATTGAAAGTGATGTGGTCAGCAAGCTTGCCAGCGAACATAGCAAACGTTAGGTAGCTAGCTAAAGTTACTAACCAGAAATATTGACACATACCAGTTAGGGGCAGTCCAAAGTGCAGGGGGCGTTATCAGGGGCAATCCGATCAGTGGCTAGCTAGCTAGTGCTAACGCTACAAGCAGGCCCAAACAAATAACTAGCGAGCCCGATCATAAAACGCGGCATTAACAATACATAATGCAGGCATCCTCGAATCAACATATTTAACGCTACATTAAAAATCTAACAACGTTAATTAAGTCAGCAAAAATATCGTCAATACATCGACTAGCTAACGTTGGTGTTAAGGCCACGTCTGTCAAATGTATGCTAGCTGCTAAAGTTAGCCAGCTAGCCTTTTGCTTGGCAACTACCGCTCGCCACACTTCTTCAATTTAGCGTAAAATAATACATAAAACAGCATCATCAATACAGTGAAGCACGTTTGATGTTACAAAATTATTCGATTACAGTTATGCAACAGTGAGCCAGCTAATGTAGCGTTAGATAACGTTAGGTTAGATATTCACGGCTAAAGCTACAGAATTGTAATTTCCCTTCACCCACTGTCGCTGGCACAGGGACATCTTGATTCGACAACGTCAACGAGCACATTTAAAACAAAAATAACTAATGCGGACGATTGGGAATCAAATCAGTTATATGGACTACGCATATAGTGTCCATAAACGCACTTACCCGATTAATGTTACTTATTGTGTATATTTGACGAGCTAGATGTTCCCTCCTTTCTCTCTTTTGCCGTATGCCTTCTTTCTGAAAGTACGTTTGTGCTAAACTGTGCGTGGTGACGTCACGACCATCGTCACCCGTCTGCGAGCAACGGAAGCGCAAATGTTTGCGTGCCAAATCGCATGTTACGACTTTTGGTTGTGTGTGCATTTCCTGCTGGTGAAATGCATCTGGCAAAATAACATTTTAGCTCATGGAGCGATCCAAGATTAGTTAGCAATATGACAAGCTATAAATAACGTTAGCTGTGAGATTAGAGTGAGACGTATAACCTTGTATGTTTAGGTTTTAAATGTTTTAGGTTTGGACACTATTGTTTATTTGTGTTAAAAAAAACGTTAAATAGTATGAACCCTAGTATTTACCTTGTATTTAATGCTAGCTAGCTATCAAAAGGCAGACAGCGTACTAGCTAACTATCCTTCTACACAAGCCCGGCTCCAGGAACGTTTCACGGGGGGACACATTTAATTTGTCACATTTCAATGTGTGTACCTTATATGTAATAGTAACTGTTCTGTTACAGTTGTCAGCAGGGATATAACATACTACATTGTATGGTGACAATTGTACTTTTGTAATCAATTCGATTTGTCTTGTAAGCAAGAATGAAGGGTGATTCAAAACTAAAAGAATGACAAATAATTGAATGCACATTCCTCTCAAAACTCAACAAATGGCACCATTTATCAATTTTATACCTGTGCGCTGAGGTCACAAAATGGGGAAGATATCAGTTGGATTGATAAATCTGGTGAAAACCATCTTTTAGTGCTTGGCAACAGGGTACTCACTCTTTTCAATGTCTTCTTCGGTCTTCATGCAAGAGTACAAAGCTGCTGTACAGGAACAACAACGCACAGACCATGTTCAATAACGCAGCATAGGAGGGGCTCCTGAATCAGCCAGCCTGCTTATTACATTACATTACATTACAGGCATTTGGCAGACGCTCTTATCCAGAGCGACGTACAACAAAGTGTTAACCGTAGTCAAGAACAGTTTAGCTGAAAGCCACCCTAGTGGGAAGTACAATTCCTGGGTGCTAGGAGCAACCACATAGTTAAACTAGGACCCTGTAGGTAAAACTAGCCACAATTCAGAGGTAGCAGTAAAGCACTCAAATGCAGGAAATAATGCCTAAGCCTAATACAATACAAACAAGTAGACGTGTAAACTAAGCAACTATGTCCCTAAGTTAACAAAAACCTTTGCTATAATGCTTATAATCGCTAGTTTGAGCCTGGGCTATGCCATTTGACTATGGTGGAAGGCCCAAGGTACAGACACAAATGGCTTCACCTCACCAGCTTAAGATGGGCTTAAATTGTCCGGAGTTACCACTGCATGTGCACACCCTAGCTACTGACCAGTTACCTACAGGCTACCTATTGTCATCAGCGAGATGTGCATCTCCTTTGATTGGTGGCAGTTCTCCTGTAATTTGCCACATGTCTTGTAGTGTATGAGTGCACAGGATTGTGCTCCCTATGCAGCTGGCATAACAGTGACTCAAGAGCATAGGTATTCAAAGTATAAGGAAGAGTAACTGAAATGGCAATGTTCTCATGTCAACACAAACTAAATGTGAGTGCCACTTTACATATGTAAAAGATATTGATTTAATCATAACTCAACGTGTCATGGGCATCCATTCAAATTGGTTAAAATTGCAAGTGCAAGGCCACAGTTCATATTGAGTGTGCACAAAGGAAATCTAAATTGAATGAATTTACCAGTGACTCGTTGGTCTGTTCCCCAACAGCAACAGAAGAGTCTAAGCTGCAAAGCAAGATGAGGGCACAGTTAATAACTCAGATAACTACTGCACTGTGCTGTGTGCTGGTTCACGGCCCTCAACCGTCTGGGCACAACTGAAGCAGACCCACAAAAGCCTGTGAAAGTCGTGAGAACATCCGGCTCTCACCAAACGAGCCAGCCTGCCACCACCTCCTGAATCTGGCACACCCGACGACCCTGTGGCACAAACACGCAAACCGGAAGGTGAAAATGGAGACCTTGTTTCCCTGCATTCTACCTGTGCGTCATGAGGCTGTATGGTACCTCATAGCGATCTAACTTTGGGCTTAATCCTGAGTTTTTGGTCTCACGACTGTGGCTCACCCAGGGCTGCGGTGATGGGAATGTTGAGTGCAATCTACTGATCTACAATCGTAAATTGTATTCATTATTGATAACTATATCAATATATATATATAACTTTATGAACTGTACGTTTGCTCAGGTTCTCCACATTACCAACGGAATACGTATATGTAGTGGTGGCTAGAAAACGTTGGGCAATACAGTTTGCTGCACAGTGATCGCATGGCTTCGACAAATGGCATTTGTGACATGTCTCTAGAAGCTTGCAAAAATACAATATTCCCTCCGAAGATAATCTATCTAATATAAAAATAAAAAAAATCAGATTTCTGATAGGATTCCAATTCAATAGGATTGGTGAGGCCATTTGGCTGATTGGTGAGGGGTGGGATTATTATAGGATTTGATCCGTTATCCTGAGGTTCGTACCATAAGTTGTATTTATTTATTTAATGTTTATTTGAGTATAGAGACAGATACAAAAAAACATAGACACATGATGCCCCTGATGCCCTGTATCAAAACATGTGTAGCTTGGGCTCATTTTCAATGTTCGTCCCTAGTTGGGCTTTTAAAAGTGAATAAGCCTGGGCCTCCGACGTGGTCTAGTGGTTTCAATGTCCGGCGCTGGCCACGGCGATTGGGGTTTGATTCCCCGGCTGCGCCAGAGTCGGCTCTGGCCGGGAGTGCCACCAGGGGCGGCAATTGGCTGTCCGCCCCAGGGAGGGGGGAGGGAACCAACAAGACGTTTGCTGCGTACAGCAGTGGCTCTGGGGTGCTGGAGTCGGCTTGGCGAGTGCCGTCTCAGAGGAGATGAGAGTGCCGTCTCGGTCTTCGTCGCCGCCGGTCACAGGCGAACTATGAGGGAGGGATTGACCTCAAAAAAGCAGGTGTAATTGTGAGAAAAACGGGAGAAAATCTGAAAAAAAAGTGAATAAGCCTACACATAGATTTTGGACAAGACAATACAAATACAAGAAATAAAATCATTTTAGGACAGGACAGCATTGAAAAAGAAGAACAGTACTAACAGTATTAAAAGCATACTTGACCTACGCATGCATGCATGTCTGTGTGTCTTTTAGCAACTGTTTTTTATTTTAAAATGAGCATGCTCTTGCTTAGTCTCTCCAGGTAGAGAATTCCACACATTAGTCCCTGTAACACTAAAAGCAGTCTGGCCAAATGCAGTGGACAGGCCAACACCTTTCCGGGATGTGACTAGGTCACAGAGTGAGGAGGGAGCCAGGCCATGTATGCATTTGAAGAAAAGCTTAGCATTGGCAACCTTAACAAAGTTATCAAAGCTTAGAATGTTATGTTTCTTTAAAATATGGCAGTGGTGAAAGCTTAATTTTTAGAGCATGGTTGTAGAGCCTTTCCATTGATTTTGTTACTGTAAGGTTTTGACCGTACTACTCAGTTTTTTCACATGCTTGTCAAATTTCAACTGAAAGTCAAGGATGAGTCCTAAATATCTGACCTCAGATACCTGTTCAACTAGTTCTCCTTTGATCATGACATTAAGTACATCTGTTATGGAAAAGCAAATGGAGACCGTTTTTTTGACATTTAAAGTCAGACAGGAGTTATCAAGCCATGTTGCTATCGTTTTTAAATGGTCTGTTAGTTGGGCTAGTTAAAAGTGAGTCAGTTGTCTTTCCAGAAACAAAGATTATGGTGTCGTCTGCATACATTTGAATTCCTGCTCCCGGACACGATTCTGGCAGATCGTTTATATACAAACTAAAGAGAAGTAGTCCTAGTACTGATCCCTGAGGAATTCCTGTTTGACTTTTCAGGAATGATGATTTAATATTGTTTATGACTACACATTGTTCACGATTTTGTAGGTAGGAGTCAAATCATGTGATGTTTTTTTCGGAGAAATTGAATTTGGAGAGTTTTGAAAGCAAAATTTCATGATTTAGTGTCAAATGCTTTCTTGAGGTCAAGAAATACTGCCCCTACCAGTTTGCCTTTATCAAGGTAGAGTTTAATGTTTTCCAGTAGGAAGCAGTTTGCACTCTGCAACGTTTAATGAAAGCCAAATTGTTGAGGATGAAGATAATGGTTATTCTCCAGGTATTTAATTAGTTGCATTGCAACTACCTTCTCCAACACCTTAGATAAAATTGGGAGAATACTGATTGGTCTGTAGTTGCTGGCCTGGTCACTTTTTCCAGATTTAAAAATGGGTATCACAACTGCTTGTTTCCAGCTTGGTTGAACATGTTTTTGGAATATGTGGTGCTAAATTAGCCAATTATTTCCTGCACTTCAGCTTGATCAATTTCCTTTAGTTTAAAAGAGTTGGTTACATTCGTGACCGTGGTAGATTTGTCAATACTGTTAAAATGATTGGCAAGTTCTTCAACAGACCTGATAAAGAAATAATTAAATGCAGTGGCAATTTGACCAGTTTGTTATTATTTGGTCCCCCCCACGAAGTTACGATGACGATACAACCCGGTTAATAGTGAGCCACAGTCGTGAGACCGAAAACCCAGGCTTAAACCCAAAGTTAGCTCGCTAACCCACTAATCCTGCTTCGTGAGACAGGCCCCAGACGCACACACACCACCAGTCTTTACTGCCGGGTAGGCTATGCATTCAAGGGTAATCAAGATGAATAATTTATAGCACTATGCTCGACTGTATCTGTTTGCGGCCGCGGAACATTTGAATTCTAGCCCCAAAAACCTTAAATTTTTTCAGCCGCGGACTCGTCTTCAAAGTAGCCCAATTCAACAGTGTTAGGCCCTCAGTCGAGTTAAATGTGATACGTTGATGAACCAATCAATAGCGAAAAGGATATTTGTTTGCAGGCCATGCAACAATCAAATGGTAGGGAGTGATGTGATTCATTTCGTATGGAGGCTTTGCAACCTGCACGTCCCGACTTCATGCTTCTACCATAGAGCGTAAAAAGGATCGTATTGTGCCTGCGCACGCAGGTAATCCTTCACTGGCGGGAACGCGACAGATGACGTAAGGTTTGTGCCCGCGCAGTGATGATGGCGGTGCGTGAACGCGCAGTAGCAGTAATGGCTGCCCTGGATCGGCGGGTGCCCAGTCTCGATGATTTCGTGGGCCAAAACTGGAGTTCCTGGGTAGAAAGGACAACGATTTTCGTGTCGGATGGTATGTGATAGCTTCGGCAATAACACCGCGCTATTTCAAGTCGAACAAAAGCTCGTCTATGGTTTGTTTTCGTTGAAATGCCCAGTACCCGGACCATGTAACCCAAACAAAGGACCCGCTGGGTCCTAGCGCTGGATGGGTATGAAGACGCGAGTTAAGGAACTCTCCCAGATCCTAGCGCATATAAAGCATCCGTTTAAAAAGTAATGAAGCCTGTTAAACGCCCAATGCGTCTTACAAACCAATATATGTTGGAATTCGGATATTTGGGAAAATGATATAAAGGACAGCGTTGTCCTACTTGTGGAAGAGGGACGGGTAAGTTGTTAGCTAGCTAAATAAGTTCTAGCTAGCTAGCTTTTAACGATGGAGAGAATGCAGAAGCCGGGCGGAGTAGGAGTTCCGTTCAGTAGCATTAGGTTGCATGCTAGCTACTAGTCCGCTACCTGCCAGTCAGATAGCCGCTATGGGCTAGAGGGGAACAGTTGTCGTGTTTTAGGTTTTGTGCTCATAAATCCATCTTTAGTTGCCTGTAGACCTTATTATTTTTGGTCTTTAGGATGGTGTGAAGGAGGCTTGCCTCACACTCCGGATGTCAAGACGAGAGGTTGCTTATGTTTATGCTTATGAGTGGAATGTGCTGGTCGGGCGCATTGTTTGGCATCCCCAGAGTGAATCACACACCCCAACTTTTCCGTTTGCATTTTGTTACCAAAAAACCTAGCTAGCTAAGTTAGGTTAACGTTTGCTTACGAAAAAGCAGTCACTCAACAATCACAAGTTGGCTTCACGCTTGAATAACGTTAGCTATCAACAGCTTGTGCCATGATTCTTGGTATTCAGGATATACAGGCAGTCCCCGGGCTACGAACGAAATCCGTTCTTAAGTCTGTCTTTAAGTCGAATTTGTATGCAAGTCAGAACAGGTACATACAGTTCTTATTAATCGTCACTTAGTCAAATGTTTGTCTTAGTATAGTATTTATTTGACCTTTCTGTGCATATGAAACACTTAAGAAAAACTTCCAAATACAATAAAACATCTTAAACATACCATTCAGTACATAATAATACTGTAATAATAACAATTCTGTAATATTAATAATAATACAGTAATAATAAAAGTAACTATGTACATACAGTACTGTACGGTAAAAAAAACATTAAAGAAAGGCTTCGAGCGTTTTCTTGCACTAAAGAAAGGTTAATAGGCATATTGCGCTGATTTTGGTCTTCTATCCAAATTATCAATAGCCTTTCCATCTCAATAATTACCACATATTTCACATGCTCCATTATTCTCCCTTTACCTTTTACATTTTTTTTTTTTTTTTAAACCGATCGTTGACCGGCTGTAGCCTAATGCTTTCCCAGTGGCTGAAGGCGTTTTAACTCTCTCCGATCTCTTTATTATTTCAACTTTACTTTCCATGGTGATTGTTTTCCTTTTCTTTGATGCATCACCAGCACTTGCATCGGATTTAGGCTTTGGAGGCATCATTGTAAGGGTAAGAGAAAGAGAAAAACGGGACCGTGATCTGACTTAAAATAACGGACGGTGATCTCTGTTCCTTGAGCCGACGAACCGCTGAAACGGCGCAATGTTTTCATGAGCATCACAAAGTAGTGCGTGCGTTCGTTGTTACGAACCATTGTATTTAACTCAATTTTTTAAACATAATAGGCCTTATGGCAGTCCGTTTGTAAGTACGAGTTGTCCGTAAGCCGGACGTTCGTAACCCGGGGACTGCCTGTAATTAGCTAGTTTGTGCAATCTTTATTGTTCAACATCAGGGCTCTTTAAATCTTTTAGGAAGCTATACTTTAATACTGTTACATAGCTAGCCTAGATAGCTTTAACGGTTTCTTAGAGATTTATAGTTTGACACACCCAGGTCAGCCCACTATACTAATTGTAGTGTATCATTTAATGTAGCTAACAGTAACTAACAGTGCGTGGGCTAACGGTGCTTAATGAGAAACAAAAAAGATCAAGAACTTGCATGATATTTACAAAAGTAGTTATGATTGAGCACCAGTGATGGGCTGCTTTTAAACTAGTTTAATCTGATTGGGCCAAATCAGTCAATCCATCCATGTGCCTAGCTATTTATATAATATGTAATTTATATTGTTAATTAGGCCTTCTGGCTACACCATTAATCACAGCTGAGTTTCGCTTCAGATGAGTCTCCGTGGCACTGATGTAGACAAAGGTTTAACATTTTCCCACCATTGTGTAATAATTTCATACTGTTTTCAAAGCAGGAGCTGACGCGGAGGAGTGTAGCAAGTATGGGAAGAAAAAGGTGGAAACGATGACCCTGCGGAAGGAGGGTATGTGCCGTATTCACTATGACAATCATTCCTAGGATTATGTGTTCCACAATCCAGTGTATAGCAGTTTAATTAAATTCCATCATGATAGAATAAAGTATACTTAGAATGAGTCATATTTGCATTAGTGGATACTGCATCTCCTGACACTTGCAGCTACAACTCTGTGTTGTTCATTTGAATGTTGGCTCTGACACTGTTGGCTGGCAGTGTAGTGTAATGGTTAGGGAGCTGGGCTTGTAACTTAGAGCTTGCAGGTTCAATTCCCAGGTGGGGCACTGCTATTGTACCCTTGAGCAAGGTATTTAACCTGAATTGCTTCAGTAAAATATCCAGCTGTATAAATGGATTGTATGTAAAGAAATGTAACTAAGTCGCTCTGGATAAGAGCGTCTGCTAAATGCCTAAAATGTAAATGTAATGTGGCTCACAGTTTGTTGTGGCAAGGCATGTGCAGTAGGGATGAAGAGGTGGTGTGCTTTAGCTGGTGCTTGCCTGAGTGTGTTGTTGCAGTTGACCTTTGGGGCTGCAAACGGTCCTGTAAAAATCGAACCCAGCTCATAAATGTTCTGCATGTGCCATTCCATTTCTGCTATTCACAGCTAGTAATTCTGTAGATGTAGAAGGAAGGAAAAGGTTATTTTAGCACCAGTGATTTGAATCTGATGCGTGCTGCGATTGGGAGCCAGTGCAGAGAGGAGAGTAGAGGGGTGACATGGGTGAACTTGGGTTGATTGAACACCAGATGTGCGGCAGCATTCTGGACTTGTTGCAACGGCTTGATGGCGCAGGCCGGTAGGCCTGCCAGCAAAGAATTGCAGTAGTCCAGACAGGAGATCACCAGGGCCTGGACCAGGAGTTGTGTGGCCTCTTGGGTGAGGAACGGTCGGATCCTCCGGATGTTGTGGGGGGAGAATCGGCAGGTCTGGGTGATCGCTGCTATGTGGCCTGAGAAGCACAGCTGGTTGTCCATGGTCACTCCAAGACTCCTAGCAGACTGGGACGGAGACACTATGGACTCTTCCACAGTGATTGAAGCATCAATCATCGGGGAGCCCTTCGCTGGGAGGAAGAGCAGCTCAGTCTTCCCCAGGTTCAGCTTCAGGTGGTGGGTGGACATCCAGGCAGAGATGTCAGCCAGGCATGCAGAGATCCGTGCTGGGACCTGCGTCTCAGATGGAGAGAAGGAGAGAAAGAGTTGTGTCATCAGCATAACAGTGGTAAGAAAAACCATGAGCAGAAATAACAGAACAAAGTGACTTAGTGTACAGGGAAAATAGGACTGGGCCTAGCACTGAGCCCTGCGGGACTCCAGTAGAGAGGGTGTGGGGGAGAGGAGAGGGATTCTCTCCAGGCCACCTGGTAGGACCGGTCAGCTAGGTATGACTTGAACCATGTCAGTGCAGATCCAGAGATTCCCATCTCGACGAGAGATGAGAGCAGGATCTGGTGGTCCATGGTATCAAATGCAGCTGACAGGTCGAGGAGGAGGAGGAGGAGGAGGAGGAGGACGGAGCTAAGGAGCTAAGGGACTGGGACTTAGCCGTTTGAAGAGCCTCAGTGACCGCAAGGAGAGCAGTCTGTGGAGTGGCCTGCCTTGAACCCAGATTGGTTAGGATCAAGCAGGTCATTCTGTAGGAGATGAGCAGACAGTTGGTTATTGACAGCCCGCTCTAGTGTTTTGGAGAGGAAAGGGAGGAGAGAGACAGGTCGATAGTTGGAAATGACAGCAGGATTCAGAGAGGGTTTTTGAAGAGGGGGACAACATGGGTGCTTTTGAGCGGACAGAGCCAGAGGAAAGAGAGGAGTTGATGAGGGAGAGGGAGAGGGAGGGGAAGGAGTTGCGAATGTCATCGACCTTCTCGCGAAAGAAGGATGCGAAGTCGTCCGCGGATAGAGAGGAGGAGGATGGGGGTGGTGGGTGAGGAGAGAGGAGAACGTAGAGTAGATTTTCTCCATTTAGTTTCTGCTGCTCACAGTTTTAGTCAGAGAAGGTTGCCTTAAGGCGCAGCCCTACACAGCCTGGACAAAGTTCACCGTTGGCATTTAGCATTTATCCAGAGCGACTTACAGTTTACATTTCTTTACATACAATCCATTTATACAGCTGGATATTTTTACTGAGGTACTTAATTCAGGTTAAGTACCTCGCTCAAGGGTACAACGGCAGTGCTCTACCTGGGAATTGAACCAGCAACCTTCGAGTTACAAGCCCAGCTCCCTAACCATTACGCTACACTGCCATCCTGCCGTACACTGCAGTTTACCACTTACCTTTGTACCATTTCAGGTTATTCACTGGATTTGAACTGCTTAAATTTCAGTAAAAACTGGAAAAATGGGGGTGTTCTAAAACTTTTGTCCGGTAGTATAAATGTAAGCGTCTTATTTCTAACTCCCACTGTTGGAGAAATGTGTGTTTTTTGTGCTGTGGTGTTCTTTTTCTGCACTTCATCCCTATTGGCTAATGGGTGGCTAACAGGTGATGTGGTCATGATGTGAAAGCACATTATCAAGAGCATGGTGCATAGATATGTGTACAGAAATCCCAGGTGCATTCTAGAAGAGATGCAGGCGATTATGGGAACTCTGATGATAAGAAGTGGTTTGCACATCCTAACCCAGTACAATTGGTAGTAAGGTTGTGTCTTGCATTCAATCCCGCCCCCCTCTCCCAATAGCCATTGTTTTATTGTCTTGATGAAAACATTTTCCTTACCTGTCCTGCACGTTGACTCTGTTTACTTCCTTTGTTTGTCATCCATTCAAACCATTAATCATGTATGTGATTTCAGCCATTGGTGCAGAAAAATCTCCAGTGCACAGGAAGATCGTGTTGCTTACTAACTTCAGATGTCTGTGCCCCTAGCTGTTCCGATGACAATAAAAATAGTCAATAAATCCTGCACTTCCCTTTATATCTCAGGAATGTTGGCCATGCTCCAGATCTTGGGTAATTGTACGTTCCCATTTATGCCCCCGCAGATATGTCCATATTTGGACAGTGCCCAGCGCACGATGACTTCTACCTGGTGGTGTGCAGCCGCTGCGGGCAAGTGGTGAAGCCCCAGGCTTTCGAGAAGCACTGCGAGAGACGTCACGGGCCCCTCGGCAAGCTGTGTGGCCACCTCCACTCCTCTCCCTCCGCCTCCCTGCGGCGACCCCGCCCGTCCGTGCACGGGATATCCCACACCGCATGGGATGGCAGGCATCAGGGAGTGGGACCCCCCCGGGCCCCGCCGCAGGCCCCTGCCACACCTCCCCAGTACATACATGTCAAGTCCCAGAAGGAGGCTGCTGGGTAAGGAGTAGATCAGCGTGTGTGGCAGGCTGTGTTTTGCGCGTAAAGAAAAGTTTTAGCAGACATATTTTCCTATAAAGTAAAACGGCACTGAAGTGATACACTTATGTGATGCATTGATTGTTGCCTG
Source organism: Aldrovandia affinis (assembly GCA_029706075.1). Lineage (NCBI taxonomy): Eukaryota > Metazoa > Chordata > Actinopteri > Notacanthiformes > Halosauridae > Aldrovandia > Aldrovandia affinis. The sequence continues at coordinate 3,807,422 of JAINUG010000020.1, read as the reverse complement.
GCCACAGGCTGAGCCCCTCTAAATAGATCCTGGCACCTCTAAAGGCAACAATCGCATGTAAGAACTTAATTCATTCATGTGAAGGAGAGATTTGAGAGATTGTTTTTTGTCCTTGGGGGGGGCGCTTACTTTATTCACTCATGTCCCCCACACTCATTCTATGCCCCTTTCTTTTCGCCAGCTTCTCACCTTTGGACATAGTGTCCCAGGCCACCCCTCCCGGCGGTTGTAATTTCAAGCAGGCCCTTCCTTCAGATTCCCCCCCAGAGTCGTGCCCAGCGCCCGGCACCAGAGACCCCCCCTGGCCACATGGGGCCACCCCGCCCAGCGTGACGCCCCCTCCGGAGAAACCGCTCACACCGAGAGGGGAGCCAGGCAGCTCCCCCAACCTCGCCCCAATCCGTGGGCCCAGGACCTACAAGAAGGTGTCCAGTAAGTGCGCACTGTCTGTCTGCAAACGAGCGGCCGTAGTGCCTTTCCCCGCTCAGCTGCGCTTTGTTCTCTTTTCACTGCATCTAACAACGTTGTTAAGATTGCAGCAATGAGGCCTCCCGCGTGGTCCAGTGGTTTCAACGTCCGACGCTGGCCACGGCGACCGGGGTTCGATTCCCCGTCGCGCCAGTCGGCTCTGGCCGGGAGTGCCATCGGGGCGGCATTTGGCTGTCCGCCCCAGGGAGGGGGGAGGGAAGCCGACGCAGTTTGCTGCGCACAGGAGTGGTGCTGGGGTACCGGAATTGCAGTCGACGGCACGACGAGTGCTGTCTTGAAGGAGGCAGCGCTTCGTCATTGTTACTGGACTACGGCAGCGAACTACGAGGGACGGGATTGAACTAAGCACAGTAGGAGTAATTGGCTACCAAATTGGGAGAAAAACGGGGTAAAATTGGAAAAATTTATGTATTAAAACATTTTTATTTTTTTTAAGATTGCAGCAATGACTAGAGGGAAGATTGCAATCGGCCATCCCATGGAGCACGGTGTCACTGTCCAATATAAATGTGTCATGACCACTGAAATGTATGTCTTGTGTTCTCTGTCAGGGAAAGAATGCGACCTGGACAAGCACTGTGGAGTGTTGGACCCAGAAAGAAAGAAGCTGTGTACCAGGCTGCTGACTTGCAATGTAACATTACCCCTCCTCCTCCTCCTCTTCAGTTCATAGCTCACATTTCTCCTAAATGGCAGCTTGCATTTAAAGTGTGGCAATTGCATATCATTTATATTACTTGAGGAACACAAACTGTCCACAGCCAAGTGGAACCAAAGAAAATGAAAAGGCAACTCACCGTCCCTAAGCAATACAGAGCGTTTTTGAGTCGTGGCCCTGTGATGGCCTAGCAACCTCAGGGTGGGAACTTCGCATGAGCTGGAGCTAACATGGTTTCCAATGCTGAATTAGCTTGGTGAATGAATGAATTGTAGTAAATTGCACATAACCTGGAGATTCCCTGGACAAGTGTATGCCTCTGGGTCTGGGGAATGAGCTGGAGTGCAAGTAGGAAGCACGACTTCATTCACTTACACGAAACGTAATAGGAAAGAGGGAAAAAAATAAGAGCGCAGAGGCCTCCTGACCCAATGGGACTCTTATTCTGGCACTCGTTTTAATTGGCTCGTACTTCACCATTCTCATCTCTTATTCTCAGAATGTGCCGTGTGCAGCAGTCTCAAAGCTGTGACCATATGGGGAAATTATATGAATGTAGAGTCCATGGAGAAAGGACTTCACACTCCATGTGCTATTCAAGTAGAACACATTAACCTGTTTTAGGCAGCATTCCTGTGTTGTAGGCCATTAAGTTAGTTACAGAATACTTGGAATACATGGTGATCTGGATTAAGGGTAATTGTTGATTGTTGTAATTGTTTGGTGATTGTGGGTTGACCAGAAGAAATGTTAATTTGGCCACCCTTGCAAAAGTCTTAATTTCTACGCACATATAGTCAACAACCAAATGATCCACACCCTTGATACAAGGGGATCTTTGACATTCCTCCATACAGAATCTTATAGGAGATTACATGTTAATGCAGATTTATTTTAGTTGGATTTTATTTATAATAATTAGGTGTGTGAGTAATTGTGACATTTTTGGGGAAAAATATTACTTATTAAACAAAATATTTTTCTTTGAGCAATTGTATTGGTATAAAATGATACAATTTCCACACTATTTGAGCATACAATATAGCCCATTACCTATATTGTTTATTTGATGCAGCCTTTTTTTTTTTTTTTGTGTGCTCTATCTGTATCAAGGGTGTGAATAATGGAATTTGGATGTGTTTTAGTGTCTCGTCAGCAGCTGTTTGCTGATGGGATGAAATGGCAGAGCCCGTGAACGTTGGGTCGCTGTTGCTCCTCGAGGCTCACTCGCCTGCCCTCTCTCCTCAGATCCACTCCATCCACCAGCGGCGCAAGGTTCTGGGGAGAAGCAAGAACTTCAACCAGCTGGTGGCGGAGCTGAAGACGGGCTCCAAGGCACGAGAGAGGCCTGTCGAACCCGGGGAGGGGCCCGAAGCCCGCTCGCCCGGGCCCGAGCCTTCTGGGGACCAAACGGGGGCGCCGCATTGCAGAAGGCAACTCGGCAGCGCCGCCGCATTCAGGTGTGGAATGACGTCACCGCTTGCTGCGAGTCGGCAGTCAGGCCCCTTAACTGGCAGACAGGGCTGTGGTGATTCCGCCTATTGTGTGAAATGATGGTTCGGTCCGTGCCTGCAGGTCCAGGACGTCCTCCGAGAGCGCCCCCGAGGAGGACAGGGCTCACGCGGAGGAGCCGGAAGCCCAGCCTCGCTCCCCTCCCGCGCACCACCGGCTCTCAATCGAAGAGAGCGTGAGCGAGGGGGAGGGACAGGAGGAGCCCCCCGACTGGCACTTCACCCCTTTGCACCCCAAACCACTCGCGGTATGACAGATCACCGCCTTCACCTGTCCTCGGCGCCTTAACAAGTCCTTTCATTATCAGCTCGGTTGAACCTTAGAGACCGCAAGGCCGAATGAATCCCCGCAAGAGCAGTATGGTGTTAGAGCTGCATGTGCAAGTACTTCAACTTGTAGAACACATTGCACCAAGGACTGAGTAGTCGCCCTGTTTTTCCCCCACATTTCACAAAGCCAAGTCTGCGGCGAAGCCCACTGGTGCTACAGATGGGCACGCCTGTGCATTAATGCCTCCCCTTTTTGAGACCATTCCTGCAGTCCTAAATATAATATAATAATAATAATATATGCCATTTAGTAGACGCTTTTATCCAAAGTGACTTACAGTAGTGAGTGCAGTATATTTTTCAGTACATGTGGTCCCAGTGGGAATCAAACCCACAACCTAAGCGTTGCCAACGCCATGCTGTACCTACTGAGCCACACAGAACCACCGAAGATGTTTTGGTGGTGTTGATACACTGCCCTCTTTTTCCTACAGCTCTGCTCGTTTGGCAGCCACGCTCACGGTCGTAGCGTCTTCACCTTCGACCGACGGTTGCACCACCTGCGGTCCGCCCTGAGCACCATGGTGGAGAACCACCTCAACGCCCACCTGTGGAAGTGAGCTGCCGCTTGTTTCTCTCTGTTCCATGACTTCTGTGTTTATCTCGCCAATATATCTGTAAAGGCATTGATTGGGCCCAAAACAAAAATGTGTTTCTCTGCCCAGGTAAATTTGGAGGTGTGCTTAAATTCTTAGACCATAGAGGAGGGAGATGTGTCTACAATAAAACGTGTGTGCCTTTTTCAAGAGCAGTAATGGCATGTACCGATACCACGGGGGGCAATGACTGCAGTAGCAGCGGAGACCCGTTTTGGGAAGCCCAGCCCCGTCTGCAAACTTGCATGATTTCCTGCTGGGCTGGACATTTATGCCACATTGACTAAAACTTACACTGCATCCAATGTTGGGCAGCTGGGGTAGCACACAGAACTAATGTTACTGATCGTGTCTGTGCCCTCACAGAAAAATACCTCAAGCGACAGACCCCCAGTCCCATCGCACCTCGGCCAAGACCTCGGTCACTGCCACCGCCGGCTTCAGCTCCCAGCATTCCACAGTCGGTACTGCCAGAGGGGCGGGGAATCACAGTGCCTCCTCCCTCAGGACTTCCTCCTCCAATGGGGCGGCGAGGGAGACACAGCCGCAGACCTGCTCCTCAGGCCTTGGCGCGGCACGCGAGCCGTCGGAAAGCACTGGAGGCAGCCAGCCCCTCGCGTCGCCCCTCCCCGTCAAGAGCCTGTCTCCCTCTGGCCTTGGCCGCCTGCGCGACCCCGCGGGCAAGCCCGGCAAGCAGCCGGTGTGCCCGGGGCAGGCGGAGCACGGCGCCGCCTCTCGCAAGAGGAGGTCGTCCCCTCACGAGGACGACTCCCCCGGCCACGAACTCCGGAACTCTGTCCCGCAGGAAAAGGGACGGCTGCCTGTTTCGGGCAGGACCACCCCCTCCGCTCACAGACCTGTCAACGGTGCGCTCTCGCCTGGACACAAGCCACGGCCCCAGGTGGAGACTTGTACGCCCTCCCCAGGGCTGCTCAAGTGCGCCCCCCCTCCCGTCCGTCCGTCTCCGGACCCCTCCTCCCGAGGCTCCGGCGTGCACAGCAAGGCGGTCGGCTGTGATCACAAGGGTCCGGGCACAAAGTGCAAAGGCAGCGGCCCCTCGCCGCCCAAAATCCACAGGATGCCTGCCTCCTCTCACTCTGCCTTTTTCTCCTGGAAGAAGGACGGCATGGGGGGAGGGCTGCCCACTGGCCTGGAGAAGAAGCTCAGCGCGCAGAAGGTGGGTTTGCTGGGAGTAGCGGCATCAAATTGAACATGCAACACCCGGGTCAATACTGCACACCGTGCTGTGCTTTATCAGAGGACCAAAACAGCCTACAATTTTATTTACCCACACAAAATGGAGTAATTTACTAAAGGTACTAATACAATGTATGAACGTACTGTTTTTATGTCATTGATCTGGTGTCTTTGCCCTTGAGAGGTGCTTTTGCTACTCAGGTGTAACACTGACACTACTCTCAGAAAAAGCTTTTAAATGTGAAATTATCTTCTCAGGACATTTCCTTTTGAGTTATTGTTTTAAAACTAGAGTTGTAAAGTTATACTCATAAGTTTCTACAAATATATCCATTCTTTTTAAAATTGTAAATTGTTAAATGTAAATTTTGTGTAGGATCAGGATGTGCGACACCTGCTTTAAGTTGATTTTGGATTTTCTCTTGCGTGAGGGTTGTGCTATGGAATGTTGTGAAATGAGTACAAAACTTGATCTTGTTTCACCCCCTCCCTCTCTTAACAGCCAAAACTGCATCACTGAGAGTGCCTGCCTTATTAGCCACAAGGAGAAGAAGCCTGCAGCGGTCTGTTGCCACTGACTGGGGGCCCAGGACACCAGAAACGTGTTTACGCTTGAATTCTGAAGACCTATGAATGTGTGTTTGATGGGGAGCGTGCAGGAGCGTGCGTGCGTGACTGAGAGAATGGATGTTTGATTACCTGTGTTTGAAAATAGAAATACCTCAAGACCTACCTGTGATGCTGCTAAACAGAACAAAATGAATTTGTATATGAAAACGGATTAAAATATCCTTAATGCCTAGAGTCGTCTGTCTTTTCATTTTTACTTTATTTACATCAGCTGTACTGCCAGTCAAGAAATTGCTCACCACATACAAAAGTGCATACCTATACCAACTAATGACTCGAATGGTGCAATTGACTTGAAACTAAAAATGTTTTCTATTTATTTTTTCTATTTATTTTTAAGATTGGTGTAGGTAAGAAAATGAAGGAACAATGCCTCTCGTCCGTGTAGTGGGAGTGTACAGGTGTCGGTTAAGATATTTCAAACGGATTGACTCTGCTGTCACACAAACTTAAATCCTATTGAAAACCATGGGGCCCAAATAGTAGTCAAGGTACATGAACAAAACCCCAAGAAACTCAGAGCTTTGTACTGCTGTAATACTACATCAGAAACACCCCTGGAACTTGTTTGACAGCATTCCGAGGACACGAGTCATTAAGCTATCTACAATATATATATATCACTTTTTTTGTGAATATTACATGAAGCAACGACGGAGACAGACCACTCCACTGGGTCGCACGTATTCACCCAACCTCAGGGATTCCAAGGAAGACTGCTAAGGGGCGGCTTTTCGTTTTCAGACATCTTTTGTTGGCCCAAATATTTCCCCATGGGTTTAGGTCCTGTAGAGACGCAGCAGGGGAGTATGTAAAGAACCCCCGCACGCCTTGGTGAAATTGGGCGAATAAAAGCAAAACAAAGTGCGTCTTTAAAACACATACCGTTAGTCGTTTGAACATAAAAATACATGTATTTCGTGTACTCCAATAATATCTTAAACAATGTCGCCAATAGATGTCCCTCTCATCACAGGGAATTTGTAGTCGATGACGTAAGTCCTTTTCTTTTTTTTTTCAAGCAACTGAACTGTCATCCTCCAGCCGAATCCAGGAAGTAGATTTTAAAAAGCCATCTGAGCTCGTATTATGTTTCAGGTAGCACAGAAGACAGAATGTATCACTAAACTGCGCGATGAGACTCGACTATCGGAATGTGATGTTCAAAAAGGTTCGGGATAGAACTGATGCATGTTTATCCAAGCTCAGCGCGCCGGAAAACACTAATCCCTTGCTGAGGGATATAAACATTTCAACAAATCTGTTCACGAAGCTTGCAGAAGTCGTTTTAGGATACACCGTGCGCCCTTTCTCAGCGACGTATCGATACACCTCACCTCGAAATGTGTAGTATTTTTAAACGTTATGCTGCAGCAAAGCTACGACTTAACTATACATAATTGGCACTTCAGCCGACTGAACCCACTGTCGTTTGAGGCTCAGAGATATCTGTTAATCTTGCGTAGTTCTAAAACAGAAGCTTCATTAATTGTCGAGTTATGTGACTGGGAAATTCCATACGCGAGTTGTTAAACAGCACAGAGTTTTGTGAAACAGTCGTCATGCCCTAGTGTTTTTTCTCAGCGCGTACCGACCGCTCCCGTGATACGATGCATTCCTCACTCGAAGTATCTGCAGTACAGCCACAGTGAGCGATGCGGACGGACGTGGAGTACAGTCCGGTTGGCGAGGGGTTGGGGATGAGCGAGTTCTGGCTCTACGTGTGGATGCGGAGGGTGGCGGTGATCGCTGCACACATCACTGCCCTTGGATTTACTATATTAATGTCTGTGTTGTCCCGACCGGGAACAAGTAAGTTGCTTTGTCGGTCATTTGCATTTAGTAAAACAGTACAGTAAATAAAACGTGTTACGTATTATTTTGTTAATTTGTATTGATTGATTGTTACTAGTATTGATGTTGTTGTTGTTTGTATTAGCCTAGTAGCAACAGTGGCTGCTGGTCTAGCAGTAATAGCGGCAGAAGATGATGCTTTGCACATTGACCTTAGTAGGATATATTGACCTTGTGCGGCGTACAAAACTTTTAGGTACAGGACATCTGCGCAGTTTTTTTCAAAGAGAAATATTAATGACAAGATTTACCTGCTTTCTGTCACTTTTGCACTATTGGCAAGATTGCACTGTACAGTACGTGGACATAACACGCGATTTGTAGGCCTTTTTAAAAAAATTTATTGTTGTGAGTGTATAAAACGTTGCACGTTTGTTGCTGGGACTTGCAACAACGCAACAGTTGCAATGGATTCCTCCCCCCCTCACAATTGTGCCTGTTGCCCCGTTGTTTCATAGTTCTATAAACCTTAAAACGCCCGACAGCGTCCCATTCCAGTTGTGGTGGAAGGGATAGGCTACTTCAAAAAGACATTTCCACAGCCATAAAAGACAACACAATGCTTGGAAAAAAACGACACAAAGCCAGACGTCAACGGAGACCGACGGCACCGCTCGTTAACAAAGCCTCAATAATTCATGGATTATTCATACTCCGCTCGCTGCTTGGCTATCATCGGAAGTTTTCAGCGTTTGACAGCTCATGAAGTCCAACAAGTTGTTTTCATGCCATAAATAAATGGCAGCAAATGCAATTACTTCAATGCAATGATGGAGTTTATATCAGAATTATTAGCCTACATGTCCTTGTTAACGAAATGTTTTTTGTTTTACAGGTCTTTTCTCCTGGCATCCTGTATGCATGTCTATAGCCGTAAGTATGTGAGCCTTGTGCGCCCATAGTTTATCCTGAGAGTCTTTTAATGGCAGAAGCCCCATTCTCAAAATTAAGACCCCATTGCGTGAGGCACAGTCTCAACACACAAACTGATACTTGAACTGGTGGGTCACTACTTACAAAGGGGAGTAAAGTCTGCATGCACAGACAACGGCCCTCTGCTCAACCTCCAGGTCTATAAGGGAGCAAATGTTCATTATTTTTTTTGTAGTGAAAATATTCAAAATATTAATATCCTGACTGAATAATTGTATAATTTGCCATCACAATTATTCAGTCCTTTTCTGTGCCGATGTAAGCATGTTGATCCCTTTCAGAGTCTCTACCCCCCAAACAATGGGGGGTAGACACTGCTTCCAGTCTTCCCCTCTCATATCCTTATGATGTGCTTAAGCATTGTGCAGATGCACAGTGTTCCGGTGTGCGCTACTCGAAGGCAGTGGATGAATTATGCATCTCCACCCCATGAATTATAAATTGGACAAGCAGGAACCGAGACTGGAGGCAGCCTCACCAGGGCGGATTTGATTTCGTTTGGCTCAGAGGGCTCCAGTGGGACCGGGTGGCGGAGCGTCTCCTGTTCTCATGCATAAGGAAACGCCTTCGCGCGTGTGATTGTGCAGTGATCTCTCACTGAGACACAAACAAACACACACACAGGCACTGTTTCCAGGGTTACCCCACTGTCCGAATTGCACAGTGTCTTACTGTACATACAGAGTGCACGACTGAGGCCCATTCATCAGGGATGGCGGACACACAGATCATGTCACAGCCTGAGCTGATTGTAAATCTTACATGCTACAGGCTAATGTGTTTAAGGCCATCACTTGGGGTGGCACTTTGACTCATACAGATTACTTATACACCAATAAATAACTGAATAATTGACTGTATTTTATACATGTTACGCTTTGTGGTCAAGCCTAGATTTGTCCCAGTTTAAACTAGACTGCTGGGATTTGTAATTATTACCATTTGAGTGCCATTACATTGATGTGGCTGGCAGTGTAGTGTAATGGTTAGGGAGCTGGGCTTGTAACTTAGATGTTGCAGGTTCAATTCCCAGGTGGGGCACTGCTGTTGTACCCTTGAGCAAGGTACTTAACCTGAATTGCTTCAGTAAAAATATCCAGCTGTATAAATGGATTGTATGTAAAGAAATGTAAAAACTGTGTAAGTTGCTCTGGATAAGAGCGTCTGCTAAATGCCTAAAAATGTACAAATGTAAAATGTAAATATGACTGGGGCTGACATATTCTCTCTCCCCACTCTCACTCTTTCTCCTCCATTTCCCCCATGGTCATTCTCTTTCTTCATCCCTCGCCTTTTCTCTCCATTTGTCTTTTGGTTCTCATCCTCTCCTGAGCCCCCTCCCTCAATCCACCTCTATCCACACCTCTTCATTTGCCCTGTTTTCTAATTCTCTTTCACTCTCCCATTCTTGGACTTTGTTTCTACCTCCCTTTCTCTATTTGTCATCCTGTTTCTCATTCTCCTTTTCTGCCCCCTTTCTCTGGCTCAGTTCTGTCTGTGTATGACAGAAGGCATCTTGCTCTTCTCCACTGAGGGCTCTCCGTTCTGCTTTAAGTCTCGAAAGGGGAAGGTACGTTTGCACTGGTTCCTGCAGGCCCTGGTGGTGCTGGGCGGGGCCACAGGCCTGGGTTTCATGATCGCCAGCAAGAAGGTGTCAGAGCGCCCCCACCTGGCCACCTGGCACAGCCTGCTGGGCGTGGGCACGCTGGTGGCTACCGTGCTCCAGGCGGCCTGCGGCCTGTGCCTGCTCTTCCCCAAGCTGCTGCACGTCTCCTCCCATGCCCGCCTCAGGCTCTACCACGCCACCTGTGGACTGGTGGCCTATCTCCTGGCGACTGTTACCGTGGTGCTGGCCATGTTCACTGATTGGTTCCAGGCCACCGTCAAGGGCCTGCTGTGGTACGCCTTCCTGCTGCTGCCGCTCTTCCCTGCCCTGGTAGTGATGAACCAGATCACCAATGCCTACCTGCCCAAGAAGAAGATCACCACCTGAGCGGCTGCAGTGGGGGGAGAGGGGGAGGGCACCTGGAGGGGTCACCTGCGCTCTGAGAGACATTGTGGGCACACGGCCCAATGTGCTATCTAACACGGACCCACATCTGACAACGTGGCGTTTAATCCTTCCTTTTCAATCCCCTTTCCTCTGAAGGAGAATTTGCACATTCTCACCAGTGATCATAAACTAAGTCTGATATTTCCTGTAGTTTGCCTGAAGGGAATTTCTACTGAAAACCAAGGGTTGCTTTCAGCACAGTATGACATATGGAGCAACCTTGGGAGCAGATTAGACATATTAGACAAACTTGGACAGTATTTTAGTAAAGGCCACTCTTATTTTCTACTGTATGTATAATATCCATCTGAATTCAATTGTCCTTTTTTACCCTATCTTTTGTCCTTTAGAGCGTCCACTTTTCTACATTATTGGGCGGGGAATAGAGGCAGCTTTGACACTATGAGGTGGTAACCATCCCCCCCCCCCCACCCCCACCCCCCCAAGACAGACATGTTCTGAGGCAAGCCTATTTTTAAATGCTTTTGGCAAATGCCTGTGCACAAAGGCATCTTGAATGTTAGCCCTAAAATGCCCGAGCTCTACCGAGACCTTGCAGCAGAAACACTACAGGCTGCGATCACCAGATCTATCGGTTTACTGAAAAGCAGTAGCCTTCTTTAACAGCATACAGGGAACCCATCGTGCATTCCTTGTTTGTTTTGGTTTTGAATGACGTCTGTTATTTTTCTTGGCACTTGTAGAGCTCTGACATCTCAGTCAATCCAGGCCCAACATTTACAAGGAGCTCCCGTTCGTACGGGATGGCGATTTTAACATCCTTTAAGGGGCACTTGCACGAAAATCTATCGTTCAATGTGCTTTCCAACATGAAAGAGAACATTACTTCAGAGCCCAGTTAAACCAGAGCCAAGGCCCTTTCCTCACGACGTGAGCGATGCCATCGGAACTGAGGTAACGCTGAGCTGCTGCAAAGTCAGCGAGAGTAAGCTGGAGGTAATGGTAGAATCCGTTTCCTCAGTGCGCTGGTGTGCAATTGCTTATAGAAACAAAACAGGTTGTGAAAGTAATTCATCCGAGTGTGTAGATGTGAAATTTGTGCGTGATCAATATTTTGGTATTAATAAATACTGAGACGCAGCGTAGAGGAAAGTTCAGCTCTGGGAATACTGCGTTTCGGAAGCGTCCACCTTTGTAATCAAGGTAATGTTGAATCATTATTTGACAACGTATCAAATTATTTTCAAGTCTTAATGTTTCATTAAATTAAATGTGGTGGAGGAAATAAACCCACAGTGCTATTACAGTGGAACTTCATAGGTCAAACTGCTAATATAAAGAACCTACAGCGAATAATCTTAACGTTGAGCCTTGTTACGATGTGCAGTGATGATTCCTAAACACTTGTACGCTGCTTGAGTGCGTTTAAATTTACACATAGCATTTTTAATTGTAAAATTGATCCATTAAGGACTAGGCAAGGCTTCCGGTATCTGCTCTGGGCTGGTACGTGGTACTGTGAAAGTTTTACGTTTCTGTCCATTGAAACTTTTCAGTCACAGGACCGCCCTCATGCCGAGTGTGACATACTGTGACCAAAACATTGCAATACCATTGCTTTTTAATTGATAGAGACTACCGTTTCTAAAAGTCTTAACTTTCTTTTTTGATAGCAGTTGCCCACCCAGGTGTTTGTTGCTTGTGGTTTGGCAGAAATGTCGAATTTGACTACTGTGTTGTTTGTCAAAAAGACTGTGTTTGTGTGTGGTGCACAATAAAATAAATGTATCTAAGGGTTTTGGCCATGTTTTGTGGCACCAATTACACCGTATTCAAGTGGTTCTCTTCGCGTCCTGCTGTGACCAGACTAACAAAACACAGCACAAGTTCAAATTCCCCTTGTTGAAGGACTCTCTTTTGATTGGCTATCAAAATCATTGAGCCTACAGAAGACCTTGAAATTGTTTGCTGTCCTCCAGCAGTACAGCATGTTGCCTTACAAAAAAATAAAACAAAATAAAAAAAAATTTGATTCTATTCCTACTTTACGCAGCCAAACTTCGGGAGTTAGTTTTGAGGTCAACTAGGCCAGAGATTTTCAACCTCGGTCCTGGGGGCCCACTGTGTATGCTGGTTTTCATTCCAACTAATCTCTTGATTAATTAAGGTTGTTGAAAACATGTTTAGCATCATCATTTTGTGCTGAAAGATTTTTAACACAGTGCAGGTTTGACTCATTGCCTAATTTGGACTTTTCCAGAATAGTTTAGTTTCAGTGACAAGGTGTGTAGACCTTCAGCATTTAGGACTTCACTGATTTCAGTTGTCGGCCTATCAATTAAAAATATAATCTCTTTCAAAACTTTCCACAGCACATTACAGAAAATAAAAGCAAGAGTTGTCTGAGAGCTAATACTAGTCCTTAAATGAGTATAGAATTTTAATTCTATGGCTTTCTGTCATAATGTAGCATTAAAAGAGTCAATCATCCCTCAGTGGACATTAAAAGTGTCTAATTAAAAACAATTAACAGCTCGTTCTACTTCAGGAATTGCAATTATGGTTGGAATGAAAACCAATATACACAGTGGGCCTCCAGGACTGAGGTTGAAAACCCCTGACCTAGCCTATGATAACCTTTTCCCACTACTACAGCACCTGATTCTCTGTGATGTGATTTTGACCCATACACATTCAGATAGTGGGGACTCTTTCTCAGGGTTGCGAACTGAATTGGGAGAACTTTCAGCTGATCTACATGTAAATGTCTGACATTTATTTATATTGTTGCATATTTATAACTTACAGAGGCCTGTCTGGTTGCTGTGGACATCCCATTTGTTGCTCTCTGATAAAGATCTTAAATACCTGTGATTTGTATGTGTAATGTTTTGTGATATTGTTTCAGCAGTAAGAAATGATACAGTACATCACCGGTGCCTTCTAGGGTTCTTAGATTCATATTATGGAATACATTAACTATTTATGAAGCCCGAAAGATCAACTTTAACAAAAGTCAGAATGCGTATCCCAATTAAAAAGAAACACAAACACCACATGTAAAATTGCCATTCATGAGAAATTAATTTGTGTGGATCAGGATCCACATTTACATCTATTATGTACCAATGCTGAAATAAGGGTCTTCCAAGTCAAAGGTTCCATGTAGTACAATAATGTAATATTAGGCTGCCACCTTGTGGTCAGAATGCAAAATGTCATATAAAAGATGGTAATACAAACGGTTGGTTCACAATGAGTGCAAGGGGGCACATATAGCCTGTTACAAAGGATTTTGGTAGACATACATTTTACTGTGAGAAACACCTGTCTCAGTGGCCCAGCAGACAAAGTGACATGTTACTGATACGGGACTCATGAAGGACAAGACTGATCAGTTGCATTGTGATTTGCAATGACCTATGAATAAGTGTTTTATTCAATCGTTTTGGAAAACAGACATAGATAATCCATCCACATAATTACTCCACTAAGCATATTTAACTGTGCGGAACAGCACTGCCATAATTTGTATGTATTTGTATTCATAACTAAGGATCTCTCATAATTACTGTATTTGGCCATCACAAATCTCAGGCTAAGCAAGAACTATGGTTTTACAAAAGGTCAGACTTATTATGACGTTGAAACGGTTTCCATCCTTGTCACGTTCAGAATTGCTTGAATTTATGGATTGCTTCTACTGATTGGTTTATCTTTGACCTGAAGGTGGGGGAGGCACGAGTACACTTTTCAACACCTGTCATTCCGCGAACTGGCCTGCCCTCCACACACGTATAAATGTGATGACCGGAAAATAAATAACTCAAATACATGTACAAAGACCAGAAGTGACATCAGACTAGGAATAGGAATGCAAGGTTTTCAACAGAAACCACAGAAATCTGGGTGGCTGTGATGGTGAACTGAGGAAAATATGAAGTTCAAGGGTGGTTGAAGTAAATAAACCAAACAAAAACGTTCCCTCGGACGTGCCAAACACTTATCAATTAGCCCTTTATACATCGCCTACCAAATGCTTGTTTTTTCTTGAGATCAAAGTGAATCGAAATCGCCATTTAGCTATGTCTTAACAGTAAGGTATTTTATTAAAACAAACTCTATACTACAAATAAAGTGTTATATACTTTATAAACGATAAAGTTTCAAGCTAAAATTGGTTGTTCATTCCAGAGACGGACCTGAGGGCATCTCGGCTTTTCTCTGAAAAATGTGAATTTGAATTTGATTTCATTTATTTTTCAGATTTTGCCCCGTTTTTCTCCCAATTTGCTAGCCAATTACTCATGCTGTGACAAAGGCGAGTGACAAAGGCGAAGCGCTGCCTCCTCCGAGACAGCACTCACCGAGCTGTCGGCTATAATTCCGGTACCCCAGAACCACTCCTGTGCTCAGCGAACCGTGTCGGCTTCCCTCCCCCCTCCCTGGGGCGGACAGCCAATTGCCGCCCCAATGGCACTCCCAGCCAGAGCCGACTCTGGCGCGACGGGGAATCGAACCCCGGTCGCCATGGCCAGTGTCGGACGTTGAAACCACTGGACCACGCGGGAGGCCTGAAAAATACTACTGTTATCATTTTAAACATACATATCTGAATGGCGATTTAGAAACTTGAAATTGTCTAGAAAGTATTTCCAAGAAGGATCCCTGGGGACGAAGCCCCTGGTTTTGGATAGACCAATCGCACGCACCAATTCAACGGCCCCAATATTCAGTGGCACGCCCATCGATTTCCCCCTGGTGCCATCAGTCTCACTGCCCCTCCTCGCAGATGAAGGTGATGGTGCCGTCCAGCAGGTCGTCCACATTGACCGCCATGATCTCCGAGCCCGAGGGGGCACTCTCCGAGTCCGTCAGGGCCACGTACACCTGTGACCCGCCTAGCTGGGACTGGTGCACGGCGATCACCCGCTCCGTCCCCCCGGAGGGCTCCTCCGTCTGGATCACCTGCACAGAGTGGGAGAACCGCGCTGTAACACTCTCCTCAGGGACACCGAGACACCTGCCCGAAAGACTAAGAGATACAGGAACATACAGGCAATTGGCAAAAGAAAGGAAACACTCGAGTAAATGAAGGCTTCTGGTGCCTCTGTTATGGTGTGGGGTGCATTTTTTCCTGGCATGGTTTAGATCCACTCAATCCCCTCGGAGGCCAAGATCAAACGGCCAATAAATACAAAGCCATTCTGAGTGATCTCCTTCATTTCGCGTTGAAGCATTTCTATCCTGATGGGAGTGGTCTCTTCCAGGATGACAATGCCCCCATCCACAGGGCATGCGTGGTCATTGGTTTGATGAGCATGAAAACAATGTAAACCATATGCCATGGCCGTCTCAGTCACTAGATCTCAACCCAATTGAACACTCATGGGAGATTCTGGAGTGGGGCCAGAGACAGTATTTTCCACCACCATCAACAAAACACCAAATGATGGAATTTCTGGTGGAAGAACAGTGTTGCATCCAGACACTTGTAGAATCTATGTCAATGCATATTGAAACTGTTCTGACACTTTCTGTTAGCGTTTCCTTTATTTTAGCAGGTACCTGTACATGGTAATACCGCTTTGGAATGAGTGAAGGTTGTGATATATCAGATGTTTTCCAGAATTAAGGGTTCATTTTAAAAAATCCGTATTTGCCAGAAGAGACACAAGCGTAGTTCCGCTTCTGAAGAAATGAACTTGGATTTGAGGCATAAAAACAACCTTCGCTGAGCTGAACGCCCCTTCCCTCAGTCTTTTGTAATGTATTCACAGCTGCACCACTTGTTTCGTTTCTCATAACAGAGAATTTGACACTTAAAAACAAAACCAAAAAGCCACCAGTGTAATCTGTGGGGAGCAGTACTGTACATGTACGCAGTGAGGTCCAGATTAGGACAGGGGGTGGAGTTGAGGAGGGGGCGTTCTTTAGGGCAGCCGGGGGGAGGGGGGTGGGGTTGTCCCTGCCACCCGGAATCTTACCATTTGGGAAGTGGAGGCCTGGGGGTCCTCGCTCAGGGCCTCCTGGTGGTGGGACAGGAAGTGCTCCTGCACCTCCAGCTGCGTGGGGAAGATGAGATCGCAGAGGGTGCACCCGAAGGCCTCGCCCTCTTCGCTGAAGTGCTGGCTGCAAAGGTGCTGCTGCATCTCAGCGGCGCTCTCGTACGAGACGGGGCAGTACAGGCACTTAAACACTTGAGAGTCTCAAATGAAGAGAGAGCAAATGAACAGAACGTCAGCACACTGTGGTATTCACAAATCAGATTTTTTTTTTTTTTGCGAGCTTTCGATCGCTAGACCTTCATCAGAGTGTCGGATGGAAATGCGATCACAGGCATCTTAAAGCACAGCCACGCCATGCCACGCCACGCCACGCCACGCAACCCTCTCCTCCCACACGCGCATGTCCTCACGCACACACTCAAACACACATTCACGTCCCGGGTTACCAAAGGGTTGCCTTTATTTTGGCAGTTACCTGCTGTATATGCACAGCATTTGTACTGCCATCAGTGGCTGAAATATGATTATAATAATCCCAGCACTCTGTGTAGCATGTTACATTTTCTTTAAGGTTCCAACCAGGGGCGATTCTAGGTTTTGGCCTTTAGGGGGGCTCAGCCCCCAATGAGAATGTAAGAGGTACACAAGCCTACATTTTTTATGAATGTACTGTTACATTCCCCAAAACAAAAAACACCACAATGGTGGTCACTCTCAAACAGGTGAACTAACACATAAATACTGACTCTCCAAATGGCAGGAAAAAGGGGTTTTAAAATGTGTATATGAAGGTGCCAACTGCAAACTAAAGGTTGTGAAATCACCACCGTCCAATCTGCAGCAACTGTGTGATGCCATTGTGTTTGCATGGACCAACATTGCTGTGGAATGTGCCCGTGTAAACTATTTTGGTTGGCCTATATCCTGATCACTCTCCCTTTCTTAACGTGGCCTCTCTGTCCTGCTCTCACTCTCTCTCTTCATAGGTCTCTCTGGCCTGCTCTCTCTCCATCTCCTCCTCCATGGCCTCTCCATCTTGTTCTTTCTCTCCTTGTACTGTGACAATCACAAACAAACAACACTTCTACTTAACTAGGAAAATATTTTTCTATGTAAAAGGGTGTCATGATTAGAATGAAACTAACCTTTCTCAAGAGTACTTCTAGAAAGTACTTAAAGTGTAAAAGTGTGTCAGAAAAAAAAACTAGACGTGCAGTTAACATTCCTGTAATACATGTAAAATTGTATCATGACTGGAATGAATCTACCTTCTTTCGACATCCCTTAATAATTGCTTTCCTGTCCTCTGAATAGTTTAGCTGGTTACCTGTGAGCCTACATCTGTCTAGGAGGTAGGTGATAGGGATAAAAGAAAGGGGAAATCGTTTTGGGATGCACTACAATCAATGTGGGAAATGGAGGTGCTTTCTGTGAGACACTTATCAGACTACTGTGCAAGTTTCCTCTTGGCATTATAGCCATCTTGTCTTGACTACCTGTTCACTTTCTCACCTGGTTCCTGATCTCGCTCGCGCTCTCTCTCGCTCTCATGCTGATGATATGTTGACTAGCAAGCTAATGTTAGGGGCCTGGAGGGGGAGGGCCTGGAGTACAGGACGTTGCTGATTGGATATTAAAAATGATAGGGGAGTTTGCTCATTGTTTCTTGCTGCCGCTGTTTTCAGTCAATCTACCAGCCCGCACACTTTGGACTAGAGCCCAAAATCAGAGGGGCTTAAATGAATTGTAGAAAAGAAGAACAGCGCGTCTTTAATAAGGTCTAAATAAGGTCTAAAATCGTCACTGGTTTGAACCCTGCCCGCAGTGGGCAACCTGCATTCCAGGCGAATGCTTTTACCGTTGCAGCACCTGAGGCCCCAGCATGTTTAATTTTCAATCAATCAATAAATCAATCAACGAGTCAATCATATTTGACAAACTTCACATTTGTCCTGTAATTCGCAGCATTTACCTGGGTGATTTTCCTCCTTGTGGGTCACCATCTCATAAAAACCTGCAAAGGTCTGTTTGCAGTCCTCACACTCATACATCTTCTCTGTTGGGAGGAAGGAAAGAGGGAAAGGAGAGGAAAGGAAGCACATAATGCAGAGATTTAGAGACCGAAGGCCAAGGAATTGCATGGTATAATGGTCAGAGTGCAGGCCTAAGGGCCAATTGGGGGTCGCTGCTGTTGTATCCCTCAAGCAGGGGTTCCCAAATACGTGACCTACCTACTGAATTCATACTAATTAAAACGCAACCTTTATTAAAATGTAGCCTAGCATGCATTAAAATGTGGAATGCACATAGTTTAAT
Organism: Aldrovandia affinis; assembly: GCA_029706075.1. Classification (NCBI taxonomy): domain Eukaryota; kingdom Metazoa; phylum Chordata; class Actinopteri; order Notacanthiformes; family Halosauridae; genus Aldrovandia; species Aldrovandia affinis. The sequence continues at coordinate 3,788,886 of JAINUG010000020.1, read as the reverse complement.
AAATAAGTGCATGTACACTACCACACTATTTGGCGTTTAGTTTGATTGGCGTGAACGTATGCAGAAAGTAGGGGCGCACCAACGTATCGGTGGACTATCGGTATCGGCCGTTATTTGCCTTGTTGACTGCAACCGGCTTATCGGCCGATAAAATCTAATTTACTGACGGCAGTGGCCGTTAATTATCTGTCAGTTTGTGTGGCGTCTATCTGGTCTAAATGTTCAAACTTGAATGGAACGGCAGCATATTTTATTTTACAGGCTAAACTGACTGAAACCAGGCCTAAATTACTCATCTGACAATGCTGCGATTGGCTAGCTATCACGAGTACTCTGGCACTCCACGCAGTCTTGCACAACATGCACGCTAGAGGTGGCCAAAAAGAATTATCATATGTTGACCAAATACTTCAATAACTATAATTTGTATGTGGAACAAAGCTGATACAGATATTCAAATACAACTTTATTTAACATTCAATGCTTGTATGTGCGGTAAGATTTCAAACATAATTTCAAGTATAAAGTTTGCACTTTGCGTAAACAAATTTCGCGTCTGCATATGATTTTTTGCTTGCCTCTGCCTCTCTTTTTTCGCCATACATTCTTCATATTCCTTTTCGTGCTAACTTCTCAAATGATGGAATTGATTAGACGTATTCCTGTCTGCTGCCACGACCGCTTTGTTACAGTGCTTGCAGCAGCCTAACCACAATCATCGACATTTGTAAATTTGCCATGGTTGATCATTGAAATTACAATAACGGTGTAAAATGTGGTTATCGCCCAGCTCTAATGCACGCTGTTCTCGTTGCTTTAGGACGTGCTGTTTTTGTTGACCCTGTCAAGCGATGAAAATGATGGCTGTGTGGGCGCATTACAAGGTGTCGGAGAAAGACAGCCAATTTGCTATTTGTAACAAATGCTCCAGTGAGATTTCAAGAGGAGGCAACTCAAACAAGGATTTTAACACATCAAATCTGATCAGCCATTTACAAGTAAGACATGTAGCACAGCACAATGAGTATCTGACAGCCAAAGTGGCTAATAAGAAATTCAAGCCACCACCAGCTCGACTCAGTCATTGCTAACCAACGCATTAGAGAAAGGCCAAGCATAGGGCTAAAACATTTTCAAACAATCATTTCATTTCTTTTTCACAAAAGAGGCATTTTTTGTTATGTGAAAGAATGTTACAATAAAAGCTGTATCGGCATCGGCCGATTGTGTTATTTGAACAATCCGTATCGGTACAGAATTTTCATATCGGTGCATCCCTAGCAGAAAGAGTACACGTTTTTCACATGCATCTCGCCGTATTGTCCAGACCCACCCAATTGACCTAAAGCAGGATACCTCATGTCAAGTATAAATTGGTGTGACACTCTAAGCATGGTACTTCTGCTGTATAGTTGTATAGTATGTTGGAAGGATGCGAGCTATCATGCATGAAAGGCGTTATATGAGGTTCTGGTGAATCAGGGTGACTGACAGGCTGCAGGGTCTCTTGCCTGGGTGGTCGGCCTTCTCGTGCTTGACCAGGCTGGCGCTGGTGCAGAAGGCCTTGTCGCAGGTCGTGCACTGGAAAACAGACTTCAGAAGACGTGGACCCTGACCAGCAAACACCTCAGGGTGGGTAGTGCGGTTGTGGTACCACAGTCCGGAGAGTTGCTGCACAAACACACGCAAGAGACGAGCAAGAAGCATATTTGTGTTCTGTTTTTGTGTCATTTTGCAGAATGTAGCTACAATTAATGACATTACTTTAAGCAGATTCTTTAGTAAAAGAAGCATTTGCTTGCCTTGCAACCATAGCCCTTCTAATTTCACTCAATTTAAACTTAAGATACATCAATGAGGTGAACCTCAGCTGGGCTGGGCTTGAGGTTAAATTGGGAGGGGGAGGGCCCCTGGGTCACCCAATCGGTAAAGGCACTTGTCCGGAGTGCAGGTTGCCCACTCCAGCTGGGGTTAGATTCCTGGCTGTGCCAGCCTGGCTCTGCCTGGGAGTCCCGCTTGGGGGCGGCGATTGTCTGTCTGCCCCAGAGGGACGGGGAAGGGAAACCGGTAGGAGCATGCAAAAGTGACTCGGGAGTTACAGTGAACGGCTTGGCGAGTTCTATCTCAGAGGAGGCGGTTCGGCGTCTTTGTCACTGAGTTGTGGCGGCAAGCTCGTAGTATGAGGGAGGGATAGTTGAATGACAAAGAGGGTACAATTGGCTAGTTGAAACAATGGCTGAGATCTGTACAATTCATTACTGACGTGGCAAAACAGCCAGACCCTACCTAGCTGACAACCCCTGCATTGGTGTATTTTTTGCTTTAACACCAACTTGACTGAGAGCTCTGTGAAGGATCTTTACCTGGTAGGCTTTGTGGCAGATCTTGCAGCTGAAAGGCTTCTTCCCAATGTGGGTGACCATGTGCTTCATAAGCAAAGTGGCTGTGGTGAAGACCTTGCTGCACACGTCACACTGGTGGTACTCCTTGGGGTGGCAGTCCTGAATGTGCTTCCTGTGCTCCTCCAGGGAGGGGAAACTCATCCGGCACTTCTGGCAATCATGGGGGTTCATTATGTCTGAGGGCAGAGACCGCATGGCTGGTCAGGCAAAGAAGGATGCTAACACCCACCCCACCAATTATACGTTTCATCACCTGAAATGGCAGCTAGGGCTGTAGATAGTTCCCTTACATTACCGTTTAAAATGCATTCTAAAGGATATGAAATTCATTCTATTTTTTGAGGAAAATATTTATATTTATATTATGGGAAAAATCTGTTTACATTTGAAAACAAACACCAGGCATAGTATTTAGTCGGTTGTAAATATTGCTTGCAAGGCTCACTTACGAATTCTAGTGCTTTCATGCTCATTTTCTTACAGAACCACCCTAGCTCCCTTTTAACCAAACAAAAGGAAAGCAGAGTGACGGATGGGAAAATGATTGACAAAAACATTAAGTTGCTCCTCATTTCTCAATGGCTTAAATTCCTCCCTAACCTTGTGTCTGGCAGGGCATCCAATGAACTGCAGTTAGAATCTGACAAGAGTGCAAAGTTACATGCATACTGACACGGACTGCTGAATGCCAACACTGAGTTGATACATGCTGTAGGAACACATTGTACTGTACGCTTGCACAGGGGAGGGGTTCCTGTGAAGCCTACTCACTGTGGAAGGTTTGCAGGTGCACAGACAGCCCATTGGCCTGGCTGAACCCCTTCCCACACTCCCTGCAGACGTAGGGCTTGTCTCCCGTGTGTGTGCGCACGTGACGCGTCAGCTCGATGGACTGCGCAAACAGGGCCTCGCAGTACTGGCAAGCATACATCTTTCCTGGGGGCACAGTGGGACGGCAATTCAGGTGGATTTATTTGGTTCACTGTTACACACTGGAAAGGAGGATATACTGAACAACAGGAGTATATCAATCCTGTACATGCAGATATCAAGAGGGAAAACCTGCGTGCTTACGAGGACATTAAGAATGAAAACATAATATGTGCAAAAGCAATAAAGATTTAAAATATGTGTAATCAATTACTAGTAAGTAATTAAGAGAAAAATAAAGTTACTAAAAAGGTATATGAACACCAGTACTTATAAACAATATGATGTTTTTTCATTCATCATGAGTGAAAAATGTATGTCCATGACTGGGACCTTGGAGAACACCAAACTGTACAACTGCCAAGCTTTTGCTCAGTTTTGAGCTTTGACCTCACCAGGGCACAAATCCATGAACTTCATTTCCAAACCTTTCACTTAAGGATTCAGAGCCTTCTGTCAAACAACTCAAGCATTTGATACAGAAGGTGGCAATATAACCTTGTACACAACGCTTACAGGTGATGAGTACCACTGGGGACAGCTCTAGTTTGGCCCCTCTGTGCTGTACCTTCGGAGTGCTTCTTCTTGGTGTGGTAGGAGAGGGCAGCGGCCTGGCTAAAGCTCATGTCGCAGTGCTTGCACAGGAAAGGTCGCTCCCCCGTGTGCAGGCGCATGTGGTTCTTCAGCGATGAGTTGGCTGCAAACTTGGCCCCACACTCCTTGCACACGTAGGGCTTCTCGTCAAAGTGTTCAGTGCGTTTGTGGTACAGCATACCTGTAGCATATCAGTCAAGGAGCCACAGGCGCAACAACTGAGAGACGTTCTCTAATGCAAAGGAATAGTTTTAGGGAACTGAGCAGTATCTGGACACAAAGGGCAATGTAACAGGCACCTGCCAAATATTTATTTTCTTTTAGCAGAAGAACCTTTGTCAAACAAAGTCTTTTTTAACTAAGGCAAACACACCCATGCATTGTGTAGAATATCACATAGCCTTGTATTAAAGGTAATTACAAGACACAGCCCACCAACAAGACCTTTCAGCTTGAAGGAGCTTGGGTCATTTCTGCATCCCTGCATTGGTGCCAAACTGGATACATGGCTATGTAACTTCCGGGTTGGAAAACTAGAACATGTGCACAGTCAGTCATAAGCACAGGTGCAGGGCATGCAACACGATGTACCAGCGCAGTGTGGCATCTCCACTTCTCGGGGCTGAGGAAAGAAGAATCCACACCGTTTCAATGACCTTGGTGATTTAATTATAAATTAACGACATTTATTTTCATCGTTCAACCCAATGAAGACATTGTCTGCTAGTAAGTAAACCCTGGGAACATTGAAACGGTTTGCGTTCCTCTTTCCTCAGCTAAAACAACGAAACCCGTGTTAAAAACCCTGGCTGTTTCGCAGACGGCGGTCGAGTTTTCCCCTCACCTGACGGGTGGGCGAAGGTCTTCCCGCAGATACTGCAGGCCACCTGCTCCTGTCTCTTCCTCTTCTTGCTGCCGGGGGCCTGGTGGGCCTGGGCCAGGTGCTGCTTCAGTGCCCGCGGGGTGGGCAGCTCCTGGGGGCACTGAGGGCAGCGGTGGCGCGTCTCCTGGGAGAGGCGGCACCTCTTCCGGTGCACCTCCATCCGGCACATGAAGGCGAAGGCCTTCCCACACCACTGGCAGAAGCATTCCTTCCTCTTCCCCTTGCCCTGCTCCTCTAGCGCGCTGCGAGACGCCCCCTGCAGCTCGCTCCTCAGCTCCGCCTCCTTCCCTGGGTAGACAGTGTCAGGGGGTCAGAGAGTCAAAACCAATGAAAATGAGAAGCGATCAATGAGCAAATATGGTCGTGATCTCTTCGGTGAGAAGACAGTTGCGCCCCCACCGCCCCCCCTTCCCCAGCAATGATCTACAGTGGGGCTCTGACAGTGGAAGAAAATGAAACGTGGACACTGTTTGCGGTGTCAGGTTGGCTAATGCGTGTTTCAGCCAAACAAAACTGTCAACGCTAGTGTCCAGAAATCATTGAATGGTTCCTTCACAAACATTGTGCTGAAGCTTTCAAGCATTTGTAAGGACTGTTGAAACGACACAAAATTGATATACCAGTTATACCTGGGAAAATCGAACGGAGCTGAAGTAACAGCTGCCTCGCATCACGATGCTAGCACGTCCTCACCTGCCTGTTCCAGCTCTTCTTTAAGAGGCAGGAGCTGGGGGAAGGAGCTCTGCCTCAGGGCGAGGAGGGTGCAGAGTGGCTGAGCGGGAAGCGACTGCTCCTCTAAGACGCGGCTCAGGACGTCCCTCATGGTCACTCTCTTGTCACCTGTCCCGCAGCTTCCGATGAACTGCGGGACAAAATGGAGGAAGGTTTGTGGACTTTCCCTCAGCTGTGTGATGCAGACGCTCGCCAGAGACCGACCGTACCTCGGTGACGTCCTGTGGCATGCTCTCTGCTTCCTTTGCCAAATCCTCCAGGACGTCCATGTCGCCGACCGTCTCGAGAATCAACAATCTGTGCTTACAGAGGATGTCCTGGTGCAGACTCTCTGGGTCCATAACTGAAACACATGCCTTACAAATATGAATCACTGGAGAATTGCAGGTTCGGGACACATCGTTCAAATGTCAAGGGACCCGTCAGAAAGAAAAGCACGTCAGAAACAAGTCATTCAGTATTAAACATGTTGCCGTACATATGCTGATTTCAACAGAATTCGGTGATATGTGTCTAATTCAGGGACCTGCTGTGGGCCTGAAGCCTGCCCCCCCCTCCCCCGAAACAAATCTGAGGTGCCATGTGGGGAGTCTCACCAGAGTGGAGGAGTTTCTGGGCTCCGGGTTCCTCCCTGACTTCCTGGATCAGAGAGGCCAGTGATGGGTCCCAGGCCCCAGCTCGGAAGAGCAGCCTCCACAATGTCAATGCAAGGATGGAACCTCCCTCCAGCACTGCAGATAGCATCCTGTCCACACACTGAGCATCACTGTCCTCTTTCAGCAGAGCCTGGATGCACTGAGAGAACATACAGTACGCAGCCCACACTTTAACATTGTAATACTGGGTCCAGAAGACCACAGGTGACTTACTGTAATACTATGCCTTGAGTATACAGAAAGACCACAGTGTACACCAACTGTAATAATGTGTTCTTGGTATACAGATGGAGCATAGGTCAGAATTATTGTAATACTGTGTCCTTGTTACAGCTGACCGAAGTTTGACCCCTTAGACAACAGGTGTTTGAGTGCTGATTGAAGCCATGCTCTCAATGCGTGGTGGCTGATTGGACCGTTCCCAACTGCACTCTCATCTGGCCACGCCCCTGTCTGGAGTTTATAAGGGGTGGAGCGGCATTCTTTTTAGAGAAGGAGGAAGAAAAACCAGCTTTTTCCTTTCTGTGATTTTGTGCCATTCAGCTGTGCCTTTTTAAGATCATTTTACAAAGATCTTTACCTTACTTGCTTGTCTGCTTTTCTTGTGCATCTTTCTTTTCTTATGTACATTTTGATAGCTAGGGAAGCAGTCTGCAGAATGTGTCCATGTTGATTCGCACAGGAGTGAGTTTAAAACCTATCCTCTCTGGTGCTATGGCTTAGTCAGACTGTTTTATTGATTTCTAGTATATCCCTCCGATGTCATGTGAGTATGTCCATTGTCTGTCGTCTGTCTTAAATAAATCCTGTATTATTATTATTTTTTTAAGACTTGTGACTCGAAGGAATATTTGTTGTCACGTCCCATCTTGGTTCACCATCCGACTATTGAAGTACGGGTGTTTTTTATGGGTTCGTAACAGTCCTGCACACACAGAGAGACAAACTGTAACAGATATAGGAAGAAAAGATTACTGATACCTCCAGAAACTCATCACACCCTACACCCCAGCCAGACCCCTCCGCTCAGCCTCCTCTGGCAAACTGACTGTCCCATCCCTCCTGGCGTGCAGCAGCCGCTCCCTGCGGTCCCGCCTCTTCTCTGTCCTGACCCCTCGGTGGTGGAGCGTGCAAGAGACTCAAAACCCACCTTTTCAGACTCCACTACCACTGAATTCTGTACATCTACTCAATTGTCATCACCACTGCCTACTTGCTCAACACTTCTTGTATATGTATCCCTGCCTACTCATTTAATACAAAAAACAACACTGTCCTCTATCCACTAAACCTGCTTGTCTCCGACCCCCCACCCCCTGGTTAACTGACTCCATTTGGGCTGACCGACTCAAACTGCGAGCAGCTGAAAGGAAATGGAGAAAATCCAAATCCCCTGTGGCTCTGACTGACTTCCACACACTCCTGGCTACCTTTTACTCTAACCTCTCCTCTGCTAAGTCTGCATTTTTCCTTTCCAATATTCAATCTTCCGTTTCTAATCCTCGAAAACTCTACTCTACGTTTTCCTCTCTCCTCACTCCTCCCCCACCCCCCTCCTCTCTAACCGCGGATGACTTCGCATCCTTCTTTCGCGAGAAGGTCGATGACATTTGCAAATACTTCCCCCCTTCCTCTCCCTCACCCATCTCGCTACCTAAACCTCTCACCCCTCTGTCCTCCTTATCGCCCCTCCCTGACTCGGCATCCTTCAACTTGTTCACTCCCACCGTCCCACCACCTGCCCTCTCGATCCCATTCCTTCCCCCCTCTTCCAGTCCATTGCTATGGACATCCTCCCCTTTGTCTCCAATGCTATCAACTCCTCTCTTTCCTCTGGCTCTGTCCCCCTTTGCCTCAAATGCGCTCATGTCGTCCCCCTCCTCAAAAAACCCTCTCTGAATCTTGCTGTCATTTCCAACTACCGACCTGTCTCTCACCTCCCATTCCTCTCCAAAACTTGGTCTATAACCAACTGTCTGCTCATCTCCTACCAGTGGTGGGCCGTCAGGGCCAGCAGGGCCTATTCTGCTGGCCCTGTAACCAATAAAATTAAGTGTGTGTAAAATGTCTAGTATTTAGTTATCAGTTTCAATAGTGTAATATCCACAAAATTATTTATGGTTAGTTTTGTTGAGGCTGAACTGGAATTTCCTACATCAAAAAAAAGTCACTTAAACACCTCAGTGATTTCAGCTGGCGGGGGCCACCACTACAGATACTGCTAGCCTTTTGTTAAAAGACCACACATCTGATTTATAATAAGCATTAGTGACAGAATCATCAGCCAATCAAATTTTGATGTTCAATGACAGTACGCCCTCTGGGCCTAGCAACGTGTGCTGGGCTACCCCCAACTTTCGTCAAGAATTTCCTACGTAGCTTGAGCGAAAAGAAAATGGCTGCTGCTGTCGCTGCTGAACCAGATCTTGTTGCCAGTCTACTGAAAACGTCAAAGTCATGTATAACATGTCAAACTTTCACGGTAAAAGTATAAGTGATCTCCTGACTTTTCTGCGGAGGACAGGCCTTGCAGACAGTATGACAGAACTTTATGCACTCACATGCCTGATCCTAACAATCCCAGTGTCTACAGCCTCTGTGGAGCGCTCGTTTTCGGCTCTCAAACGGATAAAAACCTACGCAAGGAACACAACTGGACAAATAAGACTGTCTTCTTTGGCATCTCTCTCCATTGAGAAAGAACTGCTCAATCAACTGAAGCAAAAAGGACAACTACATGAGGATGTTATTGAACGCTTTCTCAAAAAAGACAGACGCATGGACTTTATTTACAAGTGACGGGTGAGTGCTTGTAAATTGCGTCATTTTAGGGTGACGTGAATGTGCACAGTGACACAAGTGTATTAGTAGATTACTTTATTGATCCATGTGGGGAAATTTACTCTGCATTTAACCCACCCTAATCTAGCCTACTGTTGTAATTGTTGCGTCGTGTAGCTGTCGTGTTGTTGAGAGCCTGTGTGTGGCATAATGTGCGCATTATTTGCATATGGCTCTGTTGGCTGTAACAGAGACGTGTAAGATGTGTGTATGTGGTTTACAATTGCTTACTGAAGGCCCTGACTGAACCCCCACGGTACGCCACTGTCTCCTACTGAATGACCTGCTTGATATCGCCGTCTCTTCTCTGTCCTGACCCCTCGGTGGTGGAATGACCTTCCGCAATCAGTCAGGACCGTGGAATCACTTGCAATCTTCCGCAAGAGACTCAAAACCCACCTTTTCAGACTCCACTACCACTGAATTCTGTACATCTAGCTAATTGTCATCACCACTGCCTACTTGCTCAACACTATGTATCCCTGCTTACTCCATTTATAAAAAAAAAAAAAAAAAAAAAAAGAGACTAACCTTTTCCTTCCCAGTGTTAAAGGTAGGGTATGCAGCTGCCTGCAATGATGTCTATCGCTGTATTACTGCACTGATCTCTTGCGCAAACTATGATTGTTCCTACCATGTATTTATGCACATCTTGTAAGTCGCTCTGGATAAGAGCGTCTGCTAAATGCTTAAAATGTAAAATGTAATGTAAAAAAAAAAAATTTACAAACCTTTTCCTTCCCAGTGTTACAGGTATGGTATGCAGCTGCCTACAACGATGTTTATCGCTGAATTACTGCACTGATCTTGTGCACAAACTATGATTGTTCCTACCATGTATTAATGCACATCTTGTAAGTCGCTCTGGATAAGAGCATCTGCTAAATGCTTACAATGTAAATGTAAATGTAAATGTAAATGTAAACGATACCTCTCTCTCTTCTACTGCAATACCAGCCACAGCCTCTAGGCTGCGCTGAAAGGCCTGGACATCCAAGGCTGATTCTGAGAGACTGCAGCGGTACTTCCCCAATAGACTGGCTGCAAGCTCTTCGTCTTGGTTGTCGCCTAGCAAGTCAGATGGAGGAGGCAATAAAAAGTTAGAATGCGAGTGATTCAATCAATGATCTTAAAAAGGCTACAGGACTCCAAACTTAAACCTTTATCATCACAAACTATTTCTGTTCCATTTGGTTTGGAGGCATACCCTGACACACCAACATTTCCAGTGTAAACTGCTGTGATTTCCGTTCTCAATTCACATTGGTTTACAGAGCCATCCTGATCTTGCTGGACTTATTCTAAGGCACTTGTTCCAAAAACAGATTTTGAAGTCTAATCCCAAGCCATGCCTGAGGTGGGATATTTGTAATTGCTTGTGCATTCGCCAGTGAATGTGTCACGCACGTTGGAGCTTGCATCTACCATGAAACTAAAGTCCTACGGTGGGTCCAAATTGAAGATAGCCTTCGGTAAACCAATCCTTCCCAGTCTGGACTGACCCAACACTTGTTGGTCTCACCTCCATGTTGCTTGCTGTCCCACTGTGCCTGGGCCGTTACTAGGAGCTGCTCCAGGTTAGGGGTGCTCTGTTTGAGGGCTTTGAGTAACTTCAGGAGGCTCCCCTCACTCAACACCGCCTCTCCATCCTCCCCTGCTTTCGTCACCAGGTGCTCCACTGCCTCCCGGGGGGCCTTGCCTCTGCAGCACTCCAACACAACCTGAGGAACAGAGGCCAAAGCTGACTACATGTCCTTACTTTGCAAACTGCGCTGAGAATGTATCACTAGTCAGTGCGAAAAACACAAAAAGTTCTGTTTGTGTTTTATAACACAAACAGAAATGCTGACACAACTAATTTCTTCTTTATAAAAATGCAGTTTCAGCATGTGAGTTTTTAATTAAAAAAATATGAAATGTAACAAGATGTGACCATATCATTTCTAATCCAGCAACATTTGAAAACTTTCCAGGGGTCTGAGTAATTTTGCAAGGCACGGTATATGTTTCATTACATAAGGATGGTGCAATAAAAACTGGATACTGCAGACCATCACTGTTGGAACAATCAGCGACACTAGTGATACACTAGTGATACATTCTACCTTCCTTCCTGGGTGACTAAGGAGTTCTGGTCACTATTTAAATTGTTGCACTAAAGAGTTCTGGTGATGAAAATAAATGTCAGTCTGAAATCCAGAGATCTAACACTCATCGATCAGTGAAATACTGTTCTTTTGGCAAGCATATACTGTATACCCAACTGTAAAGTCATCACAGGTGATTCAAGTCAAATGATTAACTTAAAGTTTTTAACTTAAATGCTGAAATAAGACCACAACAAAATATTTTAAAAGTATAGAGATCCAGCCACCATTGTTTCATTATAGTAGCTTTGGTGTCATTTTGAAAACACCACGGGCCAACTGCTTTTTAAATAGTTTGTGCATTCATATTCCACTTCATCTACTTATTGCTTAATTCAGGCGCACGTCTGTTACTTGTTGTACCTTCCTCTCCTGCTCCTCCAGGCAGCTCTCCGCTGCTGCGATCAGGCTATCTGTGATGGAACTTATGCCAGAGAGGCCTTCAATCAGCTCTGCAGTGTGGTCCAGCAGCGTACTACACGTGGGCTTCTCCCCAACAGCTTGGTCTGTGGCAAGACATTACAGTCCATTCAAAACGTCCAATAAAATGTGTGGAGGGCGTCGGTCTCGGCAACATGGGAGTGGCAGGGTTGCCTTGGTTGTTCCATGTTGTGGAGGCCTTTGGAGCAGTGAGACTTTCCGGGGGCAGGTTTGGCACTCTCAGGGTGTGAGAGTGTGAACTGGTGCCCGAAAGGTTGCTCCAAAGGCCATAATTGCTTTAATTATTATTGAATTGATGTTAATTGGTAAGTAATTATTCACTTTTCTGTTTGTGTGTGAGAATGTGAGTGGGTGTGGTCTGTCAATTATTTGGTGTTTTGTGATTAGGTGTGTGAATGTTAGACCGGTGATTGCCTCACGAGTCCCACCTGAGCCAGGCAGAAAGTACGCTTATTTAAGAGCAGGTGGGGCGAGTGGGGAATCAGTTAATCTTGTACTGTCATTCATGTTTGTGTATGGAGTTGTTGATTGTCATCTGTGTGTGCATCAAGGCAGTTAAGTCTTGTCATTATGTGTGTGTATTTGAGTTTGTGTTTGTCGTGTCATTGATGTGTGCGAATTAAGAGTTGTGGATCTTGTTGTTGTTCGTGTGTGTGAATGCACGTGTGGCATATCGTATAGTGTGGAGTATAAGTTTAATGTCAGTTGTGATGTACTGTGTCATTGGTGTGTGTATCAGAGTTAGTCCGAGTCTTGTCATCCATGTGTGTGTCTGGAGAAGTGTATCTCGTTCATGTGGGAGTGCCGTTTGTGAGTGTTGGTGTTCGATGTGACTCTGTAGGGCACAGGTGTCAAACTCATTCCATCGAGGGCTGAGTGTGTGCAGGTTTTTGTTGCAACCAATGCACTACACCAGGTGATTTCACTAATTAGCACACTTCTTCAACTAAGGAGGGAACCTAATTGAAATCACCTGGTGTAATGCATTGGTTACAACAGAAACCTGCACACACTTGGCCCTCGATGGAATGAGTTTGACACCCCTGCTGTAGGGCATGGTGGCGCGTGTCTGTAATCCAAGCTTCTGGGAGGCGGAGTCTGTGTGGAATCTATGTTGAGTTCTGTGTGCGTTTGTCGAAAGTGACGGAGTAGAGTGCTTCCTGTGTGTGTGGGAAAGAGGGAGAGGGGGCGCACTAAGAGTGTCCGTGCCTCTCCCTCGGTGTGATCGTGAAAGAGAGCGAGAGGGCGCCGTGAAAGAGGGTCCGCCTCTTGCCCTCGGGGTGATTGGAGAACTCGGACTGAAAGGTTTGAGTGTCTCTGTGTGCATGGGTTTGGGAAGCACTTAAAGTCACTGGATATGTGTGTGCCTGGGGAGGTTCTAGGGGAACTCCGGTCTGAGGAGGCGCGGTGTCTTGTTGAGATGTGTGTCGAGTGTGTGTCGGGGCAGTGCGTAGAGTTCTACCCTGTCCCGTAAGTGTTGATGTGTGTTAAATGTGGATGTATGAAGGCGGTGTGGAAAGCCGCTGATTGTCTGTTTGTTGTGTGTTCCCCGAAATTGATTTGGACACAGATTTGCAAGGATAGTTTAGTAGCATGTCACAGGGTGATGGAGTACTCTAGTGTCCTGTATCTTTGCCTTCCTCTGTACCTTCAGGTCCTGTGCTGTCCTCTTCCTCATGCTCTGTCCGTTTGTCCAGCAGAGCGGCAAGACCCGGGCTTGCCTCCTTGAAGAGGTCCAGTAGAGTGAGGACCGTGTGTGACGAGAGGCTCTTGTGCTCCGTCACTTTGTTTATGAGCTTGTGCAGAATACTGGATCCTTCTGGATCTCCTTTACAGCAGTCTAAAATAACCTTGGGGCGAGAGGGATATACAGCATGGTCAAGCCCAGACAGCAACACTACCATGAACATTTTTATATTAAGAAAAAGTTAAGCCAAGTGAAAACACAAAGTGTGTGTTGAGTGCCTGACTGCTTCAATGCAAAATTCTTCATTCTTACCAGTCTCTCCTCACTTGAAATGGCCTCCCAGGTCTCCACTGCTTTCAACCAGGGTTGTACATCCAGTATGGCTTCAGCGATCCTATCCCTGCTCTGGGACAGGAACTCCAAGTCTCTGTTGTCTGCCTCTGAGAGGAGACATATTAAGGACACACACAAGGATATATTCAAATGGATCCAATAAAGGATCTAGAGCACATTCATTAAACCCTGAGGTACACAATCATCACATAACCATGGTGTCAGAAACACAAAACATTCTGAAGTTGCAAGGTAGACCCTAAATTATGAATGGAGATATAAATATCTCAGATTAGATAAAGTGACATGAAATGACTTAACAAAGTTAACCAACTCGCCTGCGATCTCTGGCGATTCTAGACAAGCTTTTTTACAAGATGGTCCCTCGAGACTGCTGCGGAGGTCTTGTGTGGCTGACTGTTTGACTGTTTGGCGAGCTGTGCTGGTAGTGTCCTGACTAGAGCAGTTGGTGACCTCTTGACCCCCAGGCTCGGCTGCCTCCATCTTGGTCTCCCCCAGAGCTCCAGTCAGCTTAGGTTGTGAGGGTTCCCCGTGTGAGCTTGTCATGGTGGTGTCTGCGGTTGCTGACTGGCCAGAGTTCTGTGGGTCTTTCACAGGGGAATGAATGGGTGGCTGCTTCATCAGGCTGGTTAGGATGTTCTTGCAGCTGATGGCCACGTCGAACATCTGCAGGCTGTCGGCGGCGCCAATGACTCGGGTGAGATTGTGCTTGCCTGGGGGGAGCTTTCCTGTGTAGACCATTTCCAGGAGGTTGGAGAACTCCTGGGAGGTCACAACAGTGGGGTCGATGGAGATGCTGTCTGACCCATCCAGCACAGACTTGAAGAGCAGGCTGGAGGCAGCCAGCACAAGCTTGTGGGCCCTGTGGGGGTCCTCTCCCACCAGGATGGTGCAGTCGCAGAACTGGCCCTCCTTGCGCAGGTTGTGCAACTGCTGCATGAGCTGCCGACTGTAATTGGGGAGCTCCATGGGTAGCTGCACATAGGAGACACATTGATGATGGGTGACAAACACTAGGGGGAGAATTTCCTGGTTTTCAGCATGAATTCTGGAAGAAAAGCACTATTTAATTCCCACAATTACACTGAAATCCATGGTTTTACTCATTGGTTTTAAGTGTCCGTTGTAAATCAATTTGTGCTTGTCCTCTCGTTATACGTATACGTTTAAAAATTCAATTTAAAAAATTGATATAAAATAAAATTACAAGGGATTTAAATGGAATGATTGCAGATTATGTTTTATACAATATGAAAGATGGGAAAATATGGCACTCTGATATAATTTAGCCACAGTTAAAGGGAAACAGTGTCTGGTTTGTCTAAAACTATAAAGGTTTGCTTTGACAATCTTCTGCCTTGTTGACATATTTTTCAAACTTTAAATGTGAAACCAAGACAACTTCTAAAAAATCTCATGTGCTTCATCTATGACATTGCCTTTAATCTTAAAACACAAATGTATCCAAAGCTGGTGGGTTTTCTTAGCATTTAATGTCAGGCTGGAATTTTCTAACTCAATATTTATTTGCTTCCATGTAGGACTGTTGGCAGGCACATACATAACCGTATTGTCTGCACACATTTGAACACCCCCCTCAACACAGCTTTCAGGTAGGTAATCGTGTACATACTAAAACATAAAGGACCTAAACGGATAATTGATTGTATTCAGCCAAGCCAATAGAAAACAGGGTCATATTCTAATGTTAGTTAGCTAGCTCATTAGAAAACACGCCTGATTGAAAGTCAGTAAATCCGGAGGTCATTTTTATTGTAATTTTGTATTTATTATGTTGGACGTTCGCATAATCCGTTATATTTGAGCTGTACAGCTGTACAACGATTTATTATCAGTCAGTTTGCAAGCTTGCTAGCCAATGTTAGCTAGCCCAAATGTATTCCTGGCATGCAGGAGCCACCTGCCACCTAACGTCGGCTAATTATCAAGCTAGTACCAAACAAGCAATCATACCTGTTAGCTACCCATCTACTAAATTACCTAACTAGAGGCATTTCAATGCAATGGTAAATGTGGCATTTGTGAGGTTGCAGCCAGTCGCAAAACAAATAACGTTAAACCGTCTGCAAGCCAGTTAGCTACCTAGAAAACCCACTGTGAACTGCGCCATTATACTTGTGGACATAATGGCAAAGGCCCTGGATTGATCTATGATTTCGGTAAGTAGCCTCGGCAGTAGATAGCAACCGAAATCGTAGTTCCCATCCCCAAACACATTTCAAATTTCTCACTTTACCTTAACTGTTATTCAAATAATCCAGCTCTTTATTTAAACTCGATCGGTGGACAAAACTAGGTGGAGCAATAAAGATTCTGTATTTTGAACATGGCGAACGGTCTTCTCCCTCTTTACAGATACCGGAGTGCGCAAACTCGAACCTGGTGAGCGTATTAGGGTTGTGTGTTGAAAGGTTGCTGATATTGGTTAACATAGTAAGTGAACAGGAAAGAGAATACCTATATGTATTTTCAGTTTAAAATGAGATTAAACGTGGCTTTCGTGGCTAACGATAAGCCATCTCCAGTCAGTAACATATGTTCGTAGTTTTATGCCATTGCTGCGTTTTATTTCTAGCTAACTTAGTTACATTTACGTTTTCAAGTGCTTTGTTGATGTTACAGTAGTTTTTAATTTTCAGTTGGGCTAATATATTTTACAAGTTGCAAAGTAGCTTTGTTCGTATTGCTTGAGTAGCCTACATAGCAATAATACTTAATTCGCTCAAAAGATATCTGTACGTTACCTTTTGTTGTTAATGATTGTTACCCAATGTCAACAATAAAGTCAATGATATTTACAACATGTACTGAGTTTTATTTATTAGTGGTAAGTAACTTCGTGACTTCGAAGAATTGATGATCGGTGAAATGATCGGTCCCTAAAACAACCAAATCAAACGTACATCTCCATCAGTAAAGTTAACTAGATAGCTGTTGCTAGCATAGTTGATACATTGATACAGAGCTATATTGCTGTAGTAACGTCAGAATTTCAGCTAGCTGACTATGTTAGATAAGTTACAACTCAGCTACACTTAGCTAACTAGCAAAGTTAATTTGTGACATAACGTTAAATCACTAGCTAGTTACGTTCATATGCATAAGTTGTGCATAGCTAAATATCTAATCGTGAATAATATTGACTAATTGCATGAAACTATAAAAATACATAAATAGTCCTCCTGGCGCATGCGGAAGATCTGGGAAAAAATTGGGTTACCATCTAGCCACGGCCAAACTTGCGGGGTTGTGTTTTCCGACTTGCCACACTGTTTTTTTCTGACTTGCTGCATTGTTTTGGACTTCCAGGCCACCGTAATAAACGGATCCAGCATGTCTTCTCTCTTGTCTATATAAGTTACCATTCTGTTGCATCATTCTGGGTCATTTTGAGGGGGCAATTGGCAGCACAAGCAAAATGACTAATGACCCTAAACTTACAATTTGTGGTTAGATTTAGCATTTAGGCAGATGCTCTTATCCAGAGCGACTTACAAAAAGTGCATTTACACTAAACTATGATTGTTCCTACCATGTATTAACACATATTGTAAGTCGCTCTGGATAAGAGCGTCTGCTAAATGCTTAAAATGTAAAATGTTATACATGGTAAGATTAAACATGCAGGTGGTGCAGTGGATAGCGCTGTCGCCTCACAGCAAGAAGGTCTCGGGTTCAAATCCAGGCCGGGGGCCTTTCTGTGCGGAGCATGTTCTCCCCGTGTCCGCGTGGGTTTCCTCCGGGTACTCCGGTTTCTTCCCACAGTCCAAAGACATGCACGTTAGGCTAATTGGAGAGTCTAAATTGCCCGTAGGTATGAGTGTGTGAGTGAATGGTGTGTGTGCCCTGCGATGGATTGGCGACCTGTCCAGGGTGTATTCCTGCCTCGCCCGGAACGCATGCTGGGATAGGCTCCAGCCCCCACCCCCGCGACCCTGACCAGGAATAAGCGGCTTAGATAATGGATGGATGGATGGGAAGATTAAACATGGTTAGTGCAAGATATCAGTGCAGTAACACTGTAGTAGACATATTTGTTGGCAGCTGCACTCCGTACCTGTAACACAGGAAAAGAAAAGTTATTATTATTATTATTTTGGGCATGTAGACAGTGGTGATGGCAGTTCATGTATAGAGTCAGTGGTAGTGGAGTCTAAAGAGGTGGGTTTTCAGTCTCTTGCGGAAGATGGCCAATCCAAATCACATGGCTGACAATTAGGTAAAAGGTAATTGAAGACGCAGGTCAAGGGATATATGACAGTTTGTACCATGTGAGTGTACAAATGTAGCTGTAAAAGCCAGTCTCAGTCAATATGCAATATAAAAGCATAATTTCTGCAGTTAAGGCCATTGGCACATATGAGCACCTGACTCACTGTTTGCTTATAGTGTCTTTCTTTAACAGTTAAATACATAATAAAAATACTGGTAAAATACCAAAAGAACATTTTCAAATCAAATTAAATGTATTTGTATAGCGCTGTGGAGGGCGTCGGTCACGGCCACGTGGGAGTGGCATGGTTGCCTGTGTTTTTACATGTTGTGGAGGCCTTTGGAGCAGGGAGACTTTCCGGGGGCAGGTTTGGCACTCTCACAGGGTGTGAGAGTGAACTGTTGCTCCAAAGGCCATCATTGATTTAATTATTTAATTGGTGTCAATTGGCAATTGATTGGAATCAATTGACTGATTGCGTTTGTGTGTGAGAATGTGAATTGTTTGGTGTTGAGTGATTGTGAATGGGTGATTGCCTCACAAGTCCCACCTGAGCCAGGCAGAAAGTAAGCCTATTTAAGAGCAGGTGGGGCGAGTGGGGAATCAGTTAGTCTTTTGTCTTTCATGTGTGTGTTTTGTTTTGTCTTGTCATTGTGTGTATATCAAGACAGTTAGTCTTTTGTTTCCAGAGAGTTAGTGTGTTCCAACCTCGGTCCTGGGGGCCCACTGTGTATGCTGGTTTTTGTTCCTGCTAGTCTCTTGATCAATTAAGGTTGTTGAAAACATCTGTGTAAGTTCTACCATTTTCTTCTTTGAACTTATTTTAACACAATGCAGGTTTGGCTCATTGCTTTGTCATTGAATTCTTCATTTTCCACAAATGGTTTCTGTGACCAGCTGTTCACTTAAAATAAGGCCCCCACTGATTTCACCTGTCTACAATTGAATCAATTAAAAGATGTAACCTCTTTGTAAAGGAATCATGTGTCATACAGTGCATTACAGAAAATGAGGGCAATAGTGACTGATTAAATGTCCTGGGATGTGAACATGGGACGTTTATTGTTCATGGCATGCATAGCTATTTCTGACATATGGTCTTAACAGTGTGAAATCATGCTTTAATATAAATCAAGTGTCTAATTAATAACAATTAACAGCTAGTTACAATAGAGAGGCTACAATTATGGTTGGAACGAAAACCAGCACACACAGGGGCCCCCAGGACCAAGGTTGGGGACCACTGGTGTGGAGTGTAAGTTTAATGTGAGTGACGTACTGTGTGTGGTGTCTGCCCCGCAAGGGGGTTTCCGTAAGTGGAGTCTGTGTGGAGTCTGTTGGGTTTGTTGAGTTCTGTGTGCGTTTGTTGAAAGTGACTGAGTAGAGTGCTTCCTGTGTGATCGTGAAAGAGAGCGAGAGGGTGCCCTCTTGCCCTCTGTGTGATTGGAAGAGAACTCGCACTCGGGCAGTGGAGAGTGTCTCTGGTCAACGACCAGGCCTGGTTGCCAGAGAACTCTAACCCTACGGTCTAACAGCGGGCGATTCGGCAACTAGTTGCCGGAAATGCATTGATTCTCTATGAGAGTGAGCGACTTCCGGTGCCTGACCCATTGCCCGATTTGTGGGTGTTTCGGTGTCCCAGAAAAGTTGAAAATTCTGAACTTTCGGGCAATGTTGCCCGGTAAGAGCCAATCAAATTCATGTCTTGCTCTTTTTACCTTCCACGCGGAAACCAACACAACACCGAAATTTTGTTCCTAGTTCTGACACTTCAACATGAGTGAGGAGAAACTGTTAACAGCGGTCTGCAGTACCCATACTTTATTTAATCCTAAAAGCATAAATATGTATAGCTAGCTAAACTTATATGGCCTACATACATCTTATTTAATGTTTGTGTAGGTTAAAAGGCTATTTTTTTATCGCATGGGTACGTTTGGAAAACGCACCGGAGAGAAATTGCGAGCTGTTTCCAGCGCAAGTATATGGCCGTAATTGCAAAAAGCCTTCTGAGTTTGAGTTTGCGGTTCATAATTGAAGGAAACAATACTGCTAGCCAACTAATATTTACAATAAAGATTCTCAAAATCTATGATTAACTATTCGTTTACCATGCCAAAAAATTGTAAGCACGTCGGAAGCAGTTTTGAGGAAGCCAGTCAAGCGTGGTGAACGCCCACTGGGCAATTTATTGCCAAGTATCGCCCGCTGTTAGACCGTAGGGTCACTGTGAGGAGTGGCGAGGGTCTCAGTATGTTTGGGGTAAAAGAGAACTTGGACTGGAAAGTTCGAGTATCTCTGTATGCATGGGTTTGGGAAGAACTTGAAAAGTCACTGGAGATGTGTGTGTGTGTCGGGACAGTGAGTAGAGTTCTACCCTGTCCCGGTGAGTGTTGATGTGTGTTTAATGTGAATGGATGAAGGCGGTGTGGAAAGCTGCTGATTGTCTGTGTTTGTTCTGTGTTTCCCCGGAAGGGGATTTCCCCCCTCGGAGGAGGCAGGGCTTTCATTTATGGTTTGATTATTTTAGCTTGTTATTTTAGTTCATTGTTTTTGCCTGAAAGCTTCACGCCAAGTAGGGTGAAGATTTTGTGTTTGTGTTTGTTTTCTGTGGCTCAGTTGGTAGAGCACAGCGTTGGCAACGCTTAGGTTGTGGGTTCAATCCCCACTGGGGCCACATATACTGAAAAATGTATACATTCACTACTGTAAGTCGCTTTGGATAAAAGCGTCTGCTAAATGGCGTATATTATTATATTATTATTATTTTATGTTAACCTGCTCTCCCACTGTCTCTCTCCCATGTCTGGGGGGGCGAGACAGTTTATAAATTTAAAAAAAAAAAAAAATCCGGTCCGTAGAGTGACAAACTCCACTCCATCTCCAGACTGCTCTGTTCCCATCCAGGGATTGTCACGTGGCGTGTGACAAGCGCATTTCACAAAAAATAATGTCACAATATGCTTTACAGCAGACCCTGGCCTAAACCCCCCATACAAGTGAACATAGGACAACAGTGGCAAGGAAAAATTCCTTAGTTGAACAAACGGGAAGAAACCTTGGAAGGAATCCGGCTCAAGAGGGGGAGCCCATCCTCCTCAGGCTGGCAGAGGGTATAAGTTTGTAATGACCAATAACGGTCAGTTGCTTTTCAAATCAATTGCTCAAATTGTTCAAAATTAGCTAGATACAGTATGTCCCCAAAATATTCACAAAATATATCCATTACAGACTGGGTTATATGTTTGTGCTTCACACTGTGTGTCCTTATTGTCCTGGTTACCTGAGCAAATCAAAGCTTTGAGAAATAAAGGAGGTAGAAGATTGCATTTTTAGCAATGTCAATGTCAACAAACAAGCATAATACATATTATTTTGATTACATCTCTAATTCCAAACTATATCCATTTGTGGACTGATCTTAATCCTAATGCATGTGCAAATAATGGTGATAGTTAAGTGTAGTCCTACATCATTTAGAGCAGGGGTGTCCAATCTTATCCGAGAAGGGCCGGTGTGGCTGCAGGCTTTTGTTCTAACCCAGCACTAACACACCTGATTCAACTAATCATGGTCCTGATTGTAGACCATGACTAGTGAATTAGTTGAATCAAGTGTGTTAGTGCTGGGCTACAACCAAAGCCTGCAGCCACACCGGCCCTTCTCGGATACGATTGGACACCCCTGATTTAGAGTGAGCAGAACAGCTGTTTCAGTGATCACCATTAGAGGTCAGGATTTACCCAGTATCCACAGTGACAATAAGAATCTCTGGTGTTGGAAGTGGCTACTAAAGTATGTTTACTCGAGTGGGACTGCACAACCTTAATGCTTGGCCATAGTTTTAGAAAAATCCTGTTTCCATTTGTTTTCCTCTAAAGTAACACAGCTAACTATACAATATATACTTGTCTACACAATAAACAATTCTTCAGTGAGTTAGTCCTTCATGAGGAATTGCATTTTTGGGAACCTTTTAAACCACAGGAGTGTTTCTTAATAAATGTAATGGAAAACCACACAAATGTAATATTTTATAATTGTATAAAATATTATAGAATGTGTTGTATTGTTCAACTATAAATTAAGCATAGCTCCTAATTATTTGCTGTTTATTGCATGAGTAATTTGTTGAAAATATACATGGGGACACAGGGATAGTTTGATCTCATATATACAGTCATTTTAAAACAAACACATCTGGAAGCATTATAAATAAATATAGGAATTTATTGGTGTGTTGGAAAAACATTTGCAATTTCCATGTACAAATACAGCACTGAAATATGTGGTATATGTCCGTTTTATCCTAGAGTATAAAAATATCAATTCACACATTCAAACAGTGTAACATCACCAATATCACGGGACAGGACATCCTTGAACTTCCCAAGACTCCTGCTGCACAGCAGCAAGCAATCCCCTCGTCTTGGACTGAGAGCCAGTCAATTTACCTCTCTCTGACCTCCCTATATCACTTATTCAAACATTGGCTTGGACATTCAATCTGACTCCCCTACACGTCTCCTACACAGCATTGATCAAGGCTTGTCTTTCCAGGTGGAAACGAGGGTGGGGGTGTGTTTTTCTTTCTGAAGTTTTGCGTCATACACCATGTATGGCATGACAAAAATCCTCAATAAATATGAGGAGGCGTACTGGTTTTTTGGGGGAGGGGGGTGTTTAGGAGGCATGTAGTCTGTTGGCTGTATTCCTCTGCCCGGCCGCTGCCTGCTGCTGCTTCTTTGTGGGTATTTCCACCTCCCTCTCCAGTGTGGCCCCCATTGTCCTCTCTCTCTGCTTCTCAGCCAGCGAACACTGTTCTCGCTCCTCCAGCCATGCCAGCTCCTCGTCCAGGGGCTCCTCAGTCGAGAAGGGCTGGCAGACTCTCTCCACCAGGCCAAACGCCACCCCAAGGAATGCTACTGCGCTTCCCACAAGATAAACCGTTACCATATGCCCGTTGGGCTTCTGGCTCATCATCTCCTTGGTGAATGGGATGATCTTGTTAATGTGCTCCATTTGTGATTTCTGATGATTTGGGTACGAGTTGCACCTTCAGGGACCAGATGAAAAAAATACATTAAGTAACCATATTGTTTAACAAATAAATGGAGACTGAAAAAAAAAAAATATATTGGGTGGAAATTGTTCCATAGCTCAGGTCCAAGTTCTCTTTCTAGATGTATGCTACCCTAATTCTATGTGGGTGTTCAGGTTCAGGTTTTTAGCAAATACACAATAAAGAGGGAATATATTACTTTAAATATGTTTATGCGTGTGAACTTACATATTGGCAACTTTCAACTTGCATTATTTAACTTTTAATTTAAATTCCACACTATTGCGAGTGATCTACAGTAAATGCTATTATCATGTGACAATACATAACACATAGCAAGTACTTACGAAATTAGGTTCTTTGTTTTGTTCTTCGTTTTAATCTTTTGGTGTAATTCCAGAATCCGAATGGTTCCCTGCTGCCTTCGTGTCAAGCAATTATCGCTGAGAGAGCCGACAGAGAACAGTTCACAAATTTAAAGAGATTGAGTTCCTTTTGCACACCCACTGGTGTCGCTTGATGAATATTCATGAGAAAGGCGGTGAAACAACTGCAAATATGTATTCAATCAAATAATTACTGTTTCAAAATTCGAAACAGTCGGCTTTCCAAAATAAATACTTATATGTAACTATAATATTCAAAAGAAACAAACGCTCTTTGATAAAAATGCAAACATGCCAGATTCAGTGTTCATCTTTAAAAAACGAAGTAGGCTATTTGTAAATAGCATGTGCCAATGACATGACCAATACGTTAAACAATTCAAATGTCCTACTTGATATCCTTTCAATTACTGAATTACAAATAGCAAATATAAATCGCAATTATCAAGTAATCGATTTTATGTTTTTTAGTTTGTTGACATACACTTATGCGGAAGCTTCACAAGCCTACGTAGACTATAACAAGTGACCAATATTACTATTAGAATGCTATTGTCATCGTCGTTATCAATTTAATATGATAACTTTGTCTTACTCCGAGTATTGGTTGATGGTGTGTGAAAAAGTACTGCAACATATTGTTAAAGTACAGGATGTTTCTATGAACATGACATGCACTCAGCCACAGTATCGGCAGCTGAGCACTGAGGCTCCGCCCTTACGTCAAGCAAAACCTGTTGTAAACAAAGTCTATTCCAACAGTGGCTCGATCAGTTCCCCTTTCACCTACTTGGTTATATGGAACCAATACATACGTTTTCATATATTAAGTTTCTTATATTCTGAATTGGCGAGTAGTAACAAATCAACAAATGCTCGTCTTGTTTCATGGCCAGCAGCGTGCTAATAATTTATAATTATATTATGGAATGTACAAGCGGTAGACAAAATAATGGAAACACCAAACAAGATGTGAATGTGTATTTACTAATAAGGAGTTGCGCCACCCTTTGCCTTCAGAACAGCTTCAGTCCTTTTTGGAATGCTGTTATACAACATGTGAACCGTTTCTAGTGGGATGTTGGACTGTTCTTCAAGAAGGAAAGCCTCCACTTCTTTGAGAAATGAAGGCGGAAATCTACTCCATACTCTACATTCCAGAATTTAACCTATAAAGGTTCAATGATGTTTAGATCTGGTGATCAGGGAGGCCATGGAAGGTGTTTGACTTCACCGTAATTCTACCATGCAGAATAATGATCTGACCCAATGACTCCCACAAGAAACCATAACAGATCCACCACCATGTTTAACAGTTGTAAATGGGCAATGTGGGTTGAAGGCTTCTTTTGACTTTCTCCAAAACATAAATCTGTCCAGATGTGGGAAAAAGAGTAAAAGACTCATCGACCATATTACTTTCTTCCACTGCCCAGAAGTCCAGATTTTGTGCTCATTATACCAGGTTGTGCTTTGGCCTAGGTTACACGTGGTTTCCCATTGGAAACCCTACAATAAATATCAGCTTTGTGAAGTTCACGACATACGCCATTTAGCGTTAGCAATACAGTAGTTATTGTTGAGATTGGGTCACAGAGGTGTAGATTCAGCTCTGTGATCATTTTTGAGGCCTTTGTTTTATGGTTTTCAGCAAGTATCCTGTTAAGTGTCCATCTATTCCTGTCGGTGATCTTCAACTTGCAACCATTGTTCCTCTTTCCTGATGCAGTTTTTCCTCATTTGGCATATACCATCATGATTTTCAACACTTTTCCCCTTGCACATTAAATCATTTTGCTATTTCTGTGACTGACACACCACAGTTCGGACACCAACTATTTGACCTATTTTCAAATGTGTTGGATCTCTCATGTTGTTTTAGAAACTCACATAATAAAGTGTTCATTTAA
The DNA here is from genome assembly GCA_029706075.1 of Aldrovandia affinis. Classification (NCBI taxonomy): domain Eukaryota; kingdom Metazoa; phylum Chordata; class Actinopteri; order Notacanthiformes; family Halosauridae; genus Aldrovandia; species Aldrovandia affinis. Next base: position 3,763,627 of record JAINUG010000020.1, on the reverse strand, counting down.
AAACATTTTTTATAACAGAAACTTATTGGCAATTAGTATTAACATTAATATGAAATACATCTGTCGACTCCTTTTTAATTGCCGTTTAGTTACTTCAAAATACACTATAAGTCCTTTTGCATTTGGTGTTTACATTATTTTGTCTACCCCATATATATCTTCAACAAGTATTAATATAGTCAAGTATTACAGGTGTTATTCTAATCACCCTAGATAGAATCTTTTCATGTTATGTAGGACAAGTACTTTGTGATAGACATAACAGGATTATATAGTAACAGATCCTTTTGGAACTGGGTTGTACAGTAACTGTAATGGGTCTGTATGTGTTTGCATCTGTATGTGTTTGCTTCACACATCTAGCTTGCACTATATTTCCCCTTATGACCTAGTTGTAGCCACCCGTATTCACCTTGTGGCATAGTGCACTTTATGCTCTTAGGACTTGTTTTTTTCCACAAATCTCCCAATAACATGTGTAGTGCTGGAGGTGCGGTGCATTGTGGGTATGAGATTGAGTGTGATGTGAGCACTTGCTGTAGCACATTGACCGGCATGAGGAGAGGCTAACTCTCATGTGCAGCACTGTTGCTTTAATCACGTTGATAGCACAGTCCTTCATTAGGTGAAATGTCTCACATGGTAATTAATTTACACAGCCAAGAAAGTGGTCAATTTCATTGGCTTACTGACAGACCAAGAATCCACTGTCAAACTGACCAGCTAGTTTCAATCTAGAAAGATACAACTCCATGTGAAATGTTTTAAAATAAGTGATTATGCACCATTACTTTTCATTTTTTATTGATGCAGAAGGAGGGTTATATTATCACACTTGGAAAATCAGCATTTGAAATCTTCTGCAAATAACAGCAGGCTTAACAGTGGTCAGTATTTGTTACTTTGTGTTTGTGTCGATCAAGATGTTTTTTTAATATGTGCATCTCACCCCAATCATATTTCTTTTTCCATTTTTAGTTTTCAATTTATTACTGGATTTAGTAGATTTGTATGCATATTTGAATACCATACAGTACATCCTGAAGTAGTTTTAGATATTTATGGGAATCCAACTGTTGCTTATTTACATACAGTATAAATACAGACATAATTCATTAACCCATGCAATATTTTTGGGGGTTTACCATGCCAATGCTTACTGATCATCTAGGAGCCTCCAGTGTACAGTTTTGTATGAATTCATACTATATATCATGTCCAAATGGTAATGAAATTATTTTGATAGATTCAGCGGTAATACTGTGGAAGAATAATATAAATTAAAGAAATGAATCTCTACTGATACAATACATGATAAACACATTGCTAAAATACCAAAATATAGATTTAAAAAATATATAGCCCTTATGGAATAGACTGCATGTGTTTCATGCCATGAAAGTTTTTTGTCCTGTTTACATGATCAAAATAAGCCTTTAGAATATTTGGGGGATGGGGGTTATTATTATTTTATCAATGTCAGCTCCAGAAATAAAATATATACACTACCGGTCAAAAGTTTGAGTATACCCCCATTTTCCAGTTTTTACAGAAATGTAAGCAGTTCAAGTCCAGTGAATAACCCCTTAGGTGTAAAAAAAACATGCACCATAGTTTGAGTGTATATGTGCTTCACTTTTTTCCATATATACAACCATGCAACTCACTTCACGTTTAATCCTTGAAAAAAATGATAAATAAAATAAAAATATTGAAAAATAAATTATAAATAAAATCATTAAAAATATCCAAGAATATAGTGTATTTAAATAGTGTAAATTAAATGAAAATGGGCGGAGGGGAGGTGTTTAAAAATAGAAATGTTGTAAAAATGTTGCTACAAGCCTCCCGGGTGGCGTAACGGTAAGAGCATCCGACTGGAATGCAAGTTGCCCACTGCAGCCGCGGTTAGAAACCCGTCCGAGAGTGCTGCTAGGCATTTGGCTGTCCGCCCCAGGGTAGCAGCGGGCCTGTTGGGAGGATAGTTGGAATAATAGAGGATATAATTGGCTACCAAATTGGCAGAAAAACAGGGAAAGAATCTGATAAAAATATATTTGTATGATACAAAACTGGGAGGCTTAGCAAATAGTCAGGAATCTACTAAAGTAATCCAAGACGATCTGAATAGAATCCAGAAATGGGCAGAAACCTGGCAAATGAAATTTAATACAGCTAAATGTAAAGTTCTACATGTGGGGAATAAAAACATAGGACAGGATTATTTTATGGGAGGTAGAAAACTAGAATGTGCACACGTAGAAAAAGACCTAGGAGTACTAGTTGATCAAAGCTTGTCAGGGACTGGTCAATGTGCAGTAGCAGTTAAAAAAGCCAACAGGATGCTGGGATACATAGCCAAGAGTATTGAGTACAAATTGAAGGAGATCATACGCACCCTATACAATGCCCTTGTTAGGCCACACTTGGAATATTGTGTGCAGTTCTGGGGACCGCATTACAAAAAGATATAGATGCGCTGGAAAAGGTCCAAGACGGGCAACCAGACTGATTCCAGGCATAAAAGACAAGTGTTATGAGGAAAGGCTAGAGATGCTTGGACTGTTCAAGCTTAGTAAAAGGAGACTTAGGGGAGATTTGATTGAGGCTTTTAAATGTATTAAAGGAATTAACAAAGTGAATTTCAGGAAAGTATTCAAGTTGAGTTCGGTTAGCAGAACGAGGGGGCATAAATGGAAACTGACAAAGGGTAAATTTCACACGGACACTAGGAAAAAATTTTTCACACAGAGAGTGATCAATGCGTGGAATAGCTTGCCTGGACATGTAGTGGAGGCTGAGACACTAGGGGTATTCAAGGCCAGGCTCGATCCAGTGTTAGACACTCTAGCCTTTGGGTAAACTAAGCATTGTGAGCAGATTAGTGGTAGGAATGGACGAGCAGTGTTGGGCTGAATGGCCTGTTCTCGTCTTCCCTTTATGTTATGTTATGTTATGTTATGTTATTTAAATAAAAATGTTGCTACAACATTGTTATTCACCTCAACCTTACTGCAACTTACAATGTGATAAAAAGTTACTATAAAGTTTTTTGCTAGATGGGTCTGCTGGAACTGTTGATTGCTTTCACTTCTTGTACAACTGAATCAACGAAATACTTAATACATATCACAGTATCAAATGATTGCATATGCTGAAGTCATTGTCTATTATTATTATTATCATCATCATCATCAACTTGTATTACATACACCAGTTTTCAAAGGTGGTATAATACTACTGTGGTCATTCATATAGTATAGTCTTATAGTATATTGTATTCGGTGATGATGAACCTTTGTTTCTGCTTACTGTCTAGGCTAATTTATTGAGGAAAGTTATCTCCCTAACCAGCACACAAGCTCTTTCATTGCCTCACGCAAAATTTGTAGCAAACAAACTACTCACCGACTCATTAATCCTGCGCTGTAGCCAGTGCTTAATTTGTGCCGGGGATAGCCAAGAATCCGATTTTGTGCCCCGGCAAATGTCTTACTCAGAATCAGACAAGTGCGACAACAACGCGTATTTTAAACTGGCATTAAACAACGTTACGTCCAGTGAACAGTGGTTTGGGGAGGCGAGTTGAGCCCCGGCATCTCTTATTTTACAAATTAAGCACTGGCTGTAGCCTACGGATAATTAGACTAATACTGTAGACAGACAGTAGGCCTAATGCTAAACCATTCGGCATAGATCTCCGAGTGTACCAAGATGTTGCCATGGTGCCATTTTTTTCAATTCAATTCATTTTCAATTCAAAGAACATTATTGTCAACTTAGCTGTGATTATCATATGTGTACAGTTCGAGGGTGCATAAATTGCTGCGGTCAAGGAAAACGGCAATCAAACTATCACTGCTGGAAATTTTAGTGCGCAAATAGATGAGTGATTACTTTACGGTAACCACGTGTTGCGTATGCGTTCATTTAAATGCCTGTAAGTAAGCTGTTAGTGAGAACAGTACCCATCGGCAGCTTAAACAAAAGTACTTATCAGAGACTAGACCATTCCACTTAGATTAAACCTGGAAGTATTCTTACATGCACAGAACACCTGGAATCTACTCTACCTCTAATCTAGGTTACTCGGCAGCGGAAACCAAGGCCCGACCTTGGCAGTATGCTCACTGTGAGTCAATGAAGACACACCCTTCATACCTACCTTATAGTTAGTCACCACCATTGTGGAGAAAAACGAGCTGCAATACAATAGCCCCAGGCCAGGGATTTTGACACAGTAGTGATGATCAAAAGACTGTTGCACTATTATTAAGTAAAGTCTTGACTTATCACCTGTGCCACACCTTTGTCATGCATAAATAATCCAGTGGAAAGTTGTTTTTCTCTCTGTATATATTCAGCATTGCACATATGAGTGCAATTTAAATAATCTTCACCCTCACCTTTCAGGCATGACAATGTTAACATACTGTCTCTACAATCTGTCAATAACTGGCAAAAGGATTGTGGGTTACTATCAGATTTTTTTTTTCAAACCCAGAGTGAGGTTTAGGTTCATGCTTTTGCAGGTTCTGTCTGTGACTGAGGTCCATTAGCACCCAGTCACAGGTGTATGTGTGAACCACAAGCAAGTTCGGACTGTTCAATTCTGTAAGAACAGCAGAGAGAAGAGCCGAGATAAGACGCTTGTTTGGCACAATACATTGCCAGATTTGCTTGGCTTATATTGTTCTGTCTTGACTAGACAGCGAGGATTACTTCTCAATAGGAACTTTTATTGTATCTTGAGTTGAAGACAATACTACCTCAAATTACAATATCTAAATACATACCACAATACATTCATTGTATCATTTAATCTAAATGTGCATAGTCTGCATTTAGGTGTTGCATAATCTCTGCTCACACATATTTCCCTTTTTCCTGTTGAGACAGGTCAATCCATTGTCTTGGGATCCACAAAAAACCTGTTGATAACTCTGTTAGTTTAATGTTCAGAGTTTAGGTTTAATGTTCCATTTGATTCCCTTTGAAGGGGATATGGGTCTCGGAGACTGTCCAAAGAATCAACATGTAGATTTGACTCTGCTGTGTGAAATTCTCTTTGTATTATTGTACAGATGTAGCGTGAACTGATTCATATCTCAGAGGGTGTGGTGGTGAACAGGCAGGGTGTGTCTGTCTGCCGTGCCTCTGACACATGCTGCATCACCTCCGCTCAGGTGAGGCTGTGCTTATATAGAAACGGGAAAGCAGAGAAAGACTTTAACTTTACAAATCTTCAAACGCTGCACAACTCAAAACCTACTTACAGCTGGTGAGTTCATGGCACAATTGAGTTATCTGATAGTGACTGCATAGCTTGATTTATTTACGATATACAAATGATTATTTACAGTATTTTATGTTTTTGGAAATCTGGATATAGTATTTTTTTAAAGATTTTAAAGTGTAGATTTTTCAATGTATTAAGTTTCTCTAATTGCAGGGTCTCAAAGGGACTCATCAAGATGTGGATATTATTCCAAATAGCAGGTATGAATAATTTATGTTTCTTGTTTGTGTGTTATTAAGTTTCCTCCTATCCAGAAAGTTTTTATAATCATTTGCCCAAAAATGAAGCATGAAATGATTCCAGTGATAGACATTGTTTCTATTTATCCTATGGCCTGGATTCAGTCTAACTACAGTTTGAATACGATATTCACTTTTGTGCTACGTTTACAGTTTAATAACACTTTTACAACCCATTAACTCAAAACTGTTTTGTTAGTAAAGAAAAAGTAACACACAATTAAAATTGTTATTACACTACAAAACAGATAGATCTGGGATTTTTCAACCATACAGTACACCTTGGGAATCCATTGTTTTAATCACTGGAGGAGACGTTTATGGTTGTCCATATCTCCTGGAAGAACTGTCCTGGTCAGCATCTGATTCAGAATGCATGGAAATACACATAGTCTCTAATAATGAGAAGAGAAGACAGAGAGGAAACTGTACAGTAAGTGGAATGTCCTGCAGACAGCGATAGATAAACGAATCTTCCAGTGTACTGTATATGCCCAGTTCAGAGAAGCTGGCCTTGGTTGACGTCACCTCTCCCCTCCACAGCCCTAGCTGCTCTTACTGCCGCCCAGCAGGACTGCTCACGCGGCGCCTGCTACCCGCCCACAGGGGACCTGCTCCTGGGCCGGGACAGGCATCTCCAGGCCAGCTCTACCTGTGGTCTGACTGGGACTGAGGTCTTCTGTACACCCTTTGGACAGGTAAGCCCCATCCCATGTACCGAGCTGAATGCTCTTGCTATGTAACAATCTGGTAGGATTCTTCAGCCGTCAGAGTCAAAAACGTATTTCTATACACCTGCGATCAGGTGGTTGGCAAGCCGTTTGACTGTAGCATTGTGGAAATCATCCAGATATTACATTTTATTTGCTGTGTTTGTTGTTTGATTTGACATGTACCAAAAAAAAAGGAGCAGATACATTTGTGGATGTAAATAAGTACCCGCTGCTTGTCTCAACATTTGTTGAATTATTGAATACAATGCATAGACAGGTAGCTAATGTTTAGGCCAAGTGGGCTTGGCGCTGGTTGTAAAAGGTTGTGTGAAACAAACAAACAGACAGACAGACAGACAGACAATGCTGTCCAACTGGGTTGAGTGTGCTACTCTCTGTTCTTGCTTCCTACAGTGGGGAGGAGGAGGGAGGGTGGGCAGAAGGTCATCTGATTTGTGAAATTGTCTGGATTTTGTCCCAGTGTCCCCAGATGTTGCAACCATTGTCTCTCACCAAGGATGAAAATTTGAAAAACTAAATAAAAACATGGAGAAAGAGGAGGTAGCAGAACTCAACAGCAAAAAAAATTAATTTGACAATGTCAGCTGTGTTATATCCACTGAATATTTGACCAACAAATTCCCTTTACTATGACTGAGAAATGGTTGGAAATGTCCTACGTTGTCAGAACAAATACATTGTGCAGTTTCTAGAAGGACATTCCTTTACATGTAGAAGTATGTTTGAAATCCTCCAACATCAGCGATCATGTACCTGTGGGTTAGCGATTGTATTTTTAACTGTTTCATGATTCAACAATGGTATCTTACCTTCTGGTAAGGGATAAGAGATTTTGACATACACTGGGGAAAAGCATATTTTTATTTAGATGTTACTGGAATGTGTCCTCCGGAGGCACAGAGTTTTGTCACTCCGCACTACAAGCATGAAAAGTAAAAAACAAAAAGAAATCTGTAGAATTGCGATGCATCTCAGATTTTTAAAATGCGGGCCCGTTGCTGTGAATTGTCTAATAGGAAATACCAGCTGTTTTGTTCTCTATTGGAAGAGTGGATTGAAATTTGTAATTCCTTTAGGGGCTCACACTGCTATACAACTTGCTGTTTCCCCCTGCAAATGGGTGTTCCTCTCCCTTTTAATGGCCTCTTCTGTGATATCATTCATTCAGATTAAAAATGAGCTTGTAAAGTCTTGTTTTCAACCACAGGGAATTACTCTGTTCTTGAGGTTTTATGATGACATTTTCCAGCACTTATTTACTGGAACTAAATACAAGGCCTTTGTTTACAGAGTCAGATTAAAACTGTTTTCATCTTGGAACACTTTTTCCAGTGACAACTGGAACTTTGTTGTCTTAATCACCCCATTCATATGGTCCTATGTGGCACCCAACGCAGCACACAGAGGGTTTTGAGGCCTTTCAATGGTGATTCCGAACCATTCGTCAATGAGTCGTTGCGGAAGTTAGTGTCAAACTTTTTCACATTCCCTTAAGCCAGGTTGGTTTGATAGGTGGAAGTGGTTGCATTATGTTAAAGAAACCGACCGTGCTTGTTGCTATGTCTGTAAAAGCAGTGGATAAAAAATGGTCAGTGCCAGTACTATTCAAAACAATACTATTCAACTCCCGTTGCATTATAACAATATATTTTTTAGTTTCGGATTTCAGCACCCCCTAAGTGAAACTTCCCGCGCCTCTGAATGTTCCTCCTTTCCATTCATTTTCATATTCTATTGTTAATGTATGAAGTTATACTGTACCAAATATTCGTGTGCAGTCTGGATATTTGGATTATGAAAAAGAGACGCACAGTCAATGTGATCATGACTGTAGTAGCCTATGTACAAATGGGCTCAGGTCACAGAATAGAGTTTCAGTTTAAAGGCTTTCTGTTGAGTGATGTCACATTACATTTAAAAGCAAATGGGAGTAATGGAGGAACATTTTTAATTGTACCTGTGCGATTGAAGAGATGTTTTTGGCCACACCTTGGACACACGTTGATACAGTACAGTGCGTTTTTCTGGGTGGGGAACGTGAATTATAGCAGTAGATAGAGGATAGACATTAGGATATATTTTGTACCATTCAGCTTAGTCACCATTCCCTTAGCATCGAAGCAAGGCTAAGACAGAATGTGCTTGCTCTGATTCAGTATGTTCCTGTAAATCACCCCCCTTCGCTGAGTCATTATAAATTCACCAGCTGTGCATGATGAGACATCGCTGACTGTCTGTGTTTTCTGGTTGCTAAGTAAAAAGTATTTAAAACAGATAAGACTGTCCACAGCTGCCAAATAATTGTTTTGTTTAGAAGGCATGATACATCCAAAAATATAACACAGAGGCTTGAAAACATATAAATGTTTCAGTCTAGAAGACTATCAATTCTCTGTGTGATATCTGCTCACGTCAGCAAACCTGTCTTTGTAGACGAGAGAGTTGTCTCCAGTGTCCTGGCTGTCATTCACCACAGCTACACTGTTCTCGTACTGTTCTTGTTTCCAATGCAGTCAAACATTTAGATCTCTTTACCAATTAACTGGAACATGCCAATTTAATTTCTAATTTCAAGGCACGTGCAATTTACCATGATTTCCAATGACACAGTTTCTGTGTGAATAATGTTGCAGCACATGTATGTCCCGTAGGATATATCAGGAGAGTATACAGGAAGTGGTGGGCTTTGGATTGTGGAAACTTGGCCATTGAAAATGTTATCTTTGTATCCCTGGCTGATCTGTAAATGAGTAAAGCAGTATGTATCACATGTATCTTAAACACCTGAGCCAAGCTGAGCTGTCTGTTAATTGTGCTTTGAAGTCTAGACCACGGTGCTTCAGCGAGCCCCGTAGCACTTGTCCCACACACGCTGTGGTAATTACACGTTGTGTAAATATGTTAGAGTAAGCAATTTGCCTCACTGTTCTTGTATAAGTTGTTAATATACAGGCAGCCTTGGCACCAATGTGTTTATGTATTGAAAAAACAACAAAAATATTCAAGTACAGTCTTACAAATTCTAGATTTGATAAACTATTGTGGTGCATTTTCCCACAACTGGGCCAGAGGAGGAATGGCAGCCCTGGCAGTGGTCATAGTACATTCCTATACATTCCCGTATAATATTATGTGAATCAATGTACCTTTTGATAATGACATATTTGCCCTTAATAGTCATGGAGCAGTACAGTGTGTGCCATTTCTCCACATTTAATTTATGTTTCTGGAATCTTTTTGGTGCTAAATGATGGCAGTTAATCTTTACACGAATAATTTGAGTATCTGTTCAAGATGGGAGCAGGGGAAAAACAATATTATATAATAATACAGTATGTTATGGTTAGTGACATAAAAGAGACAAAATCATTATTTGCTGCACCCCCAGATAAACACCCCCGTGGTTTTGCCTCAATGGATAGACTCTCACCATGCCCTGATATAATAAATTCCCTGACATTAACTCAATAATGGTAATTGCAAGACTAATAGACAGACCCATTACACACAGCAAATCAGACACAAAGGGTATAAAGTACATCAGAAATGTACAATACAATTAATACAATACATACAGTATCACACATACATTTTACAGAGTGATCACTGACATTAGGGACAGTTTACTTTACCCTGATTGGTCAAAAGCCAGCCATCGGATATTGTGGAACTGTGTAGCACTAGGGGCTGAAGCAATGTCTTGCAAAAGAATGGACTCTGGCGATCAGAGGGGTGAGCCAGCGATTAAGTGATTACGTGAACATCCAAGCCACATTCTGAGTGAGGCTGTATGGTGGCTACTTAGAGGTGCTCTGTGGCAGAGCAGAAAATGACACAAACAAACACAAACAAAATAAAAGGCTTAAAAACTTTGATGAATATCTGCAGTCAGGTACATTAATTATCCAGAAGGTGGTGACCATTATATTTTGGTGGAACCTGCTTGGAGAGGCAACAGAACTTGCACCAAAACCAACTATGGGGTGAACCATACTCAGGGTTTCTGATTGATGCACAGGTCTTTTTTTACAAGGAATGCAGTGTCATTACTTCCTCAGGTAGGTGCCAGCAGGATGTATTATCCAGATTAGGAGGTAAAAACACAGTGATTGTCTATTCTCAGCCCTTTGTGACAGAAACTGACTTGTGACATATTTTAAGTGGTAATTGTAACTGATAACAGTTTAAATAACAAGACGTAGTGTGTGGCAGATGTGACAGGCTGTACATAAGTATCCAGTCATCCTATCAAAGCAAATTATTCCTATATATATATATATATATATATATATATATATATACTGTATATACACTACCGGTCAAAAGTTTTAGAACACCCCCATTTTCAATTTTTTACTGAAATTTAAGCAGTTCAAGTCCAGTGAATAACCTGAAATGGTACAAAGGTAAGCGGTAAACTGCCAGAGGTTAAAAAAAAGTTTAGGTGACCAAAAACTGAAAAATAATGTACATTTCTTGGCAGTGAGTAGTTTCCTACACCATCAAAAGACACTTGGAAACTGGAGGAAACTCTGACAGGAAGAGGTCTGGCAGACCCAAAGCCACAACAAAATCAGAAGACAAGTTTCTGAGAGCCAATGCGTGATAGGCTCACAGGACAACAGCTTCAAGCACAGCTTAACACTGGTCGAAGTAAGGAAGTCTCAGTTTCAACTGTGAAGAGAAGACTTGAAGCTGCAGGTTTGACAGGTTGAGTGGCAGTAAGAAAGCCATTGCTAAGATTGCAAAATAAGAAAAAAGGCTTGCCTGGGCCATGAAGCACCGCCAGTGGACTACTGAAGACTGGAAGAAGGTCTTATGAACTGATTAATCAAAATTTGAAATCTTGAAAGTTTGAAAGGTTTTTGTAGGCCGTCGAGTAGGCGAAAGGATGGTTCCTCAGTGTGTGACACCAGCTGTCAAACATGGAGGAGGAAGCGTGATGGTCTGGGGCTCTTTTGCTGGATCCAGAGTCGGCAACTTGCACAGAATGAATGCTAAATGGCGTATATTAAACCACGTTAACCCATTACTTGTTCCCTGAAAAGGTTTTTTTTTTATAACTCTGAAATTGACATTACCTAAACTTTTTATTCTATTTTTTTACCTCTGGTAGTTTACCGCTTACCTTTGTACCATTTCAGGTTATTCACTGGACTTGAACTGCTTACATTTCAGTAAAAACTGGAAAATGGGGGTGTTCTAAAACGTTTGACCGGTAGTGTAGTAGACTCTGTTTCTATTCACACCCTTAATAAAGATGAACAAAAGAGATAGTACAAAATAAACTATACAAGTAATGAGGTGTATTTTATGCAAAAAGCAGAAAATACTGAACCTACAATACTAATACAATTGTTCAGAAAAACATATTTTGTTTTATTAATAATATTCCCTAGGTTATAAAAATAAGGGGACACACGTTTGTAATACTGTGGTCAGCCATCATCTTGGTGAAAGGCAAAGAACTCCCTGAAAGCATCAAACAAAAGGTTATTGACATCTACAGATCAGGAGATGGCAACAAAAAAAAATCACTAAAAATTTAAGATACCGCTTTCCACTGTTGTGTCAATTATTAGGAAGTTTAAGTCCACTGGAACAGTGCCAGATAGAGAACGCAAGTCTATCTTGCCCCCACGTGTAGTGAGACGGATGGTTCGAGAGGCAAAAAGAAGTCCAAGGGGCACAGTTCAAGATCTACAAAACAACCTGGCATCTTGGGGCTACAAGGTGTCTAAAGCTACCATTCAATGATGGCTACATGAGAATGGCCTTTATGGCAGAGTTGCAAGAAGGAAGCCTCCTTTGAAGACAATTCATCAAAAAAGGCATCTTGAATTTGTCCAACTACATTTGAACTACAATTGGAACCGTGTCTTGTGGTCAGATGAAACAAAAATCTATCTTTTTGGACATCAGCATTATGTTTGGCACCCAAAGAATGCAAGTAGATGAACCTTCCAACAAGACAACAATCCCAAACATATGTCCAAAGCAACTAAGAAATGGTTGACAGAGCACAAGATCAATGTCCTGACGTGGCCATCTCAGTCTCCAGGCGTGAATCCAATTGAACATTTGTAGTTTGAACTCAAAAAAAGCAGTCCACAAATGTCAACCCAAGAATCTGAATGAGAACAATTCTGCATGGAGAAATGATTGAGGATCCCCCCCAAGAAGTTCCATAACCTCGTAAAACATTACAGAAGGCAATTACTTGCTGTTATAATGGCCAAGGGAGGAACCACAAAGTACTGATAACAGGAGTGTGAATATTTGTGATTCTTGATTTTTCTGGGGAAAAAATTATCATGTGAACCGTTCGATTGTGGTTTGTGCCAATGTATTATTATTAAAGAATATAATTTTCAGAATTCTTTGAGCATAAAATATACCTCATTACTTATATAGTTTATTTCATGCAATTTCTTTTGTTCATCTTTATCAAGGGTATGGATAGAAACGCAGCCTTCTGTATATAATATATAATATAACACTTTTAATATATATATATATATTTTTAATGTAAATCAATCAGAGGTATACTACAATGATCAATATATTATCCTCAGAAAAAAAGTTAAATGTGGTAATGCAGAATTGTGGGGACAAATACATATTCATAAAGTGATGGAATTGACAAAAAGTGTATAACTGATATGAACCCTGCTGCTGCATAGCGGAGGTTACTTTCTGCAGAAGGTGATTCAAAGTCAGAATTTATCTTCAGAAAATAAATGATCTTACATGTATCCTCAGCCCTATGACCAACAGTGTCACGATTCACTACCATTAACAATTGGTTATGCAATGTCCCTGTCTGTTCATTTTGTTTTTCTGAACAGGGTAACTTTAAAAGCGTAAACGTTTGGACTGAACTTAGTTTTGTGAAAGCCAAAGAAATTATTAAATTGTGGGGTAACTATTGTTATGTACTGTACATGATTGGTTCACAAAAAAGGCAGTGTCATTTGATGGCCAAAAAAGGTTATTCCTATTACCTTCTGGGTAATCTGCAGGGATTAATCAGCATACTCCATCCATTCACAATGCGTGTCACGCATTACTTACTGCATTTTTACTGTGACAAATTAACTCTTGCATTGGTACAAATATATTATTATGCAGTTAAGTGGGAAGGGTGCATGATTTCAAATTCACTTTCCTTTACTTTCTCTCACTTTAGAAAAACCTAATGTTTCCCATTTCGTTTTTTTAGCTTGTGTGCATCTTTCAGTCAGTCAGGTTGGGTCTCCCTGCAATGCTGTCGCCCATGTCCTTGCTGCGTGTCCACCCATTCGCTGACCCACAGCTGTGGCCAGTTGGAATCAGCTCATCTGCCCTCTGCCAGAACCCTTACACTGTGTTGCACAATAAATACTGAGGGTGTTGACAAAACCCCACCAGTTCAAGTTTCATCTGATTTTGGCCACCCTTCACGCTGTCCCCTTCCAGCCTCACAGCTTGGGGGCAAGGGCTAAAACAGCCAGACTGAGCGTGCTCAGAGGCATGGGCCAGCTCTATCAGGCTGAACACAGTGGGTCCCATTCATATTGGGAAAATCTTTGCTAGGTTTTGATGGCTTTAATATTAAATGTAAACACAGCTGATAGTATTGCCACCAGATCCCAATTATGTAATATCCTGTAGAACAGGAAGGATCTTTATTGTTTACTTTGCAATTATCATTTAACCTTTGTATCTAACTGGTATCTAGCTTGGTCCTCAATAATTGAAGTAGCTAGGAAAAAAAACTTTATTTAATGAAAGGATCCTATCTCCCTTTTTCTCTTTCTGTTAATAGCATGTTCCACTCACAGCCTGTTCTAAGCTAACTTTGCTTAGCTCTGGGCTATTTAAAGTCTGGTGTACTGTTGGTGAGCGTGTGTGAGAATGTGTGATGATAAAAGATGCTGATATAGGGCTTTATCGCAGACAGTTGGGCAGTGGACGGCTATGCTCTGAACAGTACCAGCTGTTTCCCTGGCAAAGCTTGGATCTCTGAAACTCTAAAGCTTTCCCTTCACAAAGCCTGGATCTGCCTGTGGGTTTTTCCCCTTCTCCAATTTCACCTGTCAGATTCCAGTGCACAAAGGACTGGCCATGCACAGTTTTTCCATTGCTTGTCTGATATCATTGTGAGGTGCAAAGCTCTAGACTTGAAGTCAGTGCTCAGTCCTGAGCAATACAATATTTCTACAGCAACTATGACTTACTGCAAGCGGCACTGCAGATTGCTTGGGTTAAATAAGTAAATCCTGTATGTTGATGGATGTATATTTCTATAAAAAGTCTAATACAAGGTCAATTGTGGTAAGGTTAGGGATTTGTCATGTTCTGACAATTTATTTCAGTTGTCACAAACAGGTATTAATGCTTAACAGCATCTGGTGGTGCTTTGAATGACTGTCCAATTAACAGCACCTGTAAAGTAGGTAATGTACTATAGGTACACATAGTCTGTCTACTTTGTGTGTCACTAATTTTTTTGCCAGTTCTTCTTCCTGAAATAGCCATTTGAGATTCAAAAGGGTGTTAGTAAAGTTGCCTGGTGTTGCTGTGTGTATGTACAGTACATACACAGTGTCTGTGTGTCCACATTTGGACATGTGTACATAATCAGTGTGTACTTTGCCCTCCCTCCTAGAGTTCTACCAAATGATAGATATGAGACTAAGGGGAAGTTTTTAAATTCATAAAAGGGATTAAAAGTTGAACAGAACAAAATATTTAAATTGAGTTAATGAGATAATATAAGTTGAGTCAGTAGTACAAGAGGGTACAGGTGGAAATTAGTTAAAGGTCAATTCTGCACTGGTGTCTGGAAGTATTTTTTTACACAGAAAGTTGTCAATGTGTGGAACAGACAAGTATGTGTGAATGAATAGAAAATTATTATTTCTTAATAATAATAATAATAATAATAATAATAATGATAGTAGTGAATGTATCACTTTATTCCATACTGTGATTATAAACTTGATGGAGAAGCTGTGGCTGATAAGAACCTTTCCTCCAGTCATCAGTCATACCCCCCCCCCCGACCTCCCCTCCAAGGTTATATGCCATGCTCCCTAGCCAGAGTATGCAACCTGACTAGGCCAAAACCCAGACCAGCCGTGACTCAGCAAGCTAGTGTTGGGAGTGTGGAGAGCTTTAGGGGAGTGAAAACCAGGGGTTTTGCTGACAAACTGCACGTAGCACTCTATGGGGAGACTACAGGAGTCCCAAAGCACATATCACTCTCTTTCGCAAAGACCTTCCCATTAATGTCACTGTGTAGATATGATGACATAGAGTATCATCACTGTTATGGGATTACAGTACATCTTCAATTTTGAATAATATGGCAGTCTAGCCTCAATGAGGGGATGCAGAGCTCCCCAGGACTTGATCATGACATCATCAGAGTTTAAGGTGTCTATTTTCTGGGCATTTTTCAGGAGGCAATACAACAGGGGAGGAGAGGGGCCAACCGATGCACCTCACTGTTGTTTTTGTGTTGTCCTGAAATCATTTTCTCGAATTTTGGGGGGAGTAAGTAGAACCCAGGTGTGGTTTACACAGCGGGCATTTTGGCACACCAGCTGTGTGGTTTTGCACTGTATACACCAATGAAGAGCCCACAGCTTACTGCAGGCTGCTGGTGTTCACCAGGGGTTTCAGGGCATGCAGGGACAGGTGGGTTAAGGAAGAAGGAACTGTTTTGAAATCTGACCAGAACTATGAACTGCAATCATTAATGCACCCAAAAGCAGGTTGGCCTTCCTGTGTTTTCTTATGTGTTTGCAGTTGTTAGATTGTTGTTTACATTAGGCAACAGAAAAATGGGTGTTGTGTCAAAGTGCTCTGCATCCGTACATATAAAGTGTCTCAGAGTAGGAGTGCTGATCTAGGATCAGTTTTCCCCTGTCCATATCCTACCCTTATCCATTATGAGCTAAAAGGCTAAACTGATCCTTGAACAGCACTCCTACTTTAAGACGCTTTGTGAATACAGGCCCTGGAATACTCCAGCGGCACACACAGTTACGTATATGTGTGCCACGTGCCACCATGACTGCAACAGCTGTTTCTTCCTTGTCCTAGTAATTGTGTCATCACAATGTATTTTTGTTTGTACAATCTCCAATCGAGTGATGACCAGAGGCGTGAATATCCAGATTTAACAGAGCTTGTACTGAAATACCTCTTATAAAGCCAGACTATAAATTCAACCGAAAGCATTTCAAATTTAAATTCCTGCTGTTTGCTGTTCATGCTAAAGCAGTTCCAAGGTCTGAGTTTTGGAAATTCCCAGCTTGAATTTTACATTCCAGTAATCTACCAGCCTCTGTTAAGTGTGGCTCCACAACTGACACCTGAGGCCTATCTGCAGGGTATGGAAATGGACTGGGGGATTTGCCCCAAATTTACTGTCATCCTGACCAGAGCGCTTAAGCCAAACTACTTTTGCGCCACAGAATTTAGAACAAACTATGACCCTATGATCAGGTTCAGAGTGGGCCTCCATTACTGCAGAAATCGGAAATCAAGGGCACCAAGCCAAAGTTCATATCACGCAATGCACAGACTAGTTTTCACAAGAAAATTGATTTTAAAAAGATGTACATTTATATGATGCTGATATTCTTCCCCAGTGGAAGATGAAATGCTGTCCTTGCGATTCACGAGACCCCATGGGACGGAATGCGCACACCCTCCAGAACGTTCTCTCCACTGCTGGGCCCAACAGGTGGTGGCAGTCAAAGAAAGGTGAGAAGATGAGATGAGGTGCTGGTTGCTGAAACATAATACTGGAAATCCTCTTTGGTTTTGTGGGCTTGGAGGGTAGGGGAAAAGCACCCCCACCCCCCTCTGTTATCACACCTGTGATTAGACTTTTTTTGGACCTAATCTAAGTCTAGTTGATTAAAACCCACACCAGTTTTTTTATTTTTATTCCAGTGTTACAAGTTTATTTAGCTATAGATATTTGAAGTCAAAGCCACTTTGATCAAATTGAGTCCTTTTTCTGTGCCTTCAAATTTTGGCTGTACACCTTTAACAGTTAAATGAAGAAATGAGCTGTGGCAGACCTGTGCAATAGAATTTGGTCACACTTAGTTAATGGATGATTTAAGGAGTGATACAGATGTTGAGGCTTGTTTTCTCTGCTATGTTGCTTCTTCCAGATGCGAGCCCAGTCACCCTGCAGCTGGATCTGGAGGACACCTTCCAGCTGGGAACCCTTGTTTTGAAATTCAAGGTAAGCCAACACTTCGGTGCACTGATATCACATAAGCCATATGAGTATTATGTTATTGAATTATTATCCTTTGAAAATAGCTTTTTTTTCATATACTACCCCCCTATTCTTACTTATTGGATATTGATACAGACAAACTGTAGTGGAACTACTGAGGTGTATTATGTTGCATAAGGCCCTCATAGCAGTGTACTACAATCCCCAGGTTCAGGGTAGTGACCACTGCTTCACCACCACACCCCAGTCTTTTAACTGTGTAGTTACAGCACCTTCTGTTTTCATTGACAGGGACCACGCCCCAATGCTCTAGTGATCGAGCGATCAACAGATTTTGGCCACACCTGGAATCCTGCCCTGTATATGGCCTCCGACTGCCGCTTGACCTTCCCCTCCATCAGCACCTCCCTGCCCCAAGACCTGGAGAACACCTACTGCTACCCCCTGCCGCTTGTCTCCAGCAACAATTATCTGGATCAGACGGTAAGGGCAGCAGCTAACACCCTGAGCCTGCTCTATCTGCCATCTGGATCTTTATGATATTGGATCGAATACTGGTGTTGTGTTTCTCCAGAAGATTCCAATTTGCCCCTTATTCTGGGGTGTTGCCACCCGTTTGAGCATTGAAACTGAACGATCAGAGTGAAGTATTTATATAATGCCCGATACCTTTTTCCTGCATCCTGTCCAATCACACTTTGTAATTGGCCTGTGCATCTTAGACTATCAAAGCTTGGGCCACATTTGATGCATGCACCATCCAGTCTGTGATCATTGTGGGAAACCAAAAGTATCCAATGACAGTTAGAAATGCTTCATTTGAAGCTCTGTTGAACTCCTCCCAGAAGACACACACTATTTACCTATTGCTGTAACATAAATGTTGATTGTGTATTCACTGGCTATACCACATTCCCCAAGACGAATGGAGACTTGAATTTGATTGCATCTCTTCTCTGTGATAGGTCCTCTTCAGCCCTTTGCACCAGTTTTCCACCATGAGCACACCTCAGAGCAGGATGATTGAGGGTAAGGAGCTTCATTTACTTCTCCCTGTTTTTCAGTCCTTCACTTATGTTGAATTACTTGGTTTTTGACTAATCTTATATTTGTAACTCGTTGTTTTTGACCCAGAGAGAGTGGATATTTTCATATAAGTGCACCTCTTGAACGATTCCATTCCATCAGAATGCATAGTAAAATAGTCAACTGAAATTAACTAGTCTGTTGAATCTAGAATCTACTGAACTCGTCGGTCAGTTACGTTGTTAATACAGCAATGCCTTCATGAACCCCAAGAGGTTTTGGACGTCTCCTGTGCTACCAATTACTCTCTGTCAATTGAAGTCTTCTGATTGGTTCATTTTAGTGATTGACAGTCCATGGTGGCTCCACCCATTCATGAAAGCTCATTTTCCCATCCATTACTGATCTGTTCCCTCTCATACCCCACAGAGGTGTCTGACTTCACCAACCTCCGAGTGAACCTCACCCAGCTGGGACAGCCACCTCGTGTGCCTGGCCGTGCAGCCAGCCTCTTCTATGCCGTGAGGGAGATTCAGGTGCTGGGTTCCTGCTTCTGTCATGGCCACGCCAACCGCTGCCTGCCCGAACATACCACCGACCAATTGTCCTCCATGCAGGTAACACCAAAGGTCCACCAGGGAGGAGGTGCATGTGCAGTAACTCACAAAGGCCAACACATTGAAATCATATATATGGGCCAGAAGGGGCAGCACACACAATCCTGTGTGAAAGTAACACTTTCAAGACTGACAGGTTAATAGCTATACACTGCAAGACACTAGAATCGTTTTCCTTTAGGTTGAATTCAGTGCCAAATTGTATATATATATTTTTTTGATCTAGTATCAATCAATCAATCAATCAATCAAATTTTATTTGTATAGCACATTTCATACAAGTGCAACTCAAAGTGCTTTACACAAAATAATTAAGGAAAATACATATATATATAATAACTTTTTATTATTAAAAATGGAAAAGGGATTAATATAAAAGCAATATAGAATGTTTAAAAAAAATATATATATTTATATAAAATAAAAAGTGTTAAAAAATTAAGCAAATTAAGTCAAAGCAATGCTAAAGAGGTATGTTTAGTTTCCTTTTAAAACTGTCAACAGTTTCAGCTTTTCTAAGATCCCAAGGGAGGTTGTTCCAGAGCTTTGGCCCATAGTGGCTAAATGATGCCTCTCTAAATGTTTTAGTTCTAATTTTAGGAATCTGTAGAAGATTGCTGTTGGAGGGTGTGCAAGTTGTACAGCTAAGAAGCAGATCCTTTAGATATTCTGGTGCAAGACCATGAAGGGACTTGTAAATGAGTAAAATACATTTTAAATCAATTCTAAAGGAAACAGGTAACCAATGAAGTGCTTTTTAAACAGGGCTAATGTGTGCTCTCTTTTTAGTTTTGGTAAATCATTCTGAACTAATTGCAGACGGTTTAAGTTTGACTTAGGTAGACCTGATAGGAGAGCATTAGAATAATCCAGTCTGCTTGTGATGAAGGCATGTATAAACTGCTCAGCATTTCCCTGGGTTAGAAACGGGCGTACTTTAGCGATGTTCTTCAGATGATAAAAAGCTGATTTTGTAACATTACTAATGTGTGAGTTAAAAGTCAGGTCGGTATCAATGATCACTACGAGGTTTCTTGACTGCTGTTTAAGGTCAATTTCCCAGGGCCCTAGACGTGAGGAGAGTGACTCCCTCTGGGTTTCTGAACCAAAGATTAGTATTTCAGTCTTGTTTTGATTAAGCTGGAGGATTAAGCCGGAGGACATTTTTAGACATCCATGTATTCACATTCTGTACATGGAGGTTTATGTGACTAAAATGGTAATTGCTTATATAACAAAAAGCTAAACAGGAACTGTTTATGTAACTTGATGGGCTAATGACAGAACTTAATTGAAAGGTTCTTGCTGAAAGGGTTTTGTGTGAGGGTGTAATTCAAGGCACATCATTTGGAATGCAGTTGTACAGCCTGTTTGACTTTCCCCCCTCCATGTGCTCTGTGTGTATATGTGCATGGTGTAGGTGAGTCGAGTGTGCGAGTGCCAGCACAACACTGCAGGAGTGAACTGTGAACACTGCGCCGACCTCTACAATGACCTGCCCTGGAGGCCTGCCGAGGAGGGTCGCCCGAACACCTGCAAACGTACGCACCCCAGGCCCAACAAGGCCCATTCATCACCCATAAGACCTGTCTCTCTAGCACACTGAAATAATATATGTCCAGATATGAAAGAAAAAGGGTTTCACTGTGGCCACCTCCTGGGTTGAACATGATTAGAAAATGTAGTGTTTTCATCAGATTATATATATTTTTTCACCTCACAGCCATACTCCCATACTGATTTTATTACGCATATATAAAGAATTGTTTGAAAAATGACACATTGAAAATGGGTAATGAAATTAAAAATTACCACATAGATTAGACCACAAGATTTTTTCCAAACCCAGTAGAACTGAGAGACAATGGACAGGTTTTCAATTAAGGCATGACATGGGTCTATGAAAACAGTCTTTTTAAACCCACTGTCTCTTCGCATTGCGCCCTCTGCAGGTTGCGAGTGTAACGACCATGCACATCGCTGCGCGTTTGACTCAGCACTTTTTGCGGCCAGTGGACGAGTGAGCGGGGGTGTGTGTGAGGGGTGCATGCACCACACCTCCGGCCCCCGCTGTGACCAATGTGCCCCTAACTACTATCGTAACCCCACGAGTGCCATCAACCGCCCAGATGCCTGCTTGCGTGAGTACCACACTTCCCAGTTCAGACTTCAGCTCTTTTTTTATTTACATCATCCTGTATTCTTACTTTTTATGTAAAAGAAATACAAGTACAAATGCATACTCTAAAATGTAAGCAAATAAGTCAAAGTACCACCATATGTTCAGATAAATACTGTAAGATTTTCATGAATTTTTTATTTATTTATTTAACCTTTATTTAATCAGAATAGTCTCATTGAGATTAAAAATCTATTTTACAAGAGCGTCCTGGCCAAGATAGGCAGCAGCACAATTACAATTACAAGTACAATTACAGACAAAAGTAAATAAAAAAACGAACATATGACAATTAAAACAAAAAACAAGGGCAAATCACAGAACCATTCCTAATCATTCAAAACATCTGCAGCCAGATGTGCTGGACTCCATATCACTTAGAAGTGTTTTAAAAGCAACCAGTGAGACCAGCTCCTGCAGGTTCAGGTGGTTTTGTAGCTGATTCCAGGCGGAAGGAGCTACATACCTGAATGCCCTTTTTCCCAGTTCAGTACGGACCCGAGGGACAGTTAGTATGAATAAGTCCTGGGAACGAAGACCATAACTGCCCATAGTTTTTTGGCGGATGTACATCCGTAGGTAAATTGGCAGTAGTCCAAGGATAGCCTTATAAATAAGGATATGCCAGTGGTTGAGTCTACGGGTGGACAGGGCAGACCATCCAACCCGAGCATACAAAGTACAGTGATGAGTAAGGGCTTTAAAATTTGTGATGAATCTCAGCGCCCCATGGTAGACAGTATCCAGCGAGTGTAGGCATTGCAAGGATGCATGCATGTATATAACATCGCCATAGTCCAGCACAGACATAAAAGTGGCAGCAACCAGCCTCTTTTTAGCCTCGAAGGAAAAACAAGCCTTGTTCCTAAAATAAAAACACAGTTTCAACTTCAGTTTTTTAGCTAGTTGCTGAATGTGAGGCTTAAAAGAAAGAGAATCATCAATTATAAATCCTAGGTACTTGTATTGAGATACAGACTCAATCTTGGAACCCTGAAAAGTGGCGATAGAAGGAGGGTTCAGTGGCTTGAATTTAACATTTAAAATTTCATGATGAACAGCTGTTACCTGTTGACTGGTAGCAACTTGGCCTAGTTATGGGGCCTAACAGATGAGTCAGGTATTGATCTCGCACTGTCTGTATCCGTCCCTCTCGGCGAAGGCTGCCAGTGCAGTGTGGAAGGGGCGGAGAGTGGAGCACAGTGCGATGGGATCATGGGGACATGCCGGTGCAAGGCCAATGTGGAGGGCCTGCGCTGCGACCGCTGCAAGAGTGGATACTATGGCCTAAGCGCCGCCAACCCCCTGGGGTGCACCAGTGAGTATCCGCCCACTACCCTTTCATCTGCGCAAGATTATAATTTATTATGGGTCACAAGCTCTAATCCAGTCCTGCAGGCAAGCTTTCTGTGGAGTAGTTCAGCTTAAATCTCTTGGGAAAACATGTCAGTTTGGCTCTGACCCAGAAACCCTCAAGTCCAAAGCCTGCTAGGCCACAATGCTCTCTATTTCCACCATTGCTGTCGATTTCTCTGAGACTAACATTTGGGAAACAGTCGAAGAAGAGAGGTGTTTGGTCATTATTCATTTCAATATTGCTGTCCTTCAGATATTGAATTATGGATACCTCTTGGCTATATGTGATGACCTTGGTACATAAAAACAAAAACTATAATGGACACTAGGAGACAAACCTGTTGCATACAGCGCATTAGTAATGGGTACTGTATGCATACCAAAATTGTGAACAAAAAGGTTGTTCACTGAGTGTTTTTTCTCACCCTCCCATTTGTGCATTTATGTGTCCGTGTCCAGAATGTTCCTGCAATGCAGAGGGCTCCCTGTCAGACAACACCTGTGACCCCCAGACTGGTCAGTGCAGGTGTCCCCCCAACGTTCAGGGGCTTGCCTGCGACCACTGTGCCCCCAACTACTGGAACCCCTCCCGCTGGGGCTGTGAGCCCTGCAACTGTGACCTGACCAACTCCCTCAGCAACACCTGCAACCAGGTAAACCCCTGCCTCGCCTGGTCCTCTGTCCTCTCTGTCTTTGTTCACCTGAGCTAGCTGATGCCTTCTGCCTCTAGAGCAGGGGTGTCCAAACTACGGCCCGCGGGCCAACTGCGGCCCGCGGTCCATTTTTAATTGGCCCGCGGCCGCATTCCAATATAATGGAATATGGCCCGTGCATGAAACTTGCACTTGACTGAGTTGTAATTCTTAGTTTCACCACTAGTGGAGCCACCCGTATTCATTGAAAACTCCGCGAAATAAACGAACTGCTCTCAGCTCTCAGGTTTTTTCTTGTATTTGCACCCCCGTCAACAATAATTATTTTCGTGTAGCACCCCCCCCCCCGTCGACAGAAACTTTCTTCGCGTAGCAGGAACCCCCCTCCCCCGTGGACAGAAAATCCGAGGGGCAAGAATTATTTTCGCGTAGCACCCCCCAATAGTGGCCCAGCCTTTCGTATATTTTTCTGTATTTGGCCCTCAGTGGAAAAAGTTTGGACACCCCTGCTCTAGAGGAACTAAAACAGGTTAAAGTGAAATCCTGTAATTGCACCATTCAGTGATGAGATGCCATTTTGTTTGTGTGTATACTTTGTGTGTGCTAACATGAGTTTTGTCTTTTGTGTTGTTTGTTAGGTGACCGGTCAGTGTCAGTGTCGAAATGGGTTTGGAGGACAGACCTGCACAGAATGCCCAGACAACACCTACGGGAACCCACGCAGAACCTGCCGGTGTATGTACATTTACCTGAACACATGGGAACACCACCAGTACACCTCCTACATCCTCTCTCGCCGGTGGCAGATCATTAAAACCCAGACACTGTATGGAATGTCATCATGCAGATTAATTTTGCACTTGCACTTATAGAGCAATGTGCACTATTCTATACAGTAATTTGATCAAAGTACAAACAAAGTTTTTCATCCCGACTTGTAATATAACTGTTTATGCTTCTGTAAATGGGGAAAGGTAATCTACACCTTTTCACATTTCAGCCTGTTACTTGCATTTTTAGCTTAATGTGGCCCCTCCTGTTTCCACAGCATGTAAATGCGATCCAAGTGGCACAGAGTCAGGAGGTTGCGACAAACAAACCGGGGCGTGCAAGTGCCTGCCGGGCGTGACGGGTCCCCGCTGCGATGCCTGCGCCCGTGGGCACTGCGACCGTTATCCCGACTGCCCGGTCTGTCCATCCTGCTTCTTCGCCTTGGACCTCCAGATTCAGGAGCTCACCCTAAGCCTGCAGCGCCTCTCCACCCGTGCCCCCGCCATGCCTGGCGCTGCTGAACCAGACCTGGGCCCCCGCATCCGGGCACTGGAGGCCACCCTCTCTAATATCCGGGACACCCTGCCCCTCTCGGCCCACTCAGACAGACGGATCACTGGGGCCCTTGAGGACCTGCGCAGGCTCAGGTGCGGTTCCTGGACGAATGCCCGGCTTTGACTTTGGCAGCAGCACATCCTTTCGCACTGAATGACAAATTAAGTAGGAGCAGAGGCAACTTAAACCATACAGAGCACAATACAGTTTTTTCTTATATTGAATGGGCTGCTCTTTTAAATAATTTCACCCAGAAACATGTATACCAAAATGTACGAATTAGCCTTGTAAAAAAATCTACTTGTGCAACCCTACCTTTTCAATATGTTGAAGGGAACTAATTTCATGCTGATATGTAAATGAATAATATTAGGGTGCTCAACTAATTTTGTTTCAGGCAGATATCGTAGGTGCACTTTAATGAAGCACGGCCTAAAATTGCGGCTGCTTTTGTATATTTGAATCACATTGCTGAATTTGTCTATTATAGCGAGACATTGAACATGAGATGAGTAGCACACAAATTTACAGATCTCCCCTCCTCAAAACACCAGAGAGCAGGCAGGCCAACTGGACCCAGAACTCTTCCCCACGAGCGAGGGCTCAGTACTGGTCCAGCAGCTCGCGGATCTCCGTGCTGAGCTGCAGAGGCTGAACCTGGAGTACAACACCAAGAAAGATGCCCTAAGGAAGGTTGTCAATGCTAACCTTGGAGGTGAGTTCGCCGGACTGCCCCCGAGCAAGCTTACAGTCTGAGCCATAATAGCGGGCAGAAACATTACAAATAATTGTGCAAATCTGTCCTTAATGTAAATACTCCACTAAAGAAAGCAACCATTCATATGACGAGCCAAAGAATAAAGAATTAGACTCTTGGCTCTTTAATTAACTCCTGTATTTTTTATTGCATTAATTTGTATTGTTTTCCCCCCAGAATTTTTTCGATTTTCATTCAATTCTGTTTAGTAACCACTATTACTAAAATCTGACAATTCATCAGTGTCTCATTTCTCAACAGTAGACATGTCAGAATATTGTTTTCTATTTTTTTCTTCCAAAGAATCATAACTATGAGAACAGCTGAGGTATAGCAGATACAAATTCAGCAGGGACAAATTCTTTACTTGCTTCTATTCTTTACTTTACAGTGCCTTTCGATTTACTTTCAAGCAGAGAATATTAGAAGCAAATACTATTGCACAGTATACACTAGAGAGATAGCTAGATGTACAGCTCTGTATTCCTAACACCAAACGTAACTGTTGAAGCTGAAATGTTCCAATTTGATGCACCTTATGAACATTCATGAAGGGGCGTGGTCAATGCCATTACTGGTGCCAATCAAGGTTTTGTCCTTGTTCACGCATCTCCATGAATATAACTATAATATAGCACTGGAAAATCCTGTTACCAACCATAGGAAGGAGAAAGGAAGTGGACATGATGGAAGGAAGGCAGGAGCTGACCATCTGATTACTATAGACAATCTGTGCTATCAACCTCAAGAACAACCTGTGTCTCTGCGCTGACCCACCCTGTCCCGTGTTTGCCCACAGAAGCCTTCTCTACCGTCCAGACAGCATACCGGAAATCCACAGATGCAGTGAAGAGTGCAGAAGCCACCCGACCTGTACTGGAGAGGTCAGAGGATGCCCGTGGGGACGCAATCGCCCTGCAGAGAGAGGTCCAGTTCACCAACACTGTTGACCTGCAGAACCTCGACAACCAGCTGGCCTCCCAACCCGACCTCACTCCTGTCGCAGTGCAGGTGAGACCTGGACCCACCCTCACACCACGTCCTCCCAAAGCAAGGAGAGCATGTGCCAAAACAGAGTTTAGAACAGCTGAACGCTGCACATAAGGGACATGGATTTAAATCCTGTGGCTCAGGATTTATTAGAGTACTTTATCTTCAGTAAACATCCAGCCGTACTCATGTCATGGATGCAGAATGAGTAGTATGTAATGTTACAAATAACCTTGGATAAGGGCTACATTTATACAGAAAATGATTACTAATTCTCTGCAGACTAGATGGCAGAAGGTTGATGCCCCCCAACCTTGATTCTGCCATGGTCTGTAGAACTTCAGACAGGGCAAACTAAGCCAGACTTTAGAGGGTCCTCACCTGTTTCAGTTGACTTTGGTGTGACGAGCCTAGCTCTCCCATACCCATAGGGTGGTCAGTCACAATGGAGCTGTGCTGACCAAACACTTTTGTTTTGAGTTGCCGCGCACGTGGCAATAAAATGACTGAAATGTGATCACAGGTTTGCGGCAGCACTCGCTCCACCCCCTGCACGCCTCTGCAGTGTGACGGACAGCTGTGCCCCGCCCCTGGTGCTGCCACCTGTGCAGAGGGTACGAAATGCATTGGAGCCCTGCCTCTGGGGAACAAGGCCCTGGCAGACACTGAGGAGGTCAAAGCCAGGCTGCAGAAGCTCAACGGCAAGATCACAGAGGCAACAGAGCAGGTATGGCACAGCACTGAACAACAACGTTACAGCACAGAACATCATCATAGATACAGCACATGATACCGCCACTCTGGTACACCACCACCAGGTACAGAACATCACTTTTTACCACAGCAGCCATACTATTATGGTATGGCACTAAACACTTCCTCAGCCACAGTACCACAAAGACACAGCAAAGCAGACATCCCAACTGCAATACGGGACCTGTGCAACATGGGAAATTGTCTTGCCCCCAACACCAGACAGTTTAAGCAGAGCCTCAGCACAGCACAGTGCTACAGAGGTTACAATACAATAGTTCCTCACAGCACAGTACGGAGAGTCTGAGCTTGTCTGGGTAAATTGAGTACATCAAAGCATCTGCTTGGCAAGCATGTCTGCAGACAGTTGTTACCGAAGCCTACAATTAGAGGTTAAACTTAATCACAACATTCCATAGACATAAATGATCAATGTGGTTGTACATAGTTTGGAATTAGAGCCAATGCTACCGAAGCTTTCACAAAGGCGAATAACGCTTGCCCCTGCCTGCCTTTTGCTCACAGATCCAAGAGACTCAGGATGCAGCCAATCACGTGAGGCTGTCCACAGATGAGCTCTCCAATCAGATTAAGCAGGCCCGGACCAGCCTCGAGGAAGACTTACAGGATGTTCGAGAGTTCGTCAAGGGCCTGAAGGACTTCTTGTCAGGTACACCATTGGTTTCTTATTTGAGATGCTAGTGCATTTGATAACCATGAACTGTTTACCCTTCCTTGTTACTGAAACAGTGTGTGTATGGATGCTGAATTCCCTGCCCGTGTGCATGTGTGAGAATATCAAATGCCCTGACAGTCTTTGTGTGCGTCTATGTGCGGCAGTGAACAGTGTGTGCGTTTGTGTAGACCCCTTATCCGACCCGGCCACCATTCAGACGGTAAGCGAAGGGATCCTCAATACCAAACTTCCCCTCAACTTGGCCACCCTGAAAAGGAAGATCCAAGAGATCCGTCAGCTGGCCAGTGACCTTCCCGACAGCACCCGCCTCCTGGCCAGCACCACTCCACAGCTGGACCTCGCCCGCAAGCTCCTGCTGGAGGCCGAAGATGCCAGGTACCGTCACCGCCAAATCCAACGTAATGCACACACAACGTAACACTCTCAATCCAGAACAGATGCACATACCACAGTGCTGTACAGTACATACTGTTAAAACCCAGAGCATCAGTGCAAGCCTGTGTGTTGCCTTGTATGCTTTTGTGTTGGGATCTTGGTATGTGTCACTCTGCTCTCTCATAGAATTGGTATGATTCTGGAGTGGCATTCTTATGCTCCTTTATTGCACAGTGTGTGCGTGTAGCATACGACAGCATATGGCCTGTTATTTTGGCCGTAAGGCGCTCCTACATAGCTGTGTTGTATGTGTGTTTATCTGAGAGTATAGTGCTCTGTTTATTGCCATATTGATATGTTGTTGGTGTGTCCTGCACACATGTGCACGATTGGTTGTTGATCGTTATGTCAGTGTAGTAGCATTCCGGGGTTGTGTGACCTTATTCTGGTCTGGCGCTGCTCTAACACGTCTGTGTGTGCACGACAGGGATACGGCACTGGGGGTGAAGGACACAGTGGATGGCCTGCTGGGCGACCTGGACAAGGTGGAGGAATCACTCGAGGTCATGGAGTCCAAGATCCAGGACAGTCTGGACATTGTGGACAGCGTCAGCAGAAACGTTGTAGAGGTGCGGGAAGCACTTCCGATTGTCAGTGTCACCAACACTATATATTAATATAGCATAGTTCACAGGATAAACCCTCAAGAGCATTTAATGAATTACTCATTGGCTCATTCAGTTCAAATTCACTTGTCAACGTGATAAAATCTCTCCCCTTTTATCTATCCCTCTCTCTCTCTCTCTCTCTCTCTCTCAGACAAAAGCTAAGTTGGGCCCTGCCCTGACGGTGTTGGATGAAGTGACGGGTCTGGCCGCCACTATGCCGCCCCAGCTAGACAAACTGAAGGCTCTGGTGCAGAACGGGAGTCAGAATGCCGCAAATGCCCAGGAAGATGCAGAAGCCGCCCAGGAGGAAGCCGATGCTGCTGCCAAGGTGAGCCAATCAGAGGGCCGGGCCAGTCTGGGGGAGGAGTCCCGATATATTTTTTTTACACAACTTAAGAGCTTAGGTTTATGGCATGAACAATGGTCCAAGTGAATGACAATGGGCTGGATTCAATCAGTCCTTCTTCTTCTTTCGTGTATCGCCATCACTGACGAACCTTGACGCTCGATTGCGTTTTGGTCTGCCAGCTTGGCGATTTGGTGGCGACATTAGTTTCACGAGCTGGTCTTCTTTCTCGTTACTTGCAGGGGAGGCCGCGTGGAGGCTGTCATCTTCTCCCCCAAAATCAGTCCTTAACTTTGACTGACAATTTAATGCAAGTGGTGTTTTGGTTTTCTACACAAAAACCGAGATCAGCAATCAACAGAATTGATTGGAAATATTTTGATGACATTTAAAAAAATTACTTGTAAAATAAATTAACTTTGATTGTAAATGAAGAACAAGCGGTGATTCAATCCAAGCCAATGACACTGCTCCCAAGCACAAAATCAATAACCTACATAAAACTACTGTAATAAATGGGCGGTGGATAGTGTAGCGGTCTAACACACCGTATTTTGGCTGGTCCGATACGGTGTGCGCTGCTTGTCAGGGACGTGGTTCGAAACCCATCTCTACCAGATCGCCCCGATTGTTAGCCCCAATCGGGGGCGGCATTTGGCTGTCCGCCCCAGGGGGAGGGGGAGGGTGAGCCAGCTCAACTTCGTGTGAAGCACGTAAGGGTATCTCCAGAACGTGGGTGGGCGAATTCCGTCTCGAAGGAGGTGGTGTTCGCCGCCCTCAGAGAATTAGCTTGCCTCGGAGTGACGAGCGGCAGACTTGTGTGGGGACGGTAAATCGAAACAAATAGAGGGTGTAATTGGCTACTAAATTGGGAGAAAAATGGGAAAAAATCAGAAACAAATTAAAAAACTACTGTAATAAAGATAAACACATTGAAAGTTCATGTTCTGCCCTATCTGAGCTTTTTTCTTTTCCATTTGAGGGGCTTGTGTGACAACACTTTACTACCTGCTGCTGAACAAGGTTCTGTTCTCCTTATACTCAATGGTGTGCGTGTGTGTATGTGTG
The DNA here is from genome assembly GCA_029706075.1 of Aldrovandia affinis. Lineage (NCBI taxonomy): Eukaryota > Metazoa > Chordata > Actinopteri > Notacanthiformes > Halosauridae > Aldrovandia > Aldrovandia affinis. The sequence goes on along the minus strand of JAINUG010000020.1, from coordinate 3,733,296 downwards.
TGTGTGTACAGGACCTGCAGGCTCTAGAGAATAAGCTGGAGCTCCTGCAGCAGAAAGCCAAGGAGGCGAACAGCAGCAGAGACGGTGTGGGCACCCCTGGGGACAGACTGCAGCGTCTGCAGGAGGAGGCCGGGACCCTGGTACAGGACACCATGGGCATGATGAGGAAACTTACAGGTACAGGTGCTTCATGGGAGCTGACCAGAGGGCATGCTGGGATCTTGACATTGGACGCAATAGGAAGTTGGCTTACGACCAGTTTCCAACATTGTTCTCCGCTAACCCCGCGCGTGATGTCTTTTCTCTTATACCCAGGTGCAGAGGAGAGCCTTACCCAGGCAACAAACCAGCTGATGCAAAAGTCACAAAAACTGACTGGGCTGGACGATAGGCTGCAGGACATCCTGGACGAAATTCGCCAGAAAGCCAACTACATGAACACCTGCGGGTGACCGTAGAAACCACAGCAACAGCTTGTCATGCGCTCGCCCATCGAAGCACCCTTTCTCTGTTGCCCTTTCACCCTGGTTATACACACGCGTCCTCATTCATTTGTTGGAGCTCTTGTAGTTCGCATTGCTTTCCTAATTCGCTGTGGATCCTGGGTCAGTGAACAGCAGTGAGTACTTTGCACGAATGGTTTGTAACGCAGGCTTTCTTGACTTTGTACCAACTTTTTAATTTATTGTTTATTTATAAACTGTCTCTAACACACAGGAGTGTGCATCTCCAGTTTTGGATGGCTGAAATTCAACAAGTTTGCTTCTGTATATCACCAGCTTTTTAAAGGGAAATCATATGAATTCAACTGATCGACTGCAGCCAATTGCCCAGTTAAGCACCAGATTAACTGGGTCAATGGTCTAGAGCTGTTGACCCAGAATGAATTACACAGCCAATAGATCAAAAGATCTCCAAAGTCTCAGAACCCCTCTCCGGGACTGAATTTAGCCTCTCCTGATATACCGTATACTGAGCCTAGTGGAGTATTACACTTACATTGTCTCTGACCTGACATTTACAGAGATGATAAACATTAACTTGATTAATGTAAATCTATTGTAAGATGTAGTTATTGTATGTTAGCAAATAAGTGTGCTGCAATGCCAACCACCTTCATAGAGGGTAGGGGTGAAGTTCTTAATGGATGACAATACAGGTTTTCATTTCTTTCTCTGAATCAGTCCACTGTGGATATAACAGCACTCTTCATCTGCCCTGTGTCCCAACTTGCAATCATTCACCAATAAAGGCATTTTTCCTAACCGTCTGTGTATTCCTTATTTTTACCATATAGACATACAATTTGAACGTCAAGTGCTATAGGCTACTAGTTCCCTGCTGGACATTTGCCTGACAGTGCCGTTTCTGTCATTCTGACACGTGACACGTGACCCACTACTTAAAGGCTTTAGAGTATGCCGGAGAGGATCATTTATGCAAATCAGGCACGGAACTGGAACAGCCCAGCAGGCTTGAACTACCGAACACGCCATGTCCATGCCCTTAATCCCAGGAACCATCTCTAGGAATGAGCACAGGAGTACAGGGCTGTGTATATGCTTTTTATTGGTAATGCTGACCAAAAAAAGGGACACAACAGTGTATTTCCACAATACAAACACAGGGTATCATTGCACAGTTCTGACAACAGCAGCAGCACTAAAACAACTGTAGCAGCTCCTCAGCACACAATTTTGGAATATAATGTCTTAAATAGGGTCACATTAACAACTCACTCTAAGAAGTGTGAGCATTTAGCAAGAAGCATTTAGCATTCACTCCTGCTGGTGAATACAGCAGCATCTACAATTTACCTGCATGTAAATGTGCATGTACATGGGTGGCAGTGTAGTGTAAGGGTTAGGGAACTGGGCTTATAATGCAAAGGTTGCAGGTTCAATTGCAGCAGTGCCCCCATCCACTGCTGTTGCAATTCAGGGAATGTGGAATGTGGAATGTGGAATGTGGAAATCAACTATCAAACTGGCTGGAGATCAGCTCATATTAGAATCCACTTAATGATAAAACTGAGTTCACAAGCATAGTTAACCACTCTCATTACTGTCAGGATGAAATGCTTGACAGCAGGCAAATTATATATTGCTTGGTTATAACAAAGCTAGCTAATGAATACATTGCTAAGGAAACCCAGTTCACTGGCCAATGCGCAGCATAAAATAATGTCAACTCAAGATACACTTGAAGAAAGCCGCACAGAGAAGCTTGTCATAGCGTCACATTGCATTAATGCCTTTTCTGCTCCCCCTCACTTTAATTGCAGTATAACGACGATGACAAAAAAAGTGTTCCTTTGTAATCAAATGTACACGGTCAAGAGTGGAATCACCCTTGGAGGGCACACAACCACTTCTGCAGCGCTGCCAACTACAAAGGTTATGAATCGGTCATAATGAAATGGTTATGAAACTCACTAAGGTCATATACGTGAGTCAGTGTGGGGCGTATGTGTGTTGGCACTCCTCTGAAACCCTCCAGGTCCAGACCTGGCATTTGTTGGTCTCAGACTCCTCCCCCATGGAAATGGCCCCACCCATACCACAGTGCTTTCCTTTAACTGGCAGAGATGCCAGCCCGGCTCCCGATGTTGCGGCAGTCTGACCTAAGACGGGGGGGGGAGGAAAAGAGAGAGAAACAGAGTGCATAAGAGAATGAGAGATATGGATCCCACAGACGGAAAGAGAAAGAAAGAGGTCCGGTGCCTAAACCCGAGGAGGTTGCCACCATCTGTGCTCACAATGTGTTGTTCCTTAATAATATTATTATTATTATTATTATTATTATTATTATTATTATTCCTTTTACATTAGACATTCCTGTCTAATGTTCAAGCCTGCGAAAGAGGGAGGGAACTGGAGGCTTTACCTTCTCTAAATACCACCTATCGCTGGCGGCCGAGCCAATCACATGATGGAGCACACCCCGGTCTGCAGAGCCTGGCCGTGCCTGTTTGGACGCTTGGTCATTGACCCGCAACTGCAACACAACACAGGCAGGAGGCACTGAACATGGCATCCGGGCTCAGATGGTGGATTCAACAATGGAGCGACACAAAGTCATCAGTGAGCTGGGGCTGAACTGGAGTGGAGAGTTGCACCCCCTATAAAAAGCCACACAGAGGGCAGGGATATACTTGTTCCTAACTGAAGTATTTGTATTTGATTCTCCATTTTTAGCAAAACACGGGCCATGTACAGGATTGCATACAGTGTTCAATGGCCACTGGGAATTTTGCCAGTCCACCAAACTCACCATTTTCACCAGGTCAAAATATTTTATGCAACAAGCACCATCAGGTACATTTGACACAGTTTGACACACCTGGGGTTTTGTGTTGAGTATGCTGTTAAATAAAACAATACCTTTTTGCCGTTCCGTTGAGGGAGTCGGGCTCGTAGCAGTAGGCATGCCTACCCGTCTCGGTGACAGTGAGGGCATGCATTGGCTCGCTATTGTAGGTCCTCAGTGAATGATGCTGGATTTTATGCTCACTGGGGTTGGGCAACAGAGTCATGTCACCTGACTGCAGCTTTCCTTTGGGCTCCAGGTGCTCGGAGACCTCATTATCATGCGAAGGGCCAGGGGAGGCATCTCCAGAGACGTGGATGGCTGGCACGGGCACCTGCTGTTGGGCCTCAGAATGGACCAGATGCAGTTTCCTCATGTGGTTGATAGCTACTGTGGCATTGAAGGCTTGCTGCGATGTAAAAAAAGACACATGCATACACAAACACATACACTGCTCAGAGTACTGCATTTCATCTTATTTCACAGTATACTGCTTACCATGTTCAAGGGCACCTAACGTTCTTCTAAATATCTGAATAAATTATATATATATATTACGTCCACCCAGAGAAAGCATGCAATGTCCATTCCCCCGGCTTTCATTTTCTAACACTAATTAAAACGCTCCAGGAAACTTTACAGACAAGCTTCTACTGATGTTTACACTGTAAACTGATAATAGTAGGATGAACGACTGATAATTCAACTTGCATTTACGTGCATGAAACATTTCAGTCTGTGACGTGGCTATATCCAAAATTCACTCTCAACTCACTCTCCACTTGGACTTGGCAAAGTTCTTCTGTATCTGCACACTGACTGAATGGTAGATATCCTGGCTCCTTGCTGTATCCCCAATTATCCTGGGAGTAGAATTGAGAGGACACTGTCAGCAGATACATTTAGGGATTCTGGTTCTTCTAGTCTGAGATTAATTCTGCAATGAACTTGTGTCCTTTTTTTTACAAAATACAAAACAGGATGAAAGAATGTTGGCAAGTCAGAAATCCAATTGGACAATGCCCATGAATCCCTTTGATTGACACCTCAAGCGTCTGATCACCAGGATTTACTCACCAGGGGTGTCTGAGTGCCTCCTCGGTGGTGTAGCGCATATTAGGATCTTTCTGCATCATGTGGCAGATTAAGTCCTTGGCTGGAGGAACGCAGGAAACATAACTGCAAATATCAGAGGCTGATACCATAGCTATCCCTGCTGTTCAGATCACACACCACACCATGATGACACTTAATAGTGTAACAGTGAGGGGCAAGATGGTAGACTCACCAGACTCTGAGATACTGTCCCAGAAGGGTGAGTCAAACTCGTACTGTGCCTTCATGATCTTAGAGAACAGCTGAGTCTCAGTGTCCTCATAGAAAGGAGGGTATCCACACAAACTGAGAGCGAGAAGAGAAGAGAATGAGAATCAAATAGGATAGCCTTTTTGCTATAAGATTGACACACAGAGGCTGTAAACAGTATTCTCACCCCCTTTTGCATTTTATTTTCTTACTTCATGAAATCAAAATGGATTTAACTGGAATTTCTTGCACTGGGGATCAACACAAAATACTCTATAACATCAAATAAAAAGAAAAAACAACTCTAAAGATTTTTCTTACTGTACTATTGACCAAATTTAACAAAACTTACATTAAATTGACTTAGTATTGGATTGAGTTGTTAAATTCTATGACATTAATTTTCAATCATTTTCTTAATAGTGAAGTTAAGTAAAAGTATCTTGCATCTAGGGAATGCTGTACTATCCTGTTACTTCTGTGATTCTGTGACAGTGTTGCAATAGCGATGATAGAGCGCCCTCTATCTCCATATCTCCAGGGAGCCAAACCTTCCCGAAACTGGTTAATTTATTCGACTGGTACATAATATATAAATATTCTAAATTCTAAATATATAAACACACTTACAATTTAATTGTCTTGTTTCTGTTTCAGACTACCTCCCCATACACCATACATGTATGTAATAAATTAATAAAAAATATCTTTATCCTTCACCTTGTAAAATATGCAGGTTTTGTGCACCACCAGTTGGTGTCATAATCATGAGAAAGGAGAAACGCGCCTACTACTAAAATCTAAATGAAGTATACTTTTTTTTAATAACAAATGTAAAAAAATAATTTGACTTCAATAGCCTTTTTTGCTTATCTTTACCAAGGGTGCCAATAATTCTGGAAGGCACTGTACCGTATCATATGTCTGGTACATTGGTCCCGGTCTCCTGTACAGTACTCACAGGATATATGTGATGACTCCAATGGACCAGCAGTCCACCGCTTTGCTGTATGGCTTCTGGGCCAGGACTTCAGGGGCTGTGGAGTTGGGAACAAGCCGTTACATTTTTCCTTTTTTTGAGAGCCATTGGTCCTCTAGTGTCCAGTGCAAAACCAAATCTGTTTGCATCCGAAACCAAATCACTTACAAATAGGAATTAACAATACAAAGACTCATAACATTTTTCCAAATGAAATGAAGTCACAATGCAAAATCGGGTCATGCTTTGATACACCTGTTACATTGTTACAATCCAGGGTCAATGCTGTTGGGAATGATCTATCTACACCTTCCTTCAAGTCTCCTTACCCACATATCCTGGCGTGCCACAGGCAGTGGACATGACACCAAGGTCCTCCATCTTGGAAAGGCCAAAGTCGCTGATCATAATTTTGGCGTTCTCATCTTGGCTGTAGTAGAGCAGATTCTCTGGCTGTTGAGGGACAAAGAGGGGATCCGCAACCTTTTAATCTCAGTGTCTTTACTGACAGCATTTGTAATGACGCCTGGTCATAGCCAAAAATGAGACTTCAGTCCTCTGGGTTCTTTGCAACATCTAACAGACTTTTATTATAACTTCACCGGATAACATGTCATGCGACTGATCGCAACCTAGCCCATTTTACCCACTGCCCGGCATGCCCTGCGCATGCGTACTAGAGTAGGCAGTGAGTTATTAGTTAGCCCATTCATTACAGCATCTTCATAAATAAAAACACTGGCCTCACAAACACATTTTCTCCTGTGATATTATCTGATATCATCCATGATCAATCAGATTTCCCTGCTCTCTTCGAAATATTCTCTGAACTGGGTTGACGTGTTAAAATAGGCTCCATCCAGATGGCGACATCTTGAGATAGATCATTTAAGTGTGTGGGTGGAACACATTGCTGCAGACACAGCAGCACTCCAGATCAAGGACTGAATAGTCTGCTGTGGTATACAATGTGCAGCATGCAATGATCCAGGTTAAGCTATGTCCTTAACCTTTATTTCCTTCATTAACGCTTTGTGTTCATTTGTATTACCTGTACATCAGGGTTGTCAAACTCATTCCATCGAGCACCAAATGTATGCAGGTTATTGTGGTGACTAATGCACTACACTACACTACACAGGTGATTTAAATTAGTTCCCCTCCCTGGTTGAAGAAGTGAGCTAATTAGTGAAATCACCTGGTGTAGTGCATTGGTTGCCACAAAAACCTGCATACACTCTGCCCTCGATGGAATGAGTTTGATGACTCTGCTGTCGATAGACCAAGGGTGAGAAATTTCAGTCCTTGAGGGCCAGAGTAAATCGTTTAATGTTGTTAAGTTTCAACTAGCAACTAATTTACATTTGGAACACCAAAAAATCCAACTAATTCAATAATAGTGGGGACAGCATTAAAACCTTCACACCCTATGACCCTCCAGGACTGGAACAAAGCATACCTGAAACTGACGGACCTGGTATTAACGCCCTGTGGTAAAACGAACTGAACGAGCTGAAATGTGTTGACAGCATACCTTCAGGTCACGGTGCACTATGCTGTTCTGGTGCAGGTAGCTGACTGCTTGTAGCACCTGCCGAATCACATCACTGGCATCCTTCTCTGTGTACACCCCGCGGTCCAGGATGCGATCAAACAGCTCGCCCCCTGAAACGCTGGATAGCAGAGAAACAGGCATATAAGAGACAATAAGAACTCTGTCTCTGGCAAACCGCTGCCTTCAGCCCCACTGTGCTTAACTCCCTCAACATTCATTCCTCTTTCAGTTTTGATTCACCCTCAGACACACTGTGCACTGACCACACATTGTCACCCGCAATAAAAACTGTTGCACTGCATCCCATTCCATCTAGGATCTCTAGGTGATGTCTACAATGTGAGGTTTTTCTCATCAATATGCTTTTTCAGAGAATATCTGATGAGTTAAACAACAGACTCATACTGCACTGACACTTTTGAGGAGGAAAATAATCCTGACAATCCAATCCATGTTTTGAGTCACAAGGTTCCAGTCAGAATGGACCGATATATTTTGTTCTAAATAACTGTTGGCCAAAGAATTGCTCACATAGGACTTCAAAAGGGGTTATCTCCATAGGAATGAAAACAGAGAAAGGGAGAGAGAGAGAGAGAGAGAGAGAGAGAGAGAGAGAGAGAGAGAGAGAGAGAGAGAGAGAGAGAGAGAGTGCATGTATTAGCATGTGTTAGCATTCATAAATGCATCCCTCTGCCTAGCAACTGATTCAGCCTGAAGACTGGCCTTCATGTGAACCTAGCTATATTGGGATCGGAAGAATAGGCGAATGAATGAAGGTTCAATACTCACAGCTGCATGACAAGGTAATAATGGGTCTGACTCTCATAGAAATCCTCCAGACCCACCACGTTATCATGTTTAATCCTAGAACAGAGATAGAGAGCAGCACCAATCACATTAATGATCGCATTACAATTTGTTGCAGAAGGATGAGTCAAACTCATAATTATAATTCATATAAGTATTATTACATCCTAGAGAATTGTTATTATTTATTTATTTGCCAGATTTCCTTGTATTGGTCAGTGAATACAATAAACAGTAGGCCTTGAGCCATTCTTATCAAGCCATAGAAATGATTTTGCCTTCTCTTTCTATTCCCCTCTTGCATTCCTCCACATGTCAAATGCTAATTTATGCACTGAATGCCTGTTAAAGGGGAGTGGCCAACCTTGAAACCTTCAGAAACCCATCTAAATTGAACACGCTCCCTCACCTCCGTAGCACTGTGATCTCATTCTCCAGGTTGTTGTCTCTTAGCTGCTTCTTCTTCACACACTTCAGTGCAAAATGGTTTCCGGTCTTCCTCTCTTTCACCATGTACACCTCAGAAAACGCCCCCCTGCATAGCCAGACGGGACAGAATTTCGGACATGGCACTCCATCCACCAACGCTTAGAACTGAGGCACCGCCATTTCAAATCTTTATGGATTTCACCACTTCAGTCTGAAGCATGTCACTTTCCCTGAAGGGCTAAAGCAGCAGTTTCTCTCATCAGCTTCAAAACTGCAACCCTGGCATAGCAGGATACAGGGGCATGTCGACTGTCCCATAATGCCAGTGGAGCATTATTTTACACTATCAAGTAAACCAGGTATGCTGCACATTCTAACACGATGCAATGCCAACTCTATCAAACACAAAACTGTCATTGGATCTATGAACACTTTTTCAATATTTTTTTTCTATTTATATTCAGTTTTAGATTACATTCATCAATCAAATATTGCTGCAGAAGCACAATTTAATCAGTCAGCAAAAACACCAGTCCAAGATGAGGTTCATTGGTACTTGAATGACCATGTACAGATACAGGGGGTAGACAAAGTAACGCAAACACCAAATGCAAAGGGACTCGAATTTTGAGGTAACTAAATCGCAATTAAAAAGGAGCCTACACATGTGTTTCATATTAATGTCAATACTAAACACCAACATGTTTCTCCTATAGAAGATATTTTCACACTATAATATGTGAGTTTCTAAAGCAACATGAGAGATCTAACAGATTTTGAAAGAGGTCAAATAGTTGGTGCCCAAATTGCAGATGCACAAAAACTGCAAAAATATTTAATGTGTCAAGGGGAACGATGTCAAAAATCATGACGGCACACACCAAACAAGGAAAAACTGCATCAGAGGAGAGGAACAGTGGTCACAAGTCGAAGCTCGAATAGACAGACACTTAACAGGACAGCCTCAAAAATACCAAAAAATACCACAGAACTACACCTCCATGACCTAGTCTCAACAAAAATTGTATGTCATGGGTTTCATAAAGCTGATATTTATGGTAGGGTTACCAAAACTGTTTGTAACCAAGGCAATGCATTACCTGGTGTAATGAGCACAAACCCTGGACTTCTGAGCAAAGGAAGAAAGTAATATGGTCTGATGAGTCATATTTTACTCTTTCCTACATCTGGACCGGTTTGGAGAAGGTCAAAGGAAGCCTTCAACCCACATTTCCTATTCCTTGTTAAACATGGTGGTGGATGGAGTAGATTTCAACCACCTTCATCTCTCAAAGAACTGTAGGCTTTTCTTCTTGAAGAATGGTCCAATATCCCACTAGAAACAGTTCAAAACTTGTATAACAGCACTCCAAGAAGGATTTAAGCTGTTCTGAAGGGAAAAGGCATCTTCATCAACTCAATAAATATTCATATATTGTTTGGTGTTTCTGTTATTTTGTCTACCCCCTGTATTACTTCACTGGGTAGCACAAATGAGAAGACATTTGAATCAAATAATGTGTTAACCCTGTAAAATGGTTCCCCTTTTGATTTGCACACATCTGTGTTGCTTGTGCACGATACTCCCCATGGTCATGTTTAAAGGTAAAGGGGTTCTGCAATTTCTGTGTTGACAAGCTGAGCTTCATTTTCTTGCTGTTCTCCTGCTCCTGCTCTATGTTGGGCAGTGTCTGGGAATAGCTGTCCCAGCAAGTGGATTAGGTCTGAAACCCCTTAAGCAACAGCACCTGTTGTGGCCTCAAGGCTGAAGAGTCTGGGGCTTTGGAAAACGAAGTGTGTCAACCTAGATAGCTAGGACTCTCCCTACATAACGCTGTCCACATTCATAATGTGCCCAAGACCAAAAACCTCAAAACATGGCCAAACCGCCTTGACTATGTTTGCATGCAGTATGTACTTTATGCATGTAAGAATACCGGAGTTGAGAGTCACACCCCAAGTCCAGTAGTGATTGTATGTGTGCTGAAAGCCCAGGGGTGTGCCCATATTATATTTATTTGAGGGCCAGACTAACTCAGTCACATTCATACCTTAATAAGTGCCATGTAATGCATTATAACCATTGTCAAAAGCATGAAATATACTGAAACCATTTCATAGCAACTGATTTTCATAGGACATGTGCCATATGATGCTATGTCACTAGTGTCATAATGCTTATGATGCTTGCATGCTTCATAACCATTTGGCAGTTGTTATAAGCTGGTCATCATTTTTATGTGTTTATGATGAGATAAGAACATAAGAACATAAGAATGCATAATGATGAGAACGGGCCATTCGGCCCATCTAGGCTCATCATGTCCTAATCTAAAGAGTATCTAGTACTACATCTACCATGGACTTGAATAGCCCAAGCGTTTCTGCCTGTACTACCTGACCTGGCAAGCTGTTCCAGACATTGACAACTCTCTGTAAAGAAAAACATCCTAATATCTGTGCAGAATTTGCCTTTAACTCATTTCCACCTGTGGCCTCTTGTTCTGCTGACCCCACTTATCTTAAGAAATATTTGGTATTTTACTTTGTTAATCCCTTTTAGGAATTTAAAAACCTCAATCAAATCCCCCCTAAGATAGATTTATGACTATCACTGGTATAATATGTGAAGACCCACTTCACAAAAAGTGATCCCTTGTAGGCAAACACACACATCATATGCAAGGCTTTTCACAAACTGCAATATCCTAGTTTTATTTAACCTGGATGTTGAAGCTAAGAGAGTATAGCCAATACTACCAACTGAAACTCTCTTCCATCTGCTGACTTCCTCCATTAGACTGGGTTCAAAACAATCCCTTAAACTGGCAAGTATTCTAGAAGGTACAGTATATCTCTGCATCTGCTGTTAGCTGTTATATTCATATTTCCCCACCTATGGTAACATCCTAAGCACTGCCACATGTATAAAGGACACATGGCCCACCTTCTCCCAGCCACAGTCCCATGTTCAGCCATGCTTCGCTAACGTAAGCAAATTTGCAGACAAGCTTGGATCAGGCGTGGCCTAAGCTGGTTGTTGAGGGTGATAAGAACAGCTTAGATGCTGTGAAATCGACCCTGAGACGACACAAACCTTTCTGAACCAATAAGCCAATAAGCAAGCCCCTGTGTGGAAAGTTTGGTAAACTCCAACTCTTGTGAAAACAAATCATAAAAGAAACTGTGTCACATCTCCTCAAACACCTCTGTAAGTTCACATATTTTAAGCGATACGCAAGCTGAAGTTTTCTAACTGTAATCTATATAACGTGTGTTTGGACATTTACAATTAGACACTTATTTTAACACCAATGGTGTGCCCAGATTATTTAAACTGTCAAACTACCCTAACATCCTGAACAATGGGTTACTCCAGCACATGGAAGACTTAAAAGCTTCTCAGAGCTTTGAAATTAGTCCATTTTAATTAGATTTAATTCAGAATTCAGACTCTCAAAATGGCTTTTAGCTGGGATGGAATAGGAAAAAAAGTACTTTATTGATAAAGAATTATTGACAATTTTTCAGGAATGTATCGGGCATGATCAGGGCCATTCATAGTGTTCCTGCTACATAGACTTCAAGTAAATGCACTCAAACCACTAATGGCAGCTTAACAAGCAAAGTGTATCACATTAAAGCTCTGAGTCAAATCAAGGCCATGTACAATAATCAAGGTTGTCAAGGGACCAAATAATATTTGTGGTTTCAGGCTTTAGGCCTGACTTTGTGACTTCCCTTTTAGGCAACTACTGTTTCACAACAACCTGCCATTGAGCATCATGCCAAATGGAAACTTGAAGGACCACAGGTCCATTGCAGAGGCAGGTGCAGTACTTACGATCCCAGCACTTCCATGAAATCAAACAAATCGCGGATGTTGTCCGTGTTCTTCTTCCAGGGGCTGTGTGCCTCTTTGCAAACCATGATGCTAATTTGAAGTTCGGCAGGGATTTCTACCAGGATGAAAAACAGGGGTGGGTGATATATCAGCTAACTTTTTTTATTTGGTTAAACCATCATCAACAGTAAAATTTGACAGTATCTAAAATGCAACAAAGCTGACCATGAACTTCATACAGCCTGGTAACATTTATGCAATTACAGTTCTGGCCCCCCAAATATTTCAATCGTTTTTTTTCTTTGTCATAAAAACATTAAAAAACTATTTTGTAGCTCAGTCTTCAGAACAGTCTAGCAACCTCTTGATCTTTAGATTCAACACTACTACTGATGACACCTCTGTTTTTCTTGGTTATTCTTTTTCTCTTTACATTTCTTCCTGTATAATCAGTGTACTTAGCTGATCAGGTAAATGCCAAATGACAGTTCTACATCACTACAGCCCATTTAAGACACTAATGGGACATTATGTAGAATTTTGCCATCCATTCAAAAGCTGTGAGCATTTCCTGCCGCCTCAAAAACGACTATCTGAATAGGTGCTCTTGTCTCTAAGCCAAGAAACGATTCTTCATTCAAAGAAACCTTTTTTTGCCATCCTGCGACTGACCTGCAGATCTGAGCCAGCAGGCAGTACAGTCAGTCCTCAAGAGACGATTTTTCTTGCTTGTGATTAAGAGCAAATAAGCAATCGGATACTTGATCAATGTATGTTCTACACCCCCTCCAACAATAGGTGTGCTGGAAGTAGCATCTGCGTTTCCATTCTGCCTGTCCCTGGGTATATAGAGTCTTGACAGCTAAGACATGATTACATTGATGACACAGATGCTGACGTCAGCTTAGAGTGTGTGTCCTCAATCCCCGCCCGAAGGTATGTGGTGCCAGCATGCTTACTTTCTGCCTTAACCTTTGTGTAACTCAACAACAAGTCACTGTCTTAAAAGGACACCTGTTGTGTTTCTCTGACCATCAAACCAAGGGGCTGTCAGGTGACATATTCATCTAAAGCACTGGACCTTGGCGCAGAGAATAGAATCCTGCCTGTGCCAGTGCTGACTATGGCTGGCAGTCCTATGGTGTGGTGCATAATTTTCTGGAGGGTTTCGGTCAGCATGGTATCCTCTGACTCACTGCACTCTCCTTTGGTCCCCCAGGTGCCAGAAGTCTGTCTGCCCAGCACTGATAAATAAGCCCATGTGAGGGTATTTAAATAATCATGTGCTCTGTATGTATAGCCTCTGCCTGGGACTCATTCAACTGCTTATCAACTTTTCCAGCACATTTCATATCAATTGCAAATTCCAATTAGATACAGAATTTGATACTGATTATTGTAAAGTAAATTACTGATCATTTACCCTGGAGAAAGGCAAAGGACGTCTTCAATGAAACCAGAATAATCTGCAGCCCTACAGAACAAAGCCTCGTGACCCTAATTCTCATTCATGACTGGCCGATGGCATTCAGAAAATGTATTTTCTCCACATGCCTACCTGTCATGATAAAAAACGGTGTCATGAGGTTTTAACACGTTGAATGCAAGGAGCAAACAATTTCAATAATAAACCTCTAAACGAATATTATCACTGCTCCCACACAAAAGAAATCTGTCTACTTAATTCAGATCATTGGTCACAATGAATAGATTTGAGCTATAACAGAAATGTTGAATAATTATCTGAAAGCAAGTGAAGAACATGATTTTAAAGCAGATAAGGTAATTATCTATGTTATGAACAAACGGTATACTATATTTATTGCACATGTATGTCATTTCACAAGCACAGTAATAACATAATATTAATATTCATAATATATCTTAATCCACATAAGGACAATAATAATCATTCTTATGGATGTTAATTATTGCCAATAGCAAAAGCAATGATAAAAACATCATAAGAATAGTACCTGTATCCGTTCCCATCGCCTCTGTTCCTGTACCTCTATATCTCTAATGCTTTATACGGTCTGTTATGCTACCACTGTGTCGTTTACTGACAAATGTATTACCTAAATCTTTCCAAAACGCGTCACTGCGTTACATTAATAATTTCTCCAGCTGCCAGGGTGGGAAACGCAACTCACCAGAGGATCGCGCATGACTGAACACCTAGAACCATACTCTTCATTTTCACGACCTTAATTCTGGGGTAGAAGCGCTTTTTCACGACCTTGGGTTCTGACAGTTATTTATGGAAAATTCTAACCCGCTAAAATGCACAACGTTACCTTTAGACAAATTCTTCGAATCAAATCATTACAAATCAATCATATTTGTTTTAATGACACTTCAAATATATGATAATGAATGTGAATCGCATAATCTTCCCGTATTTTGTTCAAACTTGCATACAAAGGCAGGCGAAGAAAATGACATAAGTTTCGTATATTCCTTGTAAACATTTAAGGTGCAGTATAAACTGCAAATCGAATGCCTTATGTTATGTACAGTAAATGCACTTAAAACTGCGCCAATAAGACATAAACACTCAGTGTTTTTGTTTTATGCATGCAATAACTGAATACAATGTATAAATTAATGTCAAAACCAGGGAGTTACTGTTACCTTTTTTGAGACGGGGGAGCACTCTCCGAACGTGTACCAGAGCACCGAAAAGCGTCGATCAGTTTTTGAGAACGAAGCGGCTTCACCGGGCGGAGCCTCATCTACTTAAAGAACAAGTACGCACACTGACGCTCTGATCAAACGCTAATGCCAAACATTTCGTAGGCCTACAGTTTATACAGTGTTCTCACCAATACGTTCAGATAGACTACGTGTGTCGGATCCGATTCATTGTTGAATTTCAGGAAGTAGCTTATGCCTGACCCTAGGTCCCTCCAGTAGCACCATAGCTGTAATGGACACTGTTTTGACAATATTTGCGATATTTAGCCTACATTTGTCTGACATAAACTTTGCAAACGTACAGTAGGTAGCACTGTCATTAAGCAGAACAATGTTTCTTCTTTACCACGTACTCCTTCCAAGTATCCATTCACTCAGTGTTGGATTGTTCGTATCGCTAACTAACCTATCTTATTTCTATCTTATAACTAACCTACTGTTGCACACCAATGCCCAACTTCCTCCATCACTTTATATTCTAAAGTTTTCCTGAGAATTCCAAACTTTCCCATTTGCTGACCCTCCTGCATGTGCTCGTACTCACTCCCATCCATATCTCTGCTGTCAGTTTCCACTCACCCTGTGTGTCATTGGCCTCTCCAAATTTGCTCTCTTATTTTTCTTTGCTAGTTTGCCTCCTTCAAAATCTTATAATACACCAATGTCAATGTTTGTGGCATTCCTGTGGCATATTCATGATGGTATTATTTTATATTTTTATTTCAGATTTTTTTCCCCATTTTGTTTTTCTCCCAACTTGGGGGCCAGTTATACCCTCTATTTCTTCAATTCGCCCTCCCCCACGAGCCTCTATGGGACAAGCCACTACCCTGAGGCTGGCAATGAACCGCCACCTATTTATTTTGCCCACAGGGAAGTCCTCTGCGCTCCTCAGCGACCAGAGCCAAGCTGGCAGTGGGCAACCTGCATTACATTTTACATTTTACATTTTAGGCATTTAGCAGACGCTCTTATTCAGAGTGACTTACACAGTTTTACATTTTCTTGTTTTACATACAATCCATTTATACAGCTGGATATTTTACTGAAGCAATTCAGGTTAAGTACCTTGCTCAAGGGTACAACAGCAGTGCACCACCTGGGAATTGAACCTGCAACCTCCGAGTTACAAGCCCAGCTCCCTAAGCTCCCGAGGCCCCTATGATGATATTATTAGTAGTGATCAATCATAGGATTACTAAATTAAATAATACTAATACTACTACTGATAATAATAATAATAATAACAATAATACACTGTATTTGTATAGTCCTTCTCAAACATGGTGCTCAAAGTGCTTTTCACAGAGCAATAGAAACAATAAAAGCTATGAGAATCAAACACTGGTGTTGTACAAAAAGAGAAAGAATAGAGACATTTTAAGTTACCATACTGGTATTCAAAACAACAAAAGCAACTTACAGTAAAAATGAGTAACATTCATTTTCATAATAACAAAGATCTGACTTAGATCTAGACCTTAAATCTAGACCTGGACCTGAATTAAGACACATTTGTCAAATAATGAGTATTTACATAATCAACTCAGGTTTGGTTTGGTATTTTACTAAAAGGAACAGCAACAGTGCTCCTCTTTGGATTTGAACCTGTAAGAGTCTGTTTACAAGTCTAGTTGCTTAAACAAAACAAAACACATCCCTCTATGTCTGCATAGACATACATACAGTATGTACATACACACTAGCTCACATCCATTTGTTAACAGAATCTCATCTTAAAAGCAAATTGTTCAGGTAATTTTTTTGTTTAAAAGATACATACTGTCTCATCCATGCATGTATTTATACAGGGAAGAGAGACAGTGTTGCCAGGCAACAGAAAGTTATCCTTTGATGGGAGGGTTTTTGCCACGTAAATTTGCACATACTGTAATAATATATTAACCAGCACAGAGCTTGAAGAACATATTTCAAACAAGCTGTGTATGTGTGTGTGTGTGTGTGTGTGTGTGTGTGTGTGTGTGTGCGTGCGTGTGTGTGTGTGTGTGTGTGTGTGTGTGCATCTGTTTCTTTATTCTTAACATGCTGTAATGTGGTTTTCACTTCACATGCTTTGTGATGCGAAACACAAGTCAAGGATCAATGTAAGCAGCTTGAAGGAGTAGCTCAGGGCTCCACTGTGGATTATTACTGTAACTTGTAGCTAGCAAGTGTAAAGAACATCCGTTCCTTCTTTCCTTGCTGTGATTGACCTGGGTACTTATCTCTACCAACTGCAGGGAGCAGTTAGCCTTCATGCATTTGTAGTGCTGCATTCTGTAAAATATTTAATTCACACCACACCTTATTCTATTTTCTATTAAACTTCACATTAAACACTCTCCCAGTTTCTGCATGCATACCCAGTGATCTTATTAATTGCCTGATACTTACAGGTGTTGCAGCATCTCTTTCAATATCATAAGGTTAATTATGTATGACAGGAATCCTATAAGAGTATTGGATTTGGATTTGAACCAGTATTCCTTGACTTAACCGTTGTTATCTAAACTCATGCAAAGAACCTCCACTGTAACTGTCACAAGGCTGTAAGTAGTTACAATCACAATAGCAATCTGCATTGTTCTCGGTGAAACAAAGTAGCATCTGGTATAATCTCTGAAGGTCACAAAAATTAACTGCTACTTTAATATCCCACATAAATCAATTACCTAATGGGGATAAGGTTAAGTGTTTAAAGATTTGTGAAGGGTCAGCCTGACAAAAAAAATTGCCCACTTGTTTCAAAATTACCAAGCATCATTGAGGAGGTACAGCAGAGTATGAGGTTTTGGGTATTTTGTTTTTTGCAAGCTTGATGAGTGGTGTTGCCAAGGAGACATCCATAGAGACATTACATCTGGTAACACATCAAATTCCCCACTGTTAAAATGTAAATTCTAGTCATGTTTAAGAAACAGAGAAGTGTTGCATTGCAGTTCATGGTTGGCTACATTATACCACATGCATATCTTGGTCATAGAAGATCATAGGACAGCAGTCACCTGTGAGTGCAAGATTATTTCTTATACCAAAAAATCTTATTTTGTCTTTTATTTTTGAATGGTATGTGTGTTAGTGTGTCCCAAATGATTAACACTGCTCTGTCTTTTCTCTGTGGTATATTTGTAAACCTTCAGTGGTGGACATTCTACAAAGCTGGGAACACTATCTGTTTTTGTGTTATTTTGACGAGTACATTTTTGTCAGCTAAACCATTAACCCAATACTTAAAATCCTATAGAATGAATTCATTGGCCATTTTCTATTCATGTTTTGGTAAAAGCTCTTAATCTGATTTACAGAATTAAGTATATATTCTGAGTATACAGAAGAATTGAAGTTCTTAACATTTTTTTTTTTTTGGGAGGGGAGCTCGTGGACTAGTGACGCCCCTCACCCCCCCCCCACACACACACACACACATTTGAAATCAAATTTATGCCACTGCTCCTCTCTCCAAGTCTTTACTCCCCTGGTCTATCCAATCCACACTCAATGTTGTTTTCAAGAGATGAGGTGGAAATGTTTCAAAGTTGGGCATAAAGCTTTCATCGGTGAAAAGGGCAGCATTCTGTTGGCAACCTTTATATACATAACCCTAAAACTTCATCACAGGTGAACACGTTTATCACAGAGCAGCTGCCAATCAGAGCCTTTATTTTATTTGTGCACACAAATCCAAAAATAAACATTTGTCATCTTTAAATAAAAAGGGATTTCACGGTTATTTAAGTCGACAAGTTGAAAAAGAGGCGCATAGGTCAAAAAGATTTAAGTCACCGCGTTCATAAATTATTCACCTTCATTGTAAGACCTGGCTCATTTCCCAGAAAACCTTTACTGCCAAACTGCCCAAATTAAAGTGCTTGCTGAACTTTGGAACAGCATCAGAGTGTCGCCTCAGGTCTCCCATTATAATACTTCCATTCACAGATTATCTGAAAGAGATAGAGACCTGATCAGCTACGGAACATGCAACAGGGAGTGCTAATTATTTTGTGCATTTATTCTTGTTTCTTTCCTGTTGATGCCTTCATCCAGGGTGACTCACAGTTTACATGTTTTCATCTTATTTGTCGGATATTTGCTGAAGTAATTCAGCATGAGCACTTTGTTCAAGGGTGCAATTTGGTGATTGATGTAAACCCTTGAAGTGCTACTCATGTAGCACACTATGTACTATTAAAGTGGCATTTTAAAATTTGGTGAAGAGGCAAAATGGTTCCAGGAAATTGATCGAATGCCATACCTGATTGCATTTCCCGCCTTCCCCCATGACTCACTTTTCCGTCATCATTAGGATATAACCCAATAGGTCGTGGGAGGCATTCCGCACAACAACTTTGGTTCTTGATGTTAACTTTGTCAAGGAGGTTAAACACCCGCTTCAATAAAGCAACCCAATGTTGTGGGCACCTTGTGAACTGCCACACACAATCACCACAGTTAGCAAGTTATTCTATCTTATTGATCCTACAGTAATTCTGTAAGTTTAGCTTTATAGAAACCAAAGTTTTGGATAAGCAAGACGATTTGCATCACTTTGGATTTTTGCCTTGGGAGAGAGGATTGAGGAGTCTCATTCTTATTTATTTTGTTAAAGCAAATCCCCATAAAAAGACATGGAGGATGGATGGAGGATATAAGAATGTGGATCTCGTTCTTCTAAGAGGACAGCATCTCTTCCCCCGAAGATAAAATATATATTTTTTATTTTATTTATGCTTGCACAAAAAAAAGTTAATTTATGTTTTGATTCATAAAAACTTATACACAGTATATTTTTTCAGTATCAATTAACTACAATGTTATCATATATTTTTACTTATAATAGCTTATTAGTTGACTAGCTAAAGTTGATGCTATGACAATGCAATTGTCAGTTATGTTATAATACATACTACAAGTTATGTATTTATGTACCAGTTATGTATCTATCTATCTACAATCTTTCATTTACCAAGCAGAATACAGGCATGCCAACAAGAGTTGATGTTCATAATCAACTTGTTCTTTCCTCATAGAGATTTTTCTTTTCTCATTTGAAATTCCCAATTGCAACTTCCAGGCCAGCAGCTGACTTCCATAGTTGTTAAGATACCTTTGCTAGTTAAATTACCCAGAACATCTGAGTGCCACAGTTTTACTTCAGCTTGGTGGATGTCAATTTGTTGGCCCATCTACAGACCGACCTCCTCACTCTCCAATCACGCCCCATCTACAGACCGACCTCCTCACTCTCCAATCACGCCCCATCTACAGACCGACCTCCTCACTCTCCAATCACGTCCCATCTAGAGACTGACCTCCTCGCATTCCAGTCAGCACCTCACAAACATCTCTGCACCACTCCATCAATCAGGCCTTTTTGGTAGTGGCTAGACGGAAGCTACTCCTGAGTGAAAGGCATATGACAGCCCACCTGGAGTTCACCAAATGGCACTTAAAGGACTAAGAGCATCAGGAAAAAGATTCTCTGGTCTGATGAGACACAAATTGAACTTTTTGGCCTGAATGCCAAGTGTTACCATAAAGGTCTGATTGATGGAGTGCTGCAGAGATGTTTGTCCTTCTACCAGGTTCTCCCATCGCTGCAGAGGAACTCTGAAGCTCTCTTAGAGTGGCCATTGGGTTCTTGGTCACCTCCCTGGCCATGGCCCTTCTTGCCCGGTTACTGAGTTTGGCCAGACGGCCAGCTCTAAGAAGAGTTGTGGTGGTTCCAAACTTCTTCCATTTCACAATGATGGAGCCCACTGTTCTCCTGGGTGCTTTCAATGCTTTAGCAATGTTTTTATACCCTTCCCCAGATCTATGCCTCAACACAATTCTATCTTGGAGGTCTATGGAGAGTTCTTAGGACTTCATGGCTTGGTTTTTACTCTGACATGCACTGTCAACTGTGGGACCTTATATACACAGGTGTGTGCCTTTCCAAATCATGTCCAATCAATTGAATTTACCACAGGTGGACTAGAATCAAGTTGTAGAAACATCTCAAGCAGTATCAGTGGAAACAAAATGCACCTCAGCTCACTTTTGGGTGTCATAGCAAAGGGTGTGCACACTTGTGTACATATGATATTTTACATTTAGATTTTTTATAAATGAGCACAAATGTCTAAAAACCTGTCATTATGGGCTATTTTGTGTAGAATTTTGAGACAAAAAATGAACTTAATCTATTGTAGAATATGTCTGTAACGCAATGAAACGTGGAGAGGGTGAAAGGGGTGTGCAGACTTTCCGGCTTGACTGTATGTATGTGTGTCTGTGTGGGTGTGTGTGTCTGTCTGTGTTTGCATAAGTGTGTGTGCCTCCGTGTGTATGTGTGTGATTCTTATCACAAATTTGTCATGCAGGGTGTTACCCCTACATGGGTACCTAAGAATGAGACCGTTGCTCTTCATGATATTTCCTCCCTGTGAAAAGACTCACTGCACAACTGTCTTCCTGTTTAGAGAAAACAGTATTGATTATCAAAGTGAAGATTCTCAACATGGTAAATGATCTGATCGAATTGCTTTTATAATTTGCTATTAGCTATGTTACACAAGGTAATTGGAATTTGTCTTTTCACATATCTCTGCTAGATAGACATACACATAGACCACTGTATGTATTCCATCACAGAGGTCCAAGCGCAGGGTCAGGATACAGCTTTAATTTGAGAGTATTTTCATCCATATCGGATGAACCGTTTAGAAATGACAGCACCTTTTGTACATGGTCCCCCCATTTTAAGGTACTACAAGTATTTGTTGAATTGGCTTCACAGATGTGTTTCGTTAGGCAGGTGTATTCATTTAAATCTCAAAGTGCTAGAGTACAGAACCAAAATAACAAAAAATGCATCACTGTCCAATAAATTATGGTGCTCACTGTATTTGAGTCATATTATTCATTAACTGTAGCGAATCTCCCAGGTGGTGCTGTTTTGTCTGAGCCAGCATCAGTCCCTGAGACTTCACCTCTGTGCATCTACCCCTCTCATTATTGTTCACTCAAATGCAGCTAAATACAAACACGTTTCTGACACCGGTATGGTGAGACACAGAGTGGCTAATCAATCTCACAGCTCATCCGTGACTGGATTTCCAAAGGGTACAATCAACTGTGCAGAGTAAAACATTTTCATGCCATCCACAGTGGCATGAGTGGCCCGCTACTTTATATTTATCAGTGAGCCATAGTGTTTGTATGCGTGTTTTGAGCCAACACAATTCGTATCCCGTTTAATTGCAGGTTCAAGCCTGAAACATTATTGCCGTACACTATAACAAGATTACATATAAAACCGTAACCAGTGTAAGTTACCCTGGGCATCAGTGAAGCACTATACACCTGCACATACACACCGCCCACAGATGGTCTCAATAATACTGTGCATGGCTCCAAATGCACTAATATATTACAAAGGCACCCTGAGTGTACACAAGTGATCCTAATCTTCATTTTGTCAACACATCTTACTCAACATGTGATTTCTGTATTATATTGAAGTATTCATATTTGTTTTAAATGCACTGCTCTGTTGTTTAAACATGTTTATAACAAATACCGCCTTTTATGCTAAATAAACCTAATAGGGAAAGACCACAAAGAGATAGTCTGCATGTAAACTATTGAGATAAAATTGAATATATTAGCAATCCTGTCGGTGTAAAATTGTTTCTATATTTTTTGGGGGGGACAGGGCTGGGAAAAAACTTGTTTACAATTGAAGAGAGGACACAATATCTCAGATGATTTGTTTTCACAGTTACCACAGGGAGAGCAGAATTCCACATCAATCCAACTGCCTCACTTCTTCCTCCACACCTCCAGTTAGCTCTCTGACAAGGTTAGTGTGTTTGGGTACAATTAAGTTGCAAAGTGAATGTTGTTGCTGTGACAAATTTGGCTGGCTAATACAATGTTACTTTCAACCACAGATTCTCTGATTCTCTTCTGTACTTCTTTTCTCTAGGGGGTTTGCATTGGTAACATGAGTTTCTTTAGCTTTATTACAGATTATGAATATTCAAAAAGCGTGTACCCAATGACACAACAGCTCTTAAAGGAATTTTAAAAATATTATATTGAAATCTTGATAGGGTTATTGAAGGAAGAAAACAAGATCAAGAATGATCAACATGATGAGGCATAGCTTATCTTAATGTGTGTAATGTATCCAGAAATGCTTGAATTGGAGACCTTGGAAAGCAAGGCTGCTGCTGGAGTTGGTGTTGCCTGGTCCGGCGGGGGGCACTTCTCCCTCACAGGCATTTACATTTGAGGTATTTATCAGATGCTCTTATCCAGAGTGACTTACATAAAATCCATTTATGCAGCTGCTAATTACTGAAGCACCAGGAATCTTGCAACCTTTGCATTACAAGCCCCATTCATCAACCCCCCTAACCATTATACTACACTGCAGCCACAGACAACAATAAGAACAGCCTTTAGAACAACTATTTGTATGCACATTGTACCAAGGGTCTCCAGATAATAATTGACAAATTACAAATTAAAAGTTGTGTTTTATTTTAATTAATTGAACCAAGACAGTTCTATTAGATGACAGTGTGTACTGTGTGCAGTCCATAGATGGTGGCTATGGTGACCTTGAACATCAGTGGCAGTTTGTTCCTTTTGTCTCAGGGTCAGATTTCCATCTTGAACAACTGAGTGCCTCTCATGGCTGGCTCATCAGTACAGAGGACTCATAGCCAGAAGAGGGGAGCTCTTAAACGCCAGACTAAGAGCCCCAACAGCATCATAAAGGAAAGTGCCATCAAAAAAATCCAGAAGAGTATCCGGTAGCAGTGAGACAGCCCATACACCAGGGGGCGTTGTTCCATCAATGGTGCAGACCTTGTAAGGAACATATTGTTACCATCAATGAGATCGAAAGCACATAAGGACATATAGATAAATTGTACCCTATTGCATACATTTTCAGGTGTCTATTCCCACAACAACTGACACAATTCAGCTCTAACCACAGGCATCAAGAGGGAAAAAAATTGAAAATAATCTATCTACAGCTAGTAGATCACGTACAAGTCCAAGGAAAAGTCGTCAGAGTCACTGAACTGGACCTCGCTCTCCACGCCTGAGCCCTGGTCCACTTCTGAGTCCTCTTCCTCCTTCGCTGCCGTGTACCTCCTCCTATGACACACAGTGTCCTGGAGAGGACTGACACACAGACACAGTGTACTCTTCTGTGACACAGTGTCCTGGAGAGGACTGACACACAGACACAGTGTACTCTTCCGTGACACAGTGTCCTGGAGAGGACTGACACACAGACACAGTGCACTCTTCCGTGACACAGTGTCCTGGAGAGGACTGGCACATGATGCATTGAGATGGACCTGTTGGCCACGATACAGGAAGCACCGTGCACCCAGTGTCATAAAAAAGCTACAGAATCCAAGTTAGAAAGAAAGTCCAATACGAACACAAATAATGTAAGATCAGACAACCACTCAAATCGTTCACACTCACTCAGACATATACAAACACAACCCACAGCTCAAAAGATTAACCGAACACCCAGTAATATTGATCATTTATCTGTGACAAATGTTTGTGTATGTGGAATGGAACCTCTTGTTGTTTGTTGTACCTGCTGAAAGAAATGGTGTCAGGCTCTTCTTCTTGACTATTTGTGGGCTGTTCCATCTGTTGCAGAGAGGGGGTATCCACTGGGGCCTGGGGGAGACTGGTCCTTGACAACATTTCTTTTGAGGACCCAAGTTGTCTACAATGACAGATGAGTTAAGTCAACCAATGACTCCCACTGCAGGCAAACTCTTGATGTGCATAAATACTTGTGAATGTTGTGATTCTTTTGGAAATCACAGGAAAGGTATTTGATAAACAGCACCTCTCTTCCCCATACCTGCCACCTATCCGCCCAATGGTACCCTCTGACCCTGGGGAGTCGGTACCCCCACTGGCCTTGACACTGTCAGTATATATATTTGAATCCAGTTCACTGAGCTGTGGAGGAGATGAGGAAATAAGTCACAGCATAGATTTAAACATCACATTGTCAAGATACACCGCAAACACCATCTTATACACATATATACTGTCTACATCTTTTGTCCAGTCAGGTAGCTTCTTCTCCTAGTACCATAACACCCAGTACAAGCACCCATTCAACCATTAAGTCAATTTTTTAATTGTTTTGTGAAAAAACTGCATGCAAAACTGATGGACTGCAAACTTTAAAGAAGCAGAGGCTGGCTGAAAGCACTTTGGAGGACATTTGTGCTAGTCTGCACTCCACCAAAGTTATGGAGGACATTGGAGCGATGGGACAATCAACAAAAAGGACAGATCAAAAGTGTCAAATGTGGAAGAAAACATTGCATTAAAAAATCTGTTCCAGAGAGTTCTTCTCTCTCAGACTCAGTAAGAGGACCCATTTGGACTGTCTGGGTAGATTTAATATGTCTGTCTTAAATGAAATAAATCAATTTTAAATTTGTGTCAAATTTCCACTACTCAGCTTTATATAATTGAGTCTTAAAAGGGAAATTCTTATCCAGTGGTAGTAAGTAACATGCACATCCTAAGAAACCTGTGCAGGCATCCCCTGCTTCTTCTTACTCTACCAGTTGAGCTGCTGGAGTTTCTGCCCCAGAGGACAGTGCATTGGCCTTTAGGTATGTACTCGAAAACACTGGGAATAACAACAAACACAATTTCAACATTTTTACATCTATGTTTCAGTATTTGATTCTGCCCGTAGGGCACATCAATGCCCTAAGCACTAAGTGCCCACTAACCTTTTATGTTCACACACGTCACCCCTCTACTCTCCTCTCTGCGCTGGCTCCCCATCGCCGCGCGCATTAAATTAAAATCCCTGGTGCTAGCTTATCAAGCGGCTAGAGAAACTGCTCCCCCTTCTCTCCTGACACTCATCACACCCTACACCGCAGCCAGACCCCTCCGCTCCGCCTCCTCGGGCAAAATGACTGTCCCATCCCTCCTGGCGCCCAGCAGCCGCTCCTCGCGGTCTCGCCTCTTCTCTGTCCTGACCCCTCAGTGGTGGAAGGACCGCGGAATCACTTGCGATCTTCCACAGGAGACTCAAGACCCACCTTTTCTCTCCACTACCATTGAATTCATATAATGTAATACATATAAACCCGATTAAGCTTACCACCTACCTTATATCTTGCCACAATTAATTTTGAGTCATTTTGAGGTTCTTTCACTAAGGGTTTAGATTAATAAACCTTCAAATAAATATTATATTTCATGTTGTGCTCCATATTCCAAATCTGTCTGTATACAAAATTCACCTGTCTTGTAGAAGAAAGAAAATGTGGTCACCTTTACCTGGGTCGGTGTTGGTATGAGAGTGATGCTAACTCTCCGGCGAGTAAGATACTGAGGAAGAATGAAAAATAAGATGTAATTTGTTAGGGTTAATGTGTGTGGAATAACCATGAGCCAGACTTGCGTCTCATTCCGATGATGTATAACTCTACTTTGCTAATGCATCGGTTCTCAACCTGGGGGTCACGACCCCCATGGGGGTTCGCCAAATAATTTAGGAGGGTTGCCAAATGATTTTCTGTATGCGCTCAAAAAAGTCAAATCATCAAAAAAATCTTCAAAAAAAGGCACAAATATTATTGAAAAAACACATTTTTGAAGAAAAATAT
Source organism: Aldrovandia affinis (assembly GCA_029706075.1). Classification (NCBI taxonomy): domain Eukaryota; kingdom Metazoa; phylum Chordata; class Actinopteri; order Notacanthiformes; family Halosauridae; genus Aldrovandia; species Aldrovandia affinis. Next base: position 3,706,696 of record JAINUG010000020.1, on the reverse strand, counting down.
ATATATTTTCAGTTAAATAATTCAGTGCACAATGAAGAATAACGTGGATAGCGTGCTTTTTGTCGATTAATCATTTGTTTTAGATTAAAAGAGGTAGGTATACGGCTATATATCAGGGGTGGACAAGGAGGACCGTATCTGTTTCTGGCTTTCATGCCAACTTCTGTCCTTAATTATATAATCAGATCAATCATTTGCATAAACTGACATTTTAGCTACATTTATTGATAAGCGTATGAATTCCAGCTGAAGACTGTTCTTGTGTCCCTATATGCAATGTTTTACTGTAGGCTATGAGTGAACTGACGTTGGTATATACAGCTAATTAGATAAATGTGCCACAATAACTGGTGGAAACAAAAACCTAAATCTGCACACCAGCTCTACAGGACCGGAATTGCCAACCCCTATTTGACATACTCAAATTGAAGACTCTTTTTCAAAAACTCACTCAGTCCACTTTGACCAAAGTAGACTGAGTGATTTTTGGAAAAACACTCCACAATTGGAACCTAACAGATTTTTATCCACATACCAGCTTGCTAGCTAGAATAGTTGTCTATGAAAGCCAGCTAGTGGGAGTCAGGAACTAAAGTTTAAGCAAGACGTCCACCAAGACAGTTCTAAAATAGATTCCCTAAATACCATTGTATACAACTGTTACCTGCTGGGAAGATTGCCTTAAGAGACAGTGTCTCGTTTCACCATCATCTGCAATAAAATATTAAACAAAAACTCAAGGTTAGTGCACATATCTTATGTGCAAATTACATTGTTATCCATTACTAGCATACCACAAGCATTTCAATGATCTGGCCTCTCATTAACAATACAATCAGCAAGGAGATTACTTATTAGTTTAAAAATGTATTTTTGGTCTAGTGGTTTCAACGTCCGATGCTGTCCACGGCAACTGGGGTTCGATTCCCCGTCGCGCCAGAGTCGGCTCTGGCCGGGAATGCCATCAGGGCGGCAATTGGCTGTCCGCCCCAGGGAGGGGGGAGGGAAGCCGACAGCTCGGCGAGTGCTGTCTCGGAGGAGGCAGCGCTTCCACCATTGTCACTGCCGGTCACAGAACTACGGCAGCAAACTACGAGGGAGGGGATTGAACTAAGCACAGTGGGAGTAATTGGCTACCAAATTGGGAGAAAACGGGGTAAAATCGGAAAAAAAACTATTATAAAAACAAAAATAAATAAATAAATAAATATTTTAGATTTTTTGGCCCATTTTTCTTCCAGTTATGGTGGCCAATTATACCCTCTATTTCTTCAATTCGCCCTCCCCCACGAGCCTACTGCCCGCATCTACAGGTCAAGCCACTACCCCGAGGCCAGCAACGAACTGCTTCCTCCGAGACAGAACTCACCTATTTATTTTGCCAACAGGGAAGTCCTCCTTGCTCCTCGGTGAGCTCGTGCCAGCTCTCCCTCCCCCTGGGGTGGACAGCCAATTGCCACCCCCAATTGGGAGCCACCCCCCAGAGCCAGGCTGGCGCAGTCGAGGATTGAACCCCGGCCGCAGTGGGCAACCTGCATTCCATGCGAATGCTTTTACCGTTGCACCACCCGAGGCCCCAGATTACTTATTACTATTATGCGTATGGGGAGGTTAGAAGGCATTGGGGTTACAGAACCTTTCTGAATACTATGACCATCCCTGTAGCTGAGGACTCACTCTATCCTTTATCCAATGCCCACTACTGGCTTCAATGCAGTGACTATTTAATACACTACACGGACCATTATTACATGGACCAATAATTATACTGTATATTCATTACTAGTCATTTTCTCATGGATCTGTATAAGACATATTTTATATAAATATAAAACAAATGTTCTTAAAAATGAAACTATTTTTCCAACTGTGCAGAGACTCCTTGAACCCTGGGGATCCCTGGAACAGAGTTTGGGAATCCCTGCATTATGTCAAGGCATTCAGTCAATGACTCCTTCTGGCCCCTAAGTGGCAGCACTTACCTGTGGAATCACTGCAAAGGCGCCCGCGGCTCCAATGCACTAGCTTCCTGGTCTCCTCCAGCTCTGAGCTTTCTGTGGCATGCCGACGTTTCAGGTTCTCCACATGTGACACCATCAGCTCCACCGAGCGGCTCACCCGTGCCTCCTGACACAGTGAGACCCAGATTAGGGATCAGAGGGCTAACCATGGGGGCCTCAACTGTGTTCCTCACAAACCCTTGCCCTGTTTCGAGGGAATTCTTGTAAATATGTAAGTTGTTGCTCTGTACCTGGTGCACAGCACCCAGTTGCTCCGCAGCGTTAACAATTCCCTCCAAAGTTCCTCCGAGGTTCTCCAAGCTGAGCTCCAGCTTCTCCAGGATCTCTGTACGTTCACTGTCCTGACACCTTGTCTTAAGGGACTGGATACACGCACAGACAGGATTTCAGAGCATGCACAAAAACCTGTCAGGCACACCTATACATCAGTACAATGCTACGTTTTCGAAATATTCTACCGATAGTACATTATTACTTATTAATATGGCAGGCACTCTTTTATTCAGGGCAACTGACATGGCTATCATGGCATGACACATGAAGAGCATAATATGAACATATAAAAAATGAGCATATCACGAGTTGACAGAACAAGGGAATGTGTACAGAATAGTAAGTAGCATTTCAGGTCATAGTAACAGTAAAACGTATAGCTAAACAGTGTCAATACGTATATAATCACACAAAACATATACTTTTCATTTCTTTATCACAGGAAAAACCTTTCCCAATTACAAAGCATAACAAATGGCACAGTTTGAACAAGAAGAGCAATCATAAAAGCTATAAAATGTATATAGCTCCCTCTATTCTTCACAGAATGATAAAATGCAAAAAAGAGACGGGGACAGAGAGAAGAGATGCCGTGAACAGCTGATATGAAAAGGCAAAGGTATGCAAAGGCATTTTTATTATTGCAGAAAAACCAGTTTAGCCTGAGTTCCAATAACCGCACAGGATCTGAAAACTGACACCCTGACTTGAAATGTTTTACTCTAGAAGTGCAAACCCAAGAGTGGCAAATAACTGATATGTTCTGTAATAAATGCTATTGTTATTAATAATAAATAAATAGCAATCCGCGGGAAGAGCACACCTGCAGCGTATCCTTGGTCCTCTCCAGCTCGAGGTGAAGGTTCTCCTCAGCCACGCAGCGGTCGTGCTCCTCCGCCTGCAGCCTCCTCTTCAGAGTGTACTGGTCACAGCGGAAAGCCAGGGCCAGCTGTGCAAAGGAGTGCTGTGAGCAGCAAAGGGGTCAGCAGGAGAGCGCGTTCAGAGAGGCTCGGAGGCAGCAGCGTGACGCAAGCACTCACAGTAACACAAATTAGTAAAAGAGGCTCACCTCCACCTCCTCTTCTGTCATCACCATACTGAGAGAGAGAGAGTATTGACTTCATCATTGTATATAAAAACTTTATGTTCAAACTGATTGAAAAACATCTCCTGTTAAAAGACAAAATAGTAACCTCATGTATTCTCAAGCCCATTCATTCCATCCAGCCTGACACAGTGAAAAACAGTTTCCCTACAGCAAATACCCTGTCATTCAAGCATCATCAGTCCTCATAGTTAAGGAAGTAATCTACTGATATGTTGAAAGGGAGAGAGAGAGAAAGTGAGAGAAAGTGAGAGAGAGAGAGAGGTAGTTATAGGTGCTGCTTGCCTCCTTTTGTGAACACAGAGAATCTCTAAATGTAGCATTGTCAGAACGGCCGTGGACGTGCCTACATACCTGCTGAGTCCCAGCCGCTCTAGCAGGGAGAGGTCCTCTAAGGAGGCCGCCAGTACATCCCCTGGGCTGAGTTCTGACAAAGAAGACAGCTCATTCATGAGTAAATCTCCTGTACCAATGGTGAGCAGGAAATAAAAAACAAGAATCATTTATCCATAAAGCTGCCATCTTGTGGACAAAATGTGAACAACAACCTGCTTCCTTTTTACATTGTGAAGTGTCTTAAGCCAAAGCCTGTGTAAAAGTTGCGGTTTGTTCATTTGATGTCATTATGTCGGCTTTTTCTCTAAATCAGCATGATATGAGCGATTCTGTTTCATGTTGTAATGACAAGTACAGGGTTAAACTGAACCTGGTTCAAAATGGTTTAAAAATGTGTGGCTGGCCTTGGCAAAATAAGATACATGTCATACTCGTCGAATTGAACCTACAACCACCGAAAGCTGAGTCGGGTTGAAATATCAAATGTATGTTTTACTTATGCCATCGGCTCTCTAGTTGCATATACATACAATGTGTAGAAGTTAAGTTAGGCTGCCACTTAATATTTAACCTTGTGACCATGTGACTCAGTATGTTGTACCTTCCTCGCTGTCCTCGCTGTCCCCCAGGATGCTGGCATATCCGCTGGGCTTTCGCTCCCCTACAGGGACCTAGAAGAGGGGTGTACAAGGCAGTTAAAGGCCAAATATAAACTACATGAACAGCAAAGGGTTCCGTCAGACTAGTCAGTTAGTTTATATCTGGTAGCATGAGAAGACTGGAAAGGTTTCAATGTGAAATAACAACAGGTGCTTCACTTATTGTGAGGGCCCTTTTGTCTTCAGCCTCACAGGGGCTTGAAAGTCTGTCATTTCAGCAACAACATGCCTGTAACACTCCGAACACAACAAACCAAACACAAGGCAAATGCAAAGAGTAACTGTGAGATGATGATAATAGCTACCCTTTTTGCTGCCTGGTGGGACTGAGCATGAACTGTTCTGAGCAATCTGTGCTATCCCTTCAGACAGACTGAATGACACTGACCCAAGCAGAGGCATGAACACATAGCTGTGGAACAGAGAGCGTAGGAGAGAGGGCCTTTTACGGAAATTAAGAGTTTGCCCATTCCCTCAGCCAGCACCGTGGGTGCACAGAACCACTGGGCCTGCGCTACTGAGAACCTCTCCTCGCTCTCAGTTAACCACTTTAGAGTCAGAGGCACAGGGACGGCAAATGAAAGGGAAAGCTCTAGATCTGGCGCTAAGGTGACTGCCATTTTTACAAATCAAGAGATTGTGTTGCGCTTGTTATTGAGAGAATTATGCACATGTAATCGTGTTCAAGAGGAAAGAGGGGTACAGTGGTGGTTGAAGTAGCTTCGTGCAGTGGTCAGAACAGCAGCCTGGTCTCTCCCGACACAGACTAAAGACCGACCTCTTCAGACTGCATTTTACACTGTTACTGACTCTAAAAGTGATTATCCTGTACTGCTGCTATATGAATGCACTTGTGTATTTTGTTTTGTATGTCACACTGGATAAGCACATTTGCTAAATGTATCTAATGGAAATGCACATTTAATTTATGTATGGACTTACCTGGTAACTCATAACACAGTTCAGTGGTGCCTGGTGTGGACATAGACTGTGATCTCAATCTGGAACATGCAGCGTATACACTCCTACAGGGCACAAAGTGTCATTGATGGCGACATGGAGAGCAATGTCTGATTTCACGGCAGCCTTTCACCTTCACCCAAGTTGTGCATTGTTTACATTCCACTCCATTCTGGGGGGTTAAAATGACATTCCTCTAGGGCTTAGTAAAACATTTAAAATATTTTTGCAAATGACACATTTCAGCTGAAAGAATTGTTTGTGCAAAGTACCTCAGAAACATTTTATTTTAGGAATTGCCTCAATTAAATTGTGTGTGGTTAGTTGCCTAATTGGGCCAGTTATGTCTGGGGAAATGATGGTATGAAGAGGTGTAAACTAGGTGCATGCAGCACTTTCAGGACTAAGCTTGCCACTGATGCCTCAGTTTATCAAAGGAGTTTGTCAAAGGCAGAGGGCTACACACTACCCAATTAGTGTGACCACTGTTTTTCTTGTCTTTGTTCTTGGCTCATTGAAGCAACCCTGTCAAAACAAGTATTGTATATTTCAGTAATGGACTTGTGAAGACTAATGGAGTCTCGATTTAGATTTGCTCAGTAGATAATGGAGAGGGCTTATGTGGTGAGTGTTGAATGTTCTATTTACACATGATAAGTAACACAGTGCACTTTGCCAAGTATGTGTCCCCCAAAATGGAGATTGATGGGAAGTCAGTGTCTTCAAAGTGCTGCCCCTGTACATGAGGGGGTAGGGTTTAGGGATTGGGAGGAGAGTCGTGACCTAGACAGCACCTCAAAGCTGAGGGGGTGGGGTGTGGATGTGGGGACGGAGCTGCAGAGGTAACACAGGGACAGAGCACAGTATAATTTGTGATGGCAAGGGAAATATAGGACAGCACCACTAGACAGAGGATGGATGGGAAGTATTTGTATATATACAGTACCAGTCAGAGTTTTGACTACACCTTCCATCTGGATTAGGACTAATCGGGCACTCATTCATTCTTCAGCAAGATAATGACCCGAAACACACCTTGATGTTGTGCAAGAACTATCTGGTGAAGGAGGAACGTGAAGGACAACTCGAGCTAATGACCTGGCCTGCCCAGTGTCCAGACCTCAATCCCATAGAACTTGCATGAAACAAACCGGACAGAAGAGTCAAAGCAAAGCAACCCACAAGTGTCTCTGGGAATTGCTGCAGGAGAGCTGGGAAGACATGTTGGGTGATTTCCTGCTGAAACTTATTAACCTAATGGCCCGTGGTTGTGAGGCTGTTATCAACAAGGCAAAGGGTGGCTATTTTGAGGAATCCAAGATTCAATTAAAATTAAAATTTCTTGAACATTGCTTTTATGTTCCTTTTGTTTATTGTTACATGTGTGTTTGTACTTTTCAAGTATTTACAGAAACTTATACAGTGTAAAACATTGTCAATTATGAGATAAACCTAGTTTCCAGCCGATGTACTCAAACTTTTGACTGGCACTGTAGAATAGAAGCAGTGGACGATCATTCAGCAGAAAATATCATCCGATATAAATACAAACATGACCTTAAGATAATGGGATGGAGACTTATTAAATGCATGCAGGCCAGATCAACCACCCAGTGGATGGAGAAAATAATCGCTCAATGAACACAAACATATTGAAGAATTATAAATACAGGACAAAGTTAATTCAAGCCAGTCTGCATATCTGTCTCAGCATCTCAGATATTATACAAGTCTCAAACCTATTTATTAATCAGCATGGCCACAGTGCCAAAAGCCACAGCCATTCTTTATGTCCCTTTATACGACATGTACTGTACATATTAGGTATGATATATTGGTTTTAGATTGCCAGCATAACACTGAAATCTACAACATGGTGTATGGACAATGTAAGGTAGGACTGTTTGTTCATTTTCAAGTGTTTCAGTTTTATTTAGAAGTACAATACTCTTTGACAACTAGGCACAAGTAGAAAAAACTAACAAAAAAATCTCTAAAGACGGGCAAGATTCAAGGAAATTACCCTCGAAAACCATAACACAATTATTTATTTGGATAACCAAAATAGTCTTAAGGGTGCCTGATAGGTCAGTTATACATGTTCTCTGAAGCAATCTGGGTTACGTGCCTTGCCTATAGGTTACAACAGCAATGTCTGAGTCGGCAATCTATAGCTAACAAGTCCTAAACCACAACGTTGCACTCTTGCATCTATAACAATATAAATATCCTTTCCCCCCCAGAGCATACAGGTCTTACCCAGTTTGGAGTGTGACGATCAGAAACTAGCAGAGCAGAGTAAATCTCGATGTCCAGAGACTCAGATAGGGATTACTGTGCATGTTATGATGTGCTGCCCAACTCCATGTCAGAAATTAATGTAGCTGCTGTTTTTCCGCTCTCCGCCATCACTCCTTCTCCCAGCAGCTGTTTATTCTCCAACCAGCTGTGTTCCCTCTCTCTAACATAGACACATGGCAGCCACTGCAGGGAGGGAGGGGGAGCAAAGTCATTGGTGGTGCCTACACTCCCAGCTTGAGGACATCAATTCAGGGCCTAGCTGAAAATAATCCTGTGGGGACCACCCTTAGCTTGTTGCACTGTCCCCCAACTATGATCTACACACAGAAACACATTCACACACATACTTGAAAATTCAGAGGGTGACTCATTGAACACAACATGGCACGTACCCAAAACAACATTGGCTTGACCACCACAGCCAAAACATGAGTCAGTCACATATTTTGCAGACATGTTATAAAGACATGGCTTATTACAAGCTAAGAAGACATGGCTGACTAACATGTCCTCAGAAGAGTGTATTCTCAAAGTGTACCTTGGCCTGGCCAGCAACAGCGACAGATTGCTGGCAAGAAAGACGCATAACTTGGTTCTCTTCAATCACAGTGACAGGTTAGTCCGCCTTATCAGAACCAAAGTAAGCTGAGCAAGACAGGCCAAGCCACACATCCACCAATGCTAAAACAAAAACAAGAAAGATAAAAAACCAGCACAAATCAAGCCCTAAAAAGACCGCTCTTACCGTGATACCACCGTCAGCTCACTCGTCTGTTTCTGCACCATGGTAAAGAAGTTAATCCCATTAGGAGAGAAGGCCACAGCAGGCTGTGATCAGCTCAGGAAAGGTAACCCCCGATTCCCTGGCATTTGCAAAGGTATTATCAGTGTCAGGTGCAACATTATGTCAACAGACCCACACATTAGAATGTAAGAAGCCACCATGTGAGTATAGATTGGAAAGGACTTTACAACAGTAATGTAAATCATGTTAAAATGTTAAATATTAAAAAAACAATACATAGGACTTTCCTCTTATTATGACCATTCCAAAATACACCGATCAGCCACAACATTAAAACCACCTGCCTAATATTGTGTAGGTCCCCCTCGTGCCACCAAAACAGCTCTGACCCGTTGAGGCTGTGATGCACTGTGTATTCTGACACCTTTCTATCATAGCCAGCATCAACTTTTCCAGCAATTTGTGCTACAGTAGCTCTTCTGTGGGACCGGACCAGACGGGCTAGCCTTCGCTTCCCACGCGCATCAATGAGCCTTGGGTGCCCATGACCCTGTCGCCGGTTCACCGGTTGTCCTTCCTTGGACCACTTTTGATAGGTACTAACCACTGCATACCGGGAACACCCCACAAGACCTGCCGTTTTGGAGATGCTCTGACCCAGTCATCTAGCCATCACAATTTGGCCCTTGTCAAAGTCGCTCAGATCCTTACACTTGCCCATTTTTCCTGCTTCCAACACATCAACTTCAAGAACTGACTGTTGACTTGCTGCCTAATATATCCCACCCCTTGACAGGTACCATTGTAACGAGATGATCAATGTTATTCACTTCACCTGTCAGTGGTTTTAATGTTGTGGCTGATCGGTGTATATAGCATATATACAAAAATGTGTGTTATTTCTGTCATATACAATTTTATTCATGTTTCCATAGCCTTTTGTGCAAACGGTTAATGTTAGGGAAGGTGATGTAATAACAACTTAAGAAGGTATTAAGATATAAAGTAAACAGTTATTGCAGTTATAAATACATTACATTTTTAACAATCTACCACTCAAGGTAGACACTCACAGAATGGGTTTGGCTCTCCTGGCACTAGATTTCAGCTGTGAGGGGAAAGAATCCAAGCAAATAGCTGCCAGAAAAATGTATAAACATGAGTAACACCAAATGCATTTTGGAAAGGCATTTGGAGATATATTGTGAAGTACTTTTACTCTCGCAGAATGGTCTATTCCATTTGAAGGAACCTGGGGGAAAGTGGTTCTAAAATCAGTTATTGGTTCTTTATTTAATGTATTCATTTAAATTACATTGCAGAATGGCACTGGCTGAACTAGTTTATATTAAGCTGTGGCTGAGCCCTTCCTTGACAGTGAGGAACACTTCTGATTCCCTTTTTTCGTAGGTTGCCACAATTCCTTGGGAAACCAATACAGATCATGTATTCACTTGATAGAGCATGGGGCTGTGCTTCATATATGAAGATAAACTATCTATGCAATTACTTATATGTTGATCAATTTTTTAATATAACAACTAGATCTTACTTGTGTAGCCGGTTGCACCTGGTGGTTGCTAGCGGTAATTTCCTCTGGGGCGTAAGTGAGCATGGTGGGAACTAGACAGGGCTTCCGTTCCGTCCGGGAAAAGAGGGCAGGTGCACATCCTAGGCTGTGTTTGGAAATTATTTGGTGATCAGTAAGCAAAGTTTCTTTGTTATGTTTTAAAATACTCTACTGACAAGCAAGGAGTTACATAAATCACGGTAAATTGCTATTGTTTTCAGTTATTTGTTCATTGCCGTTTGCTCCGTTTGGGAGGGATTTCTCCAGCACGGTCTTATGTGGATATGTGCTTAAGATTTTTTTTATCCTAAGACGCTAATGTTTTATAACGGAGAAACATTGTTAAGCCTTGCTCTCTAAACGAGACCGCTGTTTGGTCAGGTTGGCAGTGTACGCTGGGGAGTGTTTGTTTGAACCCACCGTATTAGGTACGCACTTTTAACAGCGGATTAAATAAAGCTTAAACTTTATTTCTACTGTGTGCATTAAATCATGTGACAAATTAATGTTTATTCTTTTCAGGGAGCCTTGCAGATTTCCTCTGCTACGCTTACTGTTTATGCTAACCCCTTACGTTTGTTTTTGTTAGATTTTTTGAATTTTATTCTAGTCCGCCCTGCACACGAGCTAGTATTGAGGCAAAATAATTTGGCGTTGCCTCTGTGGGCGAACTATTTATTTCTTTTTTGGTCTGTTTTTGTTGTTTTTGTTTTGTTTTTAACAACAAGACACAACATAACAGGGCAGAACGAGACACAGTATAATGTCTATATAACACAATACTACTAATAATACCTATAATAATAATACTTTAAACTAAAATTGTAATAAGTTCATTATTAAGGAGCACTGAAGAAACAATGTTATTTTAGAGTGATCTACATATCTGTTATCTTATTCCAACCTTCCACCATGGAAATTCCCTGCCATTTCTCCTTAAACTTTGTGTAATCCTCTGTGGCATTATACATATGATCTTCTAAGATGTAATTATGCTTAACCAAAGCTTTGAATCTAACAAGGCGTAATTCTTCTAGTTTGTCAGTTCTAAAAATAAATATCTTACCTAAGAGAATAATGTAATTATCAATCTCTTGGCAATTTTGTTTCAAATTACCTAACAAAATAGTAGGAAGATCTATGCAGAAATGGTCACTGTAGCAAGTAAACCATTGTTGTAGTTGTATCCAAAATAAATGTGATGCTGATTCAACCTCCTCCTGACAGAATCTGAACATAGGGGACTGTTCCATACTCCATATATTGAGCATCTTTTTAGTAGGCAAACAATTATATAATAGCTTGAATTGAAAATATCTAAAAGATGTATCAATTGTGATTTTATATGTTAAACCAAAAACCTTACATCATGGTATAGGGACATCTAATAAATGTTCCCATTTGTCCATAGTCTTGTATGGATGAGCTGTCCATGAATTTTTTTTCCACAAAAAGTAGTCATAAATGCTTTTATTTTTTTTCAACCATATAACGTTTTTCATATATGGTCGGCAAACTAATTCTTGATGTACATCTTTATTAATGGCTCTTTTCCATTTTTGCAGGAGAGCTGCAATAAGTTGATTAAACATTTGTAGTGAACAGATGTTTCCATACATTTAAAAAAATTGTTCATGGGACATAATTTTTCCTCCAGGGTCCATAAGATCATTAACGAAAATGACCTTATTTTTAAACAATTTCTCCCAAAATATAGGTATTCCATCAATCAAAATATTAGAATTAAACCATAACATTTACTGTAAAAATTCTTCAGATTGTTCTGGTGGGTGATACTGAAATTTGGTCTGTTTGTTTGTCTCTTTTGTTCGTCACCATTTCCCCAGACCCATACAGGGCATGCTGTAGGTGAGAACTGTTGGTCTTGGTGGTAAGCAGATGAGGAGCTTATAAAACACGTGTGCTTATGGCTGTGTTCACACCGACAATAAGGTATGCTTAATAAGGTATGCTTCGGGTTGACGTTACTCCACTAGTGTTAAGTTTCCAGTATGTAAACCCACATGCTTGTTACATTACTAGTGTGTATCACCGAGTGTGTGAACATTGAAGTGTGAATATAATTGACTTAAATTGTAGTGATATTAGTTTGCAACAGTGACTTGCATTATAATACTTTATGAAGCTCACTGCTAAATTCCTCTCTGCTAACAACCAAGTCTGTTGTACCCCAAGCTACAGATCCAATCCAGTTAAGTGGGGTAGCTGACAAAGCATACTGGCGACTCATGAATTGTATGTATTTATTTCTCTCATTGTAATAAACCATTGCACTTTTTACATTGCTCCTGTTTTTGGATTTGATAACTGCAAGGGGATATCCTGAGGTCCGTGGAATTTTCTTTTAGCTCTTAACTTAAAGGATGGTGTGGTCCAGGTACCCACTAGGGGGTGCTACACTTGGATTCTGAAGAAGCAGAATACGGGATAAAATATTGGTGGTGCAGATACGGACACAGTCTCCTGAATTCCACTGCGGACGAATGTTTGTACTGCAATTTGGCCATGACAAAGCTAACTTTGAAGAAATTGCAGCCACTGACAGCCAAAAATTGATACCCCAAGGTGTTTGATAAAGCCACCTGTAGTTTGATGGCCATTTACCTTTTGCAGTGCTAAAGACGTTTTACAGCATACCTAAAATAAACTGGCAAAGGCCATCTAAACCAGCCGGACTGGATGGCCAGCTTTTGAATGAGTAAGTAACACCATCTGTACTGTTTTGTAATGTAGGCTTGTATCTGCCTTGCAATCTAGCTAGTTACTATCACTATCACATTTGTTTTTGTGTCCTTGCTTGCTGCCAACAACACTTGCTGCTTCACTAGGAGAGGTATGCCTCAGATCAGTCACTTCAGAAGTAAACACAGTGATGACATTGAGCGATTGCTGTCAAATGTTCCTGACGTAAGGAGAACCTTTCCCAGATGAGTTACGACTGGAATCACAGGATTATGAGTAACATGTCTAGTTTATATTTAACTTTTAACAGGGAATTTGTATATTGGGGAAGATGGGCAAATTTTGATTAATAACTCAAGCCGAGTACACTAACATATGTCTTATTTCCTTTTAAAAAAAAATGTGTACATTGTTTTTAAAGCAAATACTGACTGGTGGCATACAAGCGGTTTCTGAAATGGGTCTTGCGGGGAGAGAGACTGTAAAAGGATATAGAACAGTGCTGCCGTCATCATGCATGGTTCCTGCTGTCATATTCCCTTCACCAACAGGACTCTATGTAGGGTTCAAAGAAGCGGAGGATGCTCAATAACTTATAGATGCATAGTAAATGTACTATTTAGTAATCCTGTTGTTAAAATGTTTGATTTGAATACAAGTCTCTCATAAATTGTACAAGACAGAATAAATGATAGGCAGCTAGCTAGCTGTAGTAAGGATCACAATTCAAAATGATTGGGGCTGGCGATGTGATTGTGAACAGGATCTAGCCTATATAGTGAACATTTTAATATACAGGAATTAAATGCAAATTAAGTTTTAATTGAACTGGCATTGCTACCTTATGTTTTGTTGTTGCACCATCATATTGTCAATTATTTTAGCCATGGGCCAAATGTAGTTGCTGACCCCTGCACTAGGGGCTACAGATCTCAATGCTTAACAAAAAGAATATGTGAAAATAAGCTAACCAATATTATAAGGATTTGTAGGAAGGAATACTATAGTAAAATATTAAATAACAGTAAACATAATATTAAAGGAATATGGAACATATTAAATCGTATTATTAGAAATGGTTCTAGACAAATAAATTACCCTCAATATTTTATCGATAATGACATTAAAATTGATAATATGGACAATGTGGTTAACAGCTTTAATACGTTTTTTGTAAGTGTAGGACCAAACCTAGCAGAAAAAATCCCTGATCCAGTGACATCTGAGGAATGGAATGATAACCTTATAGAAAGGAATCCCAGCTCAATGTTTCTCACAGCTGTGGAAGAGAATGAAATTATAGATATTGTTAATAAATGCAGTAATAAAATAATAATAATAATAAAGCTTTATTTGTATAGCACCTTTCATACAGAGAATGCAGCTCAAAGTGCTTTGACATTTCAGCACAGTACAACAAATAAAATAAACATGATAAAATACATGGTAAAATAAACAAGAAGGAAAACATGATAATGAATAAAAGACGATATAATAATTAAAAAGAATAAAAGAATAAAATTAATATTAACAGTACTTATTAAAAGCTAGATTAAAAAGGTGTGTTTTCAGTTGCCGTTTAAAAATGTCCACTGAGCCTACCTCTCTAATGTTTTTTGGTACGGTGTTCCACAGTTTAGGCGCATAATGTACAAAGGCAGCTTCCCCAATTTTATTTGGTGGAACTTTTGGAATGCTTAAGAGGCCTGCCATAGAGGACCTAAGGGCTCGTGAAGGGACATAACACGATAGGGAATCAGTGATGTATGAAGGTGCTAGGCCATTTAAGGCTTTATATACAAGTAAAATAACTTTAAAATCAATCCTAAAAGATACAGGTAGCCAGTGCAATGTAGCTAAAACGGGTAATATGTTCTCTTTTCCTTGTTTTCGTTAAAAGTCTAGCCGCAGAGTTCTGAATTAGCTGTAATTTGTCAATTGACTTTTTTGGAAGACCAGTGAAAAGAGCATTACAGTAATCCAGCCTACTTGAAATAAAAGCATGGATTAACTTCTCAGCATCCTGTTGAGTTAGAAACGGTCGTACTTTGGCTATATTTCTTAAGTGGAAGAATGATGTTTTGATAACTTTATTTATGTGGGTCTTAAAACTTAAATCAGAATCTAAAATTACGCCTAAACTTGTTACTTCTGTTTTATTCTGATGGGCCAGGTTTCCTAACCTATTGTAAAGTGCATCCCTTTTAACTTTGGGGCCAACTAGGAGTATTTCCGTCTTATCTTCGTTTAGTTTTTTAAAATGATTGCTCATCCATTGATTAATTGCAGACAGACAGGTAGTCAGGGGTCCACAGACTGTAATGAAATTGATATGACATTAGTGAAAAAGATCATTGATGGGATTTCTGAACCACTAACACACATCTGTAACTTATCATTCCAAATTGGTAAATTTCCAAACAAAATGAAAATAGCAAAAGTCATACCGCTGTATAAAACTGGGGATAGACACAACTTCACAAATTACAGACCCGTTTCTTTACTTCCACAATTCTCTAAGATTCTAGAAAAACTCTTCAACAATAGATTAGACAAATTCATAGATAAACACAAATTACTTAGTGATAGTCAATACGGATTCAGATCAAACAGATCAACATCACTGGCATTAATGTAATTAATTGAGGAAATTACAAACTCTATAGATCATAAAAAGTATGCAGTTGGGGTATTTATCGATCTTAAAAAAGCATTTGACACAATCAATCATGACATATTAATCAATAAAATGGAACGGTATGGCATCAGGGGAATAGTACAGAATTGGGTGAGAAGCTATTTAAGTAAGTTTGTGAAGTTGGGAGAGTCTGTCTCATCATGCTTGGACATTGTTTGTGGTGTCCACCAGGGGTCAGTATTGGGTCCTAAACTGTTCATTCTTTACATAAACGACATATGTAAAGTATCAGAAATATTGAAGTTGGTATTATTTGCGGATGATACAAATATTTTTTGTTCTAGGGTGAATTTACAGGAGCTATTAGAGGTGACTACTTCAGAAATGTGCACGTTAAAAAGGTGGTTTGACAGAAAAAAAGTATCATTCAATCTGAGCAAAACAAAAATCATGTTATTTGGTAATTGTAAAATAAATACTCAAGTACATGTACAGGTTGATGGTGTTGACATTGAAAGAGTTTGTAAAAAGGTTTGGGGAAATACTTATAAATGTTCATTGCAAGCACTATCTATACTTCAAAAAAGAGTCATAAGGATAATTCATAATGCCGGATATCGAGATCACACTAATATATTATTCTTAAAGTCAAAAGCAATAAAATTCACTGATCTAGTAGAATTTCAGACACCACAAATAATGTATAAAGCAAGAAATAATCAACTGTCAGGAAATATTGAAAGGGTGTTCTTTGATAGAGAGGGGGGTTATAATTTGAGGGGGAAGTTAAATTTAAAAATTCTTAGTGTACGGACGACATTAAAAACTTTTTGTATTTCAATCTGTGGAGTGAAGCTATGGAACAGTATGAATGTGGAGTCCAAACAATGTCCAAGCATAAATCAGTTTAAAAAGAGGTATAAGGATTTGATTTTTAAAAGGTACAGGGGTAACGAAGGGCATTGACATTCACCAGGTGTTTACATAGATTATTATTATTATTTACTTTTTATATTTTCATTTTGGTTGATATATGTTTATTCCTATTATTTGGTATATGTGTAAATATTAAATATATGTTTTTTTATATTCTTTGGTATATGTGTAAATATTAATTATGGAAGTCAATTGACGATTAGCAATTAGCTGAATAGTGGAGAAGGGATAGGATTAGATACGTTTTTACTTCTTCCTACTCCTTTTTGGACATGTCTTAGTAGTATTGTTTATTTGTTTTGTTGTTGCAATTTTGTTTTATATATATATATTTTATATATCTAACATGTTCAAAATAAAATTCATTCATTCATTGTGAAATGCATTACTTGTGGTGTTTGCTCCTAGTATAAGATAATGTCATTGTTCTTGCTGCATGCCATAACAATTCGGGGTTGGTGTGTAGGAGCCATATTTCAACACGTCTTCTTAGTAATTTTGTATATGTGCTTGTCTTCTGGTTAATTTAGGTGAGCTACTTTATAATATTTCAGAGCTACATTTATTATTTCTTAGTGCCCCACCTGCTAGCCATTTCAGTATAACAGCACGTACTGGTACCTGGTAGAATAGTCTCGGAACAAGTACTTATCTTAATGCGGTGCATCTGATGCTGGTTTTTTTAAGTGTTTATCGCCAAATGCTCATTTCCAACACCTGTCCCCAGTAAACTACATCAGTATCAATATAAAAAACTAAACACATGCGAACATAGAAGTACATCAACTTAATACAGCAAAATGGCAAATAAAATTAAAATGTGCATGGTAAATCTAGATTCTCTTTCAGCCGTTAAAAGCGGTGATATAATAAATAAATAAAATCAAAATGGTGTTGTGACGTGTCTGCAAATTTGCAATTACCGTTACCGTATTGCTGCATTGTGAGCCCTGCAGACATCGACTGGAAGACCTGAAGTGACCGCGCTCAGAAACGGTGTTTCGGTAGCCAATCACTTCGGTGGTACAAGTACTGGGCGGGGTTTGAATTGATAGAATTAAAGCTAAAAACACATAAATAAGCGTTTCGCCCTACAGCGCTATTGCACGAATATCAAAGCAGGGTAGCAACGATGTCAGCCATAGGTTTGAAACGTACCCGAAAGCCCACAGAGGTGAAATGGTTCCATGCTGCATAAACCTGAGTTTCAATACCTATGCCATCGGGGATTGACCAATCAGAGGCCTCTATTTACAATGGACTACACTTCACACGCTTGAAAACTGAACTTGACGATAAGGCAGCTGAGCATGCGCAGTAGTGAAAAGTCTTATGAAACCATCACTGTACGTATGTCAGTTAAGCGGTAGACACTGAAGAGGAGCCAGACCCATATATACAAGGTTGGAGACCGTATTACTAATCTATATATTATCAAACTGAGGAAAGTAATGCTACGTGTACTGGGGATGACATAGGCCAACTCTGCTGAGCGTTTACGAGGTAAGTTGTGAAGCCCTTATTTTGGGATAAAAACAATGCCAATAGTTACAGGTTGCATGACGAACGTGCTGCTGACCTCCTTTTAGAGTTAGGTAACATATATATTATATTAAGGTAATCGATGCTTTGATATGAATTAAGAGGAGGTTTGCTGTTGATTTATAAAATAGTTGTAATGCACAGGACCGGTACAGAGCGCATAATCTTATATTAGTTTGAATAGTTTAGCTCTGTTAACATTACCTGGTTTTGTCTGACCTACTTTCTCTGTTCTTTAGCAGGCATTTGAAGGAAGTAATTCTAGATAGCTACCAAGCTGTACTTGGCTATGCTGCTGGTTACATTTGCTACAGACATAGACCCTTCCCCGAGTTTAATGTTGATATAACTTCTAATTGGCTACTACCTGAATGGTAGAGGATAGATGCCCCTCTTCCAGAGGACTGAGATGAGAGGTACGCGTGACGTCAAATCCTCGAAATTGAACATCGTAATTTACGGTTGGGGTTGGGGTCAGGGTTAGGTCACGCGCACTGTAAAATTGAAACACCCAACAGGCCAATCATATCTCCAATCGCATCTCGTCCTCTGGAAGAGGGGCATCTAGCCTCTACCCTACTTGAACTATTTGGGCTACTTTTAGCTCGCCAACGTCTTTGGTTACTTTAGCTAGCTTGGTTTCAAAATTCGTTTAGCTAGCCTGCTAATAATTATATAAAATGTATTAATATTAACGTTAATTTCATGAATGTAGAAGAAGCAAAATAAGATTGATGCGTGTTTGCCTGGATTCGTTTTCGAATATTGACCGAAGCATGTTTTGGCATAATTCTCAGTCAAAAGGTTACGAGGCACATTCGAAATTTAAGCCAATTTTCAATTTTGCCCACAGTTCTGACCATTCTCCCCATCACCGTGTAACCCGCCTAATTTGAGCATCAGCAGTATCCTGGCTATTAAGGGGTTAACTGCGCGAGGTTGCAGAAAGATTTATGCAAATTAGCCACAAACTCATTCCCTCTCACTCCTGCAACTTCTATTTAATGCCTGTACCGCTTTTTTGTTAGGTATATTCATACACGTTATTTCTTATTCTATCAGTTCCTGTATAAGTCACGTATTTTACATTTTGAAGTTTATATCTGTGAGTGTTGAGACAAGTCCCCTCGAATGTGATGCGTAGTAAATGATATTAGGAATTGAAGCCGGTTTGTATGCAAGTTGTATGCAACTTTTCTTTCCTAACGATCCTCAGTCATCTTTGGACTGAAGGTAAGTGTAAGGTAAGTATAGTTATGTAAATTGTAGAAAAACGACACCATACGTTTAGAAAGAAAGAGTTTGTTATTGCTTCCCGTCACTTTCCTTCTCTTTTCTTTTAGAATTAAATCAAATGGAGCGTGTGAGAGACGTCACCTGTCGTGGAATCGCCCATTGCAGAGTTTGCCTTTGGACTGGGACCTTGCCATCCGCTACGACGACGTTATACTGACTGGTTTGCAAACCCATCACATACAGAGATCCTTCGGTCCTTCGGTAATTGTTGTGCCTAAAATTGTTGTGCCTTTTTATTCAAATTGTAAATATTTTGATTGTCCTGTATGATTTGTATGTACCCTCTCCAATTTTATTTAATTCTAAAAGAAAAGAAGGAAAGTGACCGGAAGCAATAAACTCTTTATTTCTAAACGTATGGTGTTGTTTTTCTACAATTTACATAACTATACTTACCTTACACTTACTTTCAGTCCAAAGAGGAGTACACAGCCTCAGCAATATAACACCCATTATTAATATAATTAATACAACAGGACAACAATAACTTTGATTACGAACTTTGCTGGTACCATATAGAAAATAAATACCTTTAGGTTGGTTGTGTTCTGCTTTGTGGTGGTTAATTCTTATTTTATTATCTTATTTTTCCTCCATCTTTGTTTGAATCGTATATTACAGTTGATTATGGCCCCAAATTCCATCCACTGGTTCCGGAAAGGCCTCCGTCTCCATGACAATCCAGCACTTAGGGAGGCTGTGCGAGGGGCGGGTACAGTGCGCTGTGTCTATTTCCTGGACCCCTGGTTCGCCGGCTCCTCCAACCTAGGAGTCAACAGGTGGAGGTGAGCCCCACAGGAATACTTCATAATCACGTGACTGCTGGTCAAGCCTTCCCAGATGAACACGATTTAGAATAACAGTCTCCCCCAGAAAACAAGTGAATTTGAACCGCAAACCTTTATATTATAAATTGCATACTGTAGACATGCTGGTGTGGTGAAGAATTGTCTATTAGGGATCACGCTGAATAATATAATGAGTTGATGCGGAGGTTCTGTTAATAGAGGCATAAGGAGCAGCAGAAGTTTACAGCATGAAGTGGAGTACCTGAGGAAGACAGGCGGAGCAGACAGAATGAGACTGAGATTTTGATACCCCAAAATTTGATTCAGCAGTTAAATCTTTTGGCCCCTTTGGTACAATAAATAATATCTTGCCTAAAGGCACTCTATTTGTAAAAAAGAAAGTCTAAGGACACATAACGATAAAGGTTCTTATATATTTTTTAATAAAATGTAGAAAGATTATAGAGGCAAACCTCAGGGTGGAAACTTACACTCAAATTTTTAATACATTTTTCCCTAACCTCCCTCCCTCCTGTCCTGACACGCACTCCTGTTTATGTACACGGCCTGAGCAATGCCTGGCAGTTGCATTAAGAGTAGTGATCTAACAAGTATGGGATCAAACAATGAAGTGAATGGTTGATGTAAAGTAGTTGATCGTAAGTAAAGCATTCAAAATGCTAATTTAAAAAATGTTCTTTGTCAACATTAGGTCTAACTTATGTTTCTGGCCCTTAGCCCAGTGGCATTTGGATATAAAACGGAGAGCAATATTTTGCAAAACCTGAACCTTCACAGTCTGGTTTAATTGTAATTGCATTACATGCCTAAAGCATAATTTTATAATTGGTTGAAAATGTCAGACCATTGGCTGTGCTTCAATTTGAGTTGACTGTCGAGAGCTAATGTATGAAAATGTACATGCATCCATTTTAAACTCACCAAAGCAAAGTGATTGCTGGACCTTTTAATGTAGCCAGCACCCCTCTCTGCTTTCTCTGCTATGAAGCGTCGCTGATCAGTGACTCGTATGCCACGCAGTCTGTCACATCCCCCCCGCGCACCCCGTCATGTTGATTCACTATGCAAATTTGTACTTTGTGCTCCGCTAACGTCATTTCCATCCCCAGCCAGTGACGTGGCACCTGGCATCCCCTTTGCTGGGCTTCCATGGCCTAAGGTTTCCCCAGGTTTTTTTTTTTTTTTTTTTAAGGTCAAGAATGACCCTTAAAAAGCTGGAACGCATTGCCTTGACATTTGTCAGAGGAGCTATGCATCTTTCTGGGATCCTTTCCAATAACTTGCAGTGATTTTCTGCAATTGCAGTGACATGAATTCACAGAAGGAAATTAACAAGACAGAGGTGTTTGCAAAATGGTCCAGTGATGATACGCAAACATTGCTCCGTTTCACCACCTGGGGGAGCCCCTGCCTCTGTGCCTTGTGTCCTGTCGGATGGATAGGTTAGGACGGGTTAGATGCCCAGCCCTAGTGCTGTACTGTGGGATGTAAACATCACGACTTCCTGCTCATCTAGGACACATAATGGGATGTAGATATGTCATACGGCCACCATGCTGCCTTTTCAAAGAGATCCTCTTCAGGAGGCTCAGCGGCCAGACGGCCATCTGATTTCTGTAAATCACAGTTGTCTGATCAGGGACCTTGAAGGAACCCTGAATTGCCACCACTTCACTGGCCAAATAAAGAAGTTAAGGACAGATGGTATGTGTAGGAGTCGAGTAGAGATGGTGAGGGCACTGAACACTATCCGATTCAATGCAGGTTCAGATCAGAGATTAACCGCATGGTTATTGCACCCTAATGCAAAGTGATTTTATGGCCCCAAGAAATTGTGCCAGTAAAAATCCAGCCATTCCAGTTGAATTCACTGGACTACACCTGAAGTATACCTCACCAGCTCCTTTTCTGTGGATGTATGGCAGCCTATATCTTTTTATAGCAAGTTCACAATTCTTATATGTAATAACAATAATAATAATATATATTTTAATATAAAAAATATAAAAAGCAGATGCTTTTATCCAAAGCAACTTACAGTAGTGAATGCATGCAGTACATGTACTTCCTTTGTATGTGATCCCTGATTCATTTGTTGAACATATTTTTACCTAACATATATTTAACTTTTTACTAAACATGTTGTGGTTGGGTGTGCTGGAGTGTCAGGGAGACTTGTTTACCTCCATAAAAATGCATACAAAATTATAACAGAATGAGGTCTGTATGCTTGTGTTATCCTCCCTTTTTGTGTCCATGTTCGGGAACACATGGCAGTCACGCATGTTGAAACCTGATGTATTTTGTCCAATTTTGATCTTCTTTTGTCCACCTTTGTTTTTTGATGGCCCTTGAATTGTTCTCAGATCTGACAAAATCTGAGGGGATGTATGGCACCCCTGTAAAGTCTATACCCCGGCTCAAAACTATCACCCTTTATTGGCTTTATTTATAAAAACCTATTAAATAAGACCTTTTCCACCTTTATTTACACATTTTACCATTCAACTTACAAGTGAAATGAATGAATAAAAAATAAAAAAACTAGAATAACTTGGATTGATAAGTCTACACCCCCGCTGAGTTAGTACTTGGTAGAAGCACCCGTTGCTTGAATTACAGCCATGAGTCTTGTTTGTATATGTCTCTACCAGCTTTGCACACCTAGATTGGGCAACGTTTGCCCATTATTCCTGACAGAACTGTTCAAGCTCAGTCAGATTGTGTTGGGACCATCGGTGGACTGCGCTCTTCAAGTCATTCCACAGGTTTTCAATAGGATTTAGATTAGATTAGATTAGATTAGATTCACTTTATTGTCATTGCCAGTGCAAACACAAAACAACGAAATTAATGAGGGTCTAACCAGAAGTGCAAATAGCAGTTATGTACAACTATACAGTATGTGCAGGAGAGAGTAAGTGCAATAGTAAGTACACTCTAATATACAGTATGCAGGGTATACAGAGTTGGATAAGTGGAATAAAGAGGTATAGGTAGAATAAATGTGCAAAATATACACGTGAGAGCATGAGATATATACATATACATATATATACATGAGATATTTACATGAGACTACCATTATTACAGTACTACTGATACTACTATGCTACAGGTGTGGATTATAAATACACTATAAGGTAGATTTAGGTCAGGGCTCTGACTAGACGACTCAAGGACATCCAATTGCCGCCCCCTGGGGCACTCCTGGCCAGAGCCCACTCTGGCGCAGCCGGGGAATCGAACCCTGGTCGACGTGGCCAGCGTAGGATGTGCGTTTGGAGTAAACCGTGTCCAGTGCGTACTCTGCAATGACCAGCGACACCCGCTGTCATTCCAAGGTTCCTGTTGCAGTGCCTGGAAGATCTCGATGCCAGTCTCCGCAAGCTGAACTCCCGCCTCTTTGTCATCCGCGGGCAACCCGCCAACGTGTTCCCCCGTCTCTTCAAGGTGAGCCCCGAAACATGCTAATTCTGACCCCACTCCCTCTCCAGTCCAGTCTCTCACTTTGGCCCACTGGTGAGATTGTGCAACATGGGAGACCTTACAGTGAGTGGTCTTTCTACCCTTCCCAGGAGTGGAAGATCTCGCGGTTGACTTTCGAGTACGATTCGGAGCCCTTCGGCAAGGAGCGGGACGCTGCCATCAGGAAGCTGGCGATGGAGGCCGGTGTGGAAGTCATTGTGAAGACCTCACACACTCTATATGATCTGGACAGGTAGGGTGCTCAAAATGGCAGCTCATCTTCTTGAAAATGTGGAAATTCCCTTTCAAGCCACATCGTTCACATTCCTCTGTTTCTCTCTCTGAATTTTGAGCACTAGTACAGAGAGGCTTTGACTTCCTGGTCATGCAGCACTCGGCTGCCTCCCACTTTGTGCCAGAAGCTAAAATAAGCTAGATAACTCAACAGAAATTGAGGAAACGCATAAACCGTGATGGAAGGTGGCGCTCTGCTTTAGGATAAGTAGTTAGTTTGTCTTAGGTTTTTTTAAAACTTTTATACAGATGTACAGATAATAGACATTGCCAAACACAAACAATATGCAGTTCATAATATATATTTATAAACCATAGTCGAAATGGCACCCCAAACAAGGAAGCTGCTTCAATGATTTTAAACATGATGACATCACAGCCTTTTGTTTCAAAGTCAAACTTCTGGGCGCTCTCTTCTGCTCCACAGGATCATCGAGCTAAACGGCGGACAGCAGCCCCTGACCTACAAGCGCTTCCAGACTCTGATCAGCCACATAGAGCCCCCGGAGCTACCAGTGGAACCCCTGTCCGAAGCCTTCATGGGCCGCTGCGTCACGCCCGTGGCAGACGACCACAGCGACAAGTATGGGGTGCCCTCACTGGAGGAGCTGGGTGAGGCACTCGCCTGGGCGTCCACACACAAAGGGAACAACTCATGGGAATAAAAAAGCTTGAGGGTTTAGAGTCTGAACCCCTACTGTTAGTGGCTGATTATACAGGCGTTCTTGTTTTAGTTTCTGCAGTAAAAAAAAAGAAGCATCTGTAATCTGTAAAAAAATAAAATAATAATAAAAAAATAAAAATAAAAAGATAATAAATGTAAATGGTCACTTAAGAGTTTTCTGAACGTGCAAATTGAAATGGGGTGTGTTTCTGTGTGTCTCCACACTGCTCAGGGTTTGATATGGAAGGCTTGGTGTCGGCGGTGTGGCCAGGGGGTGAGACTGAGGCACTGACCAGAATAGAGAGGCACCTGGAGAGAAAAGTGTGTAGAGTCCACTGTTTTTACTTTGACCAAACCAGCAACCTAAGCATTATTGGAAAGATATTATTCTTTTAATAATAGTTTTTTTAATTACATATTTAGATTGAGAGCAAATGTTTCATTATAAATACTTGGGTAATACAGTTAGTGGAAACTAAATTGTGACTCGACTATAAAACTTGCTTAGTTGTGCATTTACCAGCTAATGAAATTGCCACACTCCACCTGGAATAAAATGGGGAAAATAATGGCTGCTGCTGCATCATCAGAAATCATTATTTGCTGAGAAATGCACCTGCTCTCCATCTCCTAGGCATGGGTGGCAAATTTTGAGAGGCCCAGAATGAACGCCAATTCCTTGCTGGCAAGCCCCACCGGCTTGAGCCCGTACCTTCGCTTCGGGTGCCTGTCCTGCCGCCTTTTCTACTTCAAGCTCACAGACCTCTACAGAAAGGTGAGACCAGTGTGCATTGTGCAGTTTTTGGGTTATGGGCACACCATTACAACCTAAATAGTCTTAACAGCTCCGCAAACTTGGTTTGAGACTGGTGTGTTTCTACATGCTAAAATTAAGATAGCAAACAATGATTTGAGGCCCATATAATTCCATACAGCTCCTAAAATTGTTTATGAACAACATCGAAACAGTCTGTCAAAGACTAAAGTCTATCCAGCATTGACCAAAGAATGTAGTCATGTCGTTTATTCTTTGGTTCTTTGTTTGGTGAAGGTGGAAATTCCAAGGAAAGTGTCTAGACATACAGCTGATTTTTGCAGCGTCCTGAATGGTACTTTAAAACTTTGTCACTCAGGTGAAGAAGAACAGCTCTCCGCCCCTCTCCCTTTATGGCCAGCTGCTGTGGAGGGAGTTCTTCTACACAGCCGCCACCAACAACCCGCGCTTTGACAAGATGGAGGGCAACCCCATCTGCGTGCGTATCCCATGGGACTTGAACACTGAGGCCCTGGCTAAGTGGGCTGAGGCCAGGACGGGTTTCCCTTGGATCGACGCCATCATGACCCAGCTGCGGCAGGAGGGCTGGATCCACCACCTGGCCCGGCACGCTGTAGCCTGCTTCCTGACCAGGGGGGACCTGTGGATCAGCTGGGAGGAGGGCATGAAGGTACTGAGGGGATAAGAATCCAGTATATGGATACTGAGGGCCTAAGGAGGAGGGTATATGGATATAGAGGGGATACATGGAGGGTATATGGGTACACAGTGGGAGATGGGTGTTATTGTCCTGAAGGGTCAGGACAGGACTTGGCCTCTGCAGTTGTTTGGGGAGATTCTGCTGCAGTTGGATGTGTGGTGTTGTTCTGTACTTGTAATGTTGATTTTGGGTGTGCAGGTTTTTGAGGAGATGCTTCTGGATGCGGACTGGAGCGTGAATGCAGGCAGCTGGATGTGGCTCTCCTGCAGCTCCTTCTTCCAGCAGTTCTTCCACTGCTACTGCCCCGTGGGCTTTGGCCGCCGCACTGACCCCAACGGGGACTTCGTCAGGTGGGCACCTCTCCTTCCATCTGGACCTGAGCGTCCGAGCACCAACATACAGACGCACACACAAACTGACCTGATGTGTATGACAAGACTGCGGTTGAATCTCTCTGTGCTTGCAGACGCTACTTGCCTGTTCTCCGAGGTTTCCCCGCAAAGTACATCTACGACCCCTGGAATGCCCCGCAGTCGGTGCAGACGGCAGCAAAGTGCATCATCGGCATCCACTACCCCAAGCCCATGGTGAACCACGCCGAGGCCAGCCGGCTGAACATCGAGAGGATGAAGCAGATCTACCAGCAGCTCTCCCGCTACCGCGGCCTGGGTGAGAGGCTCGGCGCACCAGAGCGGCCTTCAAACTGGTTGCTGGGGTGGGGCTAAGTTCACTCACCATAGAAGTTCAGGGAAGGCCATTATCAGTCGAATCGGGTGGGTTAAGTGCCTGACTGGAATGAAAGCCTGCAGACACTGTGATCCACCATGACCATGATTTAGTCGCTTAGCCCCTATACCCATATTTCAGCCATAGGTTTTTCTTTTTTAAGCTTAACATAGGTCTGGTAGCCTATAGAGGTTTTTATTCAGAGGTTGGGGGTCATCTGGGTATCCCGAAGTTCTCCTTGAGCTGGCCTCTCCAGACGTGTTTGAGTAAAGCTGTTCCTTTCTTGACGCCAGGCTTGCTCGCCTCCATGCCTTCCAACCACAACGGGAATGGAAATGGAAACGGTCACGGTAACGGGGGCATGATGGCGTATTCCCCTGGGGAGCAGCAGCCAGGGACCTCTGCAGCCCACGGTGAGTTCCAAACAGAAGGTCAGAAGTCGGAAGGTTCTTTTATTTTATTTTAAAAGAAATACTTTTTACCAAAAAGCATCATGAAAGCTTACGTTCTTTCAGCAGGTGGAGCAGGAGAGTCTTACCCTCCTTTATTTTCCCCTGTGTTTTCTATACATTTTATTATACAATATTGTCAAATATTTTTTTATCAGTGGGTATAGATGTGTCAGCTCTTTGTCCAAAGCTAAATTGCTATGGTATATTGTGAACTGTTATGTCACAGGCTATGGCTGATGGTTCATGCTCTATGATTTCATATTTATACATTTTAATATACACTACCGGTCAAAAGTTTTAGAACACCCTCATTTTCCAGTTTTACTGAAATGTAAGCAGTTCAAGTCCAGTGATTAACCTGAAATGGTACAAAGGTAAGCGGTAAACTACCAGAAGTTATAAAAATAAAAATAAAAAGGTTTTAGGTTACCAAAAACTGAAAAATAATGTAAATTTTTTGGCAGTGAGTAGTTTCCTACACCATCAAAAGGCACTTGGAAACTGACAGGAAGAGGT
The DNA here is from genome assembly GCA_029706075.1 of Aldrovandia affinis. Classification (NCBI taxonomy): domain Eukaryota; kingdom Metazoa; phylum Chordata; class Actinopteri; order Notacanthiformes; family Halosauridae; genus Aldrovandia; species Aldrovandia affinis. Next base: position 3,679,207 of record JAINUG010000020.1, on the reverse strand, counting down.
CTGGCAGACCCAAAGCCACAACAAAATCAGAAGACAAGTTTCTGAGAGTCAACAGCTTGCGTAATAGGCGGCTCACAGGACAACAGCTTAACACTGGTCGAAGTAAGGAAGTCTCAGTTTCAACTGTGAAGAGAAGACTTTGAGCTGCAGGTTTGACAGGTCGAGTGGCAGTAAGAAAGCCATTGCTAAGATGGCAAAATAAGAAAAAGAGGCTTGCCTGGGCCATGAAGCACCGCCAGTGGAAGACTGAAGGGGGTACTGAAGACTGGAACTTGTCTTATGGACCGATGACTCAAAATTTGAAATCTTGAAATTTTGAAAGGTTTTTGTAGGCTGTTGAGTAGGCGAAAGGATGGTTCCTCAGTGTGTGACACCAACTGTCAAACATGGAGGAGGGGGCTCTTTTGCTGGATCCAGAGTCGGCGACTTGCACAGAGTGACTGTTAACCCACGTTAACCCATTACTTGTTCCCTGAAAAGGGCCTTTTTTATAACTCTGAAATTTACATTATTTTTCAGTTTTTGGTAACCTAAACTTTTTTTTACCTCTGGCAGTTTACCTCTTACCTTTGTACCATTTCAGGTTATTCACTGGACTTGAACTGCTTAAATTTGGGTCACGTGACAAAACCTGGACGCTGTGTCAACATTCTATGAAAATAGCATACACATAGTAATAAAAAGATTTTTCAATTTAAATTGTTACATTTCAACATTAAAGTATGTCAATAAGTGTTTTTTTATCATGTCAAAATATGTTGTCTGTTTGTTTTTATATTCACCTGTTATCAGTTTGAATGGTCAGTGTGTCGCAAAATCTGGTGTCCTCGTATTTTCTCTTGGAGGCAACCGTTACATCAAATAACTGGATTGGATTGAATATTATATTTATTGCCAAGACGTGTGCAGATACACACAGTGTTCAACGTTCATCTGCTGAATATTGGCTGAAATACAAGGTAAGAAATCGTTTTTTTTCAATATGCTGATGCCAATTTTTTTGAACGGCACAATATTAACACATACTACTAAAAACTACAGGTTATAAGCTGTGTATTGATGTATATGTTGTTGAGGTTTGAGCCAAATCCGTATACCACTGTTCAAATGACAGCGGACCGGCTAGGTAGGACATGTTTTTTTCGGCGATATGCCAGCAAATAATGAGCTTGTTTTGTACCCATGATAGTACAATCACAAATACGCAAATTAAATTGGCCTAGACTAGATTGCTGAATGTTGGGAAGTTATTTAAGAGGCTATTTGTAGCAAAGACATTGAACTGCTAGCAGTTAGCCTAAAACCTTTTTATGAAGCGGCCAGCGCATGTGACCTCATCCACTCGGTTGTTGCCAGACAACTAGACATCCAGATGCGTTCCTGGTAATCTCTGGCGATTTTAACCATGCAGACCTTTCGCCCACCCTACCTACATTTACGCAGTATGTCAAGTGTCCCACTAGGAACAATAAAACACTGGACTTACTGTACACAAACATTAAGGAGGCCTACAGTGTCACAGCCCTCCCCCCACTAGGCAACTCTAACCATAACCATGTCCACATCTTCCCAAACTACATTCCCCTGGTCAAACACCAGCCGGTAACATCCAAGGCTGTTGCGAAGTGGACAAAGAAGGCGGCAGATGACCTCAAGGTGTGTTTTGAGGACTCTGTATGGGATGAGTTCTGTAGGGAGTATGGCTATGGCGTGGATGGACTGACCATCTTTGTCACGGATTACATGAACTGTGTGTGGTCAATACAATTCCCACCAGGCAGGTCAAGTGCTACCCAAATAAGAAGCCATGGGTCACCAACGACGCAAAAGCCCTCCTAAATGCCCCAAAAATGGCCTTTAGGCCTGGAGATAAAGCTTAAACAGCGCAGAGTGATCTGAAACGTCAGATGATGGGAGACAAGGAGAAGTTTAGGAGGAAGACAGAGGCTAAGCTGGCAGCTGACAACACCCAAGAGGTTTGGAAGGGTATGAAGTCTATCACAGGCTATGGGCTATCTAACAACAAACGAGGTGTGAGTGGCGACGTAGCTAGAGCTAACGAGTTGAACCCCTCCACCCCCCTTACCCAGGAGGAATACATCTGGCACTCAGCCCCCTTCCCCCCTCCCATCACCATCACTATTGACCAAGTGAGAAGGGCACTGGGGAAACCCTCACAAGGCGGCCGGTCCGTATGGGGTGAGTGCTAGGGTGCTGAAGACCTGCGCCAACCAACTATGTGGAATACTTTTTTTTGTACAGACTGTGGCAACAAATTTCCTGAAAAGTACAATAAAATAATCTATATATCTATCTACTGCAACACATTTACAACCTGAGTCTGAGACTACAAACGGTCCCGGTGTTATGGAAAACATCCTGCCTGGTACCGGTGCTGAAAAAGGAAGACCCAGTGCCCTAAAAGACTATCGACCTGTGGCGCTGACATCCCATGCCATGAAGATCCTAGAGAGGCTGGTCCTCGCCCATCTCAGGCCACTAGTCAGCCCCTGTTTAGACCCCCTGCAGTTCGCCTACCAACATCACACTGATGTGGACGACGCCATCATCTACCTCCTCCACAGGACCCACTCACATCTGGACAGGCCGGGCAGCTCTGTGAGAATCATGTTCTTTAAATCATGATTTCTCTAGCACTTTTACAGCCCTTACTGCTGGGAGAAAAGCTAAGGGGGATGAAGGTGGAGATAATGATCCCTGAGCTGTTCAATTAATTACATTCTCATACCAAAGCAATATGAAATGGGCAAATACAATATCAAGAATGGCTCAAACCCATATTTTAGGGTAAATCAGTCATGGAATTATGGGGCTGGTGGATGGTTTATGAACTCACAACTTTTATCACCCTTTTTTTAAAAATTTTTTATATAAACCTGGAAAAGATGTTCTACATTACATTTACATCTAGGCATTTAGAAGACGCTCTTATCCAGAGCGACTTACAAGATGTGCATTAATACATGGTAAGATCAATCATTGTTTGCGCAAGAGATCAGTGAAGTGATATAGTAATAGACATAATTGTTAGCAGCTGGATACCGTACCTGTAACACAAGGAAGGAAAAGTTAATGGAAAAAAATTTTTGGACAGTCTTCAACATGGATACATATTATAAAATGCAGTATTAAACATGTAAGCAGTGGTGATGACAATGAGTCAGTGGTAGTGGAGTCTGAAGAGGTGGGTTTTGAGTCTCTTGCGGAAGATGGCCAATGATTCCGCGGTCCTGACCGAATGCAGAAGATTGTTCCACCACCGAGGGGTCAGGACAGAGAAGAGGGAAGACCGTGAGGAGCGGCTGCCGGGCGCCCGGAGGGATGAGCCAGAGGAGGCAGAGCAGAGGGATCTGGCCGGGGTGTAGGTGTAGGGTGTGATGAGTATCTGGAGGTAGGAGGGAGCAGTTTCTCTAGCAGCTTGATAAGCCAGCACCAGTGATTTAAATTTGATGTGTGCTGCAATAGGGAGCCAGTGCAGAGAGGTGAGTAGAGGGGTGACATGCATGAGCTTGGACTAGTTGAACACCAGACGTGCGGCAGCATTTTGGACCAGTTGCAATGGCTTGATGGCACAGGCTGGTAGGCCTGCTAGCAAGGAATTGCAGTATTCCAGATGAGAGATCACCAGGGCCTGGAACAGGAGTTGGAACGGTTCGATCCTTCGGATGTTGTGGAAGGAGAATCGGTAGGTCCCGGTGATCGCTGCGATGTGGTCTGAGAAGCACAGCTGGTCGTCCAGGGTCACTCCAAGGCTTCTGGCAGACAGGGACGGAGACACTATGGAGTCTTCCACGGTGATTGAAGCATCAATCATCGGGGAGCTCTTCGCTGGGAAGAAGAGCAGCTCAGTCTTCCCCAGGCTTAGCTTCAGGTGGTGGGTGGACATCCAAGCAGAGATGTATGCTAGGCATGCAGAGATCTGTGCCGTCTCAGAAGGAGAGAAAGTGTTGAGTGTCATCAGCATAAAAGTGATATGAAAAACCATGAGCAGAGATAACAGAACCAAGTGACTTGATGTACAGGGAAAATAGGAGGGGGCCTAGCACCGAACCCTGCGGGACACCTGGTAGGACTGGTCAGCCAGGTGTGATTTAAACCATGCCAATACAGATCCAGAGATTCCCATCTCTGTGAGAGATGAGAGCAGGATCTGGTGGTCCACGGTGTTGAATGCAGCTGACAGGTCGGAGGTCGGAGGACACAGCTGAGTGATTGAGGCTTTGCCAATTGTAGAGCCTCAGTGGCCACGAGCAGATTAATTTCTGTGGACTGGTCTGCCTTGAACTCAGATTGGTTTTGATCAAGCAGGTAATTCTGTAGGAGATAGACAGTTAATTATATACAGCCCGCTCTAATGTCTTGGGTAGGAATGAGAGGAGAGAGACAGGTCGGTAATTAGAAATGTCAGCAGAATTCATAGAGGGTTTTTTGAGGAGGGGGATGACATGGGCCCTTTTGAGGGGAGAGGGGACAGAGCCAGAGGAAAGAGAGGAGTTGATTAGATTGGAGACAAAGGGGAGGATGTCCTTAACGATGGACTGGAAAAGGGGGGAAGGAATGGGATCGAGAGGGCAGGTGGTAGGACGGCGGGAGTGAACAAGTTGTGAAATGTCAGAGTCATGGAGGGGTGAGAAGGAAGACAGGGAGGTGAGAGGTTTTGGTAGTGAGATGAGTGAGGGACGGTTAGGTGCGGTAGGGGTTGGGGAGAAGGAGTTGCGGATGTCATTGACCTTCTTGCGAAAGAAGGATGCAAAGTCATCAGCGGTTAGGGAGGAGGGATGAGGACAGAGTACAGTTCGTGAGGGTTAGAAGCAGAAAATTGAATTTTGGGGAAGAAAAATGCAGATTTAGCAGAGGAGAGGTTAGAGGAAAAGGTATCCAGGAGAGTGTGGAAGTCAGTCAGGGCACCAGGGGATTCGGATTTTGTCCATTTCCTTTCTGCTGTTCGCAGTTTGAGTCAGTCAGCCCGGATGCAGTCAGTTAGCCAGGGGGTAGGAGACGAGCAGGTTTAGTGGACAGAGGACAAAGTTGAAGAGGGGAGGGGAAGGTAAAAAGACCGAAAGCAGTGGTCAGACACATGAAGGGGAGATACTACAATGTTAGGTTAGGTGCAGTTCCTGGTGAAGACAAGGTCCAGTTGGTTGCCAGCCTTGTGGGTGGATGGGGATTCAGCGATGGTGAAGTCAAAAGATTGAAGCAGGGGGAGAAATGCGGAGGCCTGAGGGGTGTCCAGCAGCAAGTTGAAGTCACCGAGGAGTAGGACAGGAGTGCCATCCTCAGGGAAGGAGCTGAGTAAGGCATCCATCTCATCTAGGAAACTCCCCAGTGGACCTGGTGGGCGATAGAGAACAATAATGTGCAGTTTACATGGAGCAATGACAGTGACATGATATTCAAAGGAGGAGGGTGAGAAGTGAGGAAGGGGAACAATACCAAATCTCCATAGGGGGGGAATCCATATACCTGTCCCTCCACCTCTACTTGTGGGTCGTGGGGTGTGGGAGAAGATGTAGGCAGTAGAGAGAGCAGCAGAGGTGGCCGTGTTCTGAGGAGTGATCCATGTCTTGGTGAGCTTGGTGAGCCAGGAACTGCAGGGAGAGTAGGGAGGCCTATGCTGAGATGAAGTCAGCCTTACGGACTACAGCCTGACAGTTCCATAGGCCACCTGCGACCACTCCATCTACACCGGTGGATCTGGGAGGGTGAATGAGATTGGAGAGATTACGGCTGTTAGTTGCATCTCTCCTCCTAAGAAATCTAGAAGAGGAGACACAGACTGGAATAGGGAGGTTGCACAAAGTATGGCAAAAATACCATTCGGAGAGACAAAATTTAGGTACTTACTGCGCGGTGTTCTCACCTAGCTGGCCTCCCTCAGTGGACTCCTGCATGTAGACTCTTTCGTCTTTGTACATTGAGTCTTCGTACGGTGAGGCTAGGAAGAGAAATCTGCCGCTTATCAGAACTAAAGGTGCTTAAGTATGAGTGCTGGGGTAATTACTAGCGCCAATTACCCACTGATAACAATGGACCGAAACCAGGTAATTAACGAGTCACGCCCACCATTCAACACGCACAGAAATAAACTGGTTGCTTGTCAGAAAACTATGATGCAAGCAATACACCGCAAATATTGCTTCAGATTGAACAATTAAATACTAAACGATGCTAAAACAGATAGATACAAATACGTGAAACAGAGCAAGGCTACAACAGATAAACTTATGCAGGAAATAGCAGTTACAAAGTACAGTGCAACTACTACAAATATGTCCTAAACCTGATAAGTTACAAGTCTTGACGCCGACCGATGATAAATCTAAAACCAGATTGAATGCACATTGATGTTCCATTGCAAATCATGTTAACAAGTAATTACATATGATTCTAATATTCAGGTATGTGTAAAACCACCCTAGTCTAGATGTCACATGTCAATCTTTATCTCCAATACTCCAGCTTTTCATGATTAAAATGTCACCACCCCATACCTTTGCTTTAACCCATTGTTAATTTAGGATTAAGGATTGCATATTTCAGTGATTTCTGACTGTTTTTGTGTGTGCGTGTGTGCGTCTTTCTGTCTGCATACGTGTGTGAGAGAGCTTCAAAATAGATGCATGCTTTCATTTTAAGCATGATTTGTTTTCAAAGCAGAATATAAATATAAATAGAATAGAATAGAAATTGATTAAAGAAAATTACATCAGTTAACCAGACTTTTCTCCTTCACTTTTTACAGATTCTGTCACAACATGGCAACAGGTAACCCTAACAGTTTCACTAATGGCCTGGTGTTAGATTTCCGGATTCTAAAAAAAGAAAAAGCATGGGGGAATAACACAGGTGCTCATTGAAGAGCTCCGCCAGATGACTCCTGAGTCACAAGAAAAAGAGATGTCAGTGATCTTGCAATCTGGATGTTTGCTGAAAGGATGCACAAGACTTTCAGAAGTTGACAGAAAAAGAGAAACGAAGAGGAGATGACCGAATATATCAACAGGCCATTCTTGTGGACAGCAGTCTCACACATCTTCACAGGGACAAGGAAAAGATTCATGGTTTGGTGGCACAATTGCAGTTCCACAAAACAATGCTCAGAGCTGATAGGAATAAGGAATTATTCCAGCAGTCCATAACAACGTACAAGTGTCATTCAATGTGGAGTAGTCTATACTAGTAAGTGTAACGGAGTTGGTTCTGCCTGCAGCGAGTTTCGAACCGAGGATCTTCGGTGCGACAAGAGAGCGATTTAGCTCGCTGAGCTAAAGACTCAAGTCCTTAACTCCGGGAACTAATCACACTCTTATGCACGTCACTTTCTGTACCGGACGCTCACGTACCAGAGTACACCCACTACATAAGTACACATGCGACTTCGTATGTCAACAGTCCAAATGGCAGAAGATAAACAGAGGAAGACGAAGAAGTGGTCACAGAAATTTAAATCGGAATACTGTGCCGAGTGGCCATGCACCAAGAAAAAAAAAAGGAGTTTATCATGCATTTTGTATGGTATGTAGTGTCGATATTTCTGTTGAACATGGTGGTTGGGATGATATTCGGCGGCATATTGGCAGTAAAAAACACATGGAAATCACGAAGATGTTATGAGAGCTGAACTGTACTTCACTGGCTTTATTGTGGAACATAATTTACCGATAGCAGCATTAGACCACATGGTTATTCCTCACTCAAATGCATCATGTGAAAGAACTTTCAGCATAGTACGGAAAAACAAAACAGAATTTCAGCCTAACCTGAGCTTGAAAATCAACAGTCCTTGCTACCTTGCAATCAGCTTCTTGCTACCAAAGAGACTATAGTAAGGATTTGGTCAGCAGCACAAAGCAAGCAACCTACAACGTTTTAAGCAGTGCAAAACAGGAAGGACAAGCAGCTGATTTGGAAGGAGAAACACAGTAAACATGCGCTGCGCTTGACAGATCCTCATTGATTACAGGATTCCAACGTTGGCATCTCTGCCGTGCTACAGATCACCAAAAGAAAACCAAATGCTTTGAACACCATGTTCAAAATCAAATATGATGTCAGGGATATGTGGGTATTCCCTCTGCTTAAAGACATGCAAATTGGAGACCTGTGGATTCAAGATTAGATTAAATTAATGATGTCCACACCAAATGAAATGAATGGTCTCCCCATACCTCCTGTTGGTCTCACTGTTTGTTCTTTTAACCAGCAGGGGCAGCATCTTTTGCCTTGGATTCTCACAACCCCACACATACACACATCCATATACCTTTCACATTCACACACTGAACACACACCCCAGTATTATTTTGTTAATAAATGTGTCATTTTAAACCGTACCTATGTTGTGGTCTTTAATTTGTTTTGTCTGGACCGACCGATTGTAACAATGAAATGTTTTGATCGATCGTTTTGAGTCAAGAAGGGGCTAATCATAAGTGAATTTGTACAGTCAAAATAGTCACCCAGCTACATTTTGCATATTTTACCATTTTTTATATGTATATTTTATATTTTAAGTAATTTGCTTTTAAAAAATTATTATTACCACAAATATGTGTCATTTTATCAGATATCGTTACAAATTGTTCTATGCAGAATGGGGATAATGTCACTGATGAAAAATCTGATATTTATCATAAATTAATTGATTGGATATTTTTGTAATTATGCTTAGAGTCAATATGCGCATACATTATTGTGCTAATTTGCATATTATTCCAACAATATACATATTTTTTATTATAAAATACATATTGCCATATCAAGCTCAATATTCTCCATGAGCCCTGAAAATGTCATTACAATATGACCAACCTGTCCAAAGTTATACAGCAAAGTATGTTGGAATTAAGGGTAAACCAGGTTCACCAGGTGCCGTTTTGGAACTCAAGTGTTCCATTGACTTATGCATGAAGCTGCGTGACCTTTATGACCCTGTGTCCAGCAACTAAAAATCTCTGCAATGGTAGGTCCTATTCTCATGAAACAAATTGTTCTGAGTTCCTGAGAAGCTGCTCTATCACGACACACCAAATGTAATTGCATTAGATAATAATACATGGTTTCATATTCTATTTATTGTAGTAATGTGATTAAAAAATATGTAATAATATGATAGTGAGCTAGCTTATCTATTTTCCCATAGCATTTATTGATGGAAGCATTCATAAGCAGAATTATGTTGTGTTGCACAAATATAACTGTTCTGAAGACTTGCATGTCCTTGTGTGCTATTCCTCTCTTTGAACTTATAGTTTGGACTTCAAAGTTGATTCTGATTTTCAATTTAATCATTTGGTAATGTGCCCCTGGATTGCTTGCATGAAAGGTGTTCCATAAGAGCTTATTGTATTGTTGCTCTAATGCTCCTCGCTTTGTCTGTTCTGACCCTCACAGGCTACCACACTGTGTCGGATCCAGGCCAAGGGATCGGCAATCACCAGCTTTACCAGGCCATCAGTTCGCACGAGTTTGCAGTGCCACAGCGCCCAGGTACAAAAGTGTTCAGATGGTCATGACAGTCATTGTTTCTCCAACTCAAATCAGTCTTCGATAATGGCACATTGAAACTCACCCATCATACTTACTGTGTTATGCTAAATGGGCGAGTCTGATTGGCGAGAGGAGGAGAATTGTATGAATAATAATCACCATGTGAATGCAACTGTGCGTGTCCATCTTTTGTGGAGGTAGTCCAATTATAATTTCTAAACCGATATACAATTAGAAAAGGTGTATAGGTTTATAGGTACACGAAGGCTAACATTCAGACAAACAGTGAAGCGGCGAGCGTGACTACACCGGAGCCTGCCGTACAACGTTAACACTCCGAGTGGCTGTTCTGCCGCAGAAGCCGTAGGTCTGACGCTTCTGGCGTCAAAGCTTTAATGATTCATTTAATTTCCACTCCCATGTTCATGTCAGATTCACGTCAATGTTTTAAAATAGAATTTGGTTTGACATCGTGTCGAGGCTTGTGCAAATTTCACTTCCGACACGTACACATTTTAGTTTTCACCTGAACTGTGTGACTTACCAAAAACATTTTGGTGTTCACCACCGTGTTGGTCCTAGGTTTGGGAGCTGGCTAGATGCACCGTTTGTGACAATAAGGATTGTCAAGGAAGGGATAGTGAGCATAGATTTGTGGGATTGGAGTGGGGTATTTGTCATTTGTAGGTATGAGAGGGAGAGGGGGGGGACCAGGAGTTAACAGTGTGAGCAGGAGTATGACATGAGGTGAGCCTTTGTGGGTGAGACCATGGTGGCCAAGGTGGTCTGAGCTCACATCTTACATGATGGTCCTTTGTCCCAGGGGGCCCGAGTCACTTTGCGGGCAGCAGCACAGGGAAGAGGGAGCGGGAGTCCAGAGGGGATAACGACACACCCTCCTCCGCTTTCAAGGTGCAACGGCCCAACAGCGAGGTCAGTCTGAGATCAATATGTCAACATGCATGCACATTCCAGGTCAGTGTCAACATTCCATGCATGCCCAATCCAACATGCACAGTCCAGGATGACCAGGGTGATCATTTTACTGAATCCTGATTATTGCTCCTGATTCAGCTGTATTGTCCTCCTAAATTTCAATACATGACAGGAATACATGGCCACACACATGTTTGACCTGTTCTTATGATTTAACTTATTTAAAAATATATATGCCCTCGATGTATTTTTTTGCTAAGTTTTGCAATTGGGTTGTGGAATAGGGATGTGAATGATATAATTCACAACATTCAATTTTACTAGGGTAATGGCATGTACACAAACATATTTCTTGCCGTTTTTTAGTTGTATTATTTTGCTTTAATATTGAATTTTATTATCACAGCCGGCCAAAATGGTTGCCACTTTTTTCTCCAAACCTTTGGCTGGTCTTGTGGCTAATGACTGCATCTGTTTCTCTTTCAGAAGGAATATCTCCATGATGTGAACATGGCACCATACTGAATAATTTGAAAATAACATCCCTACAGAACATTTAAATGTGGGGGAGGAGGATATCTGGCAGATGACATGTACAGTATTTGTATACTCTTAAAGGAAGAAAAATGCACGTTTCTTTCTTTGAACACAATTTAAGTTGTCAATTTTATTCCCCTCACAAACCAAAACTGTAACGAATCGCAGACAGTGGCGGTAAATGTCACTTTGGGTAAGCTGCCAGGTTCGGGTGGTAAACCCAACCTCTGAAAACAGTCAGGTGATTGGCTAAAGCTGCCTTGTGCTTGCGTGTCAGGTTATTAACTGGAAAGTGGACAAATTCTGTTAATTTGTGTGCATTCTCTGAGCATAAAGTTTGCTGTAAATCTAGGTGTCCTCATCTTCACTGGCATTTTGTCCAGTCCTACAGGTAGGACAGTCTTGATGCCCATATCAGCTTGTTTGTGCATGGGCCATCGTGTCAAATGGACAGACCACTGTCACCAGCACAATGCAAACAGGATGAAGTCAAAAACCACCAAGCCAGTATCTTACCATGAGGCCTCTAACAGTCCAAGGTCTCCTTGAGACACCCTGGAGGTCTCACGTCGGCTTCCTGTTTTTATTTTATTTGTGTATTCCAGTGTAAACATGTATCCACCCTGTTGTACATATATTTATTTATAGGAGAATATCAATCTCACAAAGAATATAAATTATATATTTTTTATATATACTTGGTAGATTTGACCCCTGCCATTTGAAGAATAAGCCAATGACATTTAAGCTTCCATTCAAATTCTTCCGCTCGAAATGCACAGGCTTTCGAAAGGTTAATGTCACTGTAGATAACGCAACACCTCGTAGCATGCAGTGTCACCACTGTCCATCCATCGGCTTAGACTAGAGGTCCAGAAGGAGTACAGTCTTGAAGTCCTTTGCTGTACCGTCAGCAGTAAAGCCCAAGTGGCTTCACCAGTGGCATCCATCTTGGTGACATCTGCATTAACCTTTCTGGACATCTCATGCTAGTGTGCATTTTTCTTTATTATACTCAAGATGGCATTAAAAAATAAATGAATATGGTCAACATTCCAGTGGGGAAGAGTTGGGCAGGTAGGACTTGATTTAGATGGCCACATCTATGTAGTGGTGGACCATAAAGGAATATGGCCTTGATGCCAACTGTTGCTTCAGGGGATTTTCCAAGCACCCAGAATATAAGCAGTCTCGCAGTCCAGCTATTCCGCTGCTGCCAGTGTAGCTAGTCTGGTCATGCCCACCATGTACAGTGCATCCGTAAAGTATTCAGACCCCTTCACTTTTTCCACATTTTGTCATGTTACAGCCTTATTCTAAAATTGATTAAATTCATTTTTCCCTCATCAATCTACACACAATATCCCATAATGACAAAGCAAAAACAGGTTTAGACATTTTTGCAAATGTATTAAAAATAAAAAACAAATCACATTTACATAAGTATTCATACCCTTTGCTATGACACTTGAAATTGAGCTCAGATGCATCCTGTTCCCTTTGATCATCCTTGAGATGTCTCTAGAACTTGATTGTAGTCCACCTGTGGCAAATTCAATTGATTGTACATGCTTTAGAAAGGCGCACACCTGCCTATATAAGGTACCACAGTCCACAGTGCATTTCAGAGCAAAAGCCATGAAGTCCTAGGAACTCTAAGACATCTCAAGGATGATCAAAGGGAAAAGGATGCATCTGAGCTCAATTTCGAGTGTCATAGCAAAGGGTCTGAATACTTATGTAAATGTGAGATTTCAGTTTTTTTGTTTTTAACAAATTTGCAAACATTTCTAAAAAACAGTTTTTGCTCTGTCAATATGGGGCATTGTGTGTAGATTGATGAATTTAATCAATTTTAGAATAAGGCTGTAACATAAAATGTGGGAAAAGTGAAGGGGTCTGAATACTTTACGTATGCACTGTATATTTCGGCACATCATAGATGGCCCGTACGCATGCTGTACTGGTGTAGGTCTACTTACTTAAACATCGTTATTAACCTGTCTGAAGCTCAAACCCTTTGAGTTTAACTGTTCAATGTAATTATCTTCTTTGTATATAATGATCTACAAAAGTACATATTTGTCATTTTTATACATATTTATAGTTTAAGAGAAGTATGTAAAAATTGTTTTGTGTACTAGTACTACTCTACTTTTCCTACCAGTTTTACCTTTATAGATATAGTTTGTATATGTGAGCATACATGCAGTATGTACATATGTATATAGTGTCGAAATGTTTGTTCCTAATGTCGAAATGTTTGTATATAGCGTCGAAATGTTTGCTGGCACCTAAAAAGTGACCGAAATAAAATGTCTACTGACATCAGCTGAATACCCATGAGAGAAATACAAGGATCATTATAAATGTTAGAGCTAAGTAAATTGGGGCAGGGTAGTCTTTTATTTTATTTTTTTAGATACATTTAAAAACCAATGGGTTCACCTTCAAGTTGAGTATTAAAACATGTCAATGCTTTTCCACTAGCAGGAACATGCATCTGGTCTAACTGGATTAAGCCCATGAATGTTTTTTTAAAGGTAGCAATTCAGTACTACATTGTTGCTATTGATACATTGTCTGTGGAAGTATAGTGCACTTAGAGACAGCTAAAATGTTTGACCTTCAAATTTTGATCCATGACCATTATGTAGCTGAAAAACACCAACCTAGCTTTCTCGACAGAGTTTAATGCTAACCTAACAAAATGTTGTATATTTCGTTTGAAATGTGCAAAGATTCAATGACAATCAAAATTCCCTTAAATTTAATTTACCTTCAAATGAGGTTGGTGTGTAAAATAAATTCAAACATTTTGGTGGGCCAGCATTTTACACTTGTACAAAACACAACCAGCCCTGTTCATAATCACTGGGGTGTAATTTGCTACAACAAAATCCTCAACGCCTTGAGTATCCAAACCTAACCATCCACTGAACTCAGTTTAATGAATCGACTTCACAAAACCAGGACTGACCAGCCACAGTTCCCAGGGTGATGCACGACAAGCCCTTTTACACCATAACCCGTGCCACACACAAAAAAATGTAGTCCACATTAAAGACTGCTTACGAGAAAACATTGAGAGACGTTGTATATTCCGTGTCGGTAATGTTTGTGTCAGCAATGAACTGGCATTACTAAAATATGGTGAGAAGATCACTTTTTCCCCTTTTTACTTTTTTTTTTTTTTTTTTTTTTTTGGAATGTTTGTACAATGTATACAAGAGTTATGTTGCTCTAGCTGTACATTGCAATTGTTTTTCATCAGTTTTCCTTTGTTTCTTTCAGAAGAGAAAATGTGTATATGCCTGTACATGCATGTACAAGTCTAAACTATCATATTGCAAAAATAAAATGGTTGTGAAATCAGGCAAAAATGAGCCGTTCTTTCCATTTGCAAGGTAACTAGCACTTAAATGGTGAAACCATAAAGGGTTCTCCAGCACTTAAATGTCACCTTGTAGTGGGAATTGATTCACATGTACCCTAGTGTTCAACTTGCAGAGGGGCCTCCATGTTATTCATTCAACTAATCAGAGGTCAAGGGTATCTAGACCCAGCTTTGACCCATCAGCTGTACTAAAAGCCCACATGTCCACCATTTGCCTTTTCCCTCCTACTCAGTGAGGGTTAAAGCTTCAAACCCTATTTTCCATCCCATAAATTAAATGGATGTGAAAATCTTCAGTTTCAGTTTTATTATATTCATTAAATTGAAAGTACAAATTCAGGACATCCACTTCAACAATTTTCCCCTCACATCCCAGTTCAGACAAGCAGTGTAAGGATGATAACAAACCAATTGTTGCATTAATCTAGATATAAATGTTCAAATTCACTCAAAATAAAAATGACCAGTCATAAGCCCTTAAGTCAAAATCAATAAATATTATTTTGCTTAAGAAATATTCACCTAGTTTGCTTCCTGTACTTGCTAAGCAAGCCAATGATCAAAAGGAAACTGGTAGAGCATGCTAAAACATCCTCAGATTGCTTTTGTCTTATAATGGCCTTAATTACAAAGGCAATATTAGGATGGTCTGACTTAGCAATATTACACTTATTGGTCACATTAGCTTTGAAATTCCAAGTGACATCTTCCGTTTGCTCTAGTGACTCAATTTAGGCACTGTCTATGTAGTCACTGACACAGACTGACCGTAAACTGACTTGTGAACAGAAGTAAACATCTCTTTTGAACTGCTATTAAGGAAGTGAAAACTCTGTGACCTAAAATCACACAGCTGCTCTGCAGGGAGCATACACAGTAAAACAGTTATGGGAGCAAGTCCAAACAATGTCAACTCTTGCAATATGCAAAAGCAGTCTCACAGCCACAGCAACACTGAGTAAAACACAAACAGGAGAGGAGATAGTCTAAGGCACTCTTAACAAGCTTATATATATGAACAGGAGTAAGACGGTCTACCTTGTACATAGTCTACAGAGATAGCTTCAGTCTTTCGTGTTATGGCTCGGGTGATTTGGGCATTTTCTTCCTCCTCACTCTGCCTTGTCCTTCCGTTTTGCAGTAAAGGAGACTTTGCTGGCCACTGTGGAACTGACTGTGGACACGCCCCCTGCCACAGCAGAAACACCCCCTTTCACAAGGCCCACGCCCACAGACGGGACAGAACTGACTGCTGATTTGGTGATTTCCAGGCTCTTCCCCCCGATCCAGGCCACGCCCCCTACGGTGGCACCCACCACCCCCTTGGTGGCGCTGAAGAGCCCACCGGTCACACGCCAGATCATCCCTGGCTGGGCAACAGGGTGCTCCTTCCCATCATCTGTGCAGAAAAGAAGGGACAACAGACCTTAGCCCCAGTGTAACAGTAATCTCGGTTCTTGGTGCATGTCCAGGTACTTTCACAACCTTTATGAATTCTGCTTTTATCAAATTCGTATGTGCTCAACTATTCAGCCTAAAAACAAGCCATTACTTATTTGTCACAAAAGTCAATGCATTCAAATGAGCCAGCAGCAGTGTGGAGTAGTTATGGAGGAGATGGGCTTGTAACTAGAGGGTGGCCGCTTTACTTCTCAGAGAAGACAATGTTGTTCCCTTGTGCAAAAAATCCAGCTGTTTTACTGGATCATATTTTTTACATGTAAGCTATGCAAGTCACTCTGCGTGTCTGCCAAGCAAGTAATCATGTCACACATACCAAACGTAACTGTCTGCAAGTAATTCCACTGCAGCAGCAGTATGCAACTATGTCCAGTTAGACCTCTTGCATGTAAATTGTGATTATGTATTATGGTCCTCTAGGAGAATGACAAGCTGCCTTAACACAATCTGTGCCAAACCATGATTTATGCACTTCAGTGTCCAGGTTGTTCTGCAAGAGTATTACTGGCTGAACTAATGCACGTTACAAAATGAGGTTGATTTAAAGGCATACCCATGACCAGTTTCTTACATAAATTCTCATACCATTATCTGATTTTTACTTTTCTCTGCCCATTGTCCTTGCTTAATGGAACCAGCTCATTTTCATTATACTTTTTAAACGGTTTAATTTACTAAGATTTGGTAGGAGGCACCAAATGCTTCACGGATTATTAAGTAATGACTGATGAACAGCACGTCTCAATTGTTGTCCTCCAATCCACTTCAATTAAATCGCCACTAGATGACACCGATATAATGACGAATAACCAAGACTCGTAAATGGACATCATTACCTCCTGCCGGTTCGATGGCGGCGATTTCTGGTTCTGCTTCCTCGTGAGTGCTTTCCTGCTGACTTTCGGAGTTTACGTTCTGGCAACAAGTAAAATAAAACCAATGTCATTAAACATTAAACCAATTCGAATGTGTCAACTGACATGAGACCTTAAGCTTAAAATGTTAGGATTTTTGTTATTTCAACCGGTAGTTTAATTGTTTGTTATTTTTTTAAAGGAACTTTTCACATTCACAATGTGTAGGCCTATTTAGACTATTTGAGTGTGGAGATGACATTCAAGAGGGGTATATATCCCCAGAGGGAATGTCGATGGGTCCGTAATGACTTCGCAAAGGCCTAATTAAGCTCCTGTCTGTAAAGCGCGCTGTCCTGTTTTTACCATGTATTCAGCTGGTGTGCGCTCTGGTGCTAGGTCTCTGAGGCATGAAAGCCACCATATTCCAGGAGATTTGTGTTGACGAAGAAACCTGCAAACTGATAATTTTTCGAGGCAATGGGTAAATTCATACTGCCATGCTGAAAATAGTGTGTGCGTGTTCCACGTATGCTATGTTCAACGCTGACTGGACAAACTATGAATATAAATATTTACAATACAAATATTTAACCTATTTTCAGTTGAAAAACTGCATGCAACTTTACACGGTATTTTGGCAATAATATTTCACAAATAGGCGACTAGTGATAGCATTTTCACCTAAAATGCGTTGGCAACTACTGAGGATCCAGATGTGTAAAGTTTTTCTTCGACATTACCGAGGGGTTCAAAAACACATTAGGCAGCAGCATTAACATATTAAACACGGGTTCACCTATTCCTGCAACACAATTACACTGTATATTACGGTTAAAGGTCGTAGATACTATTCTTATTCGAAGTCAGGGAAAATTCAATAATTGCCGTTGCAAACGTAGTTGAGCACATTAAATTAAGCGTTAAATACAATGAGTACCGACATGTTTGTATTTGGCTATTACAAAGCAGATAGATATTTTGGATACGTAGTCCTTCTAAAACGTAAATTGTAAAAACGTTATACTGACTGAATTCGTACTACACGGGTTATAGTTTCGTGGAATTTCGTAGTCAAGTCAATGCACTTAAATTGCAACACAATTGTCTAGCTCGACTTGCGAGTAAAAAGTTATTGCTATGGCTCGCTATGAAACACGAACAAAACAGCGAACTCCTACCTTCACCATTGTTCCAGCACTCTCCCGATACCTCTAGGATTACGTTTGCACCTGAGACAGATGATTGCAGCGCTCGTCTCGCAGGAATATGATCGCAGTTCAACCCCTAGGGCAATAGCACTAACGATAACGATAACGTGAATTTATCTATGCCGTGTTTTTGCACAAGTAATCGTTCTCTATTGTTTAACATCGGCAAGGCACATCTGGAAGAGTTACGAGGCGCAGATAACTTTAACACGAAATAAGTGTTTGGGTCAATCACTTCTGCCAACGTGGCGCTGCCTGCTTCCACAACGCTCGCTCTTTACCTCCGGATCTTGCGTCACCTTGAACTGTTTTCGAAGCAGCGCTGGGCTTCCCTCCCTTCAGAGCTTATTTTAAGCACATCTATGGCAGGAGTTTTTGACGCGTAGAATTTTTCAACACGTCGGGTTTAAAAAGACCAGACATTCATTACAACTGACCATATATATTATAGCCATTCATATAACAATGTTGGTAAATTTTCGAAATATGTTCATAGTTAAATAATAGTTATCTACAGTTTTATGGCCAAACAAGAAAAACTACAGGTATATAGCCATTTGCATTGTGCCAAAGCTAAGGTTTTAAACAATGAACTGCGTAAAACGTAAAGCAGTTGTCTGTATTTTTCAATTCCGCTTAATTGGTCAATTTCAATGCATTACTTGAACACTCATTATAGCCTATCTGATAAGCGTCACAAATTCCACGCAGGGTAAGTGGCCATAGTGAACGCTATACAAAGGCGTGTCACTATGCTACTGGCGCGGGTTACCGTGTTGCTCACCATGTCCCCAGTTGTGGCAACAGGAAGGTTATGGATGTATGGTCATTGTTCAAACTATGGTCTGAATTACATAGGCTAATATAAACTATTGATTTGGTGAAAACCATAATCACCTTTTCCTACAATCAATTTGCAGCAGAAAAGTGTCTCTGGAGGACCTCAAGAACAAAACATGCCCTCACCAATGACCTGGGGCTGCTAAGACTACGTATGTCAATGTTCCAATGAAGGCTATGGCATTGGAGGACGAGTCTAAAGAGGCAAAGCTAATATTTAAACAGACATGTGTAGAGTGAATGACTGGTGTGAAGAACACGTTATCTTACTGGAACATCTGTGACAACCCATGATTTTCCTTTTACAGAGGGTCACTGGAACGCTGCAATTAACTTAACAAAAATTAAGAAAAACCAGAGGAATTCTCATAGGCTTTGAAATGATACCGCTGGTCAGCTGGCTCAGTACTATTCGTTTCAATAAATACACCTACATAGACTATCAAAGGAAATGGAACACACACATTTAAGTGCTCTTACCTTGATGGCCTTAAATGCTGGCCTTGCACAGTGCCATCCCTAAGAATGGGGTGAGCTGCAGAGCTACACTATACATCAGGGTTCCTATTGCTTAGAATTAAAAACATTCAAGGACAGTCATACATTTTCATGGACCTTGTTTTTAATTTAGATGTTCCATAATGCACTTCAGTACAAATTCCACCCTCAATCTGTAACCAGTTTATTTGTGCTTTAGTAAACAGAATAGCAATGATATTGAATTCACAAGTGTAGGTGTTTTGTAAAATGCATACACTGACAGAAAAATCAAACACCTTCAAGCACTCTCCATTGAGCGTCCAAAAACCTTCATCATTAATGAAGAATCATGAATTATTCATTTTCAAAAGCAATCATTTAGAAGTTTTTCAAGGAGTCATGGGAACACTGATACATGCGCTGGATCTCAGTCAGGAACTGTTCTGACAGAAGTCACAGGGTGGCAAAGTACAATATGAAGTAAGGGGTTCCATCCGTCCTGCCCTCAGCCTCCTTAATCAGTATGTGTAGACGTGCTTGTGATGTAAAATATGGCTGTGTGACAGTGAGTTTAACCATTCTTTACTACCTCCTTTAACATATTATGTATGGCCACAGCCTCTTATCTGTATTGCCTTTCCCCATTGTTAGATCTCACCATACAAAATGCTAGCTTCTTATGATTTCCCCCCTTTACAATGAAACCCCAAAAGGCTTATCAAGTAGCGTTTTTCCATTTTCTCCCAATTTGACAATGCCCAATTTTATTTGTAGGCCCATTCTATCACTGCAATATCCTCCATCAGTTCAGGTGAGTGCAGAGAGCGTGTCCTCCAGGCGCATACTACCAGCTGGTACTATTAATCTGGTAGTCTACGAGCTGAGCAGCAGTCATTGAACCGAAAAGAGTACACCTCATTGGCAGCTAGCCTGGCAAAGCCAGGCCAGGCCAGCAATCCACCAGGGGTATGGCTGTTGCTTGATGAGATGGGGATAACCCTGTGGACTAAAACTCTCCCTCCATTAGCAATGGACCCCTACAGCCCTGCAGGACTTCTGGCCACAGTCAATTGCATGGTCAGCATTAGATTTTTGATCAGAAGGTGATTTTATCTGGACGAGCCACCCAACTGCCCCAAACTGGTGTTTCTTTATCAACATCAGAGGCTGTCCAGACTTGGATACACTGCATTTTTCTGTACATGAGCATCTTCCTGGGTGGCTTTCTTCCATTCTCATTGCATTTGTATCAACCCAGGACTCAGGTAGCACAGAAAAGTGCTAGTTCAGAATTTATTTCTGTTAGATATACAAAAAAAACAATAGCAGTTACCAAGCTGAACAAGGATATAAATATGACTTGGTACAAGGGCTTTTCATTTGAATGATTCTTGAATGGTCTCTCCCTTCTGGAGATGGCTAATGGTTGATGGGAAATTCGAATGCATAATGTCCCATTTTCCTAAAAAAAGACCAATGATCATACAACTGGGAAATCATTTTTTGTGTGGGTTTTAGATCCTTAACGTGTAGCACTTCCTGTTTCTCTTCACATATATTCTCCTGAAGGACAAATGTCCTTTCCAACTTGATACATATTATAACAAAATCATTCAATTGCATGAGTTTCTTTTTTTCGTTGCGGTTTTTGGAATGAGAAACCGGGAAATACCCTCTTATTAAAATATACAAAATATGTACACAAATTTAACACCAAGCAAATAATTTAGTCTTACACCAATATGGGAGTGAATTTGAGGTTTTAAAAGACAATATTTATTGCAAACAGAGGTATATATTGGTTAATCTCAAGTTTAAATGGGAACAAAAGAGAACATCTAATCTTTCAACATGAAATATACAGTTTGGCTGGAAGGGTGCAATACTTGTGACCAGGAAACACTGTTGTATGTGATAACTCGTGGTCCTTTAAAAAAATGCCATTGTTATCTGCACCACTGCCTGCACACAGACAATAATCTGAGGTAGTGTGCCTTTTACAGCAATTCTTATAGAAGGTAAGAATGGTTTAGTAGCCTGTGAATTGGGTTTCACCCCCCCCCCCCACCCCACAGGCCCACCACAGGAGCAAGGTAAAGCATTCAAGGTGTGTGGTGGTGGGAGCGGCTGAGGGCTGGTGCCCTGCCCTGTGTGATGTGACCACTCCAGGTCACTTGACCTCCTCGCTGAGCTCTGGCAAGCGGATGGTGTCAGAAGACCAGCTATAGGATAGGGCCTTGCGGTCTCCGTCAGGGCTGAAACGCTTGTTCGTCCTCGCTGACTTTTCAGAAGAGTCTTCGGATAAGGTCTGGTCCCGGTGTTCCCGCTTCGTGCCGATTTCCACGGGGTCGTCCGCCACATCTGTAAGCAGGACAGGGCACAATACATTATTACTCTCTATTTAAAACCTCAGGATTCAGGTAGAATGACAATTGGTGTCAGTATTAAGGCTGGGGCAGGAGATGCTCCCATGAGCACAAATCCATCAGCTCCTTGATTATGTAACAAATAAACACGAACCAGGCCAGAAGAAATAAAGATATAGGGAATACAAAAATTGTTTAATTATTTAAGACTCCAGGCCTTTTAATCATTTTAAGATGACCTTTAAAAAAAAAAAATCAAATATGATTTTATATGCTTTTTTGGATGGGCAAAATTCCCCAAATACCCAAGCCAAAGTTCCCATAGAAATTTACCAGAAACTTTTCACCTTTCTTTCTAGCTCATATTTTGTTTGCAAGCTGCAACGAAGCAGTTCAGGGGCATAGTAGTATTTATCAGAGTTATCGCCAGTAGGGAGGACAACTCGGAACAGTGGTTAATCATTTAACAGTACAATTATTTTTGATGATTTCTTCAGTTCAGACTTTGTAGTAATGACCTTAATGAAGTCAGCCTTAGCTGGGACTTTGTTTATCCCTTAATTCTAATTACATTTTGACAAACATGTTCATAGACGGTAATAATTTGTCACTGGTTTCCTCACACACAATATGTTTCATTAAATAAGCAAGAAAACTACATATTATTCAGCTTTACTTTAAAATAAAGTAAAATCGATTTTTTTGTGCATTTTCTCTGCGTAATGCTTGTGTTTATACAGTGCTTATTTTCCCAATGTTGCATTTCGGCAGTGTACCATACAAGACATAAATAAATAAAGTAAATAGTTAATTTTGTTTGTTCAGTAGTAAGCTAGTCTGCAGGAATTTTCTCTGTAACCAATGCACCGATTAAGGCATTAACCTGCATTTCTTGAATGTTTCATCTCCTGAAAAACAATGCATTTGACAACATGCATATTTAAAATCTCAATGGAGAGAGCTTGTTACATTTACCAAACTGACTGTCACCTGAAAGTGTACTGTGCAGAAATAAATTTTCATAAAATGATCATGTTTCAACGGGTTCCACAATTATCAGTGCATCAAATTATTCAAAATAAAGAAAGGAGGAGAGAATAGGAGAAGCAGTCAGGACACAAGCATGTGCAGTTGGGGGGGCGGAGAGAGGATGCCTAACAATAATGAACAGGAACCTGTGGCTTCCTGTTTGAATCAGGTGCATTCTCAAACATGGTCATTTAAAAATACTTGAACTTTGTGTCCTAGTTATAATACCAATGTGTATATGCGTTTGTAATTTCACTAATGTTTCATAATTCACAATCACAGTGTACATTTTTGTCAGGTTGTGGGTGTGAGCAAATAGTCAACTAATTGCTTGACAACCATAGACTATTTACTTATTTATTTGGACATGCTCATCTCAAGTCAATACCCATCATTAATTCACAATCACAGGCAGTTAAAATAACTAATTTTGAAGGGCGCTCCTTGACTTGACTGCGATAGTATCGTAAACACTACTGACCTCGGGTCAGCTTGGCAGTGCTCTCCTGCGCACTGTGCAACTGCCGCATGAAGGCTATGTTCTTCTGGCTGACCTCCAAGTGGTTTACCATGGGCAGGGGGTAGTCCTTACCTAGACACAGAGGACCACATCTTTATTAACATACATATGGGCGGAATAGGTAGCGGAGCAGGCAGATTATAAATGGTCTAGATCAGGGCTTCGCAAAATTCAGTCCTGGGGAAATGTGCATTTGTTCCAGTCAATCTTGTAATCCAAGATAAATGGGAACATACATTTTTGCCCTAGCTAAAGTGCTGGTTAAAGCAGTTCCCAGGAGTTTGTGACACCCTGAACTAAATACATTTACTGTTCTCAAAGAGATCAAGACATGACCAATAGATCTGATAGTGTGATACAGGCATGTTCAATAAACATACAGAAACATATGACTGCATACTGTTGACATTCATGTAGTACATGTTATGCAATTCTGATACTATGCACTTTAGGTTATGACAGTTATCTGCAAGACAATTAAAGCAACTTACTACGTCTAAGCAACGACTGCGTTAAGAACTGTGCCAATGCCCCAAGGACAATATCTGGAAGCAGTATATGGCATTTCTGCTGCTGTTCTACTAGTTTTGCACTGAAAAGCTTGCATGTTCAGCTGAGAATTTGCAGTCAATGACGAAACCCAATGATGATTAAAAAATATATATATATATATATATATATATAATTTTTTTTAAACCTGAGTTACCTCAAATTGCTAAAATGTTTTCAAAAGTTTCAAAAATCTCTTCCATTTAGAGATTCTGTGGTCTGTTACTGTTATCATGAACCTGTCATATTAAAACATTTGGAGTTTAATCTCTGCAAGCTTCTGGATCATTATATTAATAGTATAGAAATCTGTGTAGTTTATGATTTTTTTATTCTTATTTTCTATTTAAAAAATTGTGCTGTAAAAAAACGGACAACTACAAATACGATTATGCCCCAATTTCACGTGAACGTTGACATGGCTGTCCTATGTCCATAGACCATATGGGTACAGTGCTGTGGGCCTTAAGTGACATGATAAATCAAATCAAGGTGAGTGGGTTAAAAAAAAGACTGTTCAAGCAGGCAACTACATACAAACAAAGCAAATGGAGTCTCTTGATTGCAAATATTTAAAATAACGTTAATATATAATATATGTTATTATTTAAAATAGTGCTGAAGGGGCAGTTCGAAACACTTGTGTGTTGAAATGCAAGAGAAAGTATATATGGCAGTTTGGCTGGAATGTGTTGCTTGTGCCAGATTCTGACTGTACAAGACTTTTTTTTAATATACTAAATTTATTTCAGATTTTTGCCCATTTTCTCCCAATTTTTTGGCCACTTGTACCCTCTTCTAATTCAACTACCCCTTCCCCTCATATTGCGAGTTTGAAGCTGCAACACTAGGACCAGCAGTGACAAAGATGCCAAACAACCACCTCTGAGACAGAAGTCGCCAAGCTGTTGACCACAACTCCAACACACAGAGCCGCAAACTCATGTTGGTTTCCCTCCCCCCTCTCACTGCGGCAGACTGCCAATCACCGCCCCTGAACAGGACTCCCAGCCAAAGCCGGGCTGGCACAGCCTGGGCTCGATGCGATGGGCAACCTGCACTTACCAGGTGCACCACCTAGAGGCCTGTACCCCAAAATACTTCGTTTATAGCATGAGTATGATATCGCGTTTCTGGACTCTGTGCCCCTTCAGTACTGTACTGATTGCCCACTTTTTGCAATCAAGAGATTGTTCATTTGTCTTATATCAGAAATGTCTTTAAACTAAAGTTAACAGCATTAGTCTGTTTTTATAGAACCTTCTACCCGTTAAAGACCTAGACCCGGTCCCAGACATACCTATTATACAACCCGCTTCCACCTGAACCTCTAGGGGTGCAGTCCATGGCTCATAGATATACTTGGAGGGGAAGTTCTTCAGCACTGGTAAGTATTTCCTGTAAGGTGACCAAAGAAAAAATAGAAATTTAACACAAGCTAACCTGACCAACTACATTAACACTTGAGCTTGGCAACAGAGCTGAACAGGGTTCAAGAGGGTGAATAGGCCTTTACAAATTCTTGATTACAATATCTAGCTTTACATGCACAGATCCAATATGTTTCTATGAGAATTTCTCACTCAGAGCAGCAGAGGAGAATGCTGCACAGCACACTGAGTGACTGGAGGCCCATTTCCTTAACATCATGCCATGGTAAAATTCAAGAGAGGGTTTTTTTTTTTTTTTTTAATGAGAAAACACATGCCAACAGTCCTCGCTGAGTGTAACAACCAGTACGCCTACCTACCCAAATCCAGCACCACAATTGCTCTTGTGAAAGCCACACACTCGTGGCTAACAGCTACAGATGCCAGGCAACCAACAATGGTGAGTGCGCTGTTGGCTGACATATCTAAAGCTTTCGACCGTGTGGATCATGCCAAGCTATTACAACATCTAGCCAACATCGAGCTGTGTCCAAGGCTTCTTGCCTGGCTACATAGTTACACTACCGGTAGAAGGCAGAGGGTCATGGCAAACAGCATGTACAGCCCCTGGTCATCTGGGGTCCCTCAAGGAGGGGTCTTGCTCCACGTCTACTCGCAGGACAGTCCTTAGCAGCACTCTAGACACAGGGTACGCAGACGATGTGGGTCTGTCCCAGGCCATCCCACCGACTAACATAGAAAGCGACACTACCATGGGCATGGAGACGGAGCAACTGGACAAGTGGGTGGCATTGAACAACATGCTGCTAAATGGAAAGAAGTCTGTTGAAGTCCGGATCGGTTTTTCCAAAAACCCACCACAACCTGCCCCCCTCATTCTTGGAGGACAGGAAGTTTCTGTTGTCTCCTTCACAAAGTACCTTGGGTTTCACTTAAGACTCAAACCTCAGTGGTAACACCCATGTGGAGCAGTCAGTGAGGAAAGCCTCAAAATGGCTGCACTTTCTGACTGTTCTAGCCAGACATGGCCTACCCACTGAGGACCTTCTCACCATCTCCACTACCCTGGTCAGGCCCTGCCTTCAATATGGCGGAGTCCTAATTGTACGATGCAATAAAAAACAAGAAGCACTACTGGACAAAGTACAAAAAGAGCTTTGAAAATCATAACCAGAAACGGTGCAGCCAGGCCACTGCTCCCATCATCACTGCAGAGCAGGAGAGAAAACCAAGCAGTGCAACTGGTGAAGGACATGCATGACTCCCAGCACCCACTGCATGATACGCTTCCACCCAGGCGAGCTAACTGTTCACACAGACTGCTGAGGAACAGCAATGAACTTACATGCTTTACATTTAGAACAAACCGCCTGAGAAACACCACCCTGCCCACTGCCATCAAGACCTTTTAATGATTCTCTTTAAAAACTGACCAAACTGTGCCCCCCCACCCCCCCATTATTTTTAAATCTGCTATGATTCCTAACTGTACTGTGTGATCTGTGAGTGTGCCTATATGTAAATAATAGACACTGTAAATTCTGCTTTTTATTCAGTTTGTAACTGAGCAAGAAATCTAGTGAAGTCAAAGTATGCTGAATGATCCATTGACCCCTTAAAAGAGTGAACAGTGCATAAATGAAGCCGGCCCACCTGAGGTACTGTCCATCGGGGTCAGTCCGGCGCCCAAATCGCACAGGGCAGAAGATGCGGGTGTACTGGTGGAAGAAGGCGCTGGCTGACAGCCACATCCAGTTCCCTGCATTCACGCTGTAGTCTGCATCCAGCAGGAACTCCTCAAACACCTGCGTAAGGGCCAGAAGGCTGATGAACGGCACAGACCAACAACTGGTACCTCAATTCCACAAAGATCATCCTGCTCTACTCGGATGTTTCAGCTGTCACCCTTTCAGTCAAGTAACACTGTGATGTTCAATGTTTATATATGAAGACATTTTAAGAGAGGATACCCTTAATACCCTCATGCACAAATCATGTGCTCCTCCCAGCCACTCAGTATCCTCATGACCCCCCTCTGGACCCCTCAGTACTCTCTTCTAATACCTTCATAGTCCTCCTTAGCCCCTCAGTATCCATATACTGGATTCTTATCCCCTCAGTACCTTCATGCCCTCCTCCCAGCTGATCCACAGGTCCCCCCTGGTCAGGAAGCAGGCTACAGCGTGCCGGGCCAGGTGGTGGATCCAGCCCTCCTGCCGCAGCTGGGTCAT
Organism: Aldrovandia affinis; assembly: GCA_029706075.1. Taxonomy (NCBI): domain Eukaryota; kingdom Metazoa; phylum Chordata; class Actinopteri; order Notacanthiformes; family Halosauridae; genus Aldrovandia; species Aldrovandia affinis. Next base: position 3,651,895 of record JAINUG010000020.1, on the reverse strand, counting down.
GATGGCATCGATCCAAGGGAAGCCTGTCTGTGCCTGTGGGAAGCAACAGGACACCATGTCAGCTTGATCACACAGCAGCCACTGGGGCTTCCACAAGGCAACCCCATCTCAAACCCAGGGTCACGCTTAAACTGGACAGCACTTACCATCCTCCACTTGTCCAGTGTTGCCTGGTTCTCATACCAGTTGATCTGAAGACAGATGGGATTGCCGGTCATTTTGGTGAAGTTGGGAGTGGTGGAAGCAACGGTGTAGAAGAACTCTCTCCACAGCACCTGGCCCTGGAGTGACACTGGGGGCAAGGAGTGGTTCTTGGACTGCAGGAGGAGGACAAACCCCCACAAAGTGTGACCAAACTTGTCTCATGTTGTCACCTCAGTAAGGAACACTCAGAGAGAGCTTTGAAAACATTAAATCATAACGTTGCTCAATGAGAACATGTCAGTGAAGCTGCAAAAAGCTCGAAAAAGCAGCTGCGACAATTTAATATTTATTCAATGTATTCATTTTTATATATTCATTTATACCCATAAAAGAATGCCAAGTAGTGCAGAGACACAAACCTCACTGTTCGACTGGACGGTCAACCAACTGCTGAATGACCCCGGAGGAGGTAGCTTACACAATTACGCCTTAATATCAAGCTCTTTATTATCACTGGTGCAAAAGGCAAGCAATAAATCAAAATTAATCCATTCATAAAAAAAATATTATTCAGAGTCGCACCAGATTGGGAGAGCTAGGTTGGTTCACCTTTTCAGGACCTATAGCGCAATGATGAGTTCTGCGTGAATCAGTAACACATCACATTGTTGTGGAAATCAATGCAGAGCAACAACCGTAGACTGAGTGCAGTCCTTTCTAATTTATGTAAATGAATCTCATTAGAACATTTTTAAAAACATACATAAGTAGGCTATTGTGCTTTGAGAATCAAGCAGACATGGCTAACAGGGCTATCAACTGCGGAATCGAACATTCTTATTTGCCAAGTAAAAAAAACACTTTACTCACCAAATACCATTATTAGTTCTCTGAACTTAGCCTACGCTCCAAAAGGTTACATTTGTTTGTCACTTCCAAACATTTCAGAGTTTGCGTTCACATCTCTGTACTGAATGTTTTTATGGATGCTTTTGCGAGTGCGGCTCACCTGTACATAGATGTTGGACAGCCTGTAGTAGAAGGAACGAACAGACAGACAGCCCAGGGTGAAGTAGGGACTGAGACCAGTGGTGTACGGCAACAGGGAGTTTGGAATGGTACAGGGTTTGGAGTTGCCAACCCAGCCCTGAGGCACACAGATGCACGCCAGACACACAAAGACATATATTAAAAATGTCTTCCGGTTTAGGACTCTTCCTCTGACCCCATGCAAAGCTGGTCAATATTCCAAAGTAGCTTTACTTGTGTGTAAATGTGTCTGAATGTTTTTTTATGCCAACAACAACGGAACACATTTTTGGGGGCAACACATTTGTGGAGGTAGAGAAATATACACTGGATGAGGGGAAAGCAGCTAGACTGCAGTGTAACTAAAGATGACCAGAACTCAAGCCAATGGGCAAAATGTGTGCCCTTTACTTAAATGCCCCCACTCCCCCACCCCACCCCACCATCTCCAGTCTCCTCAGATCTCATGTGCCAGTCCTTACCTGACTCTGAATGTGCTTCTCCAGTCTCTTCAGTCCTTCACTTTCTCCACCAGGCCACAAGACCTCCAGGTCCACCTCTATCCCAAGATCCTCCAGGCTTGGCACCAGGTATTGCTCTTTGACTTCATCTTCCATGGGGGTTTTGCAGTTGCTAAAGAAGAATGATCACAATGGTACATTTTAGGGTTGATCTTCCTGAATATCTACATGTAACTGCCAAAATAAGGGAAACACTTGAGTAAATGAAAGGTTCTGGTGGCTCTTATGGTGTGGGGTGCATTTTCCTGGCATGGTTTAGGTCCACTAAGTGGGCAAGGTAAATGTCAATAAACACAAAGCCATTCTGAGTGATCACCTTCATCCTATGATGAAGCATTTCTAGCCTGAATGGAGTGGTATCTTCCAGGATGGCAATGCCCCCATCCACAGGCAACGAGTGGCCACTGAACGGTTTGATGAGTATGAAAACGACGTAAACCATATGCTATCGTCTCAGTCACCAGATCTCAACCCAATTAAACACTTATGGGAGATTCTGGAGCAGCGCCTGAGACAGCATTTTACACCACCATCAACAACACACAAAATGATGGAATGTTTTGTAGAAGAATGGTGTTGCATCCCTCCAATAGAGTTCCAGACACTTGTAGAATCTATGCCAAGGCACACTTTATTTTTCTTTCCTTTATTGCTTTCCGTGCTCTCACTCTATTTCCTTTATTTTAGCAGTTGCCTGTATATGTTAGGCTATCTTTATGCCAAAGAACCTTACAGAAACATCACATAAATATACTAAGAGCTCGTATTTCACAGACTGAAAACTGTCTGAATATGAACAAATTATCTTTGTTAATATATTGCATTGCTTCATTATATACAATGGGGGAAATAAGTATTGAACACATCAACATTTCTCATCTCATCTCATCTTCAGCCGCTTATTCCTGGTCAGGGTTGCGGGGGGGCTAGAGCCTATCCCAGCATGCATTGGGGCGAGAGGCAGGAATACACCCTGGACAGGTCGCCAATCCATCGCAGGGCACTACATACACCATTCACTCACACTCATACCTACAGGGCAATTTAGACTCTCCAATTAGCCTAACGTGCATGTCTTTGGACTGTGGGAGGAAACCGGAGTACCCGGAGGAAACCCACGCGGACACGGGGAGAACATGCAAACTCCACCCAGAAAGGCCCCCGGCCGGGATTCGAACCCGGGACCTTGTTGCTGTGAGGCGACAGTGCTATCCACTGCACCACCGTGCCGCCCACATCAACATTTTTCCCAGTAAATGTATTTCCAATGAGACCATTCAAGTGAAATTTGCACCAGACTTTGGTATTAACTCAAGAAATCCAGCCAAAAAATCTAAACATTAAAGTCCATATGTAAATAAAGTTATGTGTAATAAAGTGGAATGACATAGGAAAAAAGTATTGAACACACTAACTGAAATTCATTCAATACTTAGTGGAGAAGCCTTTGTTTGTAATGACAGCTTCAAGGCGCTTTCTGTATGAAGTAACTAATCGCCCGCAGTATTCAGGTGTGATTTTGGCCCATTCCTCTATACAGATTGTCTGTAAATCTTGAAGATTGCGGGGGGCCCTCTTGTGAATCTGGATCTTCAGATGCTTCCACAAATGTTCAATTGAGTTTAAGTCAGGTGATTGACTGGGCCATTCCAACAAGTTGATTTTCTTTCTCTGAAACCAATTGAGAGTTTCCTTTGCTGTATGCTTTGGATCGTTGTCCTGCTGGAAGGTCCACCCACGTCTCATCCTCAGCATCCTGGTGGATGGCAGCAGGTTCATCTCAAGAATCTCTCTGTACATGGCTCCATTCATTGTTCCTTCAATGATATGAAGTCTGCCAGTACCACGAGAGGAGAAACAGCCCCACATCATGATACTTCCACCTCCAAACTTCACTGTTGGTATAGTGTTATTCGGGTGATGTGCAGTGCCATTTCTCCTCCAAACATGGTGTGTTGTGTGACAGCCAAAAAGTTCAATTTTGGTCTCATCTGACCAGAGTACATGCTCCCAGTAGTTCACTGGCCTGTCCAAATGTTGTTTGGCAAACTTTAGACGAGCTTCAACATGTCTTTTTTTCAGTAGTGGAGTCTTGCGGGGTGAGCGTGCACAGAGGCCATGGTGGTGGAGTGCATTGCCTACTGTCCTTTCTGTCACAGTTGTACCTGCTGCCTCCAAGTCTTTCTGGAGCTCTTTCCTAGTGATCCTTGGCTCTTTGGCTACTCTTCTAAGTATCCTTCTGACTCCCTGATCAGAAATCTTGCGAGGAGCTCCTGTGCGTGGCCGGTTGATGGTGGAGTGATGTTGCTTCCACTTACGGATAATGCCCCCAATGGTGCTTACTGGAAGTTGTGAAATACGTCTGTAGCCAATTCCATTTTCATGTTTTGCAACAATCTGGTTGCGAAGGTCTTGAGAGAGCTCTTTGATTTTACCCATCATTAGATGTTTCTTGTGTGGCACCTTGGTAACAAAGAAAACCTTTTATAGCCCATCAATATATTCTAACCCAGCTGACATTAATTAGCACAGATTGGAGGTAGAGTTGCCTCCTAATTAGTTATGGTTTTCAGCTGGTTCCTTGCCTTTCCTTGCTGTGGTGTACTGCTTTTTCTTAGTGTGTTCAATACTTTTTTCCTGTTTCATTCCACTTTATTACACAACTTTATTTACATATGGACTTTAATGTTTCGATTTTTGTCTGGATTTTTTGAGTTAATACCAAAGTCTGGTGCAAATTTCACTTGAATAGGCTCATTGGAAATACATTTACTGGACAAAATGTTGATGTGTTCAATACTTATTTCCCCCATTGTATATAAACATCTAACAAAAAGTTCAGAAATTTGTGTTTGGTAGATTATTTCTCTGTTGTAACAATGCTTCTTGGCAATACATTTTATACCGTTGGAAAGCCTGTTTATTTCCCTTTTAAATGGTGCCCCATTTGTAAGGAACATGCATTTGTGGGATAAGCAGCACAGCTGAGTATGTGGGTTGCGCCCATGAAAAAATTGCCAAATCTTCTCTGCCAATGCCAAACAGCTTATTCTGCTGTTGCTATTGACTCTTGTTTGGTGTTGTTTGGTGGATTGGATGATTGAAGTCTATCAGTAACAAGGAAGAAACAAGACATATTAGCAATTTTACAATTTATTCATTTAACAAACAGTCAGGAGCCTCAGTAGCGTGTGGAAGAACCATAGACAGCCACAACAGCCTGGCACCTCCTCCTCATGCTGGTCACCAGCGTGGTCACACACTGCTGTGGGATGGCATTCCACTCCTCAACCAGGATTTGTCGCAAGTCAGCCAACGTGGTTGTGTTGGTCACTCTAGCACGAACAGCACGCCTAAGCTGATCCCACAAGTGTTCAATTGGGTTGAGGTCAGGACTGTTGGCAGGCCATTCCATTCTCTCTACTCCCAAATTCTAGAGGTAGTCTCTGATAAAGCCCGCTCTGTGGGGGCGAGCGGTGTCATCTTGGAGGATGGAGTTCGGTCCCAGTCTGTGGAGATATGGGATTGCCACTGGTTGCAGAATCTCATCTCGATATCTCTCTGCATTGAGATTGCTTCCAACGATGACAAGCCTCGTTTTTCTAGTGATTGAGATGCCGCCCCACACCATCACACTGCCGCCACCAAAAGGTGTTACTCTATCGGTGCAGCAATTAGCATAGCGTTCTCCCCGTCTTCTCCACACTTTTACCCTACGATCCAACTTTCGTAGGCAGAATCTGGACTCATCGCTGAACATAACGTTCCTCCACATGTTATGGTTCCAGTGCAGGTGTTGCCGACACCAGCGCAAACGGGCCTGATGGTGAAGGGCAGTCATGGCAGGCCTCCTGGCAGCCCTATGAGCCCGGAGATTGACTGCGTGCAGTCTGTTCCAGATTGTCTGGGCCGAGAGCCGTGTGCCATATCGTCCTGCAAACCTTGACTGCAAATCTGTAGACAGCCTACGGTTCCTAAGTGCTGAAAGGGTGAGGAACCCCGTGGGGTGTCGTCTTCTTGGGACGTCCACTTCGCGGTCGGTCTCTGACATCCACCGTTTCATGGAACTTGGCCTTCAGTTTGGAGATGGTACTAGGGCTCACTCCAAATAATGCTGCAACTTGCTTTTGCGGAACACCAGCTTGAAGTTGCCCTATCGCACAGGCCTTATCGAGATCAGACAAACGTGGCATGCCGATTCTTGGAGCAGACACCAATTGACCACTGTAGCAGGGCCCATGCTCACAGGTGCTGACAATCAGGTGCCAATCAGGCACCTGATTGTCAGCACCTGGGGGTACCGGAAGCTCAAAACAAGAGTCAATAGCAACAGCAGAATAAGCTGTTTGGCATTGGCAGAGAAGATTTGGCAAATTTTTCATGGGCGCAACCCACATACTCAGCTGTGCTGCTCATCCCACAAATGCATGTTCCTTACAAATGGGGCACCATTTAAAAGGGAAATAAACAGGCTTTCCAACGGTATACAATTTATTTCCAAGAAGCATTGTTACAACAGAGAAATAATCTACCAAACACAAATTTCTTAACTTTTTGTTCGATGTTTATATGGTTGAACATGCACACACAAAGAAAAGGTGGTCAGGTGGGAACATTTGTCTATCCCACACAGAATGGCCCATATATTTACATATTGTTTTTATAACTGTAGCTTAAAATGTACAGGACGAAAAATACATAAAAATATTTTCAGAGAACATGTGTGTACTGCAAACAAAGACCTCACAGTGGCAAATCGGGTTTACAAGCAAAGTTGGAAAGGGAGATGTGCAAATCTTAGATCAGTATTACATTTTTCACAGATGGAGTTTCAACCTCAAGACAGATGAAGCCAAACAGAACAGCCTTTCTATCTGAGAAAGGAACAAAGGGTACACTCAGCACACAAAGCAGCCACATCAAGATACTTCAGATCTCAGACCTGCAAAACATGGGGCTGGGAGATTAGGGACCAGGCAGCACTGCTTTTTGACCACCATCTCACTGATTCACATGGGATGGGGGCTGCGCTATCAACTGTTGTGCCTCACACGCAGGGCTGCTTACTCAACGCAAGCTGCTTCCAGCTTCAGGCAGCATCTGTTCCCTTAGCGCCTCCAACACACCAGGAAATGGTGGCAGACCCATCCATGCCAAGCCAACAAGGCTTAAATTGCCAGATTCCACTACACAGACCGAAGGGCAAATCGTGCAGAGGGCTTGAATACAACAATCTAAAGACCGAAAACACACTTCCCCCAGGTACTGGAGAAATATGGGCCAAAATTGTGTTTTTTAAAATAAATAAAAATTTAAAAAAATTAAAAATGTTTTGATTACTTTGATTAGAATGGCTAGCTAATAATTCACTCTGATGTAAATCAGTCCATCAACGTTCCAACATCTGATGGACTGATTTGCACACTTTAACTAGCTTCATGGCTACTACATTTCATAAAAAATTCTGTATCACCTGTGCTCTGCCTGTGCCAGTACTGCAATCCTACGGCGCGGTCACTACATAGCTCAGCTGGTGCATTGCAGTCTGCCCACCAGATTTTACAGAGGATGTTGCAGCACTGGGACAGACCAACAGCTCTGATTGGTTCTGAGTGGCCATTTCAAATTGGCGGAGAAAATAAAAATTATAATAACACCCTGCTGCAGAGCCTCTCTGTGGGTTGTACTGTGTGTGCTTACTGGAAGTCCTCGGTCGTGATTTCCCGCGCAGGCTGGTCAGGCTCTCCTAGGATGGACAGCACATGGAGAAATTTCTTGTAGGTCAACGGGGGCTCCCCACCGTTAGCTTTGATAATCCTGGCGGAAGAACAGAAAGGTCAGTAGGCACACACACGGACGCGCACACGCACACCATCACCCACCCCCAAATCACATTATTTACCTTGCAGTTCGTTCACAGCTGGTTATTTCAGAGAAACTTAAAAAAGTGCTTTTTTTTCCCCCAGCATACATTTTTTTGTGTTTGCTTTTTCACATAATGTAGACAAGAAAATGTACATTTTTGTGTGAGGCAAGGACTGTGTGTTTGCTGCCACTAACAGGAAGGGCAGACATACCTCCTTACATCATATAGGGTGTGGGCCACGCATGAGCGTACGAGCACCCCCAGCTCCTGGCCCAGGGCCCGCATACTGTCGTCCAGCTGGGTGTAGAAGGGCTCCACCTCCACATCAAAGGTGAGCTGGGTGATGTCCCACTGGCGGACCAGCTGGCGCAGTACATCCTCGTGACGGCCCTGTAGCACGTAGAGCCGGGAGCCCAGGGCAGCCAGGCCGCTCTGCAGGTCCTGCAGGCTCTGCAGGATGAAGCGCCAGCGCAGCGCGCCAATGCGCATCGACCCCTCCAGGAAGGCCCGGTCCAGCACGTACACCGGGTACACCACCGCCGACGACTCCAGTGCCCCCACCAGAGAGGGGTTGTCGTGGAGACGGAGCCCCTTTCGGAACAGGTGGATGGTCCGGTGTGTCATGGTTGCGCCTTTCTCGGTTCAGTTCCTCGGCCTGTTCTCCCGATTTCCTGCTGAAGAAATGCGAGCATTGAAGACTTTCCCCATCCCCAAAATAAGTCACTGCTACACCAATGTAGAGGCACCAGCAGCAGCAAAGAGCTTATTAGCCAGCGCAGGTGCTACGCAGTCATGCTGCACTACTAGACTCACAAACACATAAGCCAGGAGATTTGTGCCGCTCTGCTCTCGGGATTACAGCCAAGAAATTTGATACGACTCTGGCGTCCATCTGCACCCATTGCTGTTATGACATCATGACACCAGAGGTCATATTGAAAAGCTCATGCAACACTGCTGTTCATACTGGTTCAGACACCAACCAAACCAAGTCACTCAGCTGATGCACAGAGCAGATCTCATGCACTCTTGCTGTTTAATTGAATTCATGGATCCGGTTTCTAAAGTGGTTCTATCGCACTGGCTATATTAGTTTGTATGGAGTATGGAACGAACATCCACCATTTGACACACGTAGGAGGGCATATTTTTAATCTCATCACTTGAATAATAATAAATTGCACGTCTGGTGTTCAACCAACCCAAGTTCACACATGTCACCCCTCTACTCACCTCCCTGCACTGGCTCCCTATCGCAATATTGACTTCCATATCAATTTACTGATTGACACCAATTAAATAATTAAATCAATTATGGCCTTTGGAGCAACCTTCCGGGCAACAGTTCACTCTCACACCCTGTGAGAGTGCCAAACCTGCCCCCGGAAAGTCTCCCTGCTCCAAAGGCCTCCACAACATGTAAAAACACAGGCAACCATGCCACTCCCACGTGGCCGAGACCAATGCCCTCCACAGGGTTATAATGGTCTGTCTGTCTTCCTTTGTTAATTGCCTTTTTCTCACCATGATGATAGCAATATACTACTTCCTGCAGTGCAATATTGTCCAAATAATGCTTCAAAGGGTGTAGTAACACAGTCTGTTCCAACACTGCTTTTATACAGACAGAGGGTTTGTAAGTAATCAACAAAAGTTGGGACACCTGTAGGAATAGTTTGCATCAACTTTCAAGGCTTAATTTACTTCCATTGCTGCATAACACCTGTAAGTTGTTAACCCATTACTTTGCCTTTTTTTTTATAACTCTGAAATGTACATTATTTTTCTGTTTTTTGGGGGGGGGGTTTACACCTCTGGCAGTTTACTGCGTACCTTTGTACCATTTCAGGTTATTCACTGGACTTGAACTGCTTACATTTCAGTAAAAAAAAAGGAAAAATGGGGGTGTTCTAAAACCTTTGACCGGTAGTGTATCTATGTTGAAGACACAGAGAGAGAGGGAAAAAAAAAAACTCTACTAACTTTTTCCTTCCCTGTGTTACAGGTACAGCATGCAGCTGCCAACAATCATGTCTATTACTGTATCACTACACTGATCTCGTGCAGACTATGACTATCTTATCATGTATTAATGCACATCTTGTCAGTTGCTCTGGATAACCGTGTCTTCTAAATGCCAAAATGTACTGCAATGTAAATTGTATTTATAAAATGCCTTTCCCAAGGACACTTTATACTTTACAAAATCTTAATAGTAAAAGACAAACAATCAACAATACAGTATTCAAAAATAGTACGGCCAGGTATACCAGGTTGGTGCAGGACCAGGTTGAGTTACATTCGACTTGTGAATTGTGATACCATACCATCCATGCCCATCCCTGAATTCCAGTTAATGAATAAATATCAACCATTTTAGAAACGGGAAAGTTCTCAGTGGAAGAGTGGATAGCTAAACAAACAGCATAATGTTCTCTTCATTGGACTTCTACCATATTTAGGCTACCTTCCAGCTGCTGGGATCTAATTGTTACTACAATAAAATGAAATAAATTGTGGTGAAATTTTGAGCAGCACCCAGCATCTCAGCTTAAAAATCATTTTAACCAAGGTTTAAGTAATCATGATTTACAGTGGCTTCAGAAAGTATTCAGGCCCCTTCCCTTTTTGCCATCAATCTATGCACAATACCTCATAATGACAAAGCGAAAACACGTTTTTAGAAATTGTTGCCAATTGATTACAAATAAAAAATGTAAATATGTAATTTACATAAGTATTCAGGCCCTTTGCTATGACACTCCAAATTGAGCTTATATGTATCCTGTTCCCTTTGATCATCCTTGAGATGTCTCTAGAACTTGATTGTAGTCCACCTGTAGCAAATTCAGTGGCAGCGTGAAATATTACCGCAAATTGAACTGTCAACGATTTTTTTTACAGATCATGCGGTGTCCCAGAATTAAATGGGGAGATTACTATGGAGTAACCAATGTCTGGCCATCACATACACGTTAAGAACCGTTGTGTAAGTTGGGTAACACTCATTAACAACAAATAGACCATTAGGTTTAACTTAATATTGCGAAATACAGGTTCAGTTTTTGCATACAATTACTCAATTCAAACTTTAGAAGTCCAATACGATGTAATTCAAATTCAATTTGTGGTGGCATTTGAACGTCGCTCCATACACAGCTCCTTCATTTTGATTAGGCTACATCAGGGACCGAGTAAGAACCAGCGCAATGCACCGCTTTAAATAATACAGGAGTAACGTTTGTTTTGTGGAAATGACAGTTTAGCGCCCAACCTCTTATATCGGATTGTCTTGCGCATTTTCAGAAGCAATCGTGGCAGTCAATTTCAAAGCAACATTACATTCAATAGAAGTTTATGGAACTGATGTTGGACCAGAGGCGTATCGTGGGGGGTGCAAGTGGTGCGGTCGCACCAGGCGCAAGATTTTGAGGGGCGCAAAATGTAAGAAAACGTTAAAAAATCTACCTTTTTTGCACCGCGGACCGGTTCCGAGGGGCGCAATTATTTCCTCGCGCACCCCCCGTGCAGGGTGTTCCGAGGGGCGCAATTATTTTTTTCGCGTAGCACCTCCCCCCCGGTCCGCGAAATAAATGAACTGGTCTCAGCTTTTTTTCGCGTAGCACCCCCCGTCGACAGAAAATGGGGCGCCGTTTACGTGGCTCGCACCGGGTGCTGGCAACCCACGCTACGCCACTGTGTTGGACGGAATGTTTTCCTCAAGCTTCCCTCTTCCACCCAAAACAGAAACGTGTGCCCTGATAAGTGGCTAGTTTGATTGGAAGCTGGTACAACAGTACATTTTCAGTGTTTCTTTATAGAGTGTGCGCAATCATTGTTTAGTGGCCATTGTTCTTTATTAACCTAATTAGCGCACGCTAGCTTGCTGCAGTCGGCAACAATCAGACCGCAAGCAAGGTAGTTATTTGATGCAAGAAACATAGCTGACGTTAGCTAGCATAAACTAAACTATCGATAACTTATCATGTAGCACAGACGTGCGCAGTTCACCATTCACTTGGTCAAACGGAACGAAAGAATTGCGTTACCACCTCACTTCGACTCCATTACGCCTGTGGTTGACTTGAGTTGGTCTGGTCTGCCTGCGAGTGGCCTAGCGGTCTGTCGTTCCAACACGAAGCACATACGACTGATCCAATAACGACAGTCGCTAGTTCTGTGTCCGGCTGCAGCACTGTTGTTGATCACCTGTGTTTTCTGGATAGTTTAATATTTTACAGAAACAATGTTGCAAGGAGCTAAGTAGGCTATGCGCTGTAATACTGACCGGCCAGTGGACCGTTGACTCACGTTTATCCCATTGGACAACTGCTAAGATATCACCGAAAAGCCATTGGTTAATATGAACGAGAGAACCTGTCAATTATAGTTGAGTTCGCTCTCGTGCTTGTTTCAGGGAGGAGAAGGATAAAGAAATAGGCTACTATTTGTAATACAGGCATGCCAGATCCGACTTATTATGGAATACGGTTTGTTATTTTACTTGTCAATCTTAGAGTACGTTACGCCCCTTGTCTAAAAAATGTCTATGCATGTCTAAAAATATATACGAAAGCACATATTACGAAACAAACACAACTTTATGTAACTTACATCTGAAGTTGTTATAAACAATGTTGCATTGTTTACAACTTTAGCTAAAACCGCATAATTAGACATTAATACGACCAATTCATACCTTATTCTTGAATTAAGACAACCTGAAGCATATTTAGCTTCAATCAGAAAACCTGACACCAGAAGCAGGTCAACGTGGTCAGAGAAAATGTAGGTCAGTTTGCTCCCTCTACAGGCACAATTACAGCTTGTATCCATAGTAAGCAGACAGAACGTGTATCGAGAAGGAAGTAAACAAGTTCCTCTAGAACTGATGCGCTAGTGCAAAGGGTCTCCAATCTTATCCTTGAAGGGCCAGTGTTGGTGCAGGTTTTTGTTCTAGCTCAGCATTACAACACCTAATTCAACTAATTAAGGTCTTGATTGATACGATTCATTGCTTAGTTAAAGCAGGTGTTGTAATGCTGGGCTAGAACAAAAGCCTGCACCCATACCGGTCCTTCTCGGATAAGATTGGAAACCACTGTGTTGGTGCCATTACGACCATGTTTTATTGTGGAATACTGTTCATACTATAATATAGGGTGTTCCTACAATTTAGAACGTCTACAACTGAAATTCAAAATGTTAAAACCCCCCAACGTATTCTCATGGCAAATTTTGGCAAAGCCAGTTCAGAGCACCCTTTGCTAAAACCACTTGAACCAACTTCTGATTGACCACAGAACTGAAGGGAAAAGGGGTGACATCTGCCTTAATGTGAAGTCATTGATTATGTGCTTTTTAGTTTAGGTTAAGATTCTTCCATGCACAGGCAGGATGTTATTTAAAAATAATGCTATTTTCATTCAAATTTAATTTCTGACAGACGCATCAGCATGAATATTAAGTAGCCTATAATATTATGCTCCTTGACATGCAGGGGAGCAGTGTACAGCAGTTCCCTCCAGGATGATAAAGATTAACATGACTTGACTTGGGCATTTCACATGGGGGAATGAAGAAAATTGAGAAAAACAGATTAATTTGTTCATTCATTCATCAGTGGTTATGCATTGTTATACCACACCCTCTCAGCCAATCAGGAGACAGAAAAGGCCAAACCAGTTTTATAAAGCAAAATGTCAACCTATTTATATGAATAGAGACCACTCTAAAAATCTTTTTTTTTTTTTTTTTACACAGTTTTAAGACTTGACATGTTGAATCTTGGAGACATCAACAGAAGACGTTCTAAAAGTTGCAGACTAAAATTTGTCAGTTCACACCAATAATCATTTTTTTGAAAAGGTTCTAAAACCGTCTTGTCTCAACTTGTGTCTTTGATCTTAACTGAGCTTAAGACTTACTCAAGTCTTACACCCATAAGTAGGTTTATGAAAGCTAGTTGCAAGTGCTGTTAATTGTTAGATAACAGTTGTATTACAAATGCCCAGCCTAATAAAGTATCACATAAAACCTCTCTTTCAATCATTTAATTTGGTTTATTCTATCACATATACTTTTTTTGGGGGGGGGGTTTTACAACCAAGAGGTGCATTATTACTGGTTGAAGTAGAAGGATGAAAAGAATATACATAAAGAAAACATAGTGAGATGTGTATTACATACAGGACCATCAATAGCTGGCTAGCTAACTAAGCTAACATTAGCTAGCTAGCTAAATTTGGTGATAATTCAGAGTTCTCTAATGTATTTCTATTAGTTTTATGAACACACCATCATCTGATTTGAACATCAAAAACGTGAAATGAAGCATGGTAAATGTAATTAGGCCATACTCTAACTGCCGGTTTTATACTTGGGTACAATAATTAGCTAGCTATTGTCTGTCACATATTTGGGGCACAGGGCAATACTAGCCAGCTACATACATATCACTTATTAACAATGTTGACTACCTAGAAATATTGCCTTACACACACTGCAGTGGTACATGGCAAATGTCTTATATTTCAGGCTAATGAAAGGACATTGTTGGACCATGAGGATGCATGAATGATATTTGTATATCTGCTTCTTCATTACTGACTCTCAATTACAAGAGGAAATATCAGAAATATAGGTTGTTACTAAAATATGTCAGAAACTAACTGATCCAGAAGGAATGTGCCACTCTCTGCAGCTGGGGACTAGTAATATAGCAACATAGGAACATAGCATGTAATTTGAAGGAGGGTGAAATAGTCATTCCATGGATGGTTGGGAGGATGACATAAAAAAATGGCCAAAAATTACATATGGGAGTATTTTTTTGTTATTTGGTGGAGCTCATAAAAGTGATAGATGGAGGTGCTATGACAGGGATTTCCTCAGTGCATTATTATAGTCACACACATGTCCATAAATGTCCATTTTCAGCTGTTTGGAATTATTGCTCAATAAAAATTGAATTGACATTTCCCAAGTGCATTTTTCCCAAAACAAGCGTGTGTTGGCAACAGATTGGTAAGTTAAAAAATCATATTTTCTACCACAGAAAAGAACAAAGCAAATAGCTAGCTAATGCATTATTTGACTGGATCAGATGGACCCTGAGATTAATTCCATAAGTCCCACCCACATTTGGGCAGTATGGCCGTGCCCCTGGGTGGGGTTCAGTAATATCGTGGATATTGCATCAAAATATGCCTTTAAACAGGGGTAATGACTGAAGCAAAACTTTAATCATAAAGGAGTTTTATAAGAGTTTATACGAGATATAAATGATATGCCCACATGTGATTTTTCTCCACTGAATAATTTTAGCGTGGTTTCTATCCATAACTGGATTTAAATTTAGGTATTTATGAGTTCTGTGTGATGGTGTTGGTCAACACAAAAACCCAATCTTTATTTATTGCTTTGGAACAGTGCTTGTTTAGTTTGTGTTAAATATATTGGTGAAAGTGTAGTTGTAACTTGGCATCATTTTAATATCAGTAATTTGTTATGCAGACCCATTTTGTTTTACAAATGCATAGCGAGTATCATAGTTCAGCTGCGACAGCCAACAAATTCTGCTATATAATTAGTTCGCTTGTTGCATGTCCAAATACCGCATGCCTACCTTGTTTTTTTTGTGGTATTGAGATTTGTTACTTTCGCTGTCGGAATTTACAGTTTCCCAGATTTCTTCGCTCAGTCCTGGATAATTTTAATTATTCCCGTATGGAAGCTGATTTACGCACAGTAAGCATTTAAACAGGCTTCTATAAAATGTTAAGAAGTGTAACCACGCAAACTAGACAAACATTTGTGCCTTCCACAGACTCTTTCACATATCCGTTTCCGCTCCACTCCACAACGACGTAACTACAGTAGTAGGCTACGAAGTTGCCTAACAGAATGGCACATTTTATATGAAGGTGTATGCATACAGCAGTTCCTATTAAAAAAGTACAGCGTTTATAAATGACAATCACATACAACACTGTATGTTTTTTCCTGTAATATGTAACTCTGTAGTTTGTACAGTCGAGCGACATAGTGGTAATCTCCTATTTATAATATGAATAATGGAGTAACTCACCTCCTGCAACATACAACTTTGTTGTCTTTCATGGGACGAGACGTGATAAAGCGGAATTATGCTTCTGCGAAGATACACGTAGCTGCTAGCTACGCAGAGAAGGAGTTTATGACTAGCCGTGGCTCGCAGAGCGTTATTGCTAGATAGTAACCCTATTTTCCCCCAGATCTTTTATCGTTTAAAAAAAATTATTTTCAGATTTACAATTCATTAGTCAAATGTTATTTTATTGTTTAAAAAAAAATTATTTTCAAATTTACAATTCATTTCATTTAAAAGTTGGCATTACAACGAAAGAAAAACAAAAAGGTATTCGGGTAACAATGGGTTCAAACATTCAAGACGGGCACAACATGACAGATTTAGACCATATATCAAAAGGACAGGACTGGAGATACATATAAGCTTAAATCAGGAAAAAAAGGAAACTCAAAATGTGAAAAAAACCTGAAAGAAAAAAAAAGAATTCCTGCACAGGGGTTGGCTTCCCAGAGCGCACCTCCTCTGGTTCATTCCAGTGACATGTACACATGTACACATGTCCACGTCCTCAAGAAATTACGTTACGTTTCGCGTACGCGAGGTGCAATACCTACATAAATCGTGGGGGCAGGCAAGAAAGCGGAAGGTGATGGCAAGCCACTCTGCTTCATCCACTGGCTCATTGCGCGTGTTTTACGTGTAATGAGCGGGGACACCCGACGAAGCAAGTCATCAAATGTCCTGGCTGATTTACGGAAATACTGATGATGCTTTTCATTTCAATTTCTCTCATCGGAAGAATGAGAGAAACACTCTTCGTCGTTACGCCGGGATACATTTAATGGTCTAATATACCATATCCGTTGTTTGGTTTAGTTTAGTTCAGTATATTTGACATTTCACTTTAAAAAAAAGACAATACATGGTTACATCCCGATGTACACTACCGGTCAAAAGTTTTAGAACACCCCCATTTTCCAGTTTTTACTGAAATTTAAGCAGTTCAGTGAATCTAGAAAGCGAATCTCATTCCCATCAAACCCGACTACATACGTTTTACTTTATAAAAAAGATCTATTGGTGTTGAGCGAGAAAAAAAAAGTTATACTCGTGGAATCCTGCAGTTATTTTATAATCAGTGTTTAAATTCGGTACTAGTAAGTCCTGGGCGTAATCAATAGTTTGTTGACGAGTGGTGAAGCGGCCGTCACGTGATCCCGCTAGACCAATAAGGTGGCCGCTTTTTGGAACTAGCTTCCAAGATGTCTGCCTCCACGTTGTTAACAAGCAGTAGCGAAGATGAAGGAAATCCTGCCAAAAGTCTTCCAAAAGTGTGTTTAGTGCTTTCAAAATGATATATCGCAAGTTCAGGACTAAATAAAAGGTATCCAGGACGTTAATTTAACATTTTATCTTGTTTCTGGTGAAATTTCATTGAAATCTGTCGATGCGAAATGCGATATTTTTTACCCGGAATGTGAGATATCTTTGCCCAAATGCTCACTGCCTGCGCAACATGTAATTATGTGATTAATTGATTATGTAATGTAACTTCAGATAAGATAGATTTCTTCTTGCACTTACCTCAGCACTGGTTATGCTCTTGGATGCTTGTTTAGTAGGGAGATGTACTTATGATTTCCGGTGACTAGCAGTTCTCTTGCTTACCTACGTTAAATGCACTTATTGTAAGTCGCTTTGGATAAAATAATCTGCTAAATGCCTGTAATGTAATGTAATGAATGTGAATAAAAACCGAAAATCATATGCTGATGGTTCTGCTTGCAACTTTATTCTTGCAGCATCTGTGAGGCCATTGACAGCTACAGTACATATAGAACCGTAGGCAGAGGTCTACTTCGACCGAGATTTGACAAAGTAATGGACATTCAACGATAACAATGCACAATTTGACTACATTACAGAGGGAATAGAGAGAGGGCTACAGAGCTAAGAAGAAGCAACAAAGGTGAAAGTTTGATGACACAGAGATGCCGTTCTGAAGCAATACATGCACAAAACTGTACAAGTACACTGATGAGATATTTTGTGATGTTAAATTAATCTAAATAAAAGTTTATTTGATTTAAATAAAAGTCAAAAGTACACCTCAACAAAACCATCATCTTTATGAACAGTTAGAACAGTCTGTGTCAAAGCAAGACAAAAAAGTGTCCAAGTCTATAGATCAGAAACACCCCACCCCCACCCCACATCTCCAGGTAACACGGCAAGTCTCTTAGTCATCACTATCACTATCAGGAGAGCTATCATCACAATTTTGGCACCGACATAAATCTGTACAAGACAGTCTTGTAGACATACAGGAACATCTTCCTGTCTCGCATTTATCTTGCCTGCAACTGCAGTGGACTACCTGCAACACACTTTCAGGGGCAGGATTTCTAGTCATCCAGGTCACTGTTAAGTCCCCATCCTCAAGGTGCCATCCATTGCCAGCAGGTGATGGGGCACACATCTTAGCTTTAAGAGATGATCTCATTATTGCTGCTTGGTAGCTTGCCCTTTTGCAGTGTTGGTACAGGGCGTCACTTGTGGGGGGAATGGATAGTTCTGGCAAGGGTGATGATGCCATGCAGAACGCCTTGTATCGTGCCTCATTCACATTTTCAGCAGCTGACTGGTCATACAGGTGGCACACGTATTTGCAAAGTATTGCAAAGGTAGACTGGTCCAGGTTACTGGTCCAGGTCAGACCTTTATGGTAGTGGCTAGACCAGGGGGGGCAATCTTACCTGTGTGGGCCGGTGTGGGTGCAGGCTTTTGTTCCAGCCGAGCAGTAGCTCACCTGATTTGACTAATCGGCTAATCAAAGTCTTCAATCAGGGCTTTGATTAGTGGAATCAGGTGTGTCACTGTTCAGTTGGAACAAAAGCCTGCACCCACACCGGCCCACACAGGGTAAGATTGCCCACCCCTGGGCTAGACGGAAGCTACTTCTGAGTGAAAGGCATATTACAGCCCACCTGGAGTTTGCCAAATGGTACTTAAAGGACTCTAAGAGCATCAGGAAAAAGATTATCCGGTCTGATCAAACACAAATTGAACTTTTTGGCCTGAATGCCAAGTGCTACCATAAAGGTCTGATTGATGGAGTGCTGCAGAGATGTTTGTCCTTCTACCAGGTTCTCCCATCGCTGCAGAGGAACTCTGAAGCTCTCTTAGAGTGGCCATTTGGTTCTTGGTCACCTCCCTGACCATGTCCCTTCTTGCCCGGTTACTTCGTTTGGCCAGACGGCCAGCTCTAAGAAGAGTTGTGATGGTTCCAAACTTATTCCATTTCACAATGATGGAGCCCACTGTTCTCCTGGGTGCTTTCAATGTTTTAGCAATGTTTTTATACCCTTCCCCAGATCTATACCTCAACACAATTCTATCTCGGAGGTCTATGGAGAGTTCCTAGGACTTCATGGCTTGGTTTTTACTCTGACATGCACGGTCAACTGTGGGACCTTACATAGACAGGTGTGTGCCTTTCCAAATCATGTCCAATCAATTGAATTTACCACAGGTGGATTCCAATGAAGTTCTAGAAACATCTCAAGGATGATCAGTGGAAACAGGATGCACCTGAGCTCAATTTTGAGTGTCATAGCAAACGGTGTGAATACTTATGTACATGTGATATTTTTGTTTTTTATTTTAATACATTTGCAAAAATTTCTAAAAACTTTTTTCACTTTGTCATTATGGGGTATTATTGTGTAGAATTTGAGAAAAAAAAAAAGAATTTAATCCATTTTGGAATAAAGCTGTAACAGAACAAAATGTGGAAAAAGTGAAGCGCTGTGAATACTTTCCGGATGCACTGTAGCCTGATGAAAGAGACAGATTAATAATGTCTAGCATGGATTGTCCCATAACAGGAAGACGTTCTTTAACAAGTTTTGTTGCGATTGGGTCTAATTGGCAAGTAGATGGTTTGGAGGACATAACCAATTTAGAAAATTCAGTCCACTCCAGAGCACAAAAACTCAAGAGTAGCCATAGGACCCTGTCCTGGTAAGCCTGTGCTTTCTGATCAGTGTCCGCTACAGCAGAAGGTGCCATTTTAGTAATTTCATCTCTAATTTTCTCAATCTTCTCAGAGAAAAAGTTCATGAAATCATTACTATGATAGGCTGCCGGAGGCTTAGCATTGGTTTCAGTCTGGTTCTTTGTTAGTTTGGCCACTGTATCAAAAATAAATTTAGGATTATTCTTATTATGCTCAATCGGATCAGACAAATAGGTTGACCTTGCGGAGGAGAGAGCATATTTGTACTGTACCAGACTGTCTTTCCAGGCAGAATAAAATACTTCTAATTTAGTGGATCGCCACTTCCGTTCCAACTTGCGAGAAGCTTGTTTAAGAGCACGTGTGTGGTCAGTATACCATGGTGCAAGCTTCTTTTGGCTAGTTTTTTTCTTTTTGAGAGGCGCAACAACATCAAGAGTGTTGTGCAGGGTGTAATTTAGATTGTCCGTCAGCTGATCAATAGATTGTAGACTAGTGGGATCCTGATTAACAGTAAATGATTCTTGGAACAGGCTGACAAAGTTAGGTATCATAGAGGAATTTAGGGAGCGACTAAAGTAGAACACTGGTTTTGATCTAATAGCAGTGGTAGCATGAATTTCAAACGTAATAAGGAAATGGTCAGAGAGCACAGGATTATGAGGAGAGACAACTAGATTGCTAATGCTAATACCATAGGATAAAGCTAAGTTCAGTGTATGTTGATGACAATGAGTCGGCCCAGACACATTTTGAACAAAACCAGATAGTCAAGAATAGAAGTAAAAGCCTTCACTAGAGAATCATTTCCATTATCAACTTGAATATTAAAGTCGCCTATAATCACAACTTTATCTGCCATAACTGCTAGGTTTGATAAAAAGTCAGAAAACTCTGAGAGGAAAGCAGCATAGGGTCCAGGGGGTCTGTAGATAGTAACTAGTATAAAAGATGAAGTAAATATAGATCTATTATCTACATTAGTCTGTATGGAGCCCAGGGAAAGCACTTCAAATGAAGAGAATATGTTTATAGATTTCTTAGTAAGGCGTAGTCTAGTGTCAAAAATAACAGCCACGCCACCACCTCTGCTTGACTGTCAAGGATTGTGACAACCAGAGTATCCAACCGGGGTAGATTCATTTAATGCTATGTACTCATCAGGTCTAAGCCAAGTCTCCGTCAAACTTAAAATGTCAAGTTTATAATCAGTGATAAATTCGTTCACAAGGACAGCTTTAGGAGCTAGTGATCATATATTTAGAAACCCACTTTTTTAAGGAGAGTTCTATCGAAATTAGGTTTAGCATTTGCATCAGGATGGTTCGTGTTGATCCTTATCAGATTATTAGAAAAAATCCCACGAGAGGGTTTGAGTTTCAATAGACTACGGTTTTCTCTACGTGGAACAGACACAGTCTCAATTATGTGGGAACTGGGGTGGAAACTAGTGACGAGCTCAGGGAAACTTGAAGACAATTGTTTAAGACCGTCTGTCTGCTGCCTGGCTGTAGCTCTTGAATGTCAATTTCGCCGATTCAGACTATGGGCTATGTTATTAGATAAAAGAAGAGCACCCCTCCAGCTCGGGTGGAGTCCGTCTCTCTTCAGTAAACCAGGCTCTCCCCAAATCGTAGGGCAATTATTAACAAACCCTATGCTATTTGATGTACACCACTTAGTCAGCCAGCGATAATTCATGGGTCACAGTTCATCGAGCTCGTAGCTAATGATATAGATAGTTAGCATCATTTGTTCAACACGGTATAAAATAAACCAGCTTCAGAAAAGATTGGCTGAAGAAGTTTGAAGGTGTTTCCCTGCTTTCATGAAAACCTTATCAACCTTATTCAATACATTGACACGTAGTGTACAGAAGTGTAAGGACACCATGTTGCATAGGCTACACATAGCCTTTACAGACGTATAAATTGCAGAGTGCTTGCGACATTGTTGCATTTCGCAAACTGCAAAGAAGTCGCACAAGTTACGTAGAAGCATGCAGAAGCCTTCCAGGAAAGCTGGGCCATCTGCTAGCATAGGAGTGGGCAAGAAGGACCATATCTGTTTCTGGATTTCATGACAAACTTTGCCCTTCATTATTTAATCAGGCCAAGCATTTATGCAATCTGATGTTTTAGCTACATTTCTTGATAAGCTCAGTAATGACCATTGACGTCTGTTCTCGTGTCTCGTGTCCCTAGCTGTGGTCTAATCTACGAGTGAACAAGCATTGATGTATACAGTTAATTAGCTAATTGAGCTAATGGGTAACTGGTAGAAACAAAAACCTGCATACACACTGGCCCTCCATGAAGGAGTTTCAGCATCAGATGGGGGAGATTCATTGGTGTCTCTGACTGAGTGAATATGGAGGAGGCCCTAGCTAGGGATAGGGGTATATTAGGTTTCACGGTCAGTCTACTAATGTGCACATCGGCGTAGTTGGAATTTTTTAATACGCCATGTCACGGGTTTGTGTTTTTAAGGTACCAATGCTGTAAACAACCTCATATGTGTCGTATTAAATTACTAATGGGGACAACGGAGCGCAAATGTATAGTATAAAAACAGTGACAAAACACCCTTTTCTTTAAAAAAAAATAATTTCTGTTTTGGATTTTTATCCCATTTTCTACCAATTTGGTAGCCAATTAGACCCGCTATTTAAGTAAATCCCCCCCCTAGTAATGTGAGTTCGCTGCCGTAGTCCTGCAACTGGTAGCGACACGCGACCTAACGCCTCTCGCCCAAGTATATACCGTAACCCGGTATACTGCAGGGCCACTCTTATGCGCAGCGAATCTCATGTTGGCTTCCTTGCCCCCTCCCTGGGGCAGACAGCCAATCGGCCAAAGCCGACTCTGGCAAGACGGGGAATTGAACCCCGGTCTCCGTGGCTAGCGTCAGACGTTGTAACCACTGGGCCACGCGGGAGGCTGAACAAAACACCCTTTTCTAAGGAAAACAAAGAAAATATAATCCGTATATGCTATACCTTGTCGCTGCATAACTGCAATATGTTATTAAACAATGCAGTGCGTAATTAATTAATTCATTTTATTTTAATTCATACCCAGCAATGAAGATATCCTTGGTAGCAAACTTTGTAACTTATTCCTGGTGTAGAAAATACAAATTAACAGTGACCATCGGGCCCACTATTTACAAACAATGATAACATACAAGGTACTATATAAAATGTGTATAAAACATAGAGCTAACCAGCACAAATACTGCTGAAGACACCACAGGAATAACGGCTACAGCTTCTTGGCTGGCTGGCAGCACTTATTCTATTTACAACACAACATTGCGACTACAGCAATCCCACAACCTTTTCCCACATATTCAAAATAAAATAGACTAAGAATGGATACTTTATTATTATACTTCAATTTAGGTTCACAATTTTGGTAACATAAAGAGCCTCTGAGCTAGCAGTAGGTTCAGCTACAACCCCATATCCTACCTCCTGGTCAGTTTCAATGGAGAGAGGTAGGTGGAATGGATTTGAATGCT
The DNA here is from genome assembly GCA_029706075.1 of Aldrovandia affinis. Lineage (NCBI taxonomy): Eukaryota > Metazoa > Chordata > Actinopteri > Notacanthiformes > Halosauridae > Aldrovandia > Aldrovandia affinis. The sequence continues at coordinate 3,628,724 of JAINUG010000020.1, read as the reverse complement.
TTCCAGCTGTACTTCTCTGTGATCTGCAGATGGCTACTGGGGAGATGGATTGACTATCACTTCCATCTGTGTCTGATAAAGTTGAACAGACATGTCCCAGGGGTGATCTTTGCTTGGTATCGGTGCGCACTGGCTTGAAGGCTCAGTTCCCATCGCATCGGTAAAAGGAGGCATCAGGGCGTTTGGGCATACTAAACAATGCACAACATACCTTCTCTTTCACCCTCCATGTCATCCTCACCATCAGGGATTTGTGAACAGTATAGACTGGTTGACCAGGCTCCAGTTGTACTAGGACTTGAAAAGTGGTGGTCAACCAAACATTGTGCATCTTATGCCTCCCATCAAATCCATGATTCTTCTTGTAAACGAACTTGCCTACCCTTAGTGTACTATCGTAGAATGGGAAACCGACTAACCTATTCTATGCCTCAGTGGCATATTCCATCTGTCTCCTAATGTGGTTGTAGGCATCCCAAGGATGCTCTTAGAGTATCTGCAATACACTTTATGGCAGTGAAAGACACCGTTTTGAGCCAGATCGAATTTTCCACAAGCTCAGGGCAATAAAAAATATGACCCTTCCACAGCGCCATGCCCCCTAGTACACCCTGTACACATAAACTTATTTTTCCCCCCATTTATACAGTCCACTGTGACCACAAATCAGACGCTTCAGCGTCCAGTAAAACATTTTACAACAATTTTCTTTCAATGTACTTACATTGCTTGCACATACGGTAAGACCAAAACATCAAGCTTTATATGATTTTTGTGTTTAGAAATATGATTATTATCCACATTAAATCGCTGTAAAATGCATTAAAATCCATTGTACTTGCTTCCAGGTTTTCGGCTAATAGTTCAACTTATAGCTTTCATTGGAGCATATTGTGTATCAACCACGTTACAAAGTTCCAGGAAGGAGGGTGTGTGTTTTGTCCTCTGTACAACAATAGGTTCAATTGCATGTCAATTCAGGTAGTTGCATGAATCTGCTCACATATTTAACAGGTTTCTTCTGACCAAGACAGTGCCGAGACAGCACCAAGACCTTGGTGGCTGGCATCAACATTGACATAAAAAGGCTTAGTGAAAATCAGCATATGCCAACACATGGGCAGAGATGAGTCTTTGTTTAAGGGCATTAACTGCATCATCACACTTTGAATCCCACAGTTAAGAGAAAGGGAGACAGGAGCCTTTACATTTGTTCTTCTTAGAAGGACCTTTGGAAGCCAATGCATGGAGGGGGCCTGCTAGCTGGAAAAAACCCTGTACAACTCTTCTATAACAGCTGGTGAACCCCAAGGACTGCATCTCCACTGCATTCATTGGCGTCTTCCATTCCCCAACAGCGCTGATCTTTTCAGGGTCAGCAGAGACTCCCTCTGCAGAGATGACATGCCCCAAGTATGATACTTTTTGCAGGATGAGTGTTTACTCAGCTTGACTTTCAGACCACAAGTACGGAAGCATGATAACACCAGCTCTAGATGCTGCAGATGCTGCTTGAAGGTTGTTGAGAACACGACTACATAATCGAAGTACAAGAGGAACTGTGAACTACACATCCTGTAAATAAACACCTGCTGGTTTGGCGCCCTGCGTCTCTCTACACCTCCCTTGGCCGTGAGTCCCGTTACCTCAACTTGACACAGCCTGAGGTGAGCCATTAGGTTGTATATTACTACAAGAATTTTGCTTGGCAAATATACAAAGGGACCCCAGTCTGGACACCCTGTGTAGAGCAGGGATCGCAGAGAAGAAAGAGAGTTTTTATGTACAGAGGTAACTTGTAGTGATGGTTGATTTCGAATATGTTTATTTCTTAACAAATGGCTTTAGAAATGTATCCATCGTCCATTGGTTTTGGAGGACGGAACTGGAGGACGGAACTGCAGGTTAATGAGTGAACCGAGAAAGTTTGCACGGCCCTAGTAATTGTGTCTAACATTGAAACAAGAAACGTTGCATGATTCAGCCGATAGGTGGCACTCTGCACAAACAACACTGTGAAAACTGCTGCGTCATTTTGAAGACTTACATCTCATACAGAAACAAAGCAGTGTTGAAAAACGACTGAGACAGTGGTCTGTTACCACACATGCTAAGGGCTTTCTGAAGTGTTAAAGGTATGGCATCAAGCATATCATTATGTGATGGGTCACAAACAAATAATGCACAACAGAGCATATAGACAGAGGCACAAAGCACAAAATGTTCCCTTCTGTGGGGAGTTGAGATGCTCTTGTCCCCTCTGGCTTGCTGTGAAACTAGAGCAACCATTGTGTTCTCATCATGGCAATTGTTTTTTCTAGATGGCTTTAAGCTGCTTAAGAAGAAGCTCCTTAAGTGTTCAAAAGTCAGTTTGGTGAAAATGATGACTTGAGGTAAATCCCATTTGTTGGAATGATTAATTACATATCCATGTCTAGTAATTGGAAATAATGTATCATCTAATGTGTGTTTCCTTCATTGTCAGGTTTGCAATTACAATCGTAAAGTTTAGTGAAATCCCTTACAACCTCACGGTTAGTGAATTAGGATTACACAGTTTTTAAACAGCTTTGCATTAGCTATGGTACAGCATTCATGGTAAGTCCCTGAAGTGCCATCACAGAATTAAGAGGAACAGCAACTTTCAGTCCTACTGCAAGTGAAACATTTAAATCAGAAAATAAAAAACAACACCAGTTATTATTATCTCTATTATTGTCTGTATTTTTCAACATAAAGGATTATTTATTTTGTCTCAGTCACAAGGATTATTTATATCTGTGGCAGTTCCAATCACAGACACACTATTTTAAACACCTGGCTCACAGGGTAAGCAGTCAAATAAAACCAAACTGTTTTATTTACTGTCTGTTACTATAAGAGTTCACTGGGTGAGTGACTCTTCCTGAGAGTTGCAGCAGAAAGAAGATAATGACTGATTATGGCTGTGAAAAGTTATGGGTGGGGTGCGACTTACACGTGTCCACAGTATTTACAGCACAAACAACAAACACTCTTGCGTTGGCTAGGAAATGCATTTTTTTAAAGCAAGGACAGCAACACATACATTGTACAGCAAGCGTAGGTGTACCAGCTAGCCCCACTGAAAGGAACTAAAACATCAGACTCTCAGTCAAACAAAGGTTGTGTAACACGCAAAACCAGGAAAGGTGAGGCCTCCTCCACCAAGGTGTAAAGTCCACTTTTGCTGCTGTACTTTCGCTATTCCGCCAGTTCCTCAAATGAGGGAAGCAGTGTTCCTTTCGCAGGGAGGTGTCTGCATGTGACCACCAACAAGAGCTGGGCTAAGGTTGCAGGAAAGAGGACAGAGCAGTGTCCAGTGTCAAGTAAGTGGACTCCTCTGAATGAAGAGTCGATGATTGGGAGCGCCTTCCGTGAGCAGATAGGTGAGTCTTCCAGAACCACTGTGGCCGTTTACTCTGAAGGTCACATTTCCTTCTTCTGTTATTAAATTCATCCTCCAAGCTGTTATTGCACAGACTTTTAGAGTATTATTATTATTATTATTACTATTGTGTTAAAGAGTAGACAAGTGGCTTCTTTATGGCAGTCATTTCCATGACATTGACCAAAGATGTCAACATATTGAAAATTCTGTGCTTTCGCTCTGTGATTAGTCAGACTTTCATTGTTTATTTCTGGATATCTAAGCACTATTGAGAGTAATGATTAGTAAAATTGACATTGACAAAAATACATTTTCTTCTTCCATAATTAACTTCAGAAGCAAACCTGCTGGTAAATATGCCTACCATTCTAATAAAACTACTTTATTCGCGGACAGGCAACAGGTAACCACCAGAAAGAATGTAACACCTGACGTAGTTGACTGTGTTCAGCTAATGAGGTTGCCCGGTTGCCACGGAAGTCTGTGGTTTTTTCGGCTTGCTAGGTGTCAAAATAAGAGTGGCTCATAGTGTTACATGTTAGCTGGTGTTACATGTTGTCTGTTGGCTAATAAAATTGATTCAGCTTGGCTACTGCATTTCATTTAGACATAAATAAGTCTTGTATTATGTGTGTATGTGTGTGTGTGTGTGTGTGTGTGTGTGTGTGTGGGTGACTTTTTTTTACCACTTTATTCTTGTTTCTGTTTATTTTATGTATGCTGATGCTGGCATGCTTAATGTATGTCACTGTGAATAGGCTACCCATTACAATTTAGCTAATTGTTAAAAAAACTGCTTAAACTTAATCATTTGCAGAACATGTTTCTGAGTCTGCATCAATATTCTTACTCTACAATTAGCAAACAGTTACCTTTACACTGCTTACCGACTCCCAGGTTCTAATGCGTGACATTTGTGTGTGACACCTGCTTCACATCAGCAGCAGACACCTGCAACGTTCCATCAACAGCAGTTTGAGTGTACCTGAAACAATTTGAGTGAGAAATGCCAACCGACAGCAGCAAACGTGATGGAGAGTAGCCATCAGCAATAGAAACCTTTTTTGATATTTCAGATTTCAGCCAAGAGAAGTTTTGCAAAGGTCACAAAGCCCCTCACGTTTAATGACTAAGGTCATTTCTGGCTCTGTCCCAATAATGACATCAAAAGTCTTGTCATAGCTGTTTTTGGATGCAGGGGGCGCACTTTAACTTTAAATAGTAGCTAAACTGAACTGCCACAGAGAATATCATGACCATGAGGCAATAGACAGAACATGGTACGTCTGTACCTATACCAAATATAAGCAACAAGTTTGAACTAAACTAAACTAAGTTTGAACTAAACTATGCCTGTTTTTATGGTGAATTAGCTTGTTTGAACAGTCATTTCTTGCTGTTACAAACCCATAAAAACCACCTGCACTCCAATAGCCGGATGGTGAACCTGTGTGCAGCAAACATCTTGTCGGTTTCCTTCCCCCCTCCCTGGGGCAGACAGCCAATTGCCGCCCCCGGTGGCACTCCCGGCCAGAGCCGACTCTGGCGAGGTTGGGGAATCGAACCCTGGTTGCCGTGGCCAGCGTCGGACGTTGAAACTACTAGACCATACGGGAGGCCCAGCTTTCAGACCATTCCTAGCTTTTTTTTAGTTTGAAGTCATATGGAAACATTCCTTCTACAGTACTAAATTTTGGTATTACTGCATTCAAGCTTACACATAGCTGGTGCAACCCTGCCCATGTTTCTCCCAGAACCTAAAATGCTGGAATCTCCTACTCCCTGAAAACATCAACGCTCCCAGAAAGTAAATTGTTTCAGTCGAGACAAGGGTTAATTCAAGCAAGTCTTCACAGGAAAGGATACTTTGACTCTCCAGCACCAGGGTTAAGTCGATTGATGTGGTTCAAACCCACCTATGGAGAGAGTTTCATGTATGGACAAGCCTGTTACTCTAAGATTAAATGCACTAGGTCCAGAGTTCCCACAGCTGTCCCCATCTAAATATAACCCTGTAATATATAAATATATATATAAATAATCCCCAAATACGCTTTCCCTGGAGAGGGTCTGTGAGCCATGTCCTGTCACAGGGTACCCCCAGTCACGCATGCCCAAACACATTGAGGGGAATTTCCACTGTTGGAGCTAGAAACAGGAATTAGGCAGTAGAATTCTGGACCTCTGGCTTTGTCTGCTTTTCTAATGGTCTTTTCTACGAGGCAGAACTAAAATCATGCAGTGTGGAATTGCAATAAAAACATTTTGTCCCAATTTCAGTGCAATGGAAGAGTCTCCATGGAATGATCCATCTCTGCACTAACTCCACTAATGCTCTGGTTGCAGTCATTCATTGATTCATTGCCTTTCTTGATCTTAGAATTAATGTACTGATTATGTTAATACAGCACTAATGCATTTACAACAAAGAGTAGAACCCTGGAGGATATGTGCAACTGTCAGTTAACCACTACCTCACACATACCTGGAAGTGAACCTTTATTCTCACAATGTTCATAATTCTACCAGTTCCTACGGTTCAGGATACAAGCATTACAAACAGGCATTACACCAGTATATGGGCATCTCTGAGGATCTATAGCGTCCAATTAAATGCTGTTCTCCAGTTCAGCTGCAATCGAGGACCTTGGCAGGGTGCAGATTACATATGCTGGGACAGGAACAGGAAGTCTGTTAGTCTTCAGCCCACATCTATCAGTCAGCACAGGGTACATGCTTTCTCATGCTACAGTACTGCTGCTCTTGCATTCATACTGCTTACTGGTTCTGTGTGGCTCAGTAAGTAGAGCATGGCACTGACAATGCTTAGGTTGTGGGTTCAATTTCCATTGGGACCACATATAGTGAAAAATGTGTGCATTCACTACTGTAATTCGCTTTGGATAAATGGCATATATATGCTAAATGGCATATATACTGTATATATATATATGTATTATATGCAGTGTTTGTACTGTAAACCAGGATCCTAGACAGCAGATAGCTCTCTCAGAACAACACCTGGTGTTGTTTTGAGAACAAATAAACCAAGGGAACATTTGTTGGACCTACTGTACTTGTTCTGTACTAAATTAAGAGAAAATTGTTTGAGGGAAATTAGCAAATGTATGTGCAAATGCATTTTTAACTAATATTATGAATGGGCTGGTTTAACAATATGGTCCATTCAAAAATGACATCTATTGATCATAATTATTGTTTCAGGGTGACGGTTACTTTTTATATAAAATATTATTTGGTATTTTCTCCACTATATTTATATGCACATGACCCTGCACTTGACAAAGCCTGCATTGTCTGTTCTGCTGTTTTTCAGAATTAAACAAATGAACAGATTGAAAGCAACAAAGTGCTAGCACTGCAAATGAGAAAAGTAGCCATTTCCCCGGCGATGCCCTGTCATGTCAGTATGCTAATAATAGCTCTGAAGACTTCCCAGGCAATAGCCTTTCAATCATCTTGTGTTCTGTTCCAATGCCAGACTGTGGAAGGAAGTACTGAAAAGCAGAAACATACAGAGCATAGGAAATTAGTGACCATCAGAACCCAAGAGGGCCAAATCCACGGTTTATGCAGGTTGATTTATACTGCTCTACTAAATACAAACTGTCTTAATGAGCATTTGCCTAACTTTTGTGAAGGCCCTTTAGTTATGTGTTACTGTTATCTAAAAACGGATTGAAATTGATTTGTCATTCTTATTCCAGTTTTTACTGAAATATAAGCAGTTTAAGTCCAGTGAATAACCTGAAATGGTACAAAGGTAAGCGGTAAAATGCCAAAGGTTAAAAAAAAATAAGCTTAGGTTACCAAAAACTGAAAAATAATGTAGTGTAGTATATATATTGTGGTGTCCCCAGGGGTTGGGCAACACACACAGACCTTCCAGAGGGCGTAGGCAAGTTCAAGAACACGGAGGAGGCAGTATTCAAAACAAAACAATAATTTATAAACCTAATAATCTTGACAAACGCTACACAAAACAAAGGGCGGGGTATTTGGGGGAATACAAACACAAAGTCCACAATCCTACTCGTTGTCAAGGTCCGTAATCCAATTCCAAAATCCAGTTCAGTTCCGTAATCCAGTCCATAGTCAATTCAAAGGGGGTCCTCAAAACAATCCAAGTTCATACACAAAAACACTCCAAAACACTCTTTCTCCAAATACTGGCTGGTCAATAGACTTCACAGTACTCACTCTCCAAAGACACTCAGCAACTCCTTCCCACACACATTCCTACTCCTCTCCCAGTGTGATGGGAATCAGACCTTTAAATAGGCCTTGAAATGGCCTTCAGCTGGTCGTTAGTCCCCATTGCTTGACTTGGCTCAGGTGTGACTGTGGCCTGCTGGGAAATGTAGTGTTTCCTGGCTCCCATGTGTTGTAGGCCAGGCAGCCATTTCCTTGTGCAGCCCCTTGGGCTGCCACAATATATATATATATACACTACACTACACTACACACTATACGGTAGTGTATATATGTATATATATATATATATGTATATATATGTATATATATATATATGATAAGGTTATTTTAAGGGGCCTTGAGATTAAGATATAGGCCTGCCATAGCCTATATTCCAATTAAAAGTAATAGGCCTGCGGGCTGGCGGATGGCCCAGCGGTCTAGTGCACCGCGCTTTGGAGCGGTGTGCGCTGCCTGTCAGAGACGCGGATCGAAACCCGCGTTTCTACCAGACCGCCCTGGTCATCAGCCCGATCGGAGGCGGCATTTGGCTGTCCGCGCCTCCGGGGAGGGGGGGAGGGAGAGCTGGCATGAGTCCGCCGAGGAGAAGGTTAATGGAGTCCGTGGAAGATCTCCGTCTCGAAAGAAGGCGGGGAAATAGGTCCAGGAATACGAATCTCGTTCCCGGAGGACGGGCGGCGGACTCGTGAGGGTGGGGAATTGAAAAAATAGAGGTATAATTGGCTACTAAATTGGGAGAAAAACGGGGAAAAATCAAAAAAAAAAAAAAAGTAATAGGCCTGAAGCCTCATGATTGATAAGACAAGGCTTCATACCAGTGAGTCCTACATATGTGCTTTGGACAGTTTCTCATTCATATTGGGGCAGGAAATCTTGGTTGCAGAACCACTGAAACCCACAGTTCTCTTTGCCTGTACATAAAGGAAGACACTTATAGCCTGATATATCACTGATATGTGTGGAGAAAATGGCCTGTGATCTGTGTGTCAAAGAAAGAGGGATCAGATACACCTGAATGACTCAGCACAAACCACTAAATTGGTTCTTCTCTGTTTTCAAAATAACATTCTCAGCATGCTTGTGTGGCATAATTGTGATTTTGACATCTCGACAGGACAGCTGCATGCAAAATGAGGTTGCAGGGAAGTGCAGTGCATGCTGGTATTGTAAAGCACCTATATTTCTTCTTCCAGTTTTCTGATGATCATCCCCTTTACATTATTACATATTAGAGGGGAAACACAACACACACAGCTCAACTGTTCACGACTGTAGTGGATCTGTAATGGTGTGGGCAGCCATCTTGTGGGAGTCATTGGGTCTGATTAATACGGCATGATAGAATTACGGGCAAGAAATACAAAGGCATTTTAGGCGATCATGGTGCACCGTATCATGCAATCATTGTTTCCTCAATATGATAACGCCCCTATACACACTGCTCAATGGTTTCAATAGTGGTTTCATGAACACCAAGATGAAGTCAAACACCTTCCATGGCCTCCCCAATCATCAGATTATTGAATCTGTATGGGACGTTCTGGAAAGTAGAGTGGATAAAAAGTAGAGTAGATTTCCACCGCCCTCATCCCTCAAAGAACTTTGAACTGGTCCAATATCCCACTAGAAACAATTCAAAACTTGTATAACAGCATTTCAAGAAGGATTGAAGCTGTTCTGAAGGCAAAGGACAGCCCAACTCCTTATTAGTTAATAAATATATATATATTGTTTGGTGTTTCCATTATTTTGTCTACACACACACACACACACACACACACACACACACACACACACACACACACACACACACACACACACACACACACATAACTGTCAAAATAAAGGAAACACCCATATAAAGTGTCTTAATAGGGCATTGGTCCACCACAAGCCACCAGAACAGCTTTAATGCACCTTGGCATAGATTCCACACGTGTCTGGAACTCTATTGGAAGGATGCAACACCATTCTTCCACGAGAAATTCCATCATTTGGTGTTTTGTTGATAGTGGTGGAAAACTCGGTCTCATGCATCGCTCCAGAATGTGCCATAAGTGTTAATTGGGTTGAGATCTGGTGACGGAGATGGCCATGGCCAAATGGTTTACATCGTTTTCATGCTCATCAAGCCATTCAGTGACCACTCTTGCCCTGTGGATGGAGGCATTGTCATCCTGGAAGTGACCACTTCTAGCAGGACAGAAATGTTTCACCATAGGATGAAGGCGATCACTCAGAATGGCTTTACATTGCCGTTTACCTTGGCCTACTACGGGTTGAAAATAAAAAGTACATACTATTACAAATTGTATGTATTTTGTATGTATTTTTTTCAGTAAGCCCCAATTGAAGCTCAGCGAGGCAAAGACGGTGTCGGCAGCCTTCCATCTCAACAACAAGGAGGCTAAATGTGAGCTCCCAGTATATATCGGCGGAATACCCCTGCCATGTTGCGCTGAGCCAACGTACCTTGGCGTGACACTGGACAGGTCGCTCACGTTTCGCCGACACCTCGCGTCACTGCGCAAGAAGCTAACATCTCGTGTGGCATTGATGAGGCGATTAGTCGGGTCAGGCTGGGGCGCCGGGGCAAGAAAATTGCGTACGGCTGCCCTGGCCCTTGTTTACTCGACTAGTGAGTACTGCGCACCAGTATGGCGCCTCCTGCGCGGCCTGCGAGTGTGGCACAGAGGAACAAACCGCAGACCATGTCATCCTGGATTGCCCGATTTATTGGGCACCCAATGGGATCCATAGTCTGTCGGCTTTGGATGACGACACGGTAACATGGCTGCTGGAGATGTGCCCCAAAATATAGTCTGGGTGAACCCCCCCTAGGCTTGAGGTGGTAAAAGGATAGCCCCTCGGCCCCGAGCCTAGGGGAGCAGAAAAACATACCCAAACGAAGAAGAAGAATCAGATAATGGGATTTAGCATCTCCATTGTCTAGGGTATGCTAGCAAGGACTAGGTTATAACTAAGAACAAGTTAACTAGGTACCTTTTCTGCACAAATAGTGCAAGTTAAGACTTTGTAAACAATATTGTGCTAATGCTATATTTACTGTCAACCCTTGATAATGATGAGCAAAGATACATTTGATAAACAATAAACAATACAGTTAACGTATTTTATTCTGAAACATCGATCTTTGACACGTAACACGTTACTTGCAGCACATTTCCACCCACCTCTGCGGATATTACGGTTGAAGAGTATGCTCTTTTGAGCACAGTTGCCCCTAGTTTATGATGTCTTTTCCTCAGACTTCCATGCCAACATCAGCTTAGCCACTGTTCCGCGTGAAACATCAGCAAGTTGAGCAGTCTTTGTCACAAGTTCCTGCCAAATGTGCCCCAACAATCAAACCTCTTTCAAAGTCACTGAGATCTCTCTAATATAGGTCTAATATACTTCGAGTTCTGATGAAGGGCACTGTACAGGTGACCAAATGTTATATTCATTGTGTTCTAGAACACAGACCATGGCAGATAAAAGCCAGCAGAGCACGCAAAGAAGGGGAAAGAGGATATTTTCTTCCCTACGGGCCAAAAGTGAGTATCCAGGATTCCACTGAGCATATCGGTATGCTCATAAACAACCTTAATGACAGACTGTACACATATGAGGATGCATGCTCTACCTAAAAGCTTTATTCAGGTATATTACATAGAATTATGTAATAACATATAACAGAACATTTTCATAACGTTTCTTCAATGTTTCAAAATGGGAGCATATCAGTCATATTGCAGTATCAGAACAACCACACAGTAAAAGCTCACAACACAACCAGGGGTTCATATAAATCAAGGCCAAAACAGGGCAAGAACAGGTGAATAATACACATATACGGTGATTAGCACTCATTCGTTTTTGGAGATAACATGTCTAATTAAATATGAGTTTGGAGAAAATGCTTTTATAACATGCATTATCACTTGTTTGTACTATGTTTTCACCAGGTACAACTCCGGTCAAGGAGGATGAAGGGCTTGGATTTTGGCAAAGAGGAACTAAGATATTCTCCTCAGTCCGAGCGGACTCCCAGAAAAGTGAGTCCACTACTGTCCATTGATCTAATTCCTTTTATGATTAGCAGAAAACATAAAATGACCACCAAACAGAGACCACAAAATACAACAGAGCAAAAAACTAGGTGAATTATTCAAAGGGCATTTAGGCTCTAAAATCAGCAGCAGTTTACACAATATTATTCAGTGGATATTTAACTGCAACTTAGAAGTAATAAAAATCTTTGGTAAGAGTCAATGAGAATATTTTTTAAGAACTCACGCTACCCCCACTAGACAGTGACCATTTCACAGACTACAGGCTATACAATACTACAAGAGAGATTGCAATGATTGGAGGACAGCCACTCATCCCTCACTGATGACTGCTAGCTTGTGCGCGCTTGGCACACTGTTGTGAGAAGCTAATGCAGTGATGGCCAGAGGAACCCTGGTTTCTCCCACTCATAGTTGGCTAATGACATAGCCCAGGTTCAAACCTGCGATGTCTAGGCTGTAAGACCCAGCCTGCACTCTTGGTGAATGCCTTTACTGATTGAGGCACTCGGGAGCCAATACAAATTAGAAAATTAATCCCAGGGAAAAAATTTTAGTTTAACAAATTATAGCAAGCAAATTCTGGTATGTCCAAAAAAACTTCCCCCTGGGGTGTATTTTGTTGTCGAACAAAACAAAATTAAATTATAATTGGGATTAAAGTTATTCATATTCAGTACATATTTATAGTGAACATGTTTCAACTGTTGCTCATTCATATTCACAGTTATATGGCATGTTCTGGTCTTCTGTTTACCTGTTAGACCCATTTTGTTAAAAGACAAAAGGAGATGGTTACAGTGTAGCTATATAAATCCACGGCTCTGTTCTGTTCCCATGCTAAATATGTAAGCATGTCCTAAACTTTAACACTCACACCTATTTTTTTTTTACTATAATCAAAACACCACAGAATCTCATCTTTATGATTATTTCCTTATCTGCTTTTGCATGTTAGCTGGCAACGTAAATATACTCCCGCTGAGTAATGTAGTATTTGCATGACCAGCATTACCATGCAAATATATTCTGTATGAGCTGACCTCTTCTTCCCCAATACCGGTAGATTCCCGGAAACTGGAGCAGGACAATGCCAGGGTGCCGGTGGCCACGGACGAAGAAGCTCATCGTTTCTCCCTTGGGTGGAGGATGGATAAGATGAAAAGTAAGAAATATAGCCCTCTGACAAATAACTGTAATACCATGAGGTGCACCTTATATCAGCCTCAAAGTATGGAACCTTAGGCCTAAAAAAACCTAACATATGCTGTATTTCTATCTATCTATATATATCCCTTTTTTTTTTACTATTTAAAACTATCGTGATTATTTTAAAAACCTTTGAGAGCCTCCCGTTTCTAGCCTCACATTTGTCATAAGATATAATGTGAATCAGGGAAGTTATTCCCAATATATCACTTGCTGCATATTTTACATTTTGGAGTGCTGTGTGTAGTAATGTGCAGGGCATTGGACTTGTAATTGAGTGCCATGGGTTCACTACCCAGATTGGACACTTGGATAGAAATGAATATGCAGGTCACTCTATATGTATTTATGTATATATGTATTATGTATCCACAATGAGGTTTATGGTCATGATCTATGGCTACAATGATCCAGTTCTCTGCGTAGTGGTTTATCAGCCTCCTAGACCTAGCAGTGGTTTCTTTTCAGAATTCTCTGAATTTTTATCTTCCATAGTGCTGAATCATGATCATGTTATTTTAGCAGGTGACTTCCACTTCCATGTCGACGTCCTGTCAGACTTGCTTGCCGGTGAATTCTTGAGTCCTTTAATTTTGTGCAACATGTATCTGAACCTACGCATAACCATGGTCACACCCTGGATCTTGTTTTTACTCTTGGGCTGAACCTAAATAACCTCATGACAAAGGTCTCCAGTGTTTCTGATCATTGTTATGTAACTTTTGATGTCAATCTCTCAGTTATTCATACTGTCAAAAAACATATTTTTTGCTCTCATATCATTAACCAGCAGACAGCTTCAAAGTTTTCTGCTGCTTTTATCAGCCCTAGTGGAATGCATTCATTTTCTACAGTTGAGCTTTTAAATAAATTAAATAATGTTTGTCTGACTACTCGAGACGCAATCGCTCCTTTTAAAACTAGGCTAAAACCTGTTGTAAAAATGTCCCCTTGGATAAATGATCATATCCGCAGCTTAAAAAGAGACTATAGGATGGTTTCAACATCCGACGCTGGCCACGGCGACTGGGGTTTGATTCCCAGGGAGGGGGGAGGGAAGCCGACACAATTCGCTGCGCACAGGAGTGGTTCTGGGGTGCCGGAATTACAGTCGACAGCATGACGAGTGCTGTCTCAGAGGAGGCAGCGCTTCGCCATTGTCACTGCCGGTCACAGGACTACGGCAGCGAACTACGAGGGAGGGGATTGAACTAAGCACAGTGGGAGTAATTTGCTACCAAATTGGGAGAAAAATGGGGTAAAATCAAAACTATAGGAAGATTGAACAGAAATGGAAGAATACAAAGTTGCAAGTACACTACCTGCTAATGAAGGATTCTTTGACCTCCTATAATCAAGCGATTAAAGATGCGAGAGGTAAGTACTTCTCTGATTTGATAAACATAATTCTAGATTCCTTTTTAACGCAATTGATCGTCTTGTGAATCCTGTACCTGTACCTGTCGCTGTTTCTGTTTCATCCCATGCTGAGTATGAAAAGTTTTTATCCTTTTTTGTTGAGAAGGTTGATTATATTAGATCTAAGATAACCTCATCTGCCCCTTATATTCAGGTCTACTGCCCTCATCCTAATTTATTGAACTCCTTTAGGCCCATCTCACTGCTGGATCTTGTTGATATTGTGTCTCACACGAAACCCTCCTCTAGTCCCTTAGACATTATTCCACCTAATTTTTTTAAAGAGGTTATTGTGACTATTGGCCCCGACCTACTCTCCATTTTGAATAGCTTTCTCTTGTCTGGCTGCTATCGTTCCAGATAGCTTTAAGACTGCGAGTGTCCAGCCTATTCTTAAAAAACCTAACCTCAATGTTTTGGTCATGAATAATTATAGACCGATTTCGAAACTATCGTTTATCTCCAAAATCCTGGAGAAAGTGGTATCTAAACAACACCTTGAGGTAGTACAAAATAACAATATATTTGAAAAAATTCTGTCTGGTTTTAGACGCCATCACAGTACAGAAACCGCCCTCCTCAGGGTCTTAAATGACCTTTTGATGAATGCTGACTCCGGTCACTGTACTGTGCTGGTGTTGCTGGATCTGACCGCAGCATTTGATATTATTGATCATACTATATTAATTGATAGACTGAGAAATTCCGTTGGTATCTAGGGGACTGCGCTGCAGTGGTTTTCATCCTACCTGTCAAACAAACTGTCCATTGGGGATTATGTTTCCTCCACTGCAGTTACCTCCTGTGGTGTCGCGCAGGGCTCAATTCTCAGGCCGATATTCTTCTCTCTATATATGTTAGGCCCTTAGGCCATCTGTTACCCTTAGGCCAGTTCATTCTGGAATTTATTTTCATTGCTATGCTGATGATATGCAGCTGTATCTATCAATTACACCTAACGGTTTTAATAAACTGGCTATTCTACATGGCTGTATTGCTGACATTAATAACTGGACGTCCAGTAACTTTCTACAGTTGAACCTGGACAAAACTGAGGTTCTTGTCATTGGCCCCGTGCCCATCGCCAGACAAATTCAGTCAAGCCTGGGGTCATTAACGGCTAATATCAAGCCTGTAGTAAAGAATTTAGGTGTGGTTTTTGACCCAAATTTTAATTTTGAACAGCACACCAAAAAATTGGCTGAGTCATGTTTTTAGCATCTTAGAAATATTTCAAAAATAAGATCGGTTTTGTCATTTGAGGATACAGAGAATTATACGTGCCTTTGTTTCATCATGCTTAGACTATTTCAATGCTTTATTTTCAGGTATTAACCAAAAGTCTCTGGCTCGCCTTCAGATCATTCAGAATTCTGCTGCTAGGCTTTTAACAAGAACTAAACGCACTTCTCATATCACTCCAGTGCTGGCCTCCCTACACTGGTTGCCGATGATATTTTTAGTTGATTTTAAAATTGTATTGTACACATGGGCTACTGTATAAGGCATTGCACAAGCTGGTGCCACTATATATTGCTGAGTTGTTGGTCCCATATACCACAACAAGGCCGCTTAGGTCCTCAGGTCCAGGATTTCTGGTAGTTCCACAGTCTAAGTTAAAATCAAGGGGTGATCGTGCCTTCGCTGTGTTTACTCCTAGACTCTGGAAACCCTCCCCTCTTATATTAGATCTGCTGAATCAGTCTCAGCTTTTAAATCTAATCTTAAAACCAATTTTTACAGATTGGCTTTCCCCAATGTATGATTTTATTGTATTGATTGTTTATTTTTACTTTTTATATTTGTATACTTAGTATCCAATGTTATGTTTTGCTTTTATTGTCCTTTGTTCTCTGCAGTTTTACTGTCTTTTGTCAAGCACTCTGTGCTCATAGCTAGAAAGGTGCTCTATAAATAAACGTATTATTATTATTATTATTAGTTATACACCCCCTTGGTTTGTATTTAGCTATATATGGTATTTCGATGCAGCTTGTTAAAAGAAAGGAGTGCAACAGACTAGATACATTTAAAAATGTATGCATTTTAAACTTAAAAGACATGATGCGATTTAAGGGATACATGCAAGTTTTAATTATGAAAATACATTAAATGTGTGGGCAGTAGTTCATTCGTTTTTTCGAAACCACAATGCGCTGAAGGTTTTTCATTAATCATTAACTACGTCATTGCATACAGAAGTGTGCTCTGTTACGTTTGTAAGCGACACGTATACCTGACACAGGTAACACTAGGGTCCGCCCTTTCTTACGGACATTTGGGGAAAGCTTAGCTTCGCTTGAAATTTAATGGAAACGCAGCAGGCACCATCAAGCGTACAGCTACAAGAGCGCTTGAAAACTTTTAATAAGCGATAACGAAAGTCGACGTGCCTTAAATACTCAATGCTGTACTGGTTTTTCGACTGCCCCAGCTACTCCTGGCACTTACGTGGAGTATGGAATTTTCTGCCTTAAGATTTAGTTTTTAAAGTAATTTATTGAGTAATTTAAGAAAATCTACTTCGGTGATTTACGCAAGGCGAGGTGACGGCGATTTGAGACAGTGTTCGGCAAGATATGAACGAAGAGAAGACAAAAGGAGCTGGACGAGTAGGCAGATTAACAAACTTTCTGAAAGACGCAACGAGGAGTGAGTGTGCCATGTTTTCGTTTATATATGCGATTGATTATATTTTTCTCATGTCGGCCTATTACCCTCGGTTTCTTTTTGAGTCCGAAGCATTTTTGTTATTGTTGAATCTACAAGTCACTCCATATTACGATAGATAATTACGATGGATGTGGAGCGAACTAACTTGTCGATGTACCGTCAAAGACATAATAACCCCTGGTTCGCGGAGTCATATGCCTCCCAAATTGGCTTTAAGCTCTTGTCTTGGAAAACTAATTTTAATTTGATCAATATTACATTTAGTAGTTGTACTGTTGTTCACTGTAATTGTTACAAAGTTTGGTATTTTACAAATATGCACAGCTATGGCATTCGTCCCTTCTGTGTAATTAATGCTAAACATGTCAATGTAAAAATGTATGTAATTAGCCAACTGTCCCCTAGTTTAGTGTAACCGTGGACATATTCAGACAAAATGGCAATGCTATTGGTTTGTTTAAACTAATTACTAGAATGAATATATATTTATATATTTATTTATATTCAGATTTATAATGGATTTTTAAAAGCATGGATTTGAGGTAACAATGCCCCTACATATTTTAGTTGCACAAACATTTTACTGAAGAAGTGTGTGCATGTAGCCTTAGGACGAAAGGGCTGGGTCTGATGTTTACCATTGAGTCCAGGTGAAAGTCGATGGTTGTGACCCCTGTAACATTCTGGCCAATATGTCAGGACTGGTCAACAGCGTAAGGCTCTGCCCATCATGTAAGAATTGCTCAAGAGGTTAAGGTGCATGTTAACACACCAGGATTGGTTCAATATCTTGTGAGACCAGAGAAAAGCATCTTCATTTATTACTGTGCAGGTTAGAGGGATATAGGGATGCTGGGTATATAGACCTTATTTAAAAAAAGACTTCATGGGCAAAATCTTTTATCAGTAAGATGTCTGTGAACTCCAGTATGAGAACCATGGCCTGGTTGCTTGCTGTACACCCTCCGTGTATTTGTGGTAGCACTACAGACTCAGTTTATGTTTTGTCTTGTCTAAAACCGTCAAGAGCATGTTTCCATTTTTCTCTGCCTTGCCCGGGTGAGACGGAACATTAATCTAGAAAACCCATACAGCAGCGAATGTCCATGCCAATTACAGGTAGTTGCTGTACTAACAAGTAGGAACCTCTAACAACCGGAGACAACCGGTAATCATGGAGAAGTGACGATAGAGGGAGGTAGGTAGGTATACAGTGTCATAGGCTGGTGTATAATTGATGTGGAAAGGCAGCCCAAACAAGACCAAGCCTGGCTTGGCACGGCACGCCTTTACCTGGCTGACACGTGTAGTAATATTCTGATAACCTTGCACGATATTGTAAAAATTTGTTCGTGGCATTGAGAGAACAGTATTTTCTGGGCATCCAAGTGGAAAACGGTACTTGCTGAAAGTGTCCCTGATCACAGCCAGGATAGCTGCAGAGTGAACTTCATATAAAGGTGGCTGCAGAACTGCTAACAGACAGCTGGAATATGCACAAAGCCTCTGGCTATGTGCGCCTCATCTTCAAATGAAAATGTCAGTTCAAAATCAGAATAATTTAATCTGAACATTTCTAGATTTCTGCATCTAATAAGGGGCTGATTTGTGTTTATGTATTGCTTGTGTTTAGAGGTGGTTAGGAAATGCCAGCACGTTTATTATTGACTTACAATAAGAATTAGGCTACAATGGATTTCCTTACATAGTAGCGCCTTACTTGGATCTTAAAGCACCTCACAATGAAAGGGGGGAGCTCACCTCAACTACCACCAATGTGTAGCAAATTGTGATGCCAATCATTTAATTTGACAGTTGAACCCAGGTATGTGTGTAAATAGTATGACTGCACAAGCTTCCCACTTTCCCTGAGTTTAATGTATAATTGTAATTTCACTGTTGATCAGTATCAAGGCCCAATTGGATATTATTATGGTGAATGCTTGTTCAAATGGCTCATTTATTCTATTCAGAGGAACAAACCAAGATGCATCTAGAGTGCTTTGTTCTGTTAAGACATCCAAACAGGAAGTGGATGTAAATAATGGCGGAGGTTGTGTGCTTTACCCCAGCTGCTAGGGGGAGGGTGGCAGAAGATGGAGCTGGCTATTTTTAAATTTTATTTTATTTTTTTATTTTTTTATTTTTGGCCAGTTTTCCCAGCGCTGTCTCATACAAACTGACAGTCCACAGCTGTGACGGGTGTAGAAGTGTCATCACTAAGCATTGATCTGTGGGTGAGGGTGAGAAGCCAGACTACTTTTTCAGTGTCTAGTGAAGGATTCTCTGTTGTATGGCAGGGTGGAGCAGTGGTTAGGGACCTAACCAGAAGGTTGCGGGTTCAAGTTGTTGGTGGGGCACTGCTGTGGTACCCTAGAGCAATGTACTTAATCTGAATTTCTTCAGTATATACAGTCAGGTCCATAAATATTTGGACATTGACAAAGTTACTGCTATTTTAGCTGTCTACCACAGCATATTGGAGTTGAAATTAAATAATGAAAAGTGCAGACTTTCAGCCATAATTTGAGGGTATTTGCATCCCAATCGGGTGAACGGTGTAGGAATTGCAGCACTTTTTATATGTGGTACCCCCCTTTTTAAGGGACCAAAAGTAATTGGACAATTGACTGCTCAGCTGTTCCATGGCCAGGTGTGTGTTATTTCCTCATTATTTAATTTACAAGTAAGCAGATAAAAGGTCTAGAGATAATTTGAGTTGATTTCAAGTGTGGCATTTGCATTTGGAATCTGTTGCTGTTGACTCTCAATATGAAGTCCAAAGAGCTGTCACTGCCAGTGAAGCAAGCCATCATTAGGCTGAAAAATCAAAACAAACCCATCAGAGAGATGGCAAAAACATTAGGTGTGGCCAAATCAACGATTTGGTACATTGTTAAAAAGAAAGAACGCACTGGTGAGCTCAGGAACACCAAAAGGCCCGGAAGACCACGGAAAACAGCTGTGGTGGATGACAGAATAATTGTTTCCCTGGTGAAAACCCCCCCCCTTCACAACAGTTGGCCAGATCAAGAACACCCTCCAGGAGGTAGGTGTATCTGTGTCAATGTCAACACCAAAAGAAGACTTCACCAGAGTAAATACAGAGGGTTTACCACAAGATGTAAACCATTGGTAAGCCTCAAAAACAGGAAGACCAGATTAGAGTTTGCCAAAAACATCAAAAAAAAAAAAAAGCCTGTACAGTTCTGGAACAACATCCTATGGAGAGATGAGACAAAGATCAACTTGTACCAGAATGATGGGAAGGGAAGAGTATGGAGAAGGGAAGGAACTGCTCATGATCTGAAGCATACCACCTCATCTGTGAAGCATGGTGGAGGTATTGTTATGGCATGGACATGTATTTCTGCCAATGGAACTGGTTCCCTTGTATTTATTGATGATGTGACTGCTGACAAAAACAGCAGGATGAATTCTGAAGTGCATAGGGCTATATTATCTGCTCAGATTCAGCCAAATGCTTCAAAACTCATTTGACCGCACTTCACAGTGCAGATGGACAGTGACCCGAAGCATACTGCGAAAGCAACCCAAGGCAAAGAAGTGGAATGTTCTGCAATGGCCAAGTCAATCACCTGACCTGATTCCAATTGAGCATGCATTTCACTTGCTGAAGGCAAAACTGAAGGCAAAACGCCCCAAGAACAAGCAGGAACTGAAGACAGCGGCAGTAAAGGCCTGGCAGAGCATCACCAGGGAAGAAACCCAGCGTCTGGTGATGTCTATGGATTCCAGACTTCAGGCAGTCATTGACTGCAAAGGATTTGCAACAAAGTATTAAAAATGACTATTTAATTTATGATTATGTTAGTTTGTCCAATTATGGTTGTAATTCCTACACAGTTCATACAATATTTTTGACAAAGCCCTTAAATTAAAGCTGAAAGTCTACACTTAAAGCACATCTTGATTGTTTCATTTCAAATCCACTGTGCTGGCGTACAGAGCCAAAATTATGACAGTTGTGTCACTGTCCAAATACTTATGGACCTGACTGTATTCAGCTGTGTAAATTAAGTGCTTTATGTAACCCTAGATAAGGGAGTCTGGTTGGCAAATGAATTATGCAATGTGTCATATAATATCATATCAATTAGCCTACTGTGTTTATTTTGGCTGCTAGTTGGGAGGAGAGAGCAAGGTTATGAGTGGTAACCAGTGGCTTGCCTGCCTTATTGTCAAGAAAGACATCTCTCCTTTTAGGTCTGGCTTTAAGTTATTTAAGTTTGGAGAGAACTGGCTCGTCTGACTAGGCATGTGTGCCATAGTTTGTCACTGAATATTTTGCTCATGCAAGGCCTCTGCTTGTAAATTACTGCTTGCATCTGTAATTCTCAAACCATGTCTAAACCTTTACAACCAGGTTAAATGTCAGCTTGACTATGGGGTTTTTGGGTAACATGGTCAGAGTTTGGTAGTATGCAGTATAATGGTTCACTGTACATAAGACCAGAGAGGCTGTTGGGATCTGTGATGGGTTGCTAGTCTTACACTTTTGGCACTTTTCCACCACACCACACCATACGGTACGGCAACCATCTGAATCCATAACTATCCCCTTCCCAGATCGAGTCCCTGTGTCGTTTTTTCCATCGCACAATAGAACCGCGAAGATAGGAAGAGTTAGATAGGAGGAGTTATCTGAAGTGACAAACAAATAATGCGACCGCTGTGGTGACATTAGTAATATTGACACTAAACATTCCAGCTCAAATTCACAAAAGCAAAACACTGCTTTCCCCATAACATTAGCAAAAATGTTCTTACCTCTACCTAGGAGTTTGGGAGTTATATTGGCAAGTTTCCCCACGGGGACAAATGAAGTGCACTACTGATCAAAAGTTTTAGAACACCCCCATTTTCCAGTTTTTAGTGAAATTTAAGCAGTTCAAGTCCAGTGAATAACCTGAAATGATAAGCGGTAAACTGCCGGAGGTAAAACAAATTAAAGTTTAGGTTACCAAAAACTGAAAAATAAAGCCTTTTTTTTGCCAGTGAGTAGTTTCCTACACCATCAAAAGGTACTTGGAAGCTGGACAGGTCTGGCAAACCCAAAGCCACAAGAAAATCAGAAGACAAGTTTCTGAGAGTCAACAGCTTGCATGATAGGCGGCTCACAGGACAACAGCTTCAAGCACACCTTAACACTGGTTGAAGTAAGGAAGTCTCAGTTTCAACTGTGAAGAGAAGACTTGGAGCTGCAGGTCGAGTGGCAGTAAGAAAGCCATTGCTAAGATGGCAAAATAAGAAAAAGCGGCTTGCCTGGGCCATGAAGCACTGCCAGTGGACTACTGAAGACTGGAAGAAGGTCTTATGGACCGATTAATAAACATTTGAAATCTTGACATTTTGAAAGGTTTTTGTATGCCGTCGAGTAGGCGAAAGGATGGTTCCTCAGTGTGTTTTGTTTTGTTTTTTTGTTTTATTTATTTAGCACATAATTTTACAATTATAGTGCAGGGAGGGAACGAAGCCCTGGCGGGCTTGTACAGAGTTCCTCCCCCAATCAATAATCATAGTTACTTTGACTTGTAGGCCAACAAATAAACTATAAGATAAGCTATGTTATCTAATAAAGATGTAAGAGAGGAGAAGAAAAAAACACACAGGAGAAAAAGGCAAAGAGAACAGAAGAAAGCAATGCAACAGGCAGATAATCAGGCAGCTTTAGCATTCTAGTTGAAAACTAGAAGGGTCAAGTGTGGACTAGATGTTTTTTCAAGGTCATTTTGAAAACGGATTGGGAGGTATAGACCTTAATGGCAAACTTAAATCACTCCAAAGCATGGGACCTCTAAATCTGAGGTTGAATTGATGACTTTTAGTTCGGGCGGATGGTAGGAAGAGACTATTATAACTGTGTCTTGTTTGGTATGAATGTACATCAGTAGTAAAAATAAAGAAGTTCTGGAAGGTGTCTGGGAGATCTTCCTTCTTATTGATGAACTTGTGTATGAATAAGTGTGTTTGATAGACATTAACTTTGTCAATGGGTAGGAGAGAGTATTTTTAAATAGAGGTGCAGAGGTGCGTATCTATTTGAGTGGGAGATCATTCTTAAAAACCTCTTTTGAATTAAAAGTGGTTTCTTTAGATAAGTAGGGTGTGTAGCCGCCCAGACTATATTGCAGTAGATCATAAAGGGATACACAAAGCTGTAGTATAGAGTTAAATGGGCTGAGGAGTGAATTAAGGGGCAAACCTTTCTCAGTATGCCTATCATCTTCATAGATCTTTTGCAAACAAGATCAATATGGTTATACCAGGTTAGGCCTTCATCTATGACAACTCCTAGGAATTTTGTACAGTTTACTTGCGTGAGTTCAGACCCGTTGATTTGTATTTTAGCATATTCTTTAGGATAATACTTATTTGTATTGCAAAAGATCATGAAGTTGCATTTTTTTACATTGAGGGTTAGCTTGTTAAATTGGAACCACTTGGCTACAGTAGATAGTTCAGCATTGACTCTTTCAATCAGGGTGAAGAAATCAACATGGGTTGCTATGAGATTTGTATCATCTGCAAAAAACACAGAAAAAAAGTAGTTGCAGTACATGGCCAGATCATTGATGTAAATTAAAAATAATAAAGGGCCTAAAATTGAGCCCTGGGGAACTCAAATAAGATTTCCGATTTCTTGGAAGAAAAACCATCTAGAGATACATATTGTTGTCTATTGTGGAGGTAGTTAGTGAACCATTTCAAGGCAGTATCTTCCACTCCATATCTGTTTAGTTTTGAGATAAGGATGTCATGGTTTACAGTATCAAAAGCTTTACTCAGGTCTATAAAGACCCCAAGGGCAAATCTTCTCTCATCAAGAGCAGTTGAGATATGATTGACAAGCTGTATTAATGCATGCTCGGTGGAGTATTTTTACGGAAACCATATTGGTGTTTATATAGTATACTATTTTCAGCTATGTGCTTAGAGATTCTAGAGTAGACCAATTTTTCCAGAATTTTTGAAATACAGGGCAGAATGGATATTGGTCTGTAGTTTCCAAATTCCTTAGTGTCACCAGTTTTGAATATAGGAATTACTTTAGCAATTTTGAGATCATGGGAACTATTCCAGATTGTAGTGATAAGGAGAGAATGTGAGTAAGGGGCTGGATAATGTAGTCAATGGTCTCTTTTAAGAGAATGCTCTTGATGCCATCGTGTCCTTGGGCTGAGTTCTTTAGGGCCATAGTGATACTGCGGACCTCCTGCATAGTAGTAGGGTCAAGATGTTGAAGTGGAAGATACTGCCCCTTGATTGCACTGCATGGATTCACATCAGAGTCCCTGATACGGGATGCCAGATCAGAACCGATGTTGACAAAAAAATCATTGAAGCCGTCTACTATTACATTAGGATTGGAGAGAGGCCCCTCCTTCCCTTTCATCTCCACAGGTGCAGCTGATGGAGATTTCCTACGATTTAGTAAATGGTTGATGAGGTTCCATGTTGATTTAATGTCATTTGAAGCTTGGGAAAATTTATCAGCATAGAATTTTTTCTTTGTTTTTCTTAATAGTGCAGTAAATTGATTTTTGAATTTCTTATAGGTTTCAATATTTGTAGGAGTTGGGTTAGAGATAGATTTCCTGTAGAGCTTATTCTTTTTTCTGGAGTGTTTCTTTAATTCTTCTGTAATCCAACTTGGATGTGTGACACCAACTGTCAAACATGGAGGAGGAAGCGTGATGGTCTGGGGCTCTTTTGCTGGTCGGCAACTTGCACAGAGTTAACCCACTGTTAACCCACGTTAACCCATTACTTGTTCCCTGAAAAGGACCTTTTTTTTTTTATAACTCCGAAATGTACATTATTTTTCAGTTTTTAGTAACCTAAACTTTTTTTTCTTAACCTCTTGCAGTTTACCTTTACCATTAACATTTTGTACCATTTCAGGTTATTCACTGGACTTGAACTGCTTACATTTCAGTAAAAACTGGAAAATGGGGGTGTTCTAAAACTTTTGACCGGTAGTGTATATCATCGTATCGTATATTTATTATGTGTTGGTCCTCCAATTTATCAAGATCACATTTAATACCTCATATTTCTTACATCTGTAGCCTACATTTTTTCAATCATATAAAAATGAAAACATTAGCTATATTTGTCTTTGTATTTACATCTGTGCTTTTATGTAGCTTGACGCTGCAAAAAATTTCCAGCACGAGCTACAACCTAAAAACAATTCAATGCCAGTGTCGTTTTATGGAGGTGCAAGATTGTTCAAACACTGTCATTTGACACTGTCTAGTGCAGATCCTTTTGTTTCAAAGGCCTGGGTTTAGCTCAAGCATCGGAATGCATCCTATATCTTTCTAAAAATCTATGTGACGAATTAAAATGTTGTACTATGAAAATGTATATACTTTTTACATTTATTTATATATTCTCATTTTTCCAGTTTTTCTCCCAATTTGGTTGCCAATTGTACCCTCTATTTATTTCAATTCACCCTCCTCCACGAGTCTGCCGCCCATCCTCCGGGTAACGAGACAATTTTTCCGGGCCGGTAGATCCACCTCCTCCAAGACGGAACCCGAACACGTACGCCTTTCCTGCTCCTCGACTGACTCGACCAGTTATCCTCTGACATCAAAGGAATTTATACACCATATAAGTCTCAGTAACACAATACAGGGAAAACGATTTCAATGCAGCTTTTGTGTCATTTCATTATTTTTCTTCATGCATGCAATATATTGTCTTGTATATGTGCATGATATGTATGCAACTTGAATTGCAATGAGCGGCCATTGCCTATACCCCTAAACCCACCCTGTTTTTTTGTGAATAATCAATGAAAAGAACAAAAACAATGGAAGTTTGAAAATGCTACATAGAAGGAAATGCAAATTCAAATCAAGTTTCAGTGTTCATCGGTACGGACCAGCCATCTGAAAGAAACTGGCTAAACCGGTGTTACCAGATGTGTAGCTTGTAAACAAACACAGAAGTCATGTGGAGAAGGTGTCCGTCACTGAACTAGGTGTGTCTGTCTCATTACCGAGGCACAAAGAGTTCAGCACAGCAGGAAATGAACATATGAGAAGACCTAGAATAACAATGATAGATGAACACTGCCTGGTGGTAGTGTGTCAACTTATGGGAAACCTCATTCAAAACCAGTTCGAATTTCCTTATCTCTGATAAGGAAAACCTGACTGCTTTTTTCCACCTAGTGCTGGAGAAAAATAATCGCAGTGTAAAAATGCATGTAAAATGCACCTCAAACGCAGCCAGTTAAAATGAAGCCATTTGTTTAAAGTGAATGAACAACGATCAACAATCGGTAAAGAAGTCTTTAGGGCCTATTTCAGAATATGATCTTCCATTCTATGAATATACCGTGTGGAGGAAGAGCATGCACGTGTGAACTGATGTGACTGGCTGTTGTGATTAGTGTCAGTGGTGCATAACAACAGGATTTTACTCAGGGTTTGAGGTCATGGCCCATGTCCTGTCCAAGTGTTGACCACTTTGTGTTTCCTCTACTCTGGCCAGGTGAGAAGTTGCCAGAGGAGACTCTCACAGAGGCCAATGGGAAGGAGAGACCTTCGCCAAAACAGGACTACTGTGAGTCATCCTGAAGAAACTCTCTGTCACCTGAGATCACCTAAGACTCTATATCATGGGGCTCTTTTCCCTGGGCCTCTGTTGACTGGTTCTCGGTCCCACTGTTCTGCTGAGCCATCACAATCCTACAAATCTACAGGAAGCATGACTGAGCTAGAAATGTGTGTCGCTCTATCCTGTTCTCACTCTGATGGACTCGCACTCACTCTTTCACTTCATTCTCCTTTTCTTTCCTCCTGTCCATTTCTCTTGCCATGAAACCCACATAAGCACTTTGTTCAGTCTGAATGAATGTGGACCTGATAATTTTCTGGATCATTATAATGCATAGAGAAACAATTTTCTACTAAGAGTTCCATTCACAGAAATCATTCCAATTAGCTTGAAACATGATGTATGAATTGCATAAACTGTTCACTACATTGATTCCACTGATTACAGCCACATAATTAATCCACAAAACATGTTAATAACGACTATAATTGGTGCCAGTTGTTGAGCCTGGTTCCTCAGAGGTATGAGTCAGAGTGAAGGAAGGTAATGTGACCAGATAGGCAGGGTTCTTAGGGCGTTGGTGTGTAGAACACATTACATAACTCTTTTTGGTGATTGAGGAGCAATAGCTGGCGTTTAAGATCATATATTCTCCATACACCTCTCTTCCCATTGCGAATGTCATCCCCCTCCTCTCTCCCACTATTTATCGATATTTCACCATACCTCCTCCTCACTCCCTCTCTCCATAACACATCTCTCTTCCTCCCTTCTCACTCCTGTTCTCCATCGCTCCATCTCTTTCCTTCCTTCTCCTTGCTATTACAGGTGCCGTGATGTCCATCGAGGATGAGGAAGTTGATCATGGCCGGATGAAGAGGCTGAGCACCATGTGGAACCATTTTCAGGGGAAGCTCTCCAGAGAGAGTGAGTTTGTCATTTCTCTCAGTTGAACACAACCAATGCCTTTAACAGTGGCTGCTTGACAGTTTTTTGTTACTGATCTCTGTTTAATTACTAGAATCAAAGTCACCATCTTGTACTGATGCCACTGGTCACTGTCTCTTTAGGCTTAAAAGCACAGATAACCTTTTTCAGGCACTGAAAGTTTACAGACTAGTTCCATGATGTTAGCTTGCTATTAAGATTATTTGTTTCTCATCGTTGACTTTATTAAGAACATAAGAATACATAATGACGAGAACAGGCCGTTCGGCCCATCGAGGCTCGTCATGTCCTAATCTAAAGAGTATCTAGTACTACATCTAGCCTGGACTTGAATAGCCCTAGTGTTTCTGCCTCTACTACCCGACCTGGTAAGCTGTTCCAGGCATTGACAACTCTCTGTGTAAAGAAAAACTTCCTAATATCTGTGCGGAATTTGCCTGTAACTAATTTCCACCTGTGGCCTCTTGTTCTGCTGACCCCACTTATCTTAAAAAATCTTTGGTATTTTATTTGTTAATCCCTTTTAGGAATTTAAAAACCTCAATCAAATCCCCCCCTAAGTCTCTGTTTGCTAAATTTAAATAGATTGAGTGCCTTAAGTCTATCATCATAACCTTTACCTTTCATACCCGGTATCAGTTTAGTTGCCCTTCTTTGGACTTTTTCAAGAGCTTCTACTGTATAATACTAAACTTTGTACATTGAGGCAAAGATTTTGTTTATGTGTTGAATTTAGTCAATTATGTCGTTTGAGGCACAAAATACAAATATTTGATCACAAAGAAATTATTTCTGGTCTGATCCTGTTGAGAGCCTTTTTAGGGATGTCTGTATATCACTGTGGTTAATCAGATTTTCTGTGGAGGGTCTGCATGTTGTTTCCATCTGTCCCTGTGCAGTCAGTCCATACGTCTGTGGGACTGTGTACGTGTCTCTCAGTGGACAGAGTATATATCTTTGTTTCCTGTCTGGGCAGTCCATTTGTCTGTCCTAGTAAAGAGACTGTCTGTCTGGCCACGTGGAGTGGCTGTCCGTCTTCCAGTGGAGAGGCTGGCTGTTTGTCTGTTGCTGCTCTCAATAAAGATCACTCTCTCTGCAGGAGCCGTTAAGGACCCCACCACACCCAAGCCTGTGGCCCCAGCCCCTGCTGACACCCCTGCACGGGAGAAGTGCTATGCCAGTGGGCAGTTCTTCTTTGAGTACCTGGTGGTGGTCAGCCTCAAGAAGAAGAAGGAAGGGGGTTATGAGCCTCAGATCACATACCAGTTCCCCAAGGTTAGTCGGAACCACCAGTCGTCACTGAGGTTACAGTACAGGAGAGTCATTTTCCCACGTCATATTAGTCATCATGTATAATTAAAGTGGAACTTCTAGTGCTACTTATGGACTTGTGTGAGAATATGGTGTTGTATGTCCATAGGGATGGATGGGATGGGGGAGTGGCTATGCAGATGGGGGTGGTAATGAAAGAGGTGTGGATTGGGGTTGACCCAATGGGTTGAATTGCTTCCTCTTCAGCGTGATGGGATGATGAAGTTCCAGAAGCAGGAAGAGGAGAAGACCCTTAAGGCCATCACCCTCTTCTGCTTCCCCGAGGGGATCAACTGGACCCCCCTTACAGAATACCACAGGTAACACACTCCCCTTACAAACGGTCAGTGTAAAGTACTACTAAAAAAAGTTCATTCAAATCACTCACAAGCTGACTAAATTAGCTTCTCATCATGTATGGAGTTTTCTCTTGGGAAGGATAATGGAGTGGGTGGGATCTGGTGTGACTTTGGGAGCCAAGCTCTTGTTTTAGCCTGACAATGGGAAACCGAGGGAACCTTTGGCCTGAGGCATAGGCATGGGATATTAGCCTTGGTACAGTAAAGCCTTGGCACGCCCCAGCCTGGCTCTGTGTTGGAAATGCAGCTGTTGTCGAACTGAAAACCGCCATCGGCAGAATTCCCCAGTTCATGACAAACTCTTTTGTGAAACCAGGAAGCAGCAGTCCGTGTAGAATCGTTAGTGACAGTGCAAGTTCCCCGGCCACTCTTTTTTTTTTTTTTTTTTTTTTTTCTTCTCTCCCTCTCTCTCCTCTCTCTCATGGAATATACATTTACATTTAAAATTTTAGGCATTTAGCAGACGCTCTTATCCAGAGCGACTTACACAGTTTACATTTATTTACATACAATCCATTTATACAGCTGGATATTTACTGAAGCAATTCAGGTTAAGTACCTTGCACGAGGGTACAACGGCAGTGCTCCACCTGGGAATTGAACCAGCAACCTCTCAGTTACAAGTCCAGTTCCCTAACAATTACGCTACACTGCCGCCCGTTAATATGTCATTAAACCATCATTGTCACAGATAAAAGCAAGCAGTTATTCCCCTGTACGTCAGAAATGTGCACACTCCCACTCGTGGATGAAAAAGCAGTTGCCCTGCTGCACTGCAGCTGCTGCTCTTTTTTTATAATAACCTTGTTTATAAGAAAGTGGAACAAAGGTATTTTATGATGCTCTCCTCGTCTTACACGCCCACACTCTGACCCAAAAACAAGATCAAAGGATGCCTGGAGGCAGAGAGACCTGCTTTTCTGCACTTACATCTTTACCTTCCGATGAATCCTCACACAATTTGAAATCCTATATTTTTGATGATCCGCTCCTTCTCTTATTGCTTATTTCTAGGCAAGAATAGGAACCTGTTTTAATGAACAGAAATAATGGTGTCGTGGTGAGACACCATTACAATGGACCTGTTCCATGCTGTTTTTTTAAAAGAACGTAGCGGAAATGACGGCGATCGGGTTGTTCAAAAGAAACATTCGCTTCTGTCGTAGCACAATACAAATTGTGTCATGAGGTTTAGGTACTGTGGATGTTTGTCAGCTCTCATCAGCTGTTGCCCATGCGTATGCGCGCACACATACCTGCATACACACACACACACACACACACACACAGAATCTCTGCATCTTTGCTGTTCTGAAACAAAGTGAAACTGTAGTGTGGAAGCAAGGCCCAGTTCTCCTCCTGTTCTGTTATGACAGTGGAGCTTTAGATACGGGCATTGTTTAGAGATAGACATTGTCAAGGAATGTCTGGCAAGGCCGCTTTTTGAAGGTCCCATTCTCGTTGGACGTTTCCCTGCACCCTTGCTTATCAATGGTCCTCTTGAATACCCACCCTGACCCTTCTTTATCTCTCTTTTCAGTCCCGGCCTCTGTTTTTGTTCCCCGTTTCCCCAGTGAATGGAAGGATCGGAACTCAATATTGTGTGCGGAACAAAATGTCAGTCTTGACCCGCTGGACAGGCTGAGGCTGTAAAATGGACTCTTGTAATTTTTTGGCTCTTCTTCTTGTTCTTGTCCTCTCTTTCAGTGCCTGCTCTCCTTTTCTATTTTTTTTTTTTTTTTTTCTTCTCTTTCTCAGTATCTCCCTGTAGCGGGACCTCTTGACTGGCCCCCAACCCCCTCCTCTGCTTTAAGTTCCTTTTGTTTGAGTCACTGCAGTTTGTTTTCTTTTTCTCTCCGCATACAGCGAGACCTTCTCTTTCGTTTTGACAGAGATTGATGGGAGCAGGAGAAATGGCTACTGCAGGAGGTTGCTGGTAACTATGACTACAGTTCATAACTTTGTTGAGATGGGATTCAGGGCTCACACTGCAAATTATTATTTTTGTTGCTGCAAGGAAACTAACAAGTCTGTTAAAAAAAACAAAAAACGATGGGAAAACTTTATTTGAAAAGTATTTAAAGCATTTCTCCTTTTCCTTGAATATGAGCCATTTATCCCCATTGCTCCAAAGCTTTTATTTGTGCTAATACACAAAACAAATATCTACTTGTTTCTATACTTTAGGTAAGCAGAATGCTGTTGAATCAGTAGCTTATATAGTAATAATAATAATTGTATTTTATTTAAAATGTGCACTTCTCATACACAAAGTGCATGCAGAGTGTCAGAATATAGTTAACAGTGATATCACATGCATTTCTGGATAGATATTTGAGGATTGTACAGATTGTATCAAAAGCCTAAATGATAGAACTCACACCTGGTTCTGAAGGTTCTAACAGCCCCATGGCAAATGTTGTTCCCTCCAGCCCCACGGCAAGGGAGCACGGCGCCCTGAAGCCTACTGCATCATCAGCCGAGTAGCCTGTTTTGGACTGTTCTCCAAGGTACCGGATTAACGCCAACGAATATATATTTTTTTGTTTTATTAAATGTAACCAGAAATATTTTAACATGTCTTTAACAATAATATTGTCCTTTCAAACAAACAGTATATTCCTTTAATCCTTTTAACACACACAAATAGTGTTGGCTGTTATATAAATTAATAATATAATTTCCTTTACATGGTGTAGGTGTAATGCACTATTTGATTTTGCATAGCAGGGCGTCCTTTCCCATTTCTCCCTTGCAGTAGTATATCCCTGTAGTACTTAAATTTGACATTTTAGGCATTTAGCAGATGCTCTTATCCTGAGCGACTTACAATGAGTGCATTTAAACATGGTGAGAACAATCACAGCTAGCGCAAGAGCTCAGTAAAGTAGCAATACAACAGGCATCACCGTAGACCGCTGCACACCGTAATACTTGAGTCGTTGGGTTCAATTTGTACGGTCGGTTCTAATGAGCGTTCTATGAACTTCATTCTGACCTACAAACACCATTCCTCAGACATTTCTGCATTTCGGAAGCTGCAGGCGTTTACCCATTTTTGGTGGCTTTGGGAATGGTGATAAGGAGCCAGCTAGCGATATCCAGCAGATGCCTAATATCAAGAAAAAGGAAAGACCATTATGCTTCTGAAGACCTGCGCATAATTGTAATTGGGATATTGTTGTGTATGAACTTGGCTCCAGTATATAAAAAAGTCATTGCCAAACACGACCCTTGGCCTACAAATTGATGAATGGCAAGGGACTCCTGTCCTGTATTCTCAGGAAGAGGTCTTTTTTTTTTTTTTTTTTTTTTTTTTAAACAAACGCTGGCGGAAGTTTTCTTTGGACACACTCTGCACATGCCTCCATTGAGTGCGACAGATAGACAGTTTCCCCAAGTTAATGCTTTTAAGAAAAAACCCTTGCGTGACCTTTAAATGGCTCCGGCTTGACGGATGACTGAACACACGGACTGGAACGCGGGCGCTCATTTCCCTGGGTTTTCCCACTTTGTGCTCATCTCAGTGAAAGGAAAGAGTGAGTCAGCTAATCGACAACCACTTCCTTCACTGCATCTGCACATTAAGATTCAAGATTCAAGAGTTTTATTTGCCATCTGCAACAAGTACAAGTACTAGTACATTGGAATTCTTACTCCAGCTCTTTCTTGCCATATAGTGCAAAATACAAAATGTAGGTGCAAATAAAATATAAGTACAGGGGTAAAGGGGCTAGTGCAGTAAGCAGCGATGCCAAGAGGTGGTAGGCTATGAGGTCAAGACTCCAGCAGACCTTTAGGAGTGGTTGTGGGGGATGGGGTGGAGGTGTGAATTGTGAATTGTCCATGGGGATAGTTGTGGGGGGGTGAGAGATTCCAGGGGGTAAAGGGTGATAGCCCATACAGGGGTGGTACTGGGGGGCTGGGTGGCAGCTGGGCTACTGATAGTTGTTCAGCATGCACACCACCTGGGGGAACAAGCTGCCATGAAACCTGTTTGTCCATGTCTTAATGCTCCGCCATCCGTCCCTTGATGGCAGGCGCAAAACAGTTAACAGCCAGGGTGGTGTATGTCCTTAGTGATGGAGCTGGCTCTGTTTCGGCAGTGTGTGGTGTAGAGGTCACTGATGGCTGGTAATTCCACTCCGATGATCCTCTGCGCCATTCCTACGATCCTCTGAATAGCCTTCTTGTCCTGAGCGGTGGTGTTGCCATACCACACAGTGTTGCCCCCAGTCAGGACACTCTATGATGCTGCAGTAAAAGTTCACGAGCGTCCAAGTGCTCATGCCTAATTTCCGCAGACACCTCAGAAAGTAGAGGCGCTGTTGTGCCTTCTTCAGGATGGCTTCGGTGTTGTAGGTCCAGACGAGGTCATCGGAGATTTGCATCCCCAGGAACCTGAAGCAGTTGACTCTCTCCACTTCCTCTCCATTGATGATGATAGGAGAGTGACTCCCCTTGCCTTTTCTGAAGTCAACAATGAGCTCATTTACATTACATTTACATTTTAAGCATTTAACAGATGCTCTTATCCAGAGTGACTTCCAATATGTGCATTAATACATGGTAGGAACAATTATAGTTCGTGCAAGAGATCAGTGCAGTAGTACAGTGATAGACATTGTTGTAGGCAGCTGCATATCATACCTGTAACACTGGGAAGGAAAGGGTTAGTAAATTTCTTTTTTAATTTTTTTTTTTTTTTTTTTTTTTATATATAAATGAGGAGTAAGCAGGGATACATACAAGATGTATTGAACAAGTAGGCAGTGGCGATTACAATGTACAGAATTCAGTGGTAGTGGAGTCTGAAAAGGTGGGTTTTGAGTCTCTTGCGGAGGATTGCAAGTGATTCCACGGTCCTGATCGATTGCGGAAGGTCATTCCACCACCGAGGGGTGGCGAGACCGCGAGGAGTGACTGCCGGGTGCCCGGAGGGATGGGACAGTCCGTTTGCCAGAGGAGGCGGAGCGGAGGGGTCTGGTTGGGGTGTAGGGTGTGATGAGTGTCTGGAGGTATGGGGGAGCAGTTCCTCTAGCTGCTTGAAAAGCAAGCACCAGTGATTTGAATCTGATGCGTGCTGCGATGGGGAGCCAGTGCAGGCAGGAGAGTAAAGGGGTGGCATGGGTGAACTTAGGTTGATTAAACACCACATGTGCGGCAGAATTCTGGACTAGTTGCAGTGGCTTGATGGCACAGGCCGGTAGGCCTGCCAGCAAGGAATTGCAGTAGTCCTGACATGAGATCACCAAGGCCTCGACCAGGAGTTGTGTGGACTCTTAGGTGAGGAACGGTCGGATCCTCCGGATGTTGTGGAGGGAGAATTGTCAGCTCCTTAATTTTGTTAAAGTTCAGGGCAAGGTTATTGTCATGACACCACCTCACTAGGTCTGATACCTCCTGCCTGTAGGCCGACTCGTCGTTGGAGGAAATCAGACCAATCACTGTGGTGGTCCGCAAATGTAATGATGCGGTTGCTGCTCTGTTTGGCTGTGCAGTCATGAGTGTACAGTGAGTACAGCCTGGGGCCCAGGCAGCAACCTTGTGGTGCTCCAGTGTTGAGAACCAGTGTGAATGAGGTCTTGTTGCCTATCCTCACCACCTGTGGTCTGCCAGTGAGAAGGTGCAGATACAGCTGCCCGGGCCCAGATCTCCCAGCTTCGAGACCAGCTTGGTGGGAAGGATGGTGTTGAAGGCAGAGCTATAGTCAATGAATAGCTTCCTGACTTCCATGAATAGGTGTCCAGGTGCTCCAGTGCGGTGTGAAGTGCCAGTGAGATGGCATCAACCACAGACCTGTTTGCTCTGTAAGCAAACTGGAGTGGATCGAGTGAGTTCGGGATGATGGTGTTGATGTGTGTGCCATCACTAGTTGACTACTGGAGTGAGTGCCATCGGGCGGTAGTCATTCAGACTGGTCACCCTTTTTTTCCTTGGCTATTGGAACTATAGTAGTCATTTTGAAGCACCTAGGGATGGCACACTGTCAATGACGTGTTGAAAATGTCTGTGAAGACAGCCAGCTGTGTCGCGCACGTTTTGATGACTCGGGGTGGTATACCGTCAGGAGCTTTCTGGGCTTTCACCTTCTTAAAGGCATGGCATACCTCAGCCTCAGATAGCTGGGGAACCCAGTCGTCGGGCTCTCCGCGAGCCATGGCTGCTGGTTCGGTGTCGAGTGCGTCAAACCTCGCGTAGAAGGTGTTCCGCTCGCCTGGGAGTGATGTGTCGGCTGTGGAGATTTCCGCAGGCCTCACTTTGTAATCCGTGATGGCCTGCCACATACGCCTAGAGTCCGAGCCACTGTATTGACTCTCCAACCTGGTCCTGTAGTCCTTTTTGGCTGTTCTGATGGCCTTTGCCAGGGAGTACCTGCTTTGCCTGTAGAGCTCTGTGTTGTCCGACTTGAAAGCAGCCCTCCTTTCTTTTAGTTTGGTGGAAATGTCTCTGTTAATCCAGGGTTTTTGGTTGGGGAATGACCGAATCTTCCTGGTTGGAACACAGCTGTTGATACAGTTTTTGATGTGGCCAGTGACAGATTTAGCATATCCATCTTAAGTCCGTGGTGGAGGATTTGAAATAACTCCTGTCAGTTGTTTCCATGCTTCCCACTAGTCTGTCCTCAGTCTCCCGACATGGATTTGATGTGATGCATTTGGGCGTAAACATCCAGTGTTGTTTCCCTGAAGTTATCTTAAGTGATGTGTGGGATAAGAAAGGAATACATTCCACGGAAGCCAAATGAAAAACCTGGTTCCTCTGAGCCAGATCTTGGGCCAGATAGAGATGCCTTTTTAGCTGTCAGACACCGTGCTGTTCACCTGGATACTGGCTACTGCATTTGATATATAACCAGCGATTTAAAAGTGAAAAATATCCTTATTCATGAATTATTATTACTATGGTATTAATATTTTAATTGGGTTCCAAATGAAAGACGGCCCATCATGCCTTCCACACCGACGGTACCAAAACCAATGCATTCCATAATGGTCTTTTCCCCCTGGCCCCGTTGTCGCCACGCAGCACCACTTGTGTGCAGTAACCCAGTTCATATCTCAATCTCTCCTGTCCCCTTGTGATTACTGCCCTGCCAGGGTTGTGATCCATCAGTGGCCTTGCAGAGCAACCCACAGACCACCCCTTTATCACACCCGTGACTCCATACTGGTATAGAAATACAAAAAGACAGACTTTGCTTGCAACAATTCACTTATGATTGCAAACTGGTTTAGCAGATGTGTAATTATTTCTAGCTTGCTGCAGAGCAAACTGAGGGGAAGTGGGAGGGTAGTATTAATAGTTCATTTGATTAACCAAAACCGTGATAATTAATTTTCTGACTAACCAATAAATTACCTTTTTTTTTTTTTTTTGGTGGTGGTGGTGGGTAAATATTTTGGCACAACTATTTTAATGAATTCAACTTCAGGTAATAAAGCAATTTCTACGACCTGCTAATGAACATGTCTGTGGTGCAGATCTTCGATGAGGTGGAGAAGCGGCGGCAGATTGCCACGGCGATGATCTACCCTTTCATGCAGAGCCTGCGCGAGGCACCCTTCCCTGCCCCGGGCCACACGGTCAAAATCAAGAGCTTCATCCCTGAGTCTGGCACAGAGGTGAGGCCAGAGATGCAGCACACAATGTAACACGACACACGCTGACACTGATGTGCTCTGATGCACATACAATATTCCTGTTTAGACTGGGACATTCTGATACACACTGATAAAAGCAGATACATATTCCAATTTAGACTGAAACGTTCTGATACGCATCGATACACCCTGATATATACGCTAATCCACACAGAAACCTGTTATTGTAATATGCAATACTAGCAGACTAATATATGGATACACACTGTCATACACACATTGACCCTGCCAACGGTTACATGCAGTTCTCACACAGATGCATACACACTGATGGCATGACACTGAGACACAAATGTGAGAAAATATTTTGTTTAGGTAAAGCGTTCGACACAGGTGTGTCCCAGTTCATCTGAGCTTGATTTCTTCCGTTCACCATGTGCCCCTGGCCCAAGGTTTTCCTCAGAAGCACCAGTCCCAGCACTCAGTGTCACCTGGTGCAGTCAGACAAAGAGGCTACCTACAGTGTCACTTTTTATTATTCAGGATTGGTTTTGTTCCCCAATTCTCCTGAATTAAAATGAAAGGGATAGAACGTTACTTTGGCTGGCAAGGAGGAACACAA
This sequence comes from Aldrovandia affinis, assembly GCA_029706075.1. NCBI lineage: Eukaryota > Metazoa > Chordata > Actinopteri > Notacanthiformes > Halosauridae > Aldrovandia > Aldrovandia affinis. Next base: position 3,591,261 of record JAINUG010000020.1, on the reverse strand, counting down.
ACTGCCCACTTATACGTTTAAAAAATCTCAAGAAATTATGGCGTGTGTGTGCGTGTGTGTGTGTGTGCGTGTGCGTGTGTGTGCGTGTGTGTGCGTGCGTGCGTGCGTGCGTTGGCCAGGGGTGCTGGTGAGGTTTTGACCCAGCTCTCCTCCTGCTGCTCCCCTCAGATCATCAGTCTGACGCGGCCTCTGGACTCGTGGCTGGAGCACGTGGACTTCCGCACACTTTTCCGCTGCCTGACAGATGAGGAAGTGCTGCAGGTGTTCGCCACCGCTGTCATGGAGCGGCGCATCATCTTCATTGCTGAGGAGCTCAGGTACACAGGCTGTTGGCGCCGGTGGGTTCCCACGCTCTGTGTCCCATCCTGTTCCCGCCTTCACCTTTATTGATTCTGGATGATTGGCTGTTGTCTTTTAAAAACCTTTTTTTCTTTTTCTTTTTTTTTGTTGCATATCCATAGTGATTACATTGAGAACCAAAAAAATGTGCAGTCTCGCTGCTACTGAATATTCACTAGCACGAAAGTATTCACCTGCGTCCGTTAACCATAACCAAACCATCTTGTGCTTTGGTTAACTAATGCAGAGACCGAACTATTCATATAAAATAGTGTCGCTGTAAAGTATACACCCCGTCTCAAAAGTTTCACCCTTTGTTGCCTTATAGCCTGAAATGAAAACATATTAAATCTGGCTTTTTCCACCTTTATTTACACATTTTACCCTACAACGTCCAAGTGGAAATATTCTCAATTTCTGAACATTAATTAAAAATAAAACAGTAGAATAACTTGGATTGATAAGTCTACACCCTGCTTATCATACCAATTGTAACCTAGTTCAGGGGTAACCAATCACCTTCCAGATCACACACCAAGCTAAATGGGCTCCACCTGTGTTCAACTGTAGTGATTCTGATTACTTCAGAATAAAATCCGCTGTTCCTAGAGTATTCCACTGCTGGGTAGTGCATTTCAGAGTAAAGAATCCACCATGAGCAACAAGGAGCTTTCAAAAGAGAGTGTAGACTTTAAAGGGGCACTGTATATAGTCTGACATGTTATCCTCACCCCCCCAGCACTCTGTCTCAGGTGATTCATGCTGTGGTTGCCCTCCTCTACCCCTTCACCTGGCAACACACCTTCATCTCCATTGTCCCAGAGATCCTCATCGACGTTGTCATGGCACCTACCCCCTACTTGCTGGGGGTACAGAAGCACATGCTAGACTTTGTCACTGACCAGAGTGATGTAAGTACACACACACATACACGCACATAGACACATACTGCACATACATGTACACACACACAGACACATACATGTACACATGACATTGTACATAAATACACGCACACAAACATCCCATTAGAAGTAACGTATTCGGAAGAACATTGCGACAAACTCAACGAGAGTGCCAATGTATCAAAGCCACACATTGTGTTCTTTCATGTGCAATTCGTGTGCAGTTGAAGCCAATCAAAGCCAAATGTCTGATGTAATAATTCCTATTGAGTGGAGTTATTAGTAATTACAGGATCAGTTACTGACTACAAATGCTCCATTTAGGTTAGACAGAATTGATGTCATACGATGAATCCTCCAGATGGCCTACAACAGGAATACCTAAAACATTTCTACCTGAATTAGTTTAATGCCCGTTTAAAACTACGGTTTAAAATACATTCATTATGCAGTTTAATGCCCCAGTTTGAAGGTGGACCTTAGATGCTTCTGTTTAAGGATCACATAGACCATGAAAGCTTCTATTTTAAGAGAATGTTTAAAATGGTTACCTGCACAAATTTATTTAGCAATTGAGCAGAAGCCATTGTGAACGTCCAGGTCATTTTAGATTTCAGGTGTGTGGAGATGACATCAGTCATGTTTTCCTCTCCTCTCCTCCAGATGCTTATTGTGGATTTATCAGAGGGAGCAGATAATACCTTCATTGCCAGCGTAAGTTCCGCCAGAACTACAGATCATAAGTAGATAAGTAAACTTATATCGCTCAGGGATTGCAGCTCACTGCACCATTATTTTCAAATAAAGATTGGATTTTCCCATAAATACAATCGAGATTGTCTCTGTACTGTTATTTGAGATAAAATGATAATGATAATAATAATATTGATAATAACTATTACAATATAAACTAACTTTCTATCATACAGATAGGGGATGAGCAGACCATCATACCCCCAAAACTAGAAGAAGAAATTCTGTTGGCTTTGAATGCCAGGAAAGAGAATTCAAGTGAGTGGATTTCATGATCTAATTTCCAAATTACATAATGAGGTGTGTTGTCCATTTTCCCATTAGCCATTTCCAAAAACATTTTTTCCCCTTGTTGGGAATTGTAAAATGAGTAAGGACTAGCTGTGGCACCACCCACAACTCTAAATGTGTGTCTGCTGAGTCACCTAAAAAATGATCATAGCTAACCAATGAAATATGCTAAATAAACAATTTGATTTGATGTGAATTTGTACTTAGCTGGAGCAAAATAAGCTGCATATAAGTGTACAACATGTTTTTACATTTATGTGTGTGTGATGCTGAAAAGACCAGGTCAATGCAAACAACAGCCTGTTGATTCTGTTGCAAAGCACAAACTTGTAGAACGCGCAATCCATCCCAGGTTTCGAGTTACTGAATCCCTCTCTGTTCGGGCAGCTCCAGAAGAGCTGAACAAGGTGGTTTCCGAGGCGTTTCTGCCCTTCTTTGTGAAGACGGTGGGCCACTTCGCCTCCTACGTGAAGCGTGATGGCGACGGCCAGCCAGGGGTCTTCCAGAAGAGGAGCTTCTACAAGGCCATCGAGTCCAAAACCACCCGCCACTTTGTCAAGAAGTTCATCCAGACGCAGATGTTTGACCTCTTCATCCAGGAAGTGGAGCAGCAGCCCGCCTCCCAGGAAGGTCAGTCTCACTTGGGTGCCGGAGGGCAGATGTGTCCCTGTGTGTGTGCCTTTTTCCATCCGCGTTTCCTGTATTTGTCTCCATGTGTTCCTCCGTGCGTCTCCATCCCCTCTCACCTTCTATAGCGCCTGTTTGGGCCGGTCTCAATTTCAAGTTCAACAATGTATCACAATGCCGTGTCGCTGTCACAATATGAATGTGTTGACCAAGCGTTGCTAAAAGGGTCCTAATATAAGGTGGTGCTGTGAGAAAAGAATCCGCTGGAGAAGTGTTTCGTTTGGTTGATACAATCATACTATTAAATCAGGCTCGAAAGGACCAATGACCAAACCAGAAAATTCCTTTGGGCTCATTTTCAAACACTTAACTGGCTTCAAGGTTCAGTTAGGTATGTTGGGGGATAATTGTAATGCAAACTATGAATTATTTTTAGGGCCTATGTGGCATTTACTGGAGCAAGGAAATTAAATGTTTTTTCTCCTTGTCATTTATGCTTTCCTTGTACATTTACATTTTAAGCATTTAGCAGACGCTCTTATCCAGGGCGACTTACAAGATGTGCATAAACACATGGTAGGAACAATCATAATTCACGCAAGAGATAAGTGCAATAATACAGCGATAGACATCATTGCAGGCAGCTGCGTACCATACCTGTAACACTGGGAAGGAAAAGGTTAGTAATATTTGTTTTAATTTTTTAATTGAGTAAGCAGGGGTACAAAGTGTTGAGCAAGTAGGAAGTGGTGATGACAATTAGCTTGTCTCTTACCTATCCCCCTTTCCCTGTCCTGCACTGTTTCTCTTGCCCCCTCTTTTCTTTTTCAAATAGTGACGGGCTTTACTGACCCTAACAATACATAGTGTTGGCACACATAATTTGACATGTTTTCAGTTGATCACTATTCAGGTAGAACCTTGGAACCCAACACACCAGTCAAATTTGTATGACCATGGGTTGCATTCATTCATGGGGTTCATTGTCTTTTTCCTTTTCTTTTTTTTTAGGATTTTTCCACAAAAAGATTGCTGAATACCAGGAAAAGAAAAGGAGAGAAAAGGCAAAGAAAGTTTAAAATAAATGGGAGATTTGGGGTGGATGTGGGGGTACGTTAATATTGTAGATAGGAATATTTTGTAAATATATTTTGTCAAGAGTAAATAATTTTCTATTTTAACCAGTAGAATACCACTGTTTTTCATAGATTGTATATTTAGGGGGGAGTTGTTGGGTTAAGTTGTGACTGGTCCATGCTGCTATTAAGAGATTGATTGTAGTTTCAAACCATTGGCTTGGAGAGGTCTGTTTTGTAAGGGGGTAATTTGCCTCCCTGTTGTGCCTTCAAAGACTGATGGCTAATGTTTCCATTCCTGGCTCTTCCGTGATGTACATCTGAGCCTCATTTTTACTGTGTCACTCTACATGATGGAGCAAAGGGTAAATAAAGAATCTGTTTTAATAATCATTTAATCACGTGTGCCAATATGCCTCAATTGTCATGGTCAATAGGAAATGGGCTCTGAAAATGACTGGGATGAGACTGGGAGTCAAGAATTCTACAGTTTTCATGGGAAATGTAGTGCTTCTATGCTAGAGGTGTCCAGTTGCAGGCTTCAATTTAGCAGGCCTCAGCCAAATTGGAGAACACTTGATGGCCAAATTAGAAATGCTTAAGTGGACCAAAAACCCCTGAAGGGTCTCTGCCTGGATTTTTAATCTTCAAATGAACCGGTGCCGTCTTTCAATCACCTTCTCGATAGCTTCGACCTCTTTCATACCTTTCAAAATGGAGGAAAATTCAAGTCCCCTGCTTAAGACAACAGGCAATCATCAAAATGAATTCCCTGTTGTCCCCTTGAGTGAAGAACGTCACCTCAACTGCTCCAGAAAATGTCCAACAGTAACAATGAGGTTCAATCTAACCATGCATCCTAAGTTTCCCTGAACAAGTGCATTGCCAATGAAAATATGTATTGGTGGAATTAACCCATTGTGATACATCTCTGCTGTAAGGGAACAAGTAAGGGTCCATGTCAACACATTTTCTTGGTTTCCTGTGTGTGCGTGCATACGTGTTAGTTTGAAAGGCTGAAATGAAAAAGGAGAAACTGAACTTTAGAAACTGTACAGGACAGGACTAATCCAGTAGTGACGAGTAAGTCAACAGAAAATGACTTGTTACTCTGAATAGGCCCGAACTGAAACAGTGCTTGTCATTTCTGTTCATAAGCACATACTGCATATACGTATATTAAATTGTCCATTCTTCAGAAGGTGAAATATTAAAACTGCAGTTCTGGCTGAGGATTTCAGCAATTCCAGGTCACCCAAGTCTGACTGACAGCAGGTCTGTCTTCAAGGCTATATGCACTTATCGTTGGAAGTATACGAATACGCACCAAAGGCATTATACAACCATATATGCAAATGGTGATTCCTAAGGAGACAAAGAATTAACACACAAAGTACCTATTTATTAAATTTGGACAACACATTTATTTAAAAAAATGATAGAATACATTTGATTTTTATTGGTACAAAAAAATCCCTCCTGAATTTAACCTACAGCTGATATAATTGGAAGAATATTGACACAGATATTGAAACTAGATGCTGTACAGTATTTTAACTTAAAACCGCACTACTGTTGTGATACAATGCAAGGATGTTAATAAGCAACAATGCTTTGTTGGTATGTCTAAGTGCTTTTTGTCTAGTAACCACTTTTTAAACTAACCTTACAAAAGGACAGCCTGCCTGCAATTGCATATCGCAGCATTTAATCATTTTATATCTATATTTAATCATTTAATAATGTGTTCATTAACCGAAAAAGATGGTATTTAAGCCCATTGTAAATGGCACCATACAAAATAAAGATTATTTTTAAGAAGGTAAATACGCAAACAGAAAAAACTGCTTACAAATATGTTCAAACCGAGTTGGAGAACAGGGCAAACAAATTAGCAATCATACTTTCTTGAGCTATTTACTTTGCTCAGGATGGTTTCTTTGCAGTTGAACTGCATTATATAAACTCTGAATGTGCACAAACTGAATACACACTAACCTCTATAAATGTGTGTTTGCTTATTCAGTTGCTCTCTATCCTATTGTTGCATGTTCACATTGGCCCCGTGAGCACCATAACTTCCCACAGCTCCACTATGCAAAATAATTATCACAAAGGGCCCACTGGTGACATTCGCCTCACTCTTTTATTATTTTCCGATGATTATGGGCAGTACAAACAAAGCTTGAAACACTCCAGAACGAGTGTTTTTTAGTGTAAAAACTACACTACCCAAGACCTAAATAGAACAAGTTCAATGTGAAGCAATACAAACAAAGCTAAATTAGGATTAGAAACTAGGCTACTTTTTCACTAAAATGTTATAATTGGACATTTGATGGCAGTGTTTTAGAAATACAAATAAATAGTTAATATCTTTTCTCATACTAATAACATTTATTGTTAGGGATCATTGCTATGACTTAGGGTTGCAGTTTTGAGTTTGAACCTTCCAGGCCATCATTTTGAAATATCACATTCAAATAAATATCCTAATTAAAAAATTGATAAGACAAAAAACAGCAGTCAGTCAGCACAATAACTTTCAAACAATAATGTTCATATTCATACTCATTTTTCACTACAATTACAAAAATGTAAACCGTGCCAGAGTTGGTACTTGATGAATGGAATCCGTAGTGTGGCTCTTCCTGAATGGTCAGTAACAGAAGTTATGGGGATTCATTCAGCAGCTGGCAGATTTCAGTAAATAAGCAGCTCCACAAATCTTAATGCCCCGGTTCCAATTATACAGCTTCAGCAAGGAGTAATACTATTTAGCCTGCTGTGCCAAAAGACACAGGTATCAGCATGTGAGAAAAAGTATTGTTTTAGCAACAATAAGTCCCATTTTGTTGGCTCTCCATTTCAATGCATGTAATATAGTGTAGCACTGCTAAATCTATTGACCGAACCGAGCAGCCTGTTTCAAAGCTCCAGGCAACCAGCATGAAACAAAGCCACCCGTTTCTCATTTCCCATGAATATTGGCGGCAGAAACCTGAGGGTAGACAGCCCCACTGCAGCAGGGCAGGTTGTGACTTGCTGCATTGGCAGGGAGACCTGGTCTGTGTTCTACACAATTCTGCACAAAACATTGCATGGAAACTCTACTGAGCTATTTACTCTCAATGTACTGGCAACGTTTAGGTCCACAGAACGTATGTGCTTTAGGCGCAACGTGAAAATTATACCGTTTAATTTCCTTGTATAATACCCATTGTATTAATTTGTTTCATTTAAAAGATCCTTTCCAACATTTCTGCACCAACATATAACCTCAACTGTTTGATCAGCAGTGTCATTAAATGAGAAGTAATCACCAAATATTAGAACACTTGCACTTTCATCATAACTAAACATTTATGTTACCGGACTGCAAGAATACGTTTCAGCACCATATAGACTTAAAGCATATTCTAACCCTGACAGTCAATTACACAATGCACCTTGGGTAGTTACTGTAGAGAGCCTCATAAGCAGCTAAAATGTCAAGCCAATACAGTGGAGCTCTACAGTAGCTCTCAATTCTTAACCATTTGAATCCTTAATCATTCATTTAAATCATTGTAGATGCAATGAATATGAAATATTTCTCTTTCAAGTGCATTATTTTGGGATGATATTGTCATTCAGGGGCCCTAGGGACTTTCACAGATCCCTTGATTTTGAAATCCTACCCCAAAATTAAACCTTTAGATTCTGGTGCCCCCTTGAGGTTGATTAATATATGAACAGTACCACAACATGATATTAATAGGTATTATGGCTGAACAGAATAGAAAATATCAGGCATTAAAATTAAATTTAAAAAGCTAAATGCACTGTTGTTGCTTGATTTTTTCTAACCGAATTAGCTCTAGGTGCCGGAACAAAAAGCTGCTTATCTTTGATGCCACTGTTACATCTGCCACTACTTCACAGTGGTTTTTAAAAGGTCACATGGATGGATTTCACATAGCTATCGCTCTGAGAACATCTTCAGGCAGTCATGTGTATCGTTTGTTCAGATTGTTTTGCTGAAAATCCTTCACAAAGACAGTGGGACTGGGGTTTAAAGACAGACTCAGACTGCTCAATATACTGGGCCCTGCCATTGTCCCCTCAAGCAAAGTGCATATCCAGCTCTGTAAAAGGATAACATAAAAAATAAAATAAAAAGCTATTTGTTCTAAAGAAAATCCTCTAGCAAGCAAATGATTAAGGCAGAAACATCTTCCCTCGCAGTGCAATAGCAATTATCTGGTACCTGTGCAACTGCAACCAAGCAGTATGATTATATCATTTTCATATCAGTGTTTGAGTTATTGTGGGAATAATTATGAAATAGCTATCATATAATATGCGAGGCATGTCTATATGAAATCTCAACTCAATATGTACTTCCATATTCCATTCACAAATGTGGCATTTCTCAACTTTAAAAAAATTCTACTTGTTAGTTGTTAACACTATAAAATGTAGAATACCAAGTGGTGATTACAGAGCGAAGCGACGGCACATATGTGAGTGAAAGGTTTTCAATGAAAGCTTTGCGTTTCGCGGTCAGTGACATTCTGATCAGACCACAGTGTGCATTCAGTTAGTGAAACTAACCCTTGCAGGATACTTCTACTTTCCATAAAATCAGGAGAGCATGGGTCCTGTGCAGTGGAAGTTTCCTCTACTGACTTGACCTTCCTTGAAATGGACTGTTGAAGTCGGCCCAGGTGTTCTTGCGGTTGTCAGGGAAATTGCAGCCAGACCTCCACACCAGCAGGGGGCACATTGGTCAGGTGCTCCCGCCCAGGAGCGGAGAGTTTTCTCCTGGGTTCACGGGCAATCTGACATTGTAATGTGGAGCATCATATAGGTGATTGCTCTGCAAGTCTGCCTCCGCTCGCAGAGTTATTTTCTAGGAAGAAGTACAAATATCATTCTGATTTCTCTTCCACAATTACCATGATATTGGTTAAATAATCAATCATACACTTACAAAAAACTTGACATGGAAAACCATTGAGGGAAGAGCAATAGTGATATCCATAATCGATAATAAAGCCATAATATGAAGCACCATAATGCTGTGGTGATACTTATCAAAGCTAGAAAAGTATGGCTCAAAAAGCACTGCCACAAAGATCATTCCAAAAGCCTTATAACTGAAACCTGAAAACTGCCATCAGTTAAAGACTTGGAAATGGTCATTATAGTCTAAGATGACCAAGTGCTTTGATTAATGTCTAACCTCATTATACAGAGCAAGAGCTGTGAGTGAGCGGAGATTTACCTGAAAGTCTCGAATGTAGGTGAGGAAGAAGCTGACGAAGGAGAGGGCCAGGGACCACTCCGAGATGGTGCTGGCGATATGGGCGGTGTACCCCTGCAAAACACAGGATCACATCACTGGGACAATGATGTCAAAGTTAGGACGATGACACACCAGGACAATGATTAATGTCACAGTTGAGTTGATGTCAGTTCAAATGACATCGCAGCCAGAGCCCTCAGCGCACACTCCGCCCGTAGGCAGACGTGCACACGTGCTCATTTTTACTCTTCCCTGTGAGAAGGTGCAGACACTCACGGTTTCTCCTGGGATCCAGTGCAGCTTCTTTTCCACGTCCACCCCCGGCAGGCTGCTGTACATGATGATGGAGGACACAAACACTGAGAAAAGTATTGTGAGTTAAGGGCCAGAGTGGAGCAACAATATGAGAGAGAGAGAGAGAGAGAGAGAGAGAGAGAGAGAGAGAGAGAGAGAGAGAGAGAGAGAGAGAGAGAGAGAGAGAGAGAGAGAGAGAGAGAGAGAGAGAGAGAGAGAGAGAGAGAGAGAGAGAGAGAGAGAGAGAGAGAGAGAGAGAGAGAGAGAGAGAGAGAGAGAGAGAGAGAGAGAGAGAGAGAGAGAGAGAGAGAGAGAGACACAAAATGTGTCTGCGCCATCAATTCCGGAGACAGCAGACAAGCGCACGTTTTCATCATGATGCACCATCCTACTGAGGTGTGGAAAATAGTTGGCTGTAGCGTTGCCCGGGTAGGGCAAATTTGCTGCCCTCTCCCAAATTTACTGAGGACATTGCAGTGATGAGATGGGCCTATGAGAATATGCATTCCAAATTGGAAGAAAATAATAAAACAGGGATACAAATGTGTTCAAAAGCTGAAATAATGCACTGTAGCAGTAGTGTTTTGCCCAGGTTGTGTCAAACACAGATGCAAATGCATCTAAATAGGGATTTTCCTTATTCAATTCCAAATGGTAAATAAACCAATGGATGGCGATAGTGTAGTATACTGGTTAGGGAACTGGGCTTGTAACGCTAAGGCGGCAGGTTAAATCCCCAGATGGGGCACTGCCATTGTACCCTTGAGAAATAATTGCTTCAGTTAATATCCAGCTGTGTAAATGGATTGTATGCAAAGAAATGTAAACTGTGTAAGTTGTTCTGGATAAGAGTGTCTGCTAAAGGCCTGTAATGTAATGGATGTGGATACCATGCCCTGCCCCGTCCAAACAGGGGCTTTTAATGGGCTGATGAACGGCTGTAGGTGAATGGCAGAGCTCCAGCACTGGGAACACTCGTGATCAACAGCAGATCCTAGGATTCCTTAGCACTCGCATTCCTGCTCTTTCATGATAATTATGAGCCTAATGTGGCACCATTTCTCAAGTCATGGAGTTCCAACTACACTTCTACTACTTAATACAATTACTTGATATGGAGGCTGTCTGGGGCATTTAAGACCCCCTCTCTTCGTCGCTCTCACCAACATGTATATTTTTTGGGAATCGTTTTTAGCAACATTTTCTCCATAATTTTGGAATGCCCCAATTGTAATTGTAGGCCCAATCCCAATTGCGGCAATGTCCTCAATTTGGGAGGGTGTATGCATGAGTCAGCCTTTTCACTCTGCAATCCACCAGCTGAGCTGCACAGTTAGTGTACCAAAGGTAATAGATGTCAATGTCAGATGCCAATGTCTGACCATGTCCTCTTTGCCCTCGCGAATATGTCTGACCATCTCCTCTCCAGGGAATTGTGGAATATATTGGAAGGATACTGCTGACAATGCTGGCAGAGCTCCAGAGCCCCACCCCTAGCCGCGCCCAGAAGATGCCCTTCCCGTGGACGTGTGGCTGCATGCGGTACGACACCAACGTCTGCACGAGGATGTACACTGCCCCCACGCCAAAGGTGAGCACCGCCCCCACCAGGTGCATGGAGAACAGAGTGGTTTTCTGTGAGTGGCGGAATCAGAGAGGACAGGTGGCTCAGAGTGAGGGACACAGAGAGAACGAGGGAACATGAACATAGTGGGGAGGAAAGTCTCACACACAGACATACACAACAGTAGAGGTACACGCACGCACGCACGCACGCACGCACGCATTGCACGCACGCACGCACGCACGCACGCACGCACGCACGCACGCACGCACGCACGCACGACGCACACACACACACACACACACACACGCAGGGTAGAGAAAATCAGAGACAGATCTACCCATAAAATCCACATAATCTCAAAAGAGAGTAATTTGGAGATGGAGATCTACCCCATGTATAGAGACAACAGTAAAATATGTCCTTGACAAACAGGAATATCCATCTCACGGACATTTACTGCACATACAAGAGACAACCATGATCAAAAATGTCTGCAGGAAGCCACTAAAAGTTCTTATTTATTTAGATTTGTTGACTGAAATAAATTCAGCTTCTGAGAATGGTGGTACGTAACTGGCCAGAGCACTGGAAATCCTGCTGACTCGCACCCCTACACCGCCAGAATGGAGCAGACTTGCTCCGCACAGAGTGGTATGAGTTTCCACAGAACCACAAGTGAGCAGTCCAAACTACCTGGAAGTTAGCCACGACACACATCCCAAGGGAGCTCATCCAGCCCAGAACCAGGCCAACGATGTTGGTCCGGTGGAGTCCGGTGTCCTCTTGGGCAGTCAGGGCTTGGACCTGCTTGTATCGGACGTACGTGGTAGCGATTCCTGCCGGAAAAGTTCCACGTAGGATTCATACAAGACCGTAATTTATTTGACAGTATACATCCCTGCGTACTAGTACAAAGTCCACACTTAGTGTCTGCCATTAATATCCCTTTTAGAAGTCTAGATGCTCATTTTCACACACAACACACAAGGCTTTGTCTTCTGCAATTTCCACTGTCAATGGAAACCTTGATGGCGAATCAAGCAAATGGGAGACGTGATAATGATCGCGATATAGTGAAAAAAGAAAAGAGTACTACCTAAGAAAGAGGATATGTCCAGCATGATCCCAAAGACACACCGCTCTGGAGCCATCGTACCAGTGTCACTGAAAACACAGC